>OY720273.1:16118797-16778196 GCA_963082995.1 Noctua comes
TACTCAAGATTGTTCCTTCGCTTTAATGTGGACTTCAAGAATAAAGCCTAGCTGAGCACCTGGAGTTAGTTAACTTAAACGATTTGTTATTTGTGTCACGTAAAGCGTTAGTGGTTTTATTTTAACACGAGTAATCTCATAGTGCTTCACCTCGCGTCGAAAGCGCAGAGATCATCGAGAAAAATGGTACAGAACTGTGGGGAAGACGCGGTGAGAATTGTGCCTTTAAGTTGGGAGCCTCTGTGAGGACACCAATAAAAGTAATTAAAGTTATGATTTTACTGTGAGGTAGAACAAAGATAGCTCTTTTTTATATCAGTCTTTGTAACTTTTAACCGCAATTAATTTAATATTTTATGTCAGTATATTAATCATGACAACTTTATGCCATGCCTTTTTTAACAGTACTAATTTAATTGGTATTTTAACACCACTGGTTAACTGTTTTTTTTTGTTAGCCTATAGGGTATGCCACTGCTGGGCAAAAGCTTTACTTTTCGCCTTTCAAACCTATCTTGAGCGATAACTAGCTTCTTAAAGAAATAATATATTAAAAACCACATCTTTATGCTGGTATCAAAGCTTTTTCACGACCTGACTATTGAATGCATGTGGATTAATCTTCCGGAAACTCACCACATAGTGATTCAAGGATCATTTGGCGCTCAAATAATATGAAGAAAGGGGGCGTTGTTGGTAAAGATTTGCGAAATATGTTTAAAAACGAAGGAGATGGCAGGACGAGCTAGACAAAAGAAACAATAATGGTTCACATTAATCCTAATCCAAAAGAATTGGAAATTATTAATTTGTCCAACAATGGGATGACGCTGGCTGATCACGCGCGAATAAAATCCTGTACAGCTCGACGTCGCTATCGCATGCAAAATAGCTCCATACAAACTACACCACTAAACACCTACATCAGCATGACAAATACCCTCTAATTCCAGCTAGTCTTTGTTAGAAAATGTTGTTTTCTGGGAATTAGTCGAAGCTCTCTTGCCCGTGGCGGATTGCTTATTTGCATACAAAGCGAGAGAAGCCTTGATTATTTCTATTATTTCCGCACCAGTGTTGCTCTTGAATGTTCAATTATATTGCAACATATTTTTTTATATTGGCAACACGATTGGCCCTTCTGTAAAAAGAAGATGGCGGAACATTCGAAGCGGGAAAAGAACTTTGGGTAATAAGTTGTTACTTATTTATACTTGTTACTTTATTTAGTTGATTTGCGAAAGTTGAGTGAGTGGATAGAAAGAAAAAAAGAAAGAAAAAATATTTATTTGTCACAGGGACATGGATGTTTGTTTGTAGGCGAATAAAAGGTACTTGTCATAAGTAAATTAGGTAGATATAGTAGTACTTTACTTTTGACATAAATTAAGCCTAACAAGTGAAATCTTAGATCTTATTCTTGAGAACAATAAATTTGTTTTTATATAACGTAATTTTTTTTCTAAAATTACAGATACATATTTTATTACAAGCTTTCAACACTAGTATAAATTATTACAATGTCGGTGTTGTGTATATGTTACGGTTAGCCGAAGTAAGGTTACACCTAGTTCTAGCCAGTTATACCTAGCGGCCGGTTAGGTTAGGTTAGAACTGTGTCCAAACGCGCGCGAGCCGAGCGAGCGCAGCGAGCAGTGCGCGGCGGCAGCCGGCGAGCGCTGCATCCAAATTGGTTGCATCATACCTTAAAATTTAAATTTATTTTAGTGATTATTCGGAGTTTACCCAGGTATAGCGGGCAGAACTAAGTGTAACCTTACTTCGGCTTTTAGCCGTAACATAATTACATAATATAGCGAATGGCTTATGGCACCTGCAATTTTGAATGCTAAGTTTGAGGACAGATGGTCCCCAGGTTGGGTAAAGCGTTAATGGGTTTTTCAATGAGGAATTTCTCAGTAGCAGTCACGAAATCTAAATTTGTGCCAGATTTGCAGTTCGATTCCCCGGTTGAAAATCTATTGAGTGTAATATTCAAGAATATCTCAGAAGCAGCCCGGAGACTGTCAGGTTGATGCCAATAGGCTCGCCCCCTTTTACAGCGGACCTAAAAATGTTGTGAAATATGAACGTACTAAGGCATAACTATATCTCTTCGTGGAAAACGTGCAAATGTTATGTTATGTTATCAACACGTACTTGTTCGTAGTTTTCTTTTTGGTAAAGAATCCCGACTCATCTGCCCATCTTTTTGTCACCTATGTTGGGATTGGTTTCCAGTCCAACAGAATTGAGCTGAATACCAGTATTTTACATGGAGCGATTGCCTATCTGAGCTCCACAACCCAGTTAGTAATATACGCCTTAGTAAGACTGGTAGTCAGACTATAAGGAATGTTGGGATTCCTTATAGTCTGACTACCAGTCTAATTAATATCAAAATCTTTGCACCGCCATTCTCGAGTTAGCCCCAGACGTAGTTGTAATTACGCTGATGTCATTTAAATCCCAATACACTGTAACCTATTATAACTCAGACCAGTATTATAATGTACGTTGTAGCGTAGTTGCAAACTACACTTATCTGAGACAGCTCAGGGACTTCCAACTTCTGTCTTGTTCAGTTTCCTGCATGGATGGAGCGGTCTCATTAAGGTTATGTGGCTTTATAGATATTTTTGTGTTAGTATAGCTTTCGGGTATTCTTATTTCTGGATATCTTTTGCTAAATGTGTGGTCACAGGTCGGGCAGAGCGCTATAGTGTTTTTGCATCAGGATTTTTGAGATTTCAATAGCATAACATCATAACACGACTCCTGTTATCACCGAAGGGTGAGCCAGAGGTGTACCTAATAGTACACCCACATTTTGCCAGTTATGTTTAAGTCCTATGTAATAGGGGGCGAGCCTATTGCCGACAAACCGGCACAAAGCCAGACTACGTGGCTTTTACGTGTGAGAAATTCCTGATGTAAAAACAAAGTAACACTTTGCCCGACCTGGGAATCGAACCCAGGGCCTCATGCTCAGCAGTCGCGCTTCCGACACTAGACCGAAGAAAAAGAAATCAATTGCAATTATGAGCTGTTCCCGGTGATTAGCGATAGTTACTCCCTGAATAACTATTTTTTTTATACTTGATGATATCGTGATATTTAAATGGCACAATTAAGTATGAACGTGCTCAAAACAAAAAAAAAAAAGAGAGCTGGTGGCATTCTGTAGTTGCTGCCGTATCCCAAGGGAAGAAGGTGTGATTTTATGTGTGTTTGAACACATTGTAAAACACAAACCCTGCGAAGACATAAACGCAACAATCTTACACACAAACACAACATACGTGGAGCACTAAGCATACGTCATAAAAACTCTTGCTCCATAAATTCCGCCACTTATCTCGTGCGCACAATAACCGACTACCCTCACTCCAAACATTTAATGACGTACTTCACAGATAATACTTATACCCCCAACTTGTTCATTCAGTCCCCATTACATAGAATATATAGGAAGGCAGAAGGCCAGCTCCACGAGCGAAAACAGGCGCACGCACACGTAGAAAAGTACAGTTCAAAAATCAAAATCATTTACTTGCGTAAATAAGGTACAGAGGGACCTATAACACATTTCTTTAAAGATAAAGTATATTAATCTCTTATGCTGCCATTAATTTCTGCGTGCAAATTTTAAATAATTATTTAATATCATAAGAAAATTGTTTTTTTTTTTTATATTAATCTGAATCATGCATGCAGTTAGTAAATTGTATTAAACTGATTCTAATTTGGTAACAAATAATTATTTATAATGTGACATGATACTGCAATTCTCCATGGAAAAGAATGCTCTCCAGGGATCATCTATGTTTATCTTCGGAAATACGAGCGATCGATTCTGAGATCTTATCTAGAACTATTATAGTTATGAACAAATTATTCTTTCCCTTTTCTTACTGCAATGAGAAATTATAGATTAACAACTCTATGCAATTAAAAAAAACTAAAAAGTTCTGAGCGGCTAATGACCATCTTTGACCGAAGTAATCTGACGGAGTGAAAACTTCATACAAGCGTAATGATGGCACACTACTAAGAAGTGCAGTTGGACACAATTAAGAAGCTCTGCCCCTGTGAAAGGTTACTCTATGGTGTGACGTTCGTCCAATTCAGAAAAACGAAATTGACCGAAGTGCAAACCTTTTCTGGCTCAGCTGTGCATAAGGCGATCTCAAGCTATCTTAAACGACGCAATTTCACTCGCACTCGCTGTACGTTGAGGAGCTCGTGGCTAAATAATAACAGCCACTCGGGTCGATCTTTAGGTCAAGCCACGCTTGCCTAGGTTGGTCCGTAGATGGGAGACCACCCATTACATACCGAGTTTCGTTTGTAACAGTCGTTACAGGTATTCAATGGCCCGAAAGTCTGACAACCAGTCTTACCAAAGTGTTACGTATGACTCAGTACTAACTGGGTTGTGGAGGTCAGATAGGCAGTCGCTCCATGCAAAATACTGGTATTCAGCTGCATCCGGTTAGACCGGAAGCCGACCCCAACATAGTTGGGAAAAGGCTAGGCAGATGATGACTGTACACGAAGACGACACGCTGTACACGAAGACGACATGCTGTACGTGAAGAGTGTCGTCTTCGAGCATTAACTCGTTTTAGGAGTTGACCTTCTGTATATCTATATATATATTTTCTGCCATCAGTCCCCCGTGTGATATCCCCCAAACTTTAGGATTAACAATGATATTTTTCACGTTCATCCCCAACTTTTTCAAAGGGCTCCTCAAGGAGGTATGAGTTGTAAAGAATTTTACTCCCAAGAGTAGAATCGGTAGAAAACTGTGTTTTGTTTTTTAATTGTGAATAAGTTCGGCAATTGGTTTTTATTGTTATCTTTATTGGTTTGAATTAGTACTTTTTGTTGGGGAAAGTGTTTTCTTTATTGCAAGAGCAAATCCTTGGTGTAGATCCCGTTTATGGCTGAAAATCCTTTGCATTGCTATCAGGGGATTTAAACTTTGGGCAGCCATTTCTTAAACATTACTCAATGTACTTAAAGAAAATTGTGAAATGTGAAAATAAACTAGGTACTTGTCAAATTTGAATATACAGGGTGTAAACAGACCCTGCACATAACCGTCAACCAAGCATTCTGTACATCAAATTAAGTAACTTTACGCAAAAATTATTGCTGGGAATCGACTTTTTTTTTTGGGGTGAAAAATCACGTTTTAAGTTAAGACTCAATGGAAAGCACTCAAAACATTGTGCTGATGGATGGATTGAATAGTACGGGGGTCATGGAGGTGTGTAAAGTAAAAATCTTACATTAAAACATGTATTTAAAAAAAAACTTGTGAACAAGTTGGAAGTTTGACCCCCAATATCTCCGTAACTAGAAGGTTCCCAGGTATGGTCTAGAACAAAAAAATTATCGCAAAGACGGGGAGAACAAGTGCCTTTCGAATGTGTTAAGCGTCTATTTACACCCTTTATTATACACCCCAGTCTTGGATAATGGAGGAGCTCATGGCTGAATAATAACAGCCACTCGGATCAATCTTCAGGTTAAGCCGCGTTTGCCTAGTTTGTCTGTGGATGGGTGACCACTCAATACATACAGAGTTTCCTCCGTACCTCGGAAAGCACGTTAAGCCGTTGGTCCCGGTTGTAATTTGTAGAACTTTGACAGTCGATACAGGTAGTCAGTGGCCCGAAAGTCTGACAACCAGTCTTACCAAGGGGTATCGTTTTACCCGGTAATAACTAGGTTGTGAAGGTCAGATAGGCAGTCGCTCCATGTAAAATACTGGTATTCAGCTGCATCCGGTTAGACTGGAAGCCGACCCCAACATAGTTGGGAAAAGGCTAGACAGATGATGATGGTCTTGGATAATTATACTGTTGATATGAGGTGTTTTTCTATATGATTATTATTACTTATTATAACGTCGCGCCTATTTTTTGACGAGAGGTTAGGTTAAGACGAATATTGTTGTCATTGTACATCTTGCTACATCGTTCTCACATAATGTACCATCTCAACATCAATGATGTAACCAAGAGTTTGTAAAAGTATTCTGATTTAAAAGAGTGTCCATGGAGTTTCTTGCCCGTTCTTCTCCATAAAGATCTACGTTAGGAAATGGGCAACTACAATACTTTCACAGTGTTTATGCCTTGTGACTGGGACTGTAGCTACATTTCATTGTTGTCTTTGTTTCGATAATTCAAAAGTGCCTGTAGTTTAAAAGCATTTCAAGTAGACATACTTGAAATGCTTTGATTTTGATTTTGACGTTTCTAATAGGACAAATTCACCATTTATTCAGTTAGTGACAGACATTCTCCACCAAACCAATTCCGCAGTCAATCTATATAATTGTTTCAAAATGGCTGTAAATGCCGGAAATCTAATAAACTTACCGTATTTATCATTCATTTGCGGCTACGTGTACACTGTTACAGCGAAATTAAGCAGTTTCACATGCATTGCTGTTCAGTCGCGAGTTACAATGAGACATATCACACGAGAGAATGCGACGCAATGCGTTCGGTAGAGGCCTTAGTGATGAATGAAGCGAGTTTTTAATGAAATTAATAAAATACTGCCTAAATACGATCTTGTGGTCGCAAGAGCGGCTGCTGAGCAACTGGTCCTGGGTTCGATTCCCAGACTGGGCAAAGTGTTACTGGGCTTTTCCTTCAAGAATTTCTCAGTAGCAGTCACGGAGTCTGGATTTGTGCCCGGTTGATGGCAATAGGCTCGCTCCACTTATACTGTCACTTACGGGATATCTTCCGTTATGATTAATAATTTTGAACTCAAGATCATCGCGTCATGATCGCGGGATATCTGGAGAATGCGGGTGGATAGAAAATAAATTATTATCTACAGACTTTTGCCACGTGTAATACTGGGACTCGACACTAAGTCACGGCAAAACACACTCACAGTATCACTAGGTTTTGTGGAGTCCTTTTTACGATGCCGGCTGCTACCTTAGAGCATACTCAAAACTAAATGCCACGTACTTGACAGTTTGAAACCCTCTTCTCGATTGAAATGTTTGTGTTTTCTTATTTCAATTGCTTGTCTTGTCAAACTTGGTATAACCGGTGGGAGTACTATTAGGTACACCTCTGTCTAACCTTCCCAAGTGTTGTCTACCCACTTCGTCTATCACAATATGTCTAGCACAGCGAAGCAACAGGAGACACCTACAGTATTGCTTGGGATAGTTAGATGAGAGCTGTCGTAACTAGTAACTAGTGTGTTATTAAACGCTGTCTATGCGCTTCGTCAATCACAAGTGTCTACCACGGCAACGCAACGGGAGACACCTACAGTAATTGCTTGGGATAGTTAGATGAGAGCTATCGTAACTAGTGACTATTCAGTTATAAAACGTTATCTACCTGCTTCGTCAATCACAATGTGTCTACCACGGCAACGCAACGGGAGACACCTACAGTAATTGCTCGGGATATTTCGATGAGAGCTATCGTAAGTAGTGTGTAATAAAACGTTGTCTACCCGCTTCGTCTATCACAATGTGTCTACCACAGCAAAGCAACGGGAGACACCTACAGTAATTGCTTGGGATAGTTAGATGAGAGCTATCGTAACTAGTAACTAGTGTGTTATTAAACGCTGTCTACGCGCTCCGTCTATCACAATGTGTCTCAAAGCAACGGGTGACACCTACATTAATTGCTCGGGATATTTCGATGAGAGCTATCGTAACTAGTAACTATTCTGTTATAAAACGTTATCTACCCGCTTCGTCTATCACAATGTGTCTACCACAGCAAAGCAACGGTAGACACCTACAGTAATTGCTTGGGATAGTTAGATGAGAGCTATCGTAACTAGTGTGTAATAAAACGCTGTCTACCCGCTTCGTCTATCACAATGTGTCTACCACAGCAAAGCAACGGTAGACACCTACAGTAATTGCTTGGGATAGTTAGATGAGAGCTATCGTAACTAGTGTGTAATAAAACGATGTCTACCCGCTTCGTCTATCACAATGTGTCTACCATAGCAAAGCAACGGTAGACACCTACAGTAATTGCTTGGGATAGTTAGATGAGAGCTATCGTAACCAGTAACTAGTGTGTTATTAAACGCTGTCTATGCGCACCGTCAATCACAATGTGTCTCAAAGCAACGGGTGACACCTACATTAATTGCTCGGGATATTTCGATGAGAGCTATCGTAACTAGTAACTATTTTGTTATAAAACATTATCTACCCGCTTCGTCTATCACAATGTGTCTACCACGGCAAAGCAACGGTAGACACCTACAGTAATTGCTTGGGATAGTTAGATGAGAGCTATCGTAACCAGTAACTAGTGTGTTATTAAACGCTGTCTATGCGCACCGTCAATCACAATGTGTCTCAAAGCAACGGGTGACACCTACATTAATTGCTCGGGATATTTCGATGAGAGCTATCGTAACTAGTAACTATTTTGTTTTAAAACGTTATCTACCCGCTTCGTCTATCACAATGTGTCTACCACAGCAAAGCAACGGGAGACACCTACAGTAATTGCTTGGGATAGTTAGATGAGAGCTATCGTAACTAGTGTGTAATAAAACGCTGTCTACCCGCTTCGTCTATCACAATGTGTCTACCATAGCAAAGCAACGGTAGACACCTACAGTAATTGCTTGGGATAGTTAGATGAGAGCTATCGTAACTAGTGTGTAATAAAACGCTGTCTACCCGCTTCGTCTATCACAATGTGTCTACCATAGCAAAGCAACGGGAGACACCTACAGTAATTGCTTGCGATAGTTAGATGAGAGCTATTGTGAGTAAACGCTTCGTAATTATGTTGGCTCGGCATATTCACTCGTTTGAATTCGTGTTGGGAGTTTATTGTTTATTTGAAGAAGTAATGTAACATAGCATCATGCTTTTTTGAAGAAGAGGTAGGCAGAATATTATAAAAATGGTACTTTCACACAGATTTCACCAGTTGTGTTTTTGTCCCATGAAATTATGCCTAATTGATTGAAGATAACAACTTTGGAATTTTTTTAGAAAATAGGCGAAAATTTACCATTTAACTCCGAAACTACAGAGCCGAAAATTTGGAAAAAAATACAAAACATAGTTATTTGCTTATAGATTACAGAGAAATCTATAAGATCGCTATAACAACAAAATACAATAAAAATAAATTAAAAATTAAAGGGGGCTCGCCAACTACTATGGTACGGAACCCTTCATGCGCGAGTTCGACTCGCACTTGCCCGGTTTTTATAATTTTATTTCAGGAGAATTGCCATTTTTGTATTGAATAGGATTTTTAGTATATATGCGAAACCTGAATATAGTTTGTTCAGAATAAGTAACTGACTCGATTCCAATAATTTTTAAACCATGTTATATTTTGTCCCAAAAATATTTTAAAAAAAAGTTACAAGTTGGACACCGAGCGACATTAAGAACCTATCGCAATAATTTAGGTACCTACTGCCAAATTATGTTTATCAATGAGCTCAAGACGACGTTGGCGGCCCGCGCGCTGCGTGATGACCACGATTTTCGACAGAACAAGCTTATAACTTTGTGATTTTACATGATACAGTTTTGAAATTTTGTACATGTTTCGCATATACTAAAACTAATGTTGTATATTAATTACGAGGAGTCTAAAACATTTGCGGTTGTGATTTGAAGATGTTGCTCAACTTAACATGCCTACAAATATTTTTAGCAATACACATAATTTCATAATAAGAAAAATACTAAGACTACCTAGGCAATCTTTTTCTAACTAAAACTACAACGGTCGATACACCGCCGTATCCAACGAACCAGAAAATCCGTGAAAATCCAATATATTTCTAAATCCTGCTCCAAGCGGATGATGTATATTGGTGTTTTGAGTTCAGCCGCAGCAGACCGAGGTTAACTAGGTTAGCTGAGTTAACCTGCGTTTAGAATACTAAACAGAAAACCTTTTGTAAAAACCTGCTAGCTTTGGCTCGGATTTTTCTACTGTGTTCCAGAAATTTGC
Organism: Noctua comes; assembly: GCA_963082995.1. Taxonomy (NCBI): domain Eukaryota; kingdom Metazoa; phylum Arthropoda; class Insecta; order Lepidoptera; family Noctuidae; genus Noctua; species Noctua comes. The sequence goes on from OY720273.1 coordinate 16,128,811, forward strand.
CCCACCTGTGGGACAAAGCGGAATGTTTAGACTGCCCCATTGGTCTAGTGGTCGCAAGCGCCACCGCTAAGTATGAAGTCTTGGGTTCGATTCCCAGGTCGGGTAAAATGGTATTTGAATGTTTTGAAGTCTAGATTTGTACCTCTTTGATGCCAATGGCTCGCCCCAATGGAGTTTAACATAACTGCCGAAATGCGGTGTGTGGTATACACACCTCTACCTAACCCATTATGTCTTTTTTATATGTTTTATGTTTTTATAAGATTTGGATTAAAAAATACAATGAAATTCAAGTATATAGTTTTGACTGAGTCTGGCTTCTCTTTAATTTCGATTAATGTTTACGAAGTCTCCCAAACCTACAGGCTTGGTATAATTCATTCCACTAAAAACGTTCAATGAGACAAAGTGGACACCAAAACACATTCCACTATGCTCTAAAAGTGGGTCAAATTCATGTGCAAAAGTGGAATAATCCTTAACCCCGCTATTCCTCGCTTAAAATTCCCTCGCAGTGTGTTTCTCTGTAAAACTTTCGACTTAATAGAACAAAGAAGTGATTACAGAGTAACAACTGCAAAAATCTAAAAAAAGTTGGATCTTTAGGAGTCAAGAGCTGGCTAGCAGCCAGAGCGCTCATTACCAGGACATTAATTGAATCCTGCCGAGAGCTGAGCAAGATACATAAGCTGTGAGCTGAACAAGCTATGTATACTGTGAGCTGTTTTACCTTGGCAGTGTGGAAGGATTTTTGCGGCGTTGTGGTGTGTGGGAGTAATTTTAACTTGCTGGTGTTGTTTTTGATGTCTGATTTGGAACTGTGTGTGATTGTTTTGTTTTTTTGGTGATTTTGAATAGAAGAATGTTCGACTTTTTTTATTTTAAGAAAGATATTAATCTGTTTGTAGGTTGAATTTTCTTTTGATTGGCAGTAAGTCGTGCTACGTTGTATTGTTCTACTAAATAAAATTGCAATCGTCTGAGACGGCAAACTGAGACAGACCGTCTCAGTTTGCCGTCTCAGACGATTATATGATTTTTGTTATTCTACTATAGTCGTATGAAGAATAGGGTGTTCTTCACCCCCAAAGAAAAAGGAGGATCGTCCGACGAGACGGGTGTTGTCTCTGGTGGGCTACTGCCCGACAGTTGTTGTCGGGGTTTTCTTTATGGTTTTAAGTCGTAGAGAACTTTAATATCCCCGGAATGTCGATGCTAGTTCTTCATTTGTGACATAGATGGCACTATACTGTCACTTACGGGATATCTTCCGTGATTGTTCATTATTTTGAGCTCCCGATATTTGTACAGTCGCCAGCGCATCAAGTTACTGTAAACTGTCAAATTTTCTCATGCGATTTTGAACTTAAATGCCAACATTTTATGGTTTAAAATCATTTGGAGAAATGTGACAGTTTGTGGTAACTCGATGTGCTGGCGACTGTACTATGTTGCTACAGGACTTTTCGTAGTTCCGCTACACTACCTTACTGGTACTGCAACAGTACTGTAGAAAAACTACTTAAAGATACTAAACTCAGAATAAAACTAACGTCAACTGTACGTGTGCATAACGTAAAATGTTACGAGAGACTGTCTCTTATCTACTTTTTCCCCGATCCCAGCTACTAAGCCTATTCAGTAGGAATACATTACAAGCAGAGCATATCAGAATATCGTTAGATACGATTGTGTGAACTCGCTGTGAAGAAAGTATTTTACGGTGACTTATGTACTCTAACAATACGATCTTTTTTCAAAATATAAACTGCGTGTGCATTTTTCTGGTCTTCTTAAGCAAATGTCACTCTGATGGGAAACAGGCCTGCATAGGCTGCATCCAACACAGGTGCACGATGCGGGTTGGTTCCTGGTAAGACGTAAGTACATACGTCACCGTATTGTGCGCGTTAAGTGAAAGCAACATTGTTTGGTTTGTTAATTGAGCAAGCAAAAAGTGTCGTATGTATAAAAAACTCTGTAAAATGACAAACCATTTGTCAAAGTTTGTCCCAGTGACATTATTCAACAAAAAAAAATGTATTTCAGAACAAAAACTACGATAATTTTACTTTCAAAGTAAATAAAATACATCTACAAAAATGCCCAGAATTAACATTTGTGCAGCACTTACCCGAGACAGAGACACCCTAGTGTCCTCAGCTTATCCATTACATTTATGCCATCAGGCTAATGAGAAAGAAATTAATCTTAACGAATTAAGGAGCCATCAAGATCTTACATAAATATTCTCCGAGGAATTAAAAATAATTTTATTGTAATATAATACGGCACTTTAGCTAAGTGGGAGCTTGTAGTTAGTATGAATTATTTATGTTTAAATGTGTGCTTTTCGCTAGACTATCTTGAAGTCTGGGACATTTATAACGTTTATCTACGAAACTAAATACGCAATGAAACTTTTCAATACCTAAAAATAATGAATAATAATAAATTATTTAAAATTATGTTAGTATAACTGTATCTACTGAGTAGATTCCGGAATAAAGTTGGTTTTTCATCAAAATCAGTTCCGCGTTTTAGCGGTCATCATCTGTCAAGCCATTTCCATACTATGTTGGGGTCGGCTTCCAGTCTAACCGGATGCAGTTGAATACCAGTATTTTATATGGAGCGATTGCCCGTCCGGCCAGGTAATACGATACCCCTTGGTAAGACTGGTTGTCAGACTTTCGGGCCACTGACTACCTGTACAACGAATGTCCAAGATCAAAAAAATGACAGCCGGGACGAACGGCTTAACGTGTTTTTCGAGGCAAGGAGGAAACTCGGTATGTATTGGGTGGTCACCCATCCACAGAAAAACTAGGCAAACGCGGCTTAACCTGAAGATTGATCCGAGTGGCTGTTATTATTCAGCCATGAGCTCCTCCATTATCCAAGACTGGGGTGTATAATAAAGGGTGTAAATAGACGCTTCAATTATCTGCGCGCTGATGATATTTCATAATGAACAGTGTCGTGCAATATTCTAATGATAATGAGTCCATGACATACAAATTAGAAAATTTGGAAAATCTATAAGATTGGGGAAAAAAACGAACTGTTCATTTCATGTTTGTGTTGTATTAAAAACTCTTTCTATACATATAATTTACATTTTTAAATATTTCTATACAAAATAAAACATAAAAAAAAATAGTATTACTTTCCTTTATTAATTTCTATACAAATAAATTACATTTTTAAATATTCCTTAAAAAAACAATATAAAAAACATTTAATAATATAAAAAATTGTAGCCCACCGGTATCGGGAACAGGGTCCAAGCTACCGGCGGTCAGGGCTCCAGAGAGAGAAACCTCCTAACAATACGAGCCGTGTCCAGAAGTACCGCTTTCTGAATCAAGCCCTTGATCCAGCTGCCTAACGAGAGCCTCCTCAGATATTGGTCGAGGCTCTTGGCAATTAAGCCATGGGCATTGTACAACTATCAGTACAATGATCGCTGAGTCCACATCCCACATGTCGACAACCTCGTGAGCCAAGTCAAGATATAAAGTATATATATATATAGTATTACGTTTATTATTCCCTACGGGTTTTCATTTTTCTTAAAACACAGCTGATTTGGTTTCAATTATAACTAGATTTAACAATGATAATAATAACCTTAGATACGTGATCGGTAGCGAACTAGCGACCTATCAACTGTTTCACTACTGCTCGTATAACGGAGAAGAAAAATTGAGAGGTGACCGGCCATGTCCAATGACATTCACATCTCGTGAATCACTGCCAACTCCATCTTCTATTGTTCCCATTGCTGGGACACTTGATTATGTATGTAGGCATGCGTTAGCAGGTAGTTATGACGTCTGATGAGGTTTTTATAATTTTGTTTACTGATACAATGGCATAAAACAATAAGTCTACAATAAGGTAAAAATATTTGCTGTTCAAAACAGAAATGAATACCGACAACATTTACTTTTTCATTTATTATTTACGACGTAGAGAACCAAAATATAAACATTTAAAAAGCAACATACTTTATCGGAATCCATCCGAAAAAATAATCACGAAAAAAATATCAAATTCGTTCATTTCGATACGTCGAGACTCAACGAATGTATCGATACGCGATTAAATCACTCGATTTTGAATCGCTTATGTATTCGAGTCACAGCTCGGCTGCCCATTCCGATTCTAATCAACGGCCAGATTCAAATTTCAATTTGAATTTCGAATCAATATGTGCCGCCATACTTTATAGGCTTCTGTTACGCTTTGAGAGTGTCGACAATGTGGAGGCGAGGTACTTATGACTATGAATATGTTTAATATTGGAATTCAATATTTAATTACTTGCTCTTAAAGTTGTTTTTCTGTTGATCTCTTATTTGGAGAATAGGATTGTGATAATAATAGTGTTTAAATGGCTTATTGACGAGTACCATATCGAGTGAAATACCATATTTGAAGCAGTTTTTCATGCGTCTCTTCTAGGAATAAAAACATTCATTATTGACAGTGATGCAGAAACATGAGCATCGTACCATTTTTGTTTGCTAAATTGGAAACGCAGAAATTCACAGTGGAGTTATAAAAATACGTGCATGCTGTTTTATTCTCTTGGTGAGTGGATCTTAACATAGACCGTCATATTAAATGTGGAGTTTAAAAACAGTTTGTAGAAAAAGAGGGAATAAAATATAGTTTATTCCTGGAATTCAAATAGCTTGTTGCTATAGTAACCATCTACTTAACTACTCATATTGTGCTCATGTTATTACTGTTGGATGTTTGCTTCTCGACGTCGAATAAAGCGTTTAAAAGTCATCAGAGCTCTTTTCCTTCTGGTCAAAAAAAAAAACCTTTTTTATAATTATTTTTCTTCCTATTTTCTACTTTTATGGCACTACGCAGAGTGTTGATTTGAAGACTGCTGCGAATGAGGCCCTGGGTTCGATTCCCAGGTCGGGCAAAGTGTTATTAGGTTTTTCCATAAGGAATTCCTCTGTAGCAGTTACGGAGTCTTGACTAGTGCCCGGTTGATGTCAATGGGCTCGCCCCCTATTACATGGGACTTAAATATAACTGGCAAAATGTGGGTGTACTTTTAGCTATACCTCTGCATAACCTTTTGGGGATAGCAGGTGTGATGTTATGTGTTATGATACTAAAATAAACTTTCGGGCTGCTAATTACCCGTAACGACCGTCAAATCTATAAATCTCATCACAGACTGACCTGAGCAAGTCTTACTTAACTTTGAAAATCGAATACAATTGGTCTAGCAGACGATAATACAGTTACTCTAGGATGAGTGATAACAAAGAATAACTACATATGTAGCAGACGTGTCTTTCAGTTCAATATTCTGATTTACGACTCTCGATAGAAGGCATGAAATGATTGAAACACTTACTTACAATATTATATTGGAACGTTGCCTTTATTATATATGGCCGTTGGCTTGGAAACTCGATTTCATTTGTTTTTGATGTTGCTGTTTGTTTCAGAATAATACCTTAATTTAGGTACTGGGAACTCGTGGCTAAATAATAACATCCGCTCGGTTTGATCTTTAGGTTAAGCCGTGCTTACCTAGGTTGGCCATTGGCTCATTACATACCGAGTTTCCTCCGTGCCTCGGAAAGCACGTTAAGCCGTCGCCGTCGGTACCGGCTGTCATTTGTAGATCTTTGACAGTCGTTACAGGTAGTTAGTGGCTCGAAGGTCTGGGAGAATTTTATAACAAAAACCTAACTGATAACATGAAACCACTCAACTCAATAGTGCTGACATACTAAACCCACTTATCCCAAACAGAATATCAACAATATTGCCAACACGATTTTAATTACAAATGTCATTCACATTTCGGGATTAAGCGCACAAAACTAATACAATACATTTTAGTTTGAACTAATAGAGTTATTTAGCTGTTCACGTTCAATTTCGGAATCATTCATCGTCAGGACATGTCAGGATATGAAAATTCATTTGGATTGAGAAAATGAATTTTCATCTATACATATAAAATTCAAAGTCCTGACTGACTGACTGACTGACTGACTTATATATCAACGCACAGCCCAAACCACTGGTCCTAGAGACATGAAATTTGGACAGTGTACTCTTTGTGAAGAGTAGGTATCCACTAAGAAAGGGTTTTTCGAAATTCCACCCCTAAGAGGGTGAAATGGGGTGTTGAATTTTCTATGTAACTTTTTATTCTCTGAGTCGATTGACTTGAAATTGTGTCTACATATACTTCAGTTAAAATGATGAGATACGTGTATCACAGTTTTTCCAAAATCATCCCCCAATTTAAAATTCAATGTCCTGACTGGCTGACTGATACATCAACGCACAGCCCAAACCACTGGTCCTAGAGACATGAAATTTGGACAGTGTACTTTTTGTAAAGAGTAGGTATCCATTAAGAAAGGGTTTTTCGAAATTTCACCCCTAAGAGGGTGAAATGGGGTGTTGAATTTTCTATGAAACTTTTTATTCTCTGAGTCGATTGACTTGAAATTGTGTTTACATAAACTTCAGTTAAAATGTTGAGATACGTGTATCACAGTTTTTCCAAAATCATCCCCCAATTTAAAATTCAATGTCCTGACTGGCTGACTGATACGTCAACGCACAGCCCAAACCACTGGTCCTAGAGACATGAAAATTGGACAGTGTACTCTTTGTAGAGAGTAGGTATCCACTAAGAAAGGGTTTTACGAAATTTCACCCCTAAGAGGGTGAAATGGGGTGTTGAATTTTCTATGAAACTTTTTATTCTCTGATTCGGATGACTTGAAATTGTGTCTACATATACTTCAGTTAAAATGATGAGATACGTGTATCACAGTTTTTCCAAAATCATCCCCCAATTTAAAATTCAATGTCCTGACTGGCTGACTGATATATCAACGCACAGCCCAAACCGCTGGTTCTAGAGACATGAAATTTGGAGAATGTACTCTTTGTGGAGAGTAGGTATCCACTAAGAAAGGATTTTTGAAATTCCACCCCTAAGAGGGTGAAATGGGGTGTTGAATTTTCTGTGAAACTCTCTCGGGGTCGATTGACTTGAAAATGTGTCTACATATACTTCAGTTAAAATAATGAGATACGTGTATCACAAAATCATCCCCCAATTTAAAATTCCATGTCCTGACTGGCTGACTGATATACCAACGCACAGCCCAAACCGCGGGTCCCAGAGATATGAAAATTGGAGGGTGTATTCTTTGTGAAGAGTAAGTATCAGTATTTCGAAATTCCTTCCCCTTAGAGGGTGAAATGGGGTGTTGAATTTTCTGTGAAACTTTTTACTCTCGGGGTCGATTGACTTGAAAATTTGTTTACATACTCTTCAGATAAAATCCAGTAAATCCGATGTCCAATCTCAAACCAAGGTATCAATATTTCACGTATCTAATTTAATTTATATAACTTTAAACTAATAATTGCAAGTTATAAGCAAGTACATGTAAATCTATGTGTGTATTATAGATAGATACATAGATTACTTATTATTCCAGAAGTAAGATCCCGTGGGCAATTCCCTAACTCCACGCGGGCGAAGCCGCGGGCATAAGCTAGTATCCTACTAATATTAAACATGCGAAAGTTTGTAAGGACGCATGGATGTTTGTTACTCTTTCACGCAAAAACTACTAAACGGATATGGATGAAACTTAACACACTGATAATTTGTAACTAGGATTAATAGATAGAATACTTTTTATCCCGGTAGTACGATCCTGTGGGACGGTGGGACAATTACCGAATACCATGCGGGCGAAGCCGCGGGCATGAAGCTAGTAATTTCTATTTAGATCTTATTATTATTGGCCAATCTTATGAAATTTATGGTTGACGAAACGGGAATCAATGTATGAAGATTAATATAGTTAAAAAAGGGGGCTTTTCTACTTGTTTTGCACGTCTTTTATTTAGTTGGCTAAACGGGAAAGTTACCAAATGGGACGTACCCCTTATAACTACTATAAATCCGAAAGTTTGTGATTATGGATGGATGCATGAATGAATGTTTGTTCCTCTTTTATGCAAAAACTACTGAACTTATTTGGATGAAATTTGGCCTACAGATAGTTCTTCTTCTTCTTTTCGGGTCGATGGAACTCAAATGGTGTTAGACCAGTATGTGGCCACCTGCACAGCTCTAAAATGTGCAGATAGTTTATAAACTTGATTAACATATTATAGGAGACTTTTATTAGGGAAGTACGATCCCGTGGGACAATTCTCGAACTACACGAGGGCAAATACGCGGGCATAATCTAGTCACTGTATTTGTTGTGTCATTAATTTGTGATTGCAGTTGTTCTTGCGTAGTCGCGCTAGCTAACACTATTAAAACGAAAAAGTCCAATTGTTATTACGAAAGAGTTGAGGCAACCTGTAACTTCCGGTGGGTAAAGTGAAGCTGTACCCTTTAGTACACCACATTTAGCCAGTCATGTTTATCATAACATATAATAACATCACGCCAGTAATCCCCAAAGGGTTACGCAGAGGTGCACCTAATAGTACACCCACCTTTCGCCAGTTATATTAAAGTCTCATGTAATGTGGGGTGAGCCTATTACCATCAATCGGGCACAAATCCAGACTCCATGACTGTTACTGAGAAATTCCTGACGGAAAAATACAATGACAATTTGCTCGACTACGGAATCGAACCCAAGACCTCATTCCCAGTAGCCGCGATAGCGACCACTAGACCATCGAGGCAGTTATGTTTAGGTCCTATGTAATAGGGGGCGACCCTATTGCCATCAACCTGACGCAGACTCCGGGCTGCTTCTGAGATATTCTTGCTACCAGGAAATCGATACCAAGACATTCTCAGTTGTGGGCTGTCAAGCTGCAGGCTTTAGCAACTAGTATCCAAATCAATTAACACAATACGACCGAACATATCCGTTAAATCGAATTCCATTAATTAATTTTACACTCAGAACCCGAACACTGGATTAATAAGTGAATCAAGCGGAATTTCATTTGTGAAGGTCGCTCGGGTTGACGTCACGATATTTATTTGTTCAATATTGTTAAAACATGGTTATTTATTGAGAACCTCTGACAGGGATTGGGAATTTAAATGTTTGTACGCCAGTTTGTATTTCAAAAGGATTAACTTACAGGTGAATGATGTTTACAATGTGTTGTTTTGTAAAAACATAACATAATTTCATTTTTTTCAGGCTACAATGGCCCATAGATGTATACCTTATAACCTAATATATATGTATAAAGTAAATACAGAACTTGTGTAAATAATTATGAATTAAAACTATGTTTGTGACACTTCCCTTGACTTGTTCTTTTATTCTTGTAATGTCAGTCGCTCTAGATTTTATGAGTTAGGTCTGGATTGATGCTTCAAACACATTAATTTGGGCTTATCTCATCTTACTACCATTATAAATGTGAGTTTGTGAGGATGGATGGATAAATGTACGTCTGTAATTCTTTCACGCAAAAAGTACTGAACGGATTTGGATTAAATTTGGCCGACAGATAGTTTATAACCTAGATTAGCAGCTAGGATACTTTTTATCCTGTTAGTACGAGCCTGTGGGGCAATTATCAAAGTCCACGCTGGCGAAACCACGGGCATAAGTTAATCCATTATAAAAGTAGAACTTATATCCGTGAAATCAAAACGGAAGCTGTGTGAGAAAGGACATTAAGATAAGATAGTTTTTATTTGTCCAAAAACAAAACATTGTATTGTGTGTTTGGACATTGTAACATAACCAAAATTTAAAGTCAAAACTAAAAGAATTAGGGCTTCCTTTTGGCTTCATAAGGCTGTTATAATATTATTACGTCGGCTGTTTTACGAGAACATTCTAGGTTACGCTCGAAACTAGAATGTTCCACTATGGAACTGTCTAGAAGATTCGAGAGTAATCCTAGAATGTTCCACTATAGAACTGTGAAGAAGGATCGGTCGGCATATATTATTTTATACCCGTCGTGTTTGCGGGAGCAGTCAGTCTGATTTAGGCGATACACAACGAAGCAAAGTGAAGTAGAAATGAGATATCTAAGTGAATAGTGATCAGTAGTGTATTTGTGATGGAGTTAAGGTTCGCGATTAATAAAGATATTTGGTGTTTAATCGGTAGTATTTAATTTATCCCATACTCAGCTCGTAACAATATAATCTTTAATAGCATGTAAAAGGCTACAGTTAAGTAAATAGTCACAATAAAATAGGCGTTATCCTTGTGATATATAATAATATATAATAATAGGCGTTATCTATATATATAAAATGGTAAACTGCCTGACTGACTGGGTGATATATCAACACACAGCCCAAACAGCTGGTCCTAGAGGCATGAAACTTGGAGGGTGTGTTCTTTTTGAAGACTAAGTATCCACTAAGAAAGGATTTTTGAGAATTCCACCCCTAAAGGGGTGAAATAGGGGATGGAAGTTTATATGAGAGTCCGTCAGTTTTGAAGTTAGGATCTTCAAATTTTGTGTTTAGGCTGACGATTGAAAATTAATTTATACGTGTTTCAGCGTTTTTGACAATTCTTCCCCCGAAGGGTTAAAAAGGGGGACGAAGGTAAGTAAGCGGATATTATTCGACATCCACGCGGGCGAAGTCGCGGGCAAAAGCTAGTTAGTAATAAAAACAAAATAGCTTCTCGTCTCTGATACTATCGGAAAATAGCTAAAACTAAAAAAAAAAACCTCGAAAAACAAAAAAACTTCGAATGGCATGCACATAAATATTGATAGCCATTTCCTTTAGCATAAACATCTGAATCATCATCATCTGCCTAGCCTTTTCCCAACTATGTTGGGGTCGGCTTCCTGTCTAACCGGATGCAGCTGAATACAAGTATTTTACATGGAGTGACTGCCTATCTGACCTCCACAAACCAGTTAGTGCTGGGTAATACGATACCCCTTGGTAAGACTGGTTGTCAGACTTTTTGGGCCACTGACTACCTAACGACGGTCTAAGATCTACAAATGACAGCCGGGACCAACGGCTTAACGTGCTTTTCGAGGCACGGAGGAAGCTCGTAATGTAGTGGGTGGTGCATAAACATCTGAATAATCTAATAAAATAGTCCCATCACTACGTTACAAATTCCACTATTTTGCTCCACATCATTCGTTCAAAAACTTCTGTGTCAAGGGAGAAGTTCGAATCATTTCCCGTAAAAAATAAGAAAAAACTTTTAATCCCGTGAGAGCGAGATAAGTCGCAAAGTCTCGCTTTGTTTCATCCACTCGCGCTACAGAAAGGTCACAACCGACACATGCTTGACGAGTTAGCGAGTTTAAGAAAACTTCTCGATAAAAAAGTGAGAAAATGTACACGTGTAAATGTTTGTGGTTCCGTAGGAAATTATGGTTTGAAAATATCAACATGATATAACGCCTGCAAACCCCGACCGCTTTAATGAGTCCTCCGCCTTGCCCCATCATAGGCACATTAAGCGTTCACAAAGTCCTAACAATATCCGACAGGTTATTTGTTTCGAGATAACCATAATCCATGCGGGTATTACGATACTAATTGAACCAATACGTGATCAACCTTCAGAATATTTCATTTAAATTGATACCTTCGCGAGGACTCATTAAAGCGGTCGGTCTATAGAAGAGATAGGCAGGGGTGGAGCATATGATAGCTTACCTACACGTCGTTTTTGTTTTAAGTTTTTATGTTATATGTAAAAAAGGCCGAGCCTATTGCCATCAATCGGTCATGAATCCAGACTAGGGACTAAGAAATTCCTGTTGAAAAACTCAGTAACACTTTCCCAGACCTGGGAATCAAACTTAAAATCTTATGCTAAGTAGTTGCTGCCGTTACGAACACTGAACCAACGAGGTAGTACTTGCAATAGACATGCGCCAAGACAGATGCATGTAACTAAATGTGTTCCGTTCCTTTTTTACGGAACCCTAAAAATCTTTGGCACAGTCATACTCAAGACTCGAGGCGGTCACAAACTTCGCTAAAAGCATTTCGAAAGACTTGAAGATTATACCTACTGGTAGAAAAATAAAATAAATGTAGTATTTAGTTATAAGAGTAAAAAATCCATCGATGTTGTTTTGTCTGTGAAAGATATTGTATTGTGTGTCGATATTGTATACAGGGTGTAAACAGACTCTTCACGAAGCCGTCAACCGAGCATTCTGTACATCAAACTAAGTAACTTTACGCAAAAATTATTGCTGGGAAACGATTTTTTTTTTGGGGTGAAAAATCACGTTTTACGGTAGGACTCCATGGAACGCACTCAAAGCATTGTGCTGATGGATGTATTGAATAGTACGGGGGTCGTGGAGGTGTTTAAAGTAAAAATCTTGTATGTAAAAACATATATTTAAAAAAAAACTTGTGAAAAAGTTGGAACTTTGACCCCCAATATCTCCGTAACTAGAAGGTTCCCAGGTATGATCTAGAACAAAAAAAAATGATCGCAAAGAGGATAAACAAGCTTTAACAAGCCTTTCGGCTTCGTTAAGGGTCTATTTTTGTAACATAACTGAATACGAACAAAACTATTCGCATTAAATGCCGTAGCTAGAAACGTCTCAATAAAAAATAAATAACATAACATAACGCCTGTAGTCCCCAAAAGGTTAGGCAGAGCTGTACTTAATTGTACACTACATTTCACCCATTATTAAGTCTCATGTAATAGGGGGCGAGCCTATTGCCATCAACCGGGCACAAATCCAGACTTTGAATCAATGAGAAATTCCTGAAGGATAAACCAAATAACTCTTTGCCTACCTGGGAATCAAACTCAGGACCTCATGGTTAGCAGTTGCTACTTGCGATCATTTTAATTGATTACACGAAGACCTAGATATAATGGCGATGATGGAAAAGTATAAAACGTATTGAACTGACATAAGCCATCGAAAAGTTTCTGTCAATTCCGTTGAAGAGAAGAATCGCCTTGAAAACGATCGGCTAAGCCCTCTACGAGTATATACAACATTCAAATACATTGGAAAGAAGACTATCAATAAAAATACATAAAAAAATGAGAACATTTCAAGTTAGTTGACGTGTGCTAAGATTTGTTGACCATAAGTAACTAGCTTATGTCCGCAACTTTGCCCGCATTGAGGTGGATTATTATCCCACGGAAACGTACTACCGGAATAAAAAGTATCCTACGTGTTAATACAGGTTATGAACTATCTGTGTACCAAATTTCATTTCAATAAGTTCAGTAGTTTTTGCGTGAAAGGGTAACAAAAATACATCCATCTAATCCTCACAAACTTTCGGATTTATAATAGTAGTGAGATATCTCTGAATGCGGTTTCATGAGTTTGAAAGAAATAACGACCTAGATATTTCTGACCCCTCAGCTGTTGAATTTGTGGATATCCTTCTATAAATAAATTCTGCTATTGTGTTCACACCAGCTTACAGCTTTGTAGAAAGCTCATACTGAGGTGAAAAGGTTTAAGTCACAATGTTCAATGCCAGCTGGACATGATATGACAATGGTGTCTACTAAAGTTGTGAAGAATATTTTTAGAACACAGATATAGATATATTTATTGCATAGCTGTGTTACTTACTTTAAAACGAAATAATATTGTGGGCTGTGGTCCAACAGTATACCAATGTCGGATATGCAATAGTACAGCTTATAAAAAATGAGTTTAAGAGCACTGTCTCGTTGGTTTACTGATCGAATCCCGATTGCTGAGCATGAAGTCCTGGGTTCGATTCTCGGGGTTGGGTAAATTGTTTTTGGGTTTTCTCATCACAGGAATTTCTCAGTTACCACCGCTTCGCAAGTCTGAAATCGGTGGAAAAGTTGTTTGGAAGTCGGTTATCATGGTTTGCTGAAGAATGAGAAAAAAATGTTTCGAATCATCACTACATAGTATAAAACAAAGTCGCTTCCCGCTGTCTGTCTATCCCTATGTATGCTTAGATCTTTAAAACTACGGAACGGATTTTGATGCTGTTTTCAATAACAGATAGAGTGATTCAAGAGGAAGGTTTGTATATATATATTGCATCCGTGCGAAGCCGGGGCGGGTCGCTAGTATGAATTATAATAATGCTGGCTATAAGAGACAGCAAAAAGCGATGGATGAATTGGTGACTGCCACGTTGGTTCAGTGGTTACACGCGTGACTGCTGAGCATGATGTCCTGGGTTCAATTCCGGGTGGGGCAACGTGTTATTGGGTTTTTCCATCAGGAATTTCTCAGTAGCAGCCACGGAGTCTGGCTTGTGCCCGGTTGGTGGCATTAGGCTCGCCCCCTATTACAAGGGTCTTAAAACATAACTGGCGAAATGTAAGTGTACATCTCACCCTAAAGATAACAGGCGTTATGCGTATGTGTGTTCAACAAAACTTATAAATCAAAAATTGCTGAAAATACTTCAAACTTAATTAACTAGAAATTACAAAAGTACAATCAAGTTTCTTTCGTCCGCAAATTGAGTTAGCTCAACAGAACCTTATAATTATAAATCAAAAGTCATAAGGCATTGTTGGCTCAAGAAACTGTAGGGGAGACGGAACAATTCTCGGCTCTGCCAACTTCACGAATTTATCTTTCTTTCAATTTCAGTGTTACTGCGAAGTTTGCTCTTGGTATTAATTGCCTATTGTCGAACTTGTAAGACATTGTAACGAAAATGTATAGAACAGACGCGGGACTTAATAAAAAGATTCCGATGATCGGGTTTGCTGTAGCACTTTTAACCTTATTGGAAAGTGAATAGGTTGAATATATGTTGAGTAGGGTTTTGGATTAGGGTGGAATAGATCTTGACGTTGATATATCAATATCTTCATTACGCTTGTGATCGGAGTGGTAAGTTAATCTGATACAAATAGCAGTTGTAATGCGAACCATCACTTAATGACTCCTTGATTGTTCGTGGCATGTATACCCAAAAACTGCAGACCATAACACGAATAGCTTTTTTTTTCATTTTATGTGTTTTTCTTGGAACCTTAATGAGGTTTTCTAACGTCGCAAAATGGAATGTTTGTATTAGTATACGCACACAAATGAAAGAAAGTAATGTTGCCAAGGCTCTGTAGCCGGTATGACGAAGTATCGAAGCGTAATGAAGTGGATATTACATGCAAAAGGGCTAGGTTTAAAAAATACTTTTATGTCACAGTACCCAGTACCCAAGTCGTAATATTTTGTTATTCTTGTATGATTATTTTTTTTTCTTATTGTTCATTTCCATTATTATGTCCTTTATTCATCATTTATCGTATCTAGTACAATTTTAAAAACAAAACATTTAAAAATATGAAAAATAGATGGCCTTTTGGCATCAGGAACAAGGTCCAGGCTGCCGGTGGTCAGGGCTCCAGAGAGAGGAACCGCCTCACTATGCGTGCCGTGTCCATGAGTACTGTTTTCTGAATAAATTCCATTATTGTTATAGTTCATCTTTTACGCAATTCACTTTATTTCCTTTGTATGATTTTCGTGTGAATGGAGTTTGACTTATTTCGATTTTTGAACTCATCAATTTACTGCATGTACCTAGATTATAAGTGCTGAACTGGTCCTATTTGGCGCAGCTATGAGGCACACAGTGCTACCTACATTTTTTTATTTTTGTTTAGTTTTAAGTTTTTATTTTTTCTGTTTTTTTTTTATTTTTGTATTATTTTTGTTTTTATATTGTGTGCGCTTGTGGCATGTGCCAAATAAATGTATTTTCTTTCTTTCTTTCTTTCAAGTGAATGATGAGGTCTTCTATTATTGGAAGCGCACACTTGTATTTGTCCCTGTTGGAGTTCCAATAAATAAATAAATGTATTAACTGCAATTCCAGTAAGTATGTAAAATAATTGAAAGTATGTATCTAGGTCAGATGTCCCTAGCTGTCTAAGATATAAAATATGTTTATTGTCATTAGTATAATTGGGTTCTTGTGGAACCCTTGTTTTCATACCTTTTCTCTAAAACAATATTTATGATGATTTTACTACATACATTTCAAATAATTATGTTTTTCGTAACCAAGCCTATGATCAACATAGCAACGGCGGCGTACCAATCGCAAAGCTACGGCGTAGCAATCGCGTGGCTACGGCGCGGCGTAGCAATCGCTTTGCTACGGCGTAGTTAAATCAACAAAGTTTCGCATTTAATAATTATGGTTTTCATAGATAACGTTCGAACTAGAAACCAACAAAGCCATATTAACATTGTTGTCTAACAATGTATGGGGAAAACAATACATTACTGTATAAACATTTAACGCGAAATTAATAGGATCCTAAGGAGGTTGATAAGTGTTTTTAATCACAGATACTTAATTTAATCTATGAAGTTTGATGGTAAAATATTTTGTTAGGTATTGATATTATTAAACTTATCGTATCTCATATTTTACTATACTTTTTAATGTTAAACTGGCTTGCGTTTGGGCGAAACTCGCCTGATAGTTACATAAAACATAGTTTTGTACAAAACAATAATATTTTCGCAAAATGTTATCCAAAATCACTGAACACAAATCAGCCACATCATACTACACAAATATGTCTACATATATACAGGTTGTTGATTTTCCCAACGCCCCCTCCTCTCGCATGAATGAACCCCCTTCGAGCCATTTGAAAAATTAATTGCTTATTTCAACATGAAACACAGCTTTCACTGCATTTGGTGCTTGGCAGCCGTTGTCGATAGGTATTGATCGATGGCTTCAATAATATTTTATTGCATGAATTTTTGAGTACATGCTGTGGCTTTTTGTTTTATCTAAAATTAATGGACTTGTTTCTATTAAATATTTAGGTGCTCGCTTGGAGTGGTTTTCGATTAATTGAACTGTTCAGGTGAATAACATATTTTATCTTGCATAAACTTTTTTTATAAAGCCGTATAAAATGCCTGACGCATACCGCACCGTCCAGTTAGACAGCTTGGTTTGTGGGACTTGCACCCTCTAAAAAACACCAGCGTGAGCCTACTGTCGCCTTGGTGGATGAGCCAAGAGAATTGTTTTGCATGACGGTCGTATAACCTAATTCAACTTACATTAGGCGACACGCGCGTTTCACTTGCTTCTTTCGCGCGCGTACAGTTGCTTTGCAAGTTGCGGCGCAGTGAGTGACATTATCTAAACGAATTCTTTCATTTATTTTCTCCGTAGTCGGTTTTTACAAGGATCGTGGTCAGTTTTGTATTGCAAACCATATTTTTAGGGTTCCTTACCTGAAAAGGAAAAAAAATGGAACCCTTATTGGATCATTCGCGTGTCTGTTTGCCTGTTTGTCTGCCCGTCTGTCACAGCCAATTTACTCCGAAACTCCCGGACCGATTGAGTTAAAATTTGGTACACAAATGTAAATCGGTGACCCAACAATGGACGTGTGACGTAAACTAATGAATTTTAAACATGGAGGCCACTTTTGGGGGTAAATAAGAAAATGAAAAAAAATGTTGGTACTACGATGATACGGAACCCTTCGTACGCGAGTCCGACTCGCACTTGGCCGGTTTTTAAGTACATAAACGTGTTGAGACGACCCCAAGTGACATGGGACAAGGACAAAAAAGTATTGATACTTCAAGTAAGTAAGGAAATCGCAAGTCTTACTGGGAAGTTGCACAGTTGAAAACATGCTTTGTACAGCAAAATAAACTGATCATAGACATCTCAGTCCTCATTCATTAGATATGAATCAACTACTAACACCAAACATTCATATTTACGACCAACCAATTTTATGCCGACACCACCCCCACCACGGCTCATTATCTCCCAATGATCTTCAAGGTTACCCCCCATTGATATTATGATAATAGCCCCCATACTCTTCAGTCCCCCATAAAAGTACGCCATAAAATCCTTCCTATGTCTCCTCCCCTAGTTTTATTGCTGAAATCTTTTTATTTCTCCCCATAATTGACGGTAAAGTTCCTCATAGTAGGAGAATCTAGCGTTTTAGTATCGATCAGATGTACTGTACGCGGTCGTTTATCATGGCACTTCAAAATTAGGACCGAGATAACATCATAACTTCACGCCTGTAAGCCCCGAGGGGTTAGGCAGGGTTCTTTATTGTGTCACCTAACTTTTTTATCCATAATTTAAAGTGCCATAACTTTTTTTGTCCTAATCATCATTTGTCCGAATGATAACTTACCCGAACTTAATATCATATAATATCACATGCTATAAAATTGAAATCCCTAAATATAATATGTCCTAAATCCGTTTGTCATAAATATTACAATCAATAACATACAAAAGACATAAAACCGTTTTCAATAAAAGTTATAAGTCCTAAATTAAAATTACATAATTTTTATTTATAATAATAATATTCTTAGAACAAATTTGTATAACAAAGCTTTTGCTATGAACTTCTCTTTCTTATATTTTTTTATTATACATAAATAAATATGTTATACATGTACTCAATAAAGCAGTTGATTGTGAACATGTGGTTTTTGTAAGCAAGTAAAGCAAGCATGAACCATGCAAGCAAGCACGCAGCATGCAAGCAAACACGCAGCATACAAGCAAGCATGCAGCATGCAAGCAAGCATGCAACATGCACCAGGCATGGTTTCTGTCACGGCTCCGGCGCTGCGGGGCTCCGGCGCTCCCACGCGAGTTTATCGTCGCAGATGGGTTTAACGCTCACCACCGCAGCTTCGGCTTGCTGGCCGGCTTTGCCGGCCAGCCTCAGCCGCGGCGGAGAGTGTTACAACCACCTGCTCCTCAACTCGCGGGCCGCCTCGCCCCTCCGCGCCTACGCGATTTTAAATTACACTCTAGGGGTAGAGCAGACAAGACTGCGTGGAGTCGGATTTACAGCGATTCGTTTCTGTCACTAAAACCTAATTTTTAGCAAATGTTTTAAGACTAAAAAAATTATTATAAATGAACATTCGGAATAATACACGTTATTTAACACAATATTTAGGACATATAACTTTAGGTCATGTAAAATTAGGAGATTCAATTATTATAGTACTCGGTATTATGACAGAATACTTTTAGAACTAAAGATAATTATGTTAAACAAAATTTCGGGATTTTAAACATTATGGTTACTGAAGTTTATAGCATACGTGTTATGAATAATGATTTTCGGACAAACAATTTTAGGAGAAGAAAGGGAGTACCGTTAGGCAGAGGTGTACCTAATAGTACACCCACATTTTACCAGTTATGTTTTCTTTAGTCCCATGTAATAGCGAGCCTATTGCCATCTACCGAGCACAAATCTAGACTCCGTGACTGCTACTGAGAAATTCCTGATAGAAAAATCCAATAACACTTTGGCCGTCCCGGGAATCGAACCCAGGACCTCATGCTTAGTAGTCGCGCTGGCTACCACTAGACCAACGAGGCAGTCCAGGACCGAGATTTTCTTAACAAACTTTAGTAAATAGCCAGCTTAGGCCTAGCATTATTCCTGTCATTGTCGCACTACCGTCCAACCACAACTGCGAGACAGAGACGGGAACATGGCTCAGTCAAAGCACGTTCTAACTGCTAAGCAACATGTATAGATTACAGCATTGGCCCCGTAATTCTTATTTTTTAGAAGTCGGTTAAAAATAAAGATCACTGTGATTTTGACACACGTTTCAGTAGTAGCTACTTTGTTCCAACGAAAATAAAGTTCAGTGTGAATTGGTCAGTGATGCAATATTACAGGTAAACTGTGTGGCTGTTATAATATCTAACATTTTAGATAGACAACGAGTACTGTACATAGTTGCGTCTATATATTATTTGTGAAATCTAACGTTCCTGGTACACAGGCCAGAGTAAATATTACCGTGTTGCACTGTATACAACAAACATGCAGGACACGAATATGGAACATAAAGCGGGGTTTGTTTATTTCAGGCTGAAATAGCAGAATTTCGTGTAGGAAGTTTTTGTCCAGTTGTATGATACAAGCTAACAATAGCAATCGTTATTCATATCTATATGTTACCGGAAATGTATGAAACCTATAAATATACAATTCCGAGCCTACTTAGGAAATGTGAAAAATAATATTTCAAAGATTCTTTTATACTCACATTTCCTGTGAAATGTATGTATTTCCTAGAAATTGTATATAACTCCGAGATGATACTAGGGAATATATAAAAACGAATTCCCTCTGTGAATAAAATAAATAAAACATGAATAAAATCAACATCAAGATAAATTGGTATAATAGGAGCCCTAAGGAGCGCTAAGCGGAGCTCCTATTTCTGTCTGCAGGGTGTAAAGTAACAAAACACGAAGGGGATGGCGGAGTCTTAGGTAGCTCGCCTCGCTCGCTCGCAAGCACCCCGCCATTCTTCGAACCTCCTGTCCGGAGTCGGGGTGACCGAAGTCCCAAGCTCGCTTCGCTCGCTCTTACATCCTAAGTTTTCCTTGCCATTATGACAAGTAAACGGTGGACGGTATTTCAAGCTAGAGATGTACATAATATACATAGATAAACCTATAAACATAAAACTTTACAGCAACAAAATTACCTAATTTACAAGGATAAACACAAAACAGTTTGAGCGCAGGGCCAGACCTCGGCTCGTATGCACTTAATTAGTACAGTTTAATTTGCTCGCCAGCCAAATAAAGCAATTTGAACGACAACGCGGGCGTGAAATACGGCCCTGTTTGAATGCCAGTATTACACTTCAGTGAGTTTGGTTGGCGGGTATGTAGACCAGGTTAAGAATAGAACTATCTGACGTCACTATACGTAACCGTCACATATTATTGACAGAATTCGTGAAGAGTTATTCTGTTATATGATACCCCTTGGTAAGACTGGTTGTCAAATTTTCGGGCCACTACCTACCTGCAACGACTATCAAAGGCACGGAGAAAACTCAGCACCTACTCGTATGTAATGGATGGTCACCAATTCATAGACCGACCTTGGTAAGCGCGGCTTAACCTTGAAGATCGACCCGTGCGGCTGTTATTATTTAGCTACTAGCTTGCTAAGCCTTCATGGGACTTAAATATAACTGGTGAAATGTGGGTGTACTATTAGGTACACCTTTGCCTAACCCTTCGGGATTACAGGGGCGATGTTTTGTTATTATAAATTGGGTCCAGTAGGTGGCCAATCACTCCATCAGCGGTGTTTCTATAGGTCCTCAGATGTGCAGGTATTGGTACACTTTGGACATTCCAAAATACGTGATACCTAAAAATGTCTATGTTGTGTTAAGTCTTTTTGCATAATCCCCATCCGTTCACCCAGTCCTCTCCATCATAAAGCCACTTTTTCCTCAATTCAAACTTTTTACTTACAAAAACACATACAGATCTAAAGCCGAAACACAAACGAAAGGTACATTAACCTGCACGTTACAACAACATGGCGTAACAAGCCGTTGTCCGGTAAATACCGGTTTTTACCAGATTAAGCCGGTACAAGTCGGATATGCAAACTAGGTTATATGAGAATTTACCGCTGTAGTATGCAAACGCGTAGTTCCTGAGTTTTTAGAGCGTTTCGTATATAAAATTGTTAGTGAGAGTTTTTGGAATTGTTCCTTCTTTTGGCGAGGATATAAATAAAAATATTAAAGCGGAATTGTTTGTGCCGAGTTGGACGGTGTGGGGCATAATCTGTGGACATAATGTTTATGTTTATGAGCTGCGTTGTTTCACAATGTGGTTTTAAAATGTGTTTTTCCTTAGTATTTCTGACTTTAAAAATGCAACTGCAAGGACTTAATGTCCAAGAGCCTTCTAGTATGCCACCTGAATGAACTTTGATGGTAATTTTTCATTGTCCTAATTACTAAACTTGCCAAAACGGGACTTTATTTGCAGAAGGTATGTGGTTACTAACAACCAGGAGGAGCGAAACATCTTAAGATGCAACATTTATTTCGGTGAAACGATGCGATTGAGAGAAACATGTTCGATCGCAGACGTCGATCTATCGCAATTTAATTCGACCCTTCTATTTTTATAGTTCCTCGTTCTATGCAAGTTCAGTCGAAACAATTGATTCACACATGTACAAAAATTGAAAGTACCACTGTCCCATAAATTAGTGTAAAAACATAGGCAGTCATGTTTTAGCAATGTTCAATGAAACGATTTAATTATCGCCATCAAAGCTAATTTCACCACGTTTTAATTATAAGTGCTATTTGTTGATTGCTTTTGGAATGATTGTGTACGGTATCGGATTGGTTCAAACAAGCTGTTAGTAGTGTTAACATATTATTTAGACAAAATAATATTTATTGGGAGTTTGATAGATATTAGTGTCCTAAGACGGCATTGCAGATTGAAAGGAGGTGATAATTGAGACTTAGGTATGGCGTTTCCCCTGCCAGGGCTGCGGGACTGTTCGAAAGAGATACCGTGGCCCTGGAACACAAAGGGCAAAGAAGGAACATGGATGGGTTTTAGTCAGTACAAGTCTGATACTCCCTTCCGCTCCGCCCAGAGTGGTCATTTGATGATTTCGCAACCGAAAAAAAAAAAAAATGGTGTGGCGTTTCTCACACGACAGCGCTCGTTCATGTGGTCGGGCGTTGAAGCGAAGGCTTGTATGAAATCCGTTGATGCCTATGGCGATTCTCCCACTGTACCGCGCTCCGTCGCGTAGCGCGCGGGGCCGCAGATTTTAACACTGTACGCCGATCCGATGCGTTGTCAGGCGTGTTTTCTATACAACTTCACAAAATTTTAAAATCTGCGGCCTCGCGCTACCCGACGAAGACGTGCGGTGCAGAGGGTGCATCGCCTAACAGACGTACACCGCGCATCCGCGCGGACGACCGGCGCTCATCGCCTCTCCGCATACAACCGCTTCGCCACCTCCACCCGACCATGCGGATGTGTAAAAGGCGACTAGCAAAAGATATTTACAAGGCAAATGTGAGTAGGAAAAGATAAGTCTTCTTAAAACAACTACATAAACTATATTATTGAGAGAAAAGAGTAACCATGGAGTTTCTTGCCGGTTCTTCTCCATAGGAAACGACCAACCCGAACCGTGCACCTTTTTGTCGACGTTTTATAAGTGCCCATCGAGGCCTATGTGAAATAAAATATTTGATTTTGATTGCAATTTATGTGTATATCTATTAATTTTGTGTGCCTTCTTTATTTTTCCATTTATTTATTTTCTTTTACTTTTTAATTTTCTTGAATCACTAGAAGTTTTCATGATATCAAAGTTACGAAACTGCAAAACTAATGCGAGGAAATACAAATTCATAGTTTAAATCTTCACCAAAATTGTAAAAATAAACTGTAAGATGAGTATTAAATTCAATTTTCGGCATCTTTGTGATGAAACCTCGTTTCAAACCCTTAATAAACTCGGGGTCATATAAAATTTTTGACGAACTCCGACAGACTTTAGTTCTTTTAAATTGGATTTCACTTCAAAGGGTTGGGCTCTTATATTTTTTTATTTTCAATCTCCCTTGGTGTAATATGTACCTACAGTTTGTTTGGAGCAAACGAATTTCGGCGAAATAACTTTTTTTTGTATTCCAATATTATTAGGTCTTTTATTTGATAAACATAATTTTAATCTTTCTTTAAATTTGACGGCACGGTTGGCGCAGTGGCTGTGCGCTGGTTCGATCTCCGCACGGAACAAATATTTGTATGATCTACAGATAGTTGTTCCGGGTCTGGCTGTTTGTGTATGTGAGTTTAAATGTTTGCAAACGCACCCACGATACAGGAGAAATTCCTAGTGTGGGGCACCGTATAAAAATAAAAAAAACTATATTGTATTTATCGGGTTAAGTTTTAAGTTACTTTGGAGGGCTTAACAAGTACATAATTTGAATATTGGTTATCCTTTAATTGAAATATAAATGTATTTACACTCGAGTGCCTCGTTGGTCGAGTGGTCGCAAGCGCAACTGCTGAGCATGAGGTTCTATATTCGATTCCCGGGTCGGGCCATTTTTTATTATTTTATTCCATCAGGAATTTCTCAATGGCAGACACGGAGACTGGATTTGTACCCGGTGATGGCAATAGGTCTTAAACATCACTGGCGAAGTATGTGTACTATTAGGTACGCCTCTGCCTAACCATTCGGGGATTGTAAGCCTAGTGTTTTGTATCTATGTGTGTACTTAGGCCCTGTCCACGACCTCAGCCGATGTTACTTGCGACGTAACTTAAGAGGGAAGGCTAGCCGGATTCAACCCATACAAACGTATTCCCCCGTTTTCTCCCTAGAAAATAAAACTAGGGCAAAAATTTGTACTATGAAACGACGCCGAAAGGCACTTGTTGTCCCCGTCATTGCGATAATTTTTTTGTTCCAGACCATACCTGGGAATCTTCTAGTTACCTAGTTATTGAGGGTTAAAGTTTTAACTTTTTCACAACTTTTTTTTCAAATACTATGTTTTAAGGTTATAACTTTACTTTAAATACCTCGTTGACCGTTTACTATTCAATGCATCCATAAGCGCAATATTTTGAGTGCGATACGTTTAGTTTTACTGTAAAAGGTTATTTTTCACCCCAAAAAAAAAGTCGTTTCCGAGCAATAATAATTTTTGCGTGGGGTTATTTAGTTTACAGGTACAAGGTGAAAACAGACCCTTCACAAAGCCGTCATCCAAGCATTCTGTACATCAAACTAAGTAACTCATCATCTGCCTAGCCTTTTCCCAACTACGTTGGGGTCGGCTTCCAGTCTAACCGGATGCAGCTGAATACCAGTATTTTACATTGAGCGACTGCCTATCTGACCTTCACAACCCAGTTTATACTGGGTAATACGATACCCCTTGGTAAGACTGGTTGTCAGACTTTTTGGGCCACTGACTAACTAACGACTGTCAAAGATTTACAAATGACAGCCGTTAACGTGCTTTCCGAGACACGGAGGAAACTCGGTCAAACTCGGTCGGTGGATCAAACTAAGTAACTATAAGCGAAAAATATTGCTGACAACTTAACTAACTTTATTCAGTAAAAGAGTAAAAACCATTAATTTAAAACGACTGAAACATTTTAAAATCACAATTACGGAGCCAAATAAAGGCAATTTGTATTCTGTAGCGGTACGTGTAGCGGGTTCGATTCCCGTGCAAAGCAAACTTTTACCAATTCAGTGCCGGCACCCGGTTTATTGTTGCTTTTTTTGTCTGTTTGTTCTGACTCGGTCGCTGTAGAGTGACCAATGGAAGGAAATTATTTAGGACAGTCCCATTTTCCATTGGGAGTATTTTGTTGAGAGTAGCGAATTTGAATACTGTTTGCCACAACACTGAAAAACAAGTGTTTAATTTCGTGTGGCTGATAAGTAGGTAACCCGGATGGCCTGATGGAAACTAGGCATTTCTTAAGCGGGGTTATTAATAGAACCTTCACATCACAGCCGCCGCCGCCGCCGATATGTTGTAGACATGTCAACTGAACGCGTTCAAGCACTGCCGACAGGCCACATGCGAGATCACTTTGATCTGTGTCTCCATAACGTCTGTTATGTATTTTAAATGTTAAGTTGCACAAAATTTCCAATTATTTTCAAATTATTTATGCAGTAGTTATTTCTTTTCACTCAGTTATAACTAGGCTGATAAACGAGTTAGCCTGTGAACAACAAATCAAATTTTACCACGAGTACAGAGGCGAAAAGTGCTAAATCATAAATGATGTTTATTTAGCAAATAGGTTTTTACATCTATACTGTCACTTACGGGATATCTTCCGTGATTGTTCATTATTTTGAGCTCCCGATATTTCGGCGCTGTTGCAAGCGCCATGATCGCGGGTTGACTGGAGAATGCGAGTGGATGGAAAAATAAATTGTTAAGAGCAGACAAATCTATCTATCGGAAGATATCCCGTAAGTGACAGTATAGTTGTAAACAGTGAAAGCTTGAAACAGGTTTTTACACGTCATCCTTTTTAAAAACTACATGTTAACCGAGAATATCCATTGATACACTTTCACGTGGTGACCCTACCCAGTAGCTACTCAGCTTGATTTTATTCAGGCGTGGTTCATTCTATCCGGTTTAAATCCAGACTGCTTAGTAAATTAGGCATATATTACTGTAGCATTTTGCTGGCCATTTGTTTTATACACTGAAAAAAAAACATGTGTTTGAATTAAATGCTTTGGCATAATTGTGTGTCCTGTGATACAGGATTATCCCAGTACAGGCATCACACATTATTCGACCTACATTTCAGTTTCAGATTCATGTTGTATGTTACCTTCTAGAATTCTGAATAAAGATTTATTTATTATTTTATTGTAATATAAATCGAGATTTCTAAATTCCATGTAATTTTAATGTTATACAATATCTTTTCGGAATAAATTTTCTCAACGATGTTGAAAACCGTAACAAAATCCTTTTCATACTTTAGTAGAACATCGCTTTCACATAGAAAAATATGAAATGAAACGTATCCGGATAATTTTTAAAAATTAAAATTATAAAAAATACTTTTAAAAGTATTTTAAAAATACTACCTATTTTTATACTTATCCAAGCAGGCAGCAAACTCTATGTAGTGAGAAAAAATAACTTCTCACTGCATAGCAAACCCTTTTTAAGGTTCCGTACCATAAAAGGAACCCTAAAAAGACTCACTTTGTTTTCCGTCTGTCTGTGAAGACTCTATTTCTCAAGAACACGTTGTGGTTTCAAGTTGAAATTTATATCAAATACTCTGGTCTACAGTTTCTTCTAGTGAAAAAAGAAACTTGTAAGTAAACGCGATCAAAATTTTATGACATATATATAATATATAACCATATAATCATGGCAATGTCTTACAGCACATGTAAAGGAAAAAAATCAGAAATAGGCGTATGCAGTTGAATAAAAAAATACCTACAAGTTTGTACGAAACCCTCGGTGCGCGAGTCCAACTCGCACTTGGCCGGTTTTTCTTAAATAAACATAAAATTAAATACAACATGGAGCGGAAAATAAGGCTTGGATCCCATGTGCACTGTTTTCTTACAATCTCAGCGGGCACCGTTCATAAATCGATTAAAATGGAAACTTCCTTCCTCTCTTATTAGATACTTATATTATTTATGACATCGTAAATCACTCTTCAGAACCTGTTAGAATTTTCCCCCATACTTTAGGTACTTGATGCTTTTACTTGGGTTATTCTTTTAGAAAATTCTCGAAGATTTTTTTTTTCCTTGTTTTTGTTTGGCAGTATTCAGAGCTTTTTGTTGTGTGGAAATATATAGAGTGGAGTAGATGTTTGTTCGTTCAAGAAAGACTTTTAAATATGTATGTAGTTTCAAAGGTATTATTTTCAGTAAAAATATTAAAAAATACCTAGTAAAATACTTTGAATTCAAATTCATTTCGTTCATAACTCATATAAATTTGTCAAAATTTTCGAAATAAGGGTACTTTAACAATGCTTTTGAAGGAAAGAAAACAATTGGTCCCCAATACAACGTATATCACAAAGCTTTAGGTGACAGACAAAGGAAAAAAATAAAATAAAAAAAAAACTTTTTTTTTGCTGAAGTAAGCCGGATCGGGAAAAATGCAATTGGGTGTTTCCATCAAGGATTTCTCAGTAGCAGCCTCGAAGTCTGGATTCAAGCCCAGTTGATGGCAATAGGCTCGCTCCCAATTACATGGGACTTAAACATAACGTGCGAAACGTGGGTGTACTATTAGGTACAGCTCTGCCTAACCCTACGGCGATTACAGGCGTGCTGTTATGTAGTTTTTTATAGATTTTAATTGTAGATATGTCAATTGTATGATGTCAGATAAAAAATCCCAGTCCATAAAAAAGGTTTTAACATCCCCTCAGATTTAAGTACCGAATAGAAAATCGCCAACACAGCAGGATTATTAATTAAGCTGCATTTCCAAAGGGACTTATCGTCTGCCGACATCCTTTGATCAGTATACCGTAATGACGTTGCTGATCGCCAGGCTTGACTACAGACTACTGAGGGAATCGACTGTGTTGTGTAATACTGGATTATTATGTAGGTACCTACATAATTTACATTTATATACTGCGTTACAATGCACCTTTTTTAACATACCCTACCTACCTACCCTAGCTACCTATCCTACCACCTACCCTACCTACCCTAGTGGTATGAAAAAAAGATAGTAGCCGGTTCTCAGACCTACTGAATATGCATATTAAATTTCTTAAAAATCGGTTAAGCCGTTTCGGAGGAGTATGGTAACTAACATTGTGACACGAGAATTATATAAGTAAGATACAAAATTAAATTTAAATCAAGTTTTCGATATGACTGCCTCGTGGGTGTAGTGGTTGCAAGCGCGACTGCTGAGCATGAGGTTCTGGATTCGATTTCCGGGTCGGGCAAAGTGTTATTGGATTTTTTCCATTGGGAATTTCTCACTGGCAGCCATGGAGTCTGGATTTGTGCCCAGTTGATGGCAACAGGCTCACCCCTTATTACATGTAACTTAAACATAACTGGCGAAATGTGGGGTACACTTCGAGGATTACAGGCATGATGGTATTTTTTTTTAATGCCGTCTACATTTCCAGCTAACAATAATTGTCGCCGTTACAACACTCTTAGTACAATCCAACATCACAGCTTAGTTTATAGCCTGCTTTAATTAAACAGAGCTGTCCTAGCGCTCAAACAGCTTGACAGCGCTGTCGGCTCAGTCTAATATTCAACTGAAATTGTCACTGGTTGTCGGCGACACATATGAACATAAATATGTTAGGTAGATGCAATGCTGCACTTGCAAATAATTTGTACTATGACTACAAAGGATAAAGGGACTTTGATATCAGCAACGTCGATGTAGTTTGATATCCATTTCATGATTCTTGGAATAGAGAATTTCCGATATCTTATGGGTTTTATCCAGCTACATTACAAATGTGGCTGGTTAATTTAATACACGGAAAAAAAAATTGACAAGCAAACAGTATAAATAAAAACATTTCGATAAAAAAATGGGACCATTTCGGAATAAAGCCGTTTCGAACAAAAAAATGAATTTTGCAAATCCGTCAATATAAGACGGAGTTATGTCGAACACAAAAATAAAAAAAATGAACATCCGAATTGATATCTTCCTCCTTTTTGAAGTCGGTTAAAAATCCAGTTCAGCTCTTGATTGTTTAACAATATTTTGTTTGAGCTCTGTTTGGCCAGTCAGATTAAGCTACAACAAATTATGTTCAGACTTAAAAAACAACTAACAAAGCCATTCAAAACTGCCATTTATAAAACCAACAATTACCCAAAACCCTGCACCACTTAATCGGGGTCAAAACGACCGTCCCACCAAAATATTTGTTCGCGAAAAAACGTCGCTACACATCTCTGAAAAAAGTCCAAAAGCGATTTGTCACGCGTCCGGTGGCCCAGCATCCATCACGGGATAGACCCCGAATTATTATTCTTTATACGCCGTAATGACGCACCTGGGTTCTTCGTCGTCAATCTCGATGATCAATGACGTGTTTTGACGCTCCATTGAGGGTGGATTAACGTGGTTTTCACTTGCAGGGTTGAAAGAACTGTTTGTGTATGGAATATTGCTTTATTGTGCTCCGTAATTGTTACACAGTGGAAAAAGTAAGGGATAAATGGATGTTGTATGAACGTGGACCCCATTGCGGGTGTATTGACGTGGTAAGCAGTGATAGCCTAGAGGTGTGACCGTTGCACTGCCAAGTCATAGGTCTCGAGTTCGAACCCAAGTCACGCACCTCTGATTTTTCGGATTCATGTGCATATTGTATAATTATCACTTGCTTAAACTAGCATGCCTGAGAGATATTTCTTGACAGCGTATAAAAACACTGACAAAGAAAGAAGAACATGGGCTTTACTTGCTCGGTTGTTAAAACTGTTTGTACATAGAATACAATGCTTTATTGTGCTTCAAAATTGTTACACAGTTCGTAGAAAAGGAAAACGGAGGGATAAGTGGGTGTAATGTATTTATTAATCTGGGTACCTACTTACATGCTGTTTAGTATTATAGAAAGTATGTAAGGACTTACCCATTTTGTCACGAATAAAGTTGTGAATGACGGAATGGAACGCCAAAAAATAGTGTACTAACTTTACTTTATCTTACTTTTCTTTTTATTTTTTTTTACTTTTTAATTTGTGTCGAGGTTTGGATTGCAATTCTCCAATTAAATTTTCGTAAAGACAAGGTAAAATATTCTTACATAAAACGAGAAAATACTAGGTACGTGTCAGAAAAAACTAATATCAATTAATCCAACATAAATGAACCTGGATAAAGCCCGATAAACGGTGGAGGATTCCACCACATTTTACAAACTTTTCCTTTAGCAGGTGTAATATGAAAACCAATAACATCTCGCGGTGGAGACTTTCATAAGATTATGTGAAAAGTATTATATTGTCGCTTACTTACTCGTTTATTAAAAGTTTTATAAATAAATGTGTATGAACGTGGGCGAAGGAAAAGGAGTATGTGAGGATTGCAGCAGAAGGTATTCTGGCTTCTCTTCTTCGGCCATGGTTTGCGATGAGACCCCGCAGTCGCACTCAGCTTTATCGGAATACCCCCCCGGACCAAGTTGTACCTGCAGCGGCCCACCTGGCTTCGAAGTCGGTTTAGAGTCTTCCAGGTGGGCCATAGCAGTTGGTGACCCGCTGGGAGCTTTACTGCAGGCTCAGTGTGGTGAGCCGGAGGGGGATGTCGATTGGTGGATTAATCGACCTAAGGAAGCTGTTCCGACTCTTCTCTTCTCTTCTTCTCTTCTCTTCTTGCCTGCCTTTACATAAGATTAAGTGTATTAATAAAAGAAAGAAACTGCATTTAGTTTTTACGATATTATGGCTTATATTATGCAATACAAGTCGCCAAATATTGACGTTTATGTTTTATGTATGTTTAACGCTGATCGCTTTCAGTGATTTGTGGTGCCAGCGGATTTTAAATGCATTTCTTGTGTAGAATATGCTAAGCCTTTAAAAACAAAATTAAATCGATCTCATTGTATGAAAGTCCTATTCATATTTTAAAAGCAAGGTAATGGTCATCAACTGGCGTAAACCATAGGGTTTCAGTGCCTTAAGGGAACTATTTTTAAATTTAATTTCACCACAGAGCAAGGAGAGGCTTCGGCGGACGCTGCTAGAGGTGGCAAGACTTTCCATTTTGGACAAACCACACAAACACGACACAAATTACACAAAACAACGACACAAATGATGTATAGAAACTGAAAGCTTTGAATGTGGTGGCTTTGGAGCTTGTAGAAAACACCTGGTGGCATTAAGTCTGGCACTGTGGCACTTCTGGGTGTGTGTCTGCTGTGTTTTATTTTTTTCTAATATTGTATGCATGTCATGTCCCAGCGACAATTAATATTTTTTATTTCTTTTTTTACTGTATATGATGTTTAAATATAAAATGCGGGGTCTTTGACAGAAGTTTCAAGTTCAACACACTTTCTGCGTCACGAATTTTGTTTATACTGCCAACTCTTGGTGCTGCCGGTGTGTATTCTGTGCTCTGTGGGTTTTACCAATCACGAGCTACATTTCAAGCCAATTATTTTCATATTAATCTTGATACTAATTTCTTTCAGCAACTTTCCTTCTACCAATGAATCAGTGATATTAGTAGCCTGATGACTTTTTGACGATGGTATAGCATGGCCTTAATGAAACACATTATACACCCCCCATTATTGGCAGTTTATATTTTTAATGGACGATTGTTTGGAAATTGAAGCTAATTTTGTTGGAGAAAATTATAGGGTGTAAACAGACCCTTCACATAGCCGCAACCAAGCATTCTGTACATCAAACTAAGTAACTTTACGCAAAAATTGTATTGTTGGGAATCGACTTTTTTTTTGCGGTGAAAAATCACGTTTTAC
Organism: Noctua comes; assembly: GCA_963082995.1. Classification (NCBI taxonomy): domain Eukaryota; kingdom Metazoa; phylum Arthropoda; class Insecta; order Lepidoptera; family Noctuidae; genus Noctua; species Noctua comes. Next base: position 16,160,672 of record OY720273.1, read on the forward strand.
GGTAGGACTCGATGGAAAGCACTCAAAGCATTGTGCTGATGGATGGATTGAATAGTGCGGGGGTCGTGGAGGTGTGTAAAGTAAAAATCTTACATTAAAAACATGTATTTAAAAAAAAACTTGTGAAAAAGTTGGAACTTTGACCCCCAATATCTCCGTAACTAGAAGGTTCCCAGGTATGATCTAGAACAAAAAAATGATCGCCAAGACGGGGAGAACAAGTGCCTTTCGGCAATGTTAAGGGTCTATTTACACCCTCTAAAGCTGGTCTAATCAGGTGCATGATTTTTGAAGAACGTTGATTACCTACTTTTAAAACTTCATTAAACTAGCTCTTTTACTTTACTGTGATAGGTATTTAGCTTTCGGATGGAATTCTTTGCTCAGCAGTGGGACAGAATAGGATAATTTAAAATAAATGGAATCTGTAGATAGATTTATAATAAGTCAGCAATGTTGGAAGCACTTGCGAGGATGTCTGTGATTTTCAGTATTAAGTTTAATTGATATTAAAACCATGTTTCTGCGTTTTATTTCAATTTCAAGTTCTTCGCCTCTAAAAAAATACCCGCTATATTCAATTAATCGTCAGAATAATTACTGTCTTGTGATACACATTCCTACATAAATAGATACAGTTCCGGCATTACCAACACAGCGACAAGCAATAACTCCCACACTGATCATTCAGTAATTAAACAGAAATAATTACGAAGCCGATTAAATCATTCTACGTACAATCATAATTATAATATAACTTGAATTACGAGTATGTCAGTAAATACAGGTTGTAACTTCCATATTGATTGGAGACGATTGAAATTTTGATATAATGTGAAATGGGAATGATGGTTGTAAATTACGAAATTTAATTATATTAGCGATACTAAATGCTTATAACAGGGGTGTGTGATGGAAGGCGTGGTTCCTTTAATAGCGATATGGGGATTAAATGTTTAAATATTGACTGCATCGTTGGTCTAGTGGTCGCAAACGCGACTGCTGAGCGTGAGGTCCACGGTTTGATTCTCGGGTCGGGCAAAGTGTTATTGGATTTTTCTATCAGGTTTGTCAGTAGCAGTCACGGAGTCTGGATTTGTGCCTGGTTGCTGGCAATAGGCTCGCCCCCTATCACATGGGGCTTTAACATAACTGGCGAAATGCGGGTGTACTATTCGGTACACCTCTGCCTTACCTATCAATTAGAATTAGTATTATCCAATATATGGAGGAGCGGAGTCTCCTAATACAGGCATTATTAACTTAAAAGGAGATTCCAACCATAAACCAATGTAAGAAATATTGTGATACGGAAATAAATATTTTGTATTTGTATCAATGATTCGCAGGTTTGCGAGCTAATCGAAACTAACTTATTTAAGCTTTTAGTGTGCAATTGGCTTTAATACTCACAAACGGTTCAGTTATTTGTCAATTAACTCCGCGCTACCATGCACTATGTCTGTCAAACTGGACAGTGTTGTAGCGAACGAAAATAGTCGAGTGCATCGTCAAATTGCTGTCGCGAATTCACTGTTCAGCGACCTGTGTGTAAGAGAATGTGTGAATGTGTGAGATGGTGTGAATGTGTGAGAATGTGTGTGTGTGAATGCGAGTGTTTCATTTAAATGTGCAACTAAAGCAGCGGGACTATACAGGATGGAAGGGACACCGTACACGTAATCAGTACATCATTCTGAACCCCCCACATATACATTTTTAGTCAATTCCGGAGCCTATCGCAACCACAACAGAAGTGACAAAGCCAAATCGCAATATAACAACTAGTTTCTATTTTATTGCAACTGCGATGTAGTGCTTTTTGTTCTATGTTGCTGTAGTCCTTTTTGTAGTGACGCTACCAATTGCTGAAAAAATTTAATCAGAAGTTAAGTCACTAGGCTCTAGGTGCAAAAGGCACCTGTCAGTGCGGACGTATTTTTACGGTTTGCAGTTGCGATATTTTGGAATTACTACATAGTATAAAAAAAAGTCGCTTCCCGCTGTCTGGCTGTCCCTATGTATGCTTAAATCTTTAAAACTGCGCAACGGATTTTGATGCGGTTTTCAGTAATAGATAGAGTGATTCAAGAGGAAGGTTTATATATATATATAGCACCCGTGCGAAGCCGGGGCGGGTATACCTTATACATTGCAAAAAATTAATGTGGAACACATAGTAAACAGTTGTAAAAAATAAACTTGAGAAACATACAATTATATGTACTCAACGGAGTACAACTCCATTAAAAACTTTTCACTTTTATCCATTTTGGTATTCATTTTCAAATATGTATAAAAACTCGTATTTACTTGTCATGTAAAAATATATCGTTTTAAAATAAATGTTAAATTTCCTCTTTACTTTATAGGTAATTTCTAGGAAAACTGAAATTCGAAAAAGGTAAATAACTTTTAAAATTCCATGTAAATGGTATTCTGTTTTTTATTTATTTACTACTCTCATACCACACAGTCCGTGCATTTTTGAGAGCTCAAAATGTTCTCATATTACTTCGTGTCGGTGTGGCCACGTTGTATTCTAAACTGTGCAACCGGTTATGATGTGGCTTCCACTATGATTTAGAGAATATTTGTGAAGGTATGTATAACATAATATCCTGTAACCTGTACTGTTAAATAAGCAATATTTGTATGTCTATAATTCTAATCACGTTCTCGAAAACCGCTCTTACGATTTCCATGAGAGTTGCAATGTACGGCTTTACGGGGTCGAAAAATCGGTCTAGGTAGGTCTTACATCTGGTAAAATTCGTTTTCTCTATTTTCACCCGAGCAGAGCTCGGTCACCCAGGTACTTAATATTATTAACCTACATACAAAAAAAATCTTGAAGATTTGACAAGTCGTAAAAATATTGTAAAGCTGTGGCGGGTCGATTGTCAAAGACAAACAAACAACACAAAAAAAAAAACAACAAACAAACAAACACAACAAACTCACAAAAAAAAAAACAACAAACTCACTCAAATCTCGATGCTAAATCACTATTGTTTGAACAGTATCGATACTGCTAGTAATTCGTCTAACGATACCCATAAAACGCGGAAAAAGATGATGATAAGCTTCAAACCACAAAGCGAACGCTTGCATCACAAACAGCGGCACGAACCAAAGCGAGCTTAAATTTTTTAAGGGCCAGCATGGACACAGTGAAGCGAAGTTTTCACGTGGAAATAAATATGAACTTTGTGTTCTTTGAGATAAAGTCGGAAATTAAATACGTGCCTCTGCCTGGTTTTATGCTTTTACGGATTAAGGATTGCGGGAATTATGAAATATCTTCAGGGGCTTGTGTGGCTAATCATGCTGGGTAGTCGGGGCTTAACGTGCTTTCCAAGGCACAGAGGAAACTCGGTATGTATTGGGTGGTCACCCATCCACGGACCAACCTAGACAAGCGCGGCTTAACCTGAAGATCGACCCGAGATATCTGACAGCCAGTTTCTAAATGCGTAGGTATCGATTTACCCAGTAGTACTGGGTTGTGGAGGTCAGATAGACAGTCGCTCCATGTACCTCGTACCTACATAAAATTCTGGTATTCAGCTGCATTCAGTTAGACCAAAAATCAAGACAACATCGGGAAAAGGCAAGGCTGACGATTTTAATTTATCTCTTATCAAATCAAATCAAATTCATTTATTTGAATGTAGTACAAGTATGATCTTAAAACTATAATGGTACCTTTACATTGTTCACACGGCGGCACTTGAAGCTTTACATTTCCAGTATAACTTGGCCTCGCTTTGTATAGATTTCCTATACAATGAGAGATCCACATAACTGGTTGTGTATAGCTTGATTGTCCGTCGTACATACCATTACATATGGTGTGCAAATATTTAAATGAATTAAACTAAATGTTGGAATCACTTCACAATTTTTTTGCTAACTAGTTGAAGTTTATTTAATTTCAACTGTATAACAAACGTGACAATGTTTATATTAGTTTAACATTAAAAACATACTCTCTAGCTTTAAAAGGACTGATTGAAACTCCGTCACTAGATCCCTACACCTGCCACTGAATCTGCGCGCCTCCAATTAGTGAAGCTTAACGCTAATCCGAGCGGAACAAGCTGAAAATAACTACAACACCATGTGAATAAGCAAACACCCTGTATAAGGATTAGTCGGGGGGCGGAGAATTTATTTTAATTACGAGTGAAATCGCGGATCGACGCCATTTGTTTAGTTTAGTTAGGATTACTCGGTTTCTCGGTTTCTCTTACGGATTTTTTGTTTTAGAGGATTTTCGAGTTCCGTGACAGTTAACTTTATTTATTGGGCTGCGGTTATTGTGAGGACTATTGGAAAAATTTACGGTAAAATCGGTTGTAAACAATATTTTTTTCTTTTTTTCTAATTATACAAGGTGGAGACGAAAATACGACAATTTTGGCCAAGGTTTTTGAAGTAGCGAGTTGGCAACATGTGTTTAACGTTTATACCGATGCGGGATTCGTTAACCTGTTGGTGGTAGCCTATTATCTACACTATGTAGAAAATGCTAAAAATGAAAAATAACGTCCTGTGAATAAACTGCATACAATATTCAATCGAAAATATCCTGTAATTTTCGATTGAATTTTGTATGCAGAATGGGAACGTCATGAATTACATACAGTTTAATTTATTGTCGCATTGTCGTTTCCGCCCTGTATATGTTCTTTAATTAAGTAGAGTAAACTAACTAAATACATTATTAATTAAAAACTATTAAATAACCTAAAATAAATAAACTAACAACAAACTATAAAAGGGCATTAAAAAACTCTTACTTAACGCTGTCAGCTGGTAATGTGCCCAAGAGACTGGCGACGTTGCCACGTTGTATGGTAACACTTAGCCTCTGGCCAAAGTAAACGCCAGCCCTTGGGTCACGGGAAGCGTCAACTAGGTGTTTCGAAATTTCCTTAAACAGGCTATGAGCACTCGGACTCCACGACCCCAAAGTTTCAACCCCAAACGGCTCGAAAATATAGTTACCACAAAGGTTTCTATATTTTATTTATTTTTTGAATAAAGATTGTGAAGATAATGGTATTATCGTAGTATCAGGGCCCTTACTGCCACATCTTTTAGCAGAAACAAAGCTAAAAAAAAAAAACTGCCTCCTTGGCCTAGTGGTCGAAAGCGCGGCTACTGAGCATGAGGTCTTAGGTTCGATTCTCAGGTTGGGCAAAGTGTTTTTGGGTTTTTCCATCAGCAATTTCTTACTAACAGTCAAAGAGTCGGGATTTGAACGCTTTTGATGGCAATAGGCTCACCCTCTATTACATGGGACTTAAACATAACTGGCGAAATGTGGGTGTACTGTTAAGTACACTTCTGCCTAACCGTTCGGGGATTACAGGCGCGGTGTTATGTCATTACAATAAAATTAATTGGCGACCGCTCAGTACAAGCTGAACAGTTTAACAGATTCGCAGACAAAGGTAGAAGAACAGTAAACTTAATTTTATTATCTCGTAAAATAAAACTGAAGAGATTTAATTCTAAAGGTATAAAGAACCTATAAACTTCGAGATAGAAACGGTTTAGAACCTTGTAATATACTAATAAACGATGGGTAGCTGGAGCTGGATGTGACCTATCAGCATTTCTAAGGAGAGGAATCTTCATCATCTGCCTTGGTCCAACGAAGTTTGCATTGACTTCCAGTTTAACTGAAAGCGGCTGAATACCAGTATTTTACATGGAGCAATTCACGATGACCCGATTAAGTAAGACTGTGGTTTTCAAATTTTCGATCTTAATGATTGATAATGAAAAGTTTATTGTTGGTAGGTATAGCGGTAATAATTTGATAATCAATAAATAAAGTGATCACCAGTGATCGGAATAGGCTGACTATATTTGCCTAAAATTCGGAGAACAGAGACAGAAAGTGGAGACTTCCTTACGACAATTTTTTTTTTTCCCGGGATTCGGGAAAAATCTTCAGTAAGTTGAAAATAAGCTTTATTTAAGATGTGTAAAAGCTATTTTTAACTAAACTTGCAATTACCCAATTTTCGAAATTTTCACGTAAAATCCCGAAATAAATAATCTAACTTTAATTCATGTATTCGAATTATATTTATGATCCTTAAACAGTCAGTTTAAGGATAATTCTAATACATGATTTAAGTTAGATTAGTTTTAGTGAAAATTTCTAAGATTTGTTATTTGTTTGGTTTATTAGATTTGTTTACACATTCGTGGCTGTACAGTATCATAATCTATCTGTTCTGGTGACAATCTTAAAACTAAAGATGTAATCACGATATATGCACTTTATACCACATCGACGGCGACGCCATCACCAGACCTTGACCAGAAAAGATAAGTTAGGACTGCCACAGTAGAATAGCTTTTGACAGAACGATGTCTGTCGGGTCAGCTAGTGATTAATAATGATGATGTACTTAAGCATCAACAAGGATCAAGATTTTATTTATTTATTTACCACCAACCATAGCAACATTACAGATCAAGTCCAATGCGATGCTACAACACAGAATTAAACAACATAAACAGTAAAATTACATTTTTTTTAAATATTAAAAATTATAATGACCCAAAGGTTGACTGGTTGGCTGGATAGGCGTCACGGCGTCCTGACCTACCGCATGACACAGGTCCTCACCGGACACGGAAGCTTCGGGAGGTACCTGTGTCTGATGGGGAAGGAGGAAACGCCTGGGTGTCACCACTGCGAGGACCGCCCGGAGGACACGGTGGAGCATACGGTGCAGGACTGCCCCGCTTGGGCAGAGCACCGCCGTGTCCTCACGGCGGCGATAGGCGGAGACCTCTCGCGCCCGGCATTGGTCGAGGCCATGCTGCGGGGCGAGACGGAGTGGGAAGCGGTCGCCTCCTTCTGCGAAGCAGTCATGCTCGCGAAGGAGGAGGCGGGCCGCGTGAGGGAGAGGACAGCGTCCTCCCTCCACCCCAGCCGCAGTGGTAGACGCCCACAGCGCCGGACGTCGGCAGACGATCTCCGGCCACCGTAGGCGCGGGCTTGCGGGCGGCGAGTAATGGGCGACTCGCTGTCCGACCATGGACCATGCCCAGGTCGACGGCGCGTTGTGTCCCACGCGCGCCTCAAAGAGTGTCAGCATTATGACGGGGCCCCCCTCTAGAGGGCCAAAGCCTGCCGGGGTCGCGGGACTTATAGAATTACCGTGACCCTGGATCATAAAGGGCTATTGAAGGACACCGTGGATTTTAGTCAGTACAAGTCTGACAGTTCCTCCCACTCTGCCCTGGGTGGGAGGACTCATAAGGTTGACTGGTAGAGAATGCCTTGTGGCATTAAGACCGCCTATGCCACTCCTGTACATGAAGTTAAAATAAATAAATAAATAATAGCTAACGTTAAAACATTAAGATGATTAAGTTCTTAACTTACAGATGAGTCTTGGTACGTAATGGATGATCTACAGACACGCATCTACGGACTGAGCCTGAGCCCACCAAACATTGTTTTATATTGAACATCGATTCATGTGGCTATTATTTTATGACGAGCCCCTGTCTACCTGAAGGAGACAATTATACTTGTGTGAAATGTAGACTTGATCCTTGCCTAGCGAGAGATCTTATTAAGAAGTTCCCCAACAACTCTTAAAAACAATCAAACTAAACAAACAAATCTTCGGATTTCAGAAAACAGGTTCATTATAATACAGCCTAGAGCTCTTCACAGCGAAATTCAGCGCTTAGACTTAGCCATTCCAGATCGTTAGGGTTGCTAACGCACATGTCTGGGTCGGCTGATTAGATTCGGCAGTAATTATGGAACAACAAAGCCGACCTGCAACAATTACTACTCATATTCGAATCGTGCCGATCGGTAAACTTCATGCGGCTTCAAACGTAACTTAATTATGTCCGGATCGGCTTGGCACAATGTGTGCCGAGCGGTTTTTTTCCGAAACGTCGAACTTAATACAATAAGCACCAGACCAGCCCACACTGGACTAGTGGATTAGCAGATTTCCAGTCCACTCCCTCTCACAAAGGCGAGGCCTATTTCTGAACAGTGCAAATTAAGACAGTTTGGAAAGTCATAAATAACGAGACTAACAGGAAGAAAATACGTAACACTAGCTACACATTAGATACAGCGTATGGTCCTAAAAGCTCTAATCAGGAAGTAGCTCATGAATTTGTAAATTTCTTTACCGATATACCGTTAAAAACTACGGAGGCTCTTAATTCCTCTCCTGAAGTCTCAATGGGTTTATTAAAGGCAAATGTGTCTGGCTGCCTGGCTGAATTTAAATTTAACCACATAAACCCTATGATAGTTATTAAAGCTTTCCGGCAAATAAAAGTCAAACTGACCGAAGATCTTTGGGGAATGTCTATCAGAGTTTGTACATCCATAGTTGAGACTATTGCACCATACTTAGCTTTAATTTTTAATTTGTGTGTAGACCAAGGAGTTTTCCCTGATCTAATGAAATACAGTAAAGTCATACCTCTGTTCAAATCCGGAGATAGTAAAGATACTAATAATTATAGACCTGTATCCGTGTTGCCAGTTTTTAGCAAGGTTTTTGAAAAGGTAATGCTGAATCAAATGCTCAATCATTTTAACACCAACAGAATCTTACACGATCAACAGTATGGTTTCACCAAGGGACGTTGTACAACTGACGCCGGTGTAACCTTATTAAAGCACATTTTTACTGCGTGGGAAGAGTCCCAAGACGCCATAGGAATATTTTGTGACCTCTCCAAAGCATTTGATTGCGTAAATCACGACACATTACTTTTGAAACTTGAGCATTACGGACTAGGTAAACTTGCACTTAGTTTGATGAAATCTTATTTGAAGGATAGACAACAACAAGTTCAAATAAATGGTGTTAATTCACAGGGTTTAAAAGTAAAAATGGGGGTTCCGCAAGGTTCAATATTGGGTCCTTTCCTCTTTTTAGTGTATATAAATGATCTACCCTATTTATTGAAAAACCAACCTCATAATATGGTGTTATTCGCTGATGACACTTCCCTTATTTTTAAGATAAATAGACGGGCCCAAAATCTAGATGACGTGAATAATGCCCTACTTCAGGTCCATAACTGGTTCACAGCAAACAATTTAGTGTTAAATGGAAAAAAACGAAATGCATAAGATTTGCTTTACCAAATGTTAAAAGTAGCGATTGTGATATAGTATTAAATAAAGAGAAGCTTGAATTTGTAGATAAAACAGTTTTCCTGGGGATTACGCTTGATTCAAGGCTACAAGGGGTTCTCATTTAACATCTCTTGCGGGGCGGCTAAGTTCAGCAGCATATGCTATTAGAAAAATCCGTCAATATACTGATGTAGATACCGCTAGACTGGTCTATTTTAGTTACTTTCATAGTATACTGTCTTATGGCATTTTACTACGGGGACGGGCTGCAGACATTGAGTCTATATTTATTCTGCAAAAAAGAGCCATCAGAGCCATATATAATCTTCGTAGGCGTGATTCTCTAAGGGAACTGTTTAAGGAAATTAACATCATGACGGTACATTCTCAATACATCTATGAAAACATAATGTATGTAAGAAAAAATCTACATCTTTTTAATAAAAGAGGTGACAGACACAATTACAGTACTAGAAATAGAGACCAATTAGTTCAGCCAGGCTTCAGACTCGCTAAAGTAGACTCATCTTTCATGGGGTACTGTTTGAGATGCTATAACAAAATTCCACAAAGTATTCTTGAACTGAATGAAACGAAATTTAAAACATGCATTAAACGCACACTGTGTAGGCAAGCATATTACAAGTTGGACGATTATATCGTTGATAAAAATGCTTGGCTCAATGCCGGTCCTGCTCCACAAGGACAGGGACGCATAAATGAATAGCATTACATATCCCAATCACCTGCGCTCTTGATGATTTATTTACTGCATCAGTGAGCGGGGTACACGTGGCTGAGTTTTAGCTAAGCATATTTAAACTTTTTGCCATCGAAACGCTAAGAAGAAGAAGCATTAAACAGTATGTTAGAGCTGCTGAAGATTGTACAACTATCTTTGCTTTGTATAAATTCAATCTCTTTAGTATTATATAGCCGCATAGCCCATATTGTGTGAGTACTATGTAATAGAAAGCTGTCATTCGCGGGAAACCTACGTCTTTTCTTGACTTTAATGTGCCCTGGCGGTTAGGTGTGTGTCATGCTCACTCAAATGTCTCGCTGATGGTGGCGCGTGTGTCGGATCATTTAGTTCCCTTCAAAATGGTTGAGTTGAATGGTGCTGATACATGCGTCATGTTCGTGAACGGGCGCTGTCAGTTGTGACTGGTCATCTCTTGGTTGCCACGGCTTATTTGAATTGTTTTTTTTTTTTTTGAATTGTTTACTATGGACACTTTTAATGTACACATCTTGCTACATCGTTCTCACATAATGTACCATCTCAACATGAATGATGTAACCAAGAGTTTGTAAAAGTATACTGATTTAAAAGAGTGTCCATGGAGTTTCTTGCCCGTTCTTCTCCATAGAGATCTACGTTAGGGAATGGGCAACTACAGTACTTTCACAGTTTTTATGCCTTGTGACTGGGACTGTAGCTATTATTGTCTTTGTTTCGACAATTCAAAAGTGCCTGTAACTGGCCTATTTGAAATAAATGCTTTGATTTTGATTTTGATTTTGAGTACGTTATACGCGGAGTATGGTGTATATTCACATACCTCTTCTCTTCTTCAATCGGTCCCTCATTACTGAGAATCGTGAACACTGGACCCCTTTAAACGGACAATCTGCCTCCATCGACTCTGGTCCAAAGTTGCCATCACCACGTGCTGAATTTTGCGTAGCTACTTTTATTCACATACCTTATGCGTGTAAAAATACCATTGACGAAGCCAGAAGGCTCACTATACCTGGGAACCTTCTAGTTACGGAGATATTAGGGGTCAAAGATCCAACTTTTTCACAAGTTTTTTTTTAATATAAATTTTAACGTTATAACTTTACTTCAATACCCAATGTCCCAGCATTATTAAAAAAGTCGTTTCCCAAAAACATTTTTTGCATGGAGTTACTAATTCATTTGATGTACAGAATGCTTGGCTGACGGCTTTTGTGAAGGGTCTATTTACACCTTGTAAATTCGACTTTGCTGCCCAACATTCCCAAATCATGCCAAACTGAAGATCTGCGTAGCACCCCTAAGCAGAACTTCAACATCTACAACTTGAGAAAACAACAAAGTGTTTACAATCTCAAGCTTTATTAGGAACAGATTAACGATAAGACATAACGAATTTATCGCCTGAACTTTACAATTCATGAATATTCAGTGCTGAGCTAACACCTGGACGTAAGGTTTACTATTCAACGTTTACAACGTAGACGCTTATTCGCGTTTACTGCCGAGTTGGATGTTTAGAGCATTTTTTACGAGCACCCTGTATTGCTACTGGATGTGCTCTGAGGTATGGGATGGAGCGACAGCGGTTTTTTTTGTTCGTATTGGATCTGAGTGTCTCCACGTTTGTCTATTTTTTTAAGCAATGTCTGAACTCTAATATACTCATTCCTTACTTAATCTATTCTTGTCACACATCGTTTTCCATCCATCTTTTTCACAGTCCAGCATTCTGATCCATACAGTATAACAGGTCTAATCACGGAATTGTATATTTTCCCCTTTAACTTGTGGGGCATCCGTGGCTCGCAAGTTGTTCCAGTGACCTGTTGCCATTTCATCCATCCTGAGTTGATCCGGTGCGTTACGTCTCGGCCTACTTCGACATCCCCTTGGGCAAGCGACCCGAGGTACCGGAGCCATTTTTTCCTATAGAGTAAACGATCTTTTAATTGTGCAAATTACTGTTAAATATGAATTTCCAACTATCTCATAAAGTCAAGCTTATACTGTATTTAATTTCAGCAAACTATATTAAGCTGTAATAGTATTGAAGCGGAGTATATTTTCTGAACTTAAAATTAATTTTATCTACTTTGTATTGGAAAACAGTAATAACTTTTTAATCAATTTTAACATTGTTACTATTCATAGTTCGTTTAAAACTTTAAACAAAGTGGATTTTAGATTCAAACTCGTTTCTGTAAACAATATGTTTCGACTTTATAAATTGCTACTTTGACTTTGTTAACTTAAATTTTATTTTAATTTTATTACCAATTGTTTTGATTTTTTAATTGCTACTATGACTTTGTAATTTTTAATTATATTTTTCCAATTTAATGTTATAACCATAATAAGTTTTGATTTTATTTTTTAAATGCTACTATATCTTTGTTAGCTTTGTTATACATTTTATTAAGCATGCTGTGGTCTCCTGTAAGTGAAGGAGTACACCTACGTGATACTTTGTCGTCGATTATTTATTTCGTGTTTGTGTACATCCTTTGTTGGAGATCCTAAACAAATAAATAAATAAGTGTTTTCAAATCAGATATAATGAAATTTCATAATCTAAATTAAGGGCAGGCGATAAGAACAAAACTTCGAATTAATTGTAGATATTTTCATTGTCATGGTACTTATTGTAAGGGGTAAGGGGGATGAGGTATGTAACGCAAATGGATAAAAAAAGGAATGAGTAACATAAGAGGACGTCTGAAAGTGGCGCCGGTGACTGAAAAGTTGTGTGGTAATCGGTTATCGTGGTATAGACATATGATGCGGCGGAATGACGAAAATGTAATGAAGAAGGGAAGAGTTGAAGAAGACCAAAGAAACGTTGGATGGACTGTGTGAAGGATGATATGGCTAGATTAGAGGTGACTGCTGAGATGACGAGTAATAGAGAAGTATGGAAGAAGAAGACATGCTGCGCCGACCCATAATAAATTGGGATAAGGATAGGAGAATGATGACCGTTTTGACTTACTGTAGCTAATTTGTATTTGTTTGTGGTACAATTGAGTGCATTTTAAAAAACGACGTCTTTTTTTTCTGTTTTTTTTTTTTTCGGATGGGAAATCATCAAATAACCCTCCTACTCTGGGCGGAGCAGAAGGCAGTGTCAGACTTGTACTGACTAAAACCCATCCATGTTCCTTTTTTGCCCTTTGTGTTCCAGGGCCGACGTCTGGCTCGCACTTGGTAGTATCCCCATCAGCATGGAGATAGTTTCCCATAGTTCTCTCCAGGTCTAGACACTGTATTCACTTCTAAAAAATCGCTCACCAACCATCCCTTGGACCACAGGTCACCTTGAGTCATTATAACAGCGCAGAATCGGCACATTAAACTTGAAGCTGCTGTAAATTCTCGCTGATTGTTTCTTATATTTTTTCTGTCGGCCATTTTACGAATATGTGACGTCGTAACGGCTGTGAGAATTTGTTGTGCAATAACCGTTTTGGGAGGGTACTGTTTAAGTGTTAAACTGCTGTTGTTAGTTATCGAGGGACGGATTTTTAATATCGGTGCTTTTACGGCACTGAAGCTGAATTTTTAAAAGCATTGCTTGAAAATGAGAAGCTTGTTCTTAAGAAGTACCTGTACAACTAGAAATACCTAGGACGTTTTTTTAAAAGGTGATAAGGAAAAATTTGTGAGTAAGAGGTGTCCATCAGTAATTTTTTTGACGTGACAACGTCTTATAATTCGATGGAGCCGGCTGCACGCACGAAAAAACGGGCGTTACCTCGCTCTGAGGCGTTCCATAAAACAATTGCTCAACGCACATTCATACTTGTAAAAACTATGTACATTGTAAAAAAAAACAAAATGACATAATTGTATTTATGCGTACAAATAAATGTAACTTGATCAATTCAATTTTGATTTCCATTTACCTCCTTCTCTATATCCATACAAAATATCTATCAAACAAATAAAATTAAAATTTTCTTTTGAAAAATGCCACCATTCCATCAGTATTTTCTTATGACGTTGTCACATTTCGCCAGTTATGTTTAAGTACTATGTAGTTGGGGGCGAGACTATTGCCATCAAATCCAGACTCCGTGACTGCTACTGAGAAATTCTCAATGGAATAACCCAATAACACTTTGCCCAACCTTTGAATTGAACCTTGGACCTCATGCTTAGCAGTAGCGCTAGATCAACGCAGTTGAAAAAATTGTAAGTTTTTATTTATATTGATAAACGTTTGAAATTCAGGAAAGGGTCTGATCTGATGGTCGCGGACTTATACAGGGTGGAGACGACAATGCGACAATAAATTAAACTGTAAGTAACTCATGACGTTCCCAGTCTGCATACAAAAATTCAATCGAAAATTACTGGATATTTTCGATTGAATTTTGTATGCAGTTTATTCACAGGACGTTATTTTTCATTTTTAGCATTTTCTACACAGTGTAGATAATAGGCTACCACCAACAGGTTAACGAATCCCGCATCGGTATAAACGTTAAACACATGTTGCCAACTCGCTACTTCAAAAACCTTGGCCAAAATTGTCGTATTGTCGTCTCCACCTTGTAGAATAACCGTGACCCTGGAACATAAAGGGCTATTGAAGGACACAGTGCATTTTAGTCAGTACAAGTCTGATAGTCCCTCCCGCTCTGCCCTGGGTGGGAGGACTCATTTGATGATTTTACCACGATAACAAAAATAAAGTGTCTGATCTGATAACGAGTAATAGTGAAGTTTGGAAGAAGAAGACATGCTGCACTGACCCCAAATAAATTGGGATAAGGGCAAGAGAATAATGATGATGATTTGAAATTCAGGATACGTTAATAAGGGATACCTTGGGATACCGTGATTAACTTGAAAATTCAGAATGGGTCCTCAAACCTATTCTGAGATTAAACAAGCATAGCAGCGATAACCCCTCTTCTACGCAGTCGGTTAAGAAAGCCTACTCACTACCGCAATTGCAACGTTTTATGGTGTTCTATTGACCTCATTCAAGAAAATAATGGAATTTTCTGCGGCAAATTATTGTTTTTATGCGCCATTACTGTAATCGTGAATGCGTGCGACGAACATTCTGATTTATAATAGCTGCTCAAGCAAGCTCTGGTAAAAATAACCTTCTTTTATTTCTAGTATTAAGTACGGATTAATTGTGTGTGAATGTTTCATGTTTATTTCTAACAAAAAAAAAACAGAGTTACTTTCGCATTTATATTATTAAAATGGATTTTTTTGTAGAGAATGTTTGGAATATACTACGACTTCACGTTCCCATGTAATGTTCCCTAAATGCCAAACGAATACGCGCTCACGTGAGCGAAGCCGCGGGCACAACTGGTAATAATAATCTGATTTACTTGATTAATTGAATTACTTGACTAGGTGTTAATTAAAACTAAAACCTGTTAGTACGTCTTTGTTTTAAGTATTAAAGGACCTCGTTTATTTCTAACTACGCCCGCGACTTCCTCCGCAAAAATTGTACTAGCTTGGATAATATGAATGATTTAAATATAATTTATAGCCTATAGTACCCACGAATAATGATATCGTAAATATAATCGTTTTCTGTCAGTGAAAGAATTTTTAGAATTGGATCATTAGTTCCGGAGATTAGCCCCTACATACAAACTTACAAACAAATTTTATTTCTTTATAATATTAGTATAGATAAATGTTAAAAAACCCTGTCTGATCCGAAAGGGGCATATAGGTATACCAATGACATTACAAATATACATGAAAGTATTAATGAATTTTTTAATGCATGATCTTTGTGCACAAATTACCATCATTAAAAAAAACTACCTCGTGAATCTAGTGGTCGCAAGCGCGACTGCTGAGCATGAGGTCCTGGGTTCGATTCCCGGGTCGGGCAAGATGTAATTGGGTTTTTGCATCAAGAATTTATCTGTAGCAGTCACGAAGTCATGTAATATTAGTTACACCTCTGCCTAACCCTTTGGGGATTACAGGCGTCATGTTATGTTATGTTATTACCACCATTTTCCTAAAATCAAACGCGCCCCTTGTTGCCATTTAAGTTTCCTCATTTTAGTACATCGGGGTATTTTTTACCTATTATCCAAAACGGATTACATAAATAGAATCTAATCGCGACACTTAAAAATGCCCTCACGGATCGGACAGAGTTTTTTGTAACATATTGTACTTTGTTTGTATGGTCGGCATTATAATTGCTTTGAAAGCTTTGTCAAGAATTCCTAGAAAATTGAAACCTTACTAAAATTCACTATCTCACTGTTTTGTCGTTTTAGGACGTGCTAGTAACACCTTTAGGTTAATATAACTATTACAAAGGCAGCTATGTACTTAGACTAAAGGTAATTAATTTTAGTCCAGCTTTTGTGGGTGGTACTGGCGAAATGTGGGTGTACCTGTTAAGTACACCTCTGCCTAACCCCTTGGTGATTACAAAGCGTGATATAAGATTTTAAACTATCATGGTCACTAACTTTATGTCTTTTTTTTTTTTGACGTGACAACGTCTTATAATTCGATGGAGCCGGCTGCACGCACGAAAAAACATGACGTATGAGGCGTTACCTCGCTCTGTGGCGTTCCATAAAACAATTGCTGAACGCACATTATTTTTTTGAAAAATGCAACCATTCCATCAGTATTTTCTTACGACGTTGTCACGTTCAACTATCGTCAGTAAACCGACTTTACAGACAACCGATTTTTTCTTTACTTTATCTGCTCATAAACACCCACCCGCAATAACTTCAGTTTATCCGTGATCATGGTGCTTGCAACAGCGCCGAAATATCGAGAACTCATAAAAAACAGTAAACATGGTAAATATCCCGTTTCGAGTATTAATAATAAACAAAGCGTGATGTTATGATGATTACTAATTTTAGTTGAGTAGATACTGTTTTGCCTTAAATAGGCTGTGATTGTCCTTTCATGACAATTAGTGATCAGTATCTTCAGATCCGGCTGATCTTTACACAATTCCGTGTATAGCTGTAACGCCCTCATAGTTGATCACCTGCGATAACCGGAAAAAATGTAATATTATGTTCTATATTCCTTATGGCAATTTCCCCTATCGACAATTCTACCAATGTCTGATATGATATGGAGAAACGTGTAAAATTACTATCGTCAGAAGAAAATCATTGATAGGTACTGCTAACGAAAAGAAGTTAAGCTGACTAAATGTTACAGACCATGCTGAGGCCATCACGAGAGGCCTTTTGGCCTCGTACAGGACCAATTTTAGTTTAATATACTTACGTCTTATTTTTAAGCTTTTTATGTTTACTATTGATATTTTTAATTTTTATTTTGTCGTATGTTAGACAAATAAATACTTTACCATTCTTTCTTTATACATCTAAGTCCAACACAACCACGCAACTCGGGCTGCCGTCACTTAAATAACTAAGTTGTAAACAGGCGTCCAGTTCCCAAGCCAGTCGCACCTGTAAACCAATTAATACCTCAAACTCATTAAGTAAAAAGATCTATAAAAAAAGAAAGAAAACGTAATAAAACTTCCTGGAAAGTTCAGCCGTCCGGGCGAATCGAAAAGTTAATTAAGTGTAGGTACCCGGCATCGTGTGTTTGACTTTAGAATTAGGACGAAATTCTTTATTTCGATGAAATGATTCGAGGATTTTATTACAACCTCTTTTTTACTATCACACGTTACATACCGAGTTTCCTCCGTGCCTCGGAAAGCACGTTAAGCCGTTGGTCCCGGCTGTCATTTGTAGATCTTTGACAGTCGGTACAGGTAGGCAGGTGCCCGAAAGTCTGATAACCGGTCTTACCAAGGGGTATGGTATTACCCAGTACTAACTGGGTTGTGGAGGTCAGATAGGCAGTCGCTCCATGTAAAATACTGGTATTCAGCTGCATCCGGTTAGACTGGAAGTTGACCCTAATATAGTTGGAAAAGGCTAGACAGATGTTAATTACACTCTCTTTTTGATGACTACAACCTCTTTTTAGGTTCAAATTTGGTTACTCTTATCACACAATAAAGGGTGTAAATAGACCCTTAACATATCTGAAAGGCACTTGTTCTCTGCGTCTTTGCGATCTTTTTTTTGTTCTAGACCATACCTGGGTCCAGTTACGGAGATGTTAGGGGTCAAAGTTCCAACTTTTTCTAAAGTTTTTTTTTTAAATACTTGTTATTAATGTAAGATTTTTACTTTACAAACCTCAACGACCCCCGTACTATTCAATCTATCCATCAGCACAATGCTTTGAGTGCTTTCCATCGAGTCCTACCGTGAAACGTGATTTTTTAACCCCAAAAAAAAATCGATTCTCAGCAATAATTTTTGCGTAAAGTTATTTAGTTTGATGTACAGAATGTTTGGTTGACGGATATGTGAAGGGTCTGTTTACACCCTGTATAACATCATACCTTTTGCCATGGGGGTATTACAGCACGTGATCTGCTACGATCCTTGCATACTCCTTTTGCTACGTTCACGTTCATACATCTGGCCATAAGCGCACTCCGCTTGCGAAACCTTCACCAACATAGTCGGTGTATGGCCTTGTAGGGCGTCACCTCTCGGCGTGTTCACTCACATCAGCCTTGTAAATATCTTACTACACATACTACTCTTGCTGAATCACGAAATGATGCCAAGAAAACTGAAATGAATGAATGTAGTGTATGTGCAGCCTACCCAGAGAAAACAGTCCCGATAACTATACGTCTGGCTAATATTATAACTTCTGCTTCAGCTTTTCTCATATGTAGATCTACGAGAAAAGACCTTAATGAAACTGTATTCGATTCAAGTATGAAGATTAAAATAGTTACGAAGGGGACTTTTCTTCAATTGTTTTGCACGTCTTTTGTTTAGTCGGCGAAACGGGAAAGTTAACAAACGGGATGTACCCTAATAGATGGCTATGGACTTAAGAAATGGTTTAAACAACTGCACTACACAGCAACAAGAATTTTGTGCGGTCAATATACGTGCCTCCACGTAAAAACTTTGTCTGAAAATTCGCCCGAAGCTGTTACGTGAGAAGCCATGACGAAAAATATACATTTTTAAACCGGAACCGGCGAACCAGATCCTGACCGGTGCGCTGGCTTCCTTTAGTTCTAGCTTAGTGCATTTAGCAACACGACTAAGAAAATATTTTATCATTTATCTTTTAAAGTGTTTTTATGTCGTTTTTATAAGGTTGGTTTTCCACAAATGTACAACACACGAGTTTACTATACACCGTGACCTTTTAGTCGTCTTACAACGACAGCCCACTTCATGTTTCCAATGACTACTAAACATTCATAAAAAAAATGGTCTTTATGAGATTTTAATAATTTAAAAATAAAAATATTATTCAGTATTATGACGCATGACGTAGATAAAACACTCTGTTGCGAGCGATAATCTACTGGAGTCGAGCGCTGGGTAGGTATGTTCTCCCGTTTGACACGTAAACATCATTAACAGGAAGTTTCATAATTTTATTCTAATGTATCATTTATTTTTCTTTGTATCTATTATGGCAGGTAAATAAAAAATCGCGCCTAGAGCTATTTTATGTCGGGTACATTGAGTGGACCATTTTTGTTAGACGACTAAAAAGTCACGTTGTATTTTAGGTTCAAATAAGTTCCATAAATTCAAATAATTTTGTTTTTTAATGCAAACGCATTCATGGCGTGCGGGCGAAACTGTCTACAGACTCGTCATAGCAGATGGTGCAGGGATTGCTGTCATTGACAGTCTGTGATTGGTCAAGAAATCAAGACATAATAATTATGTACCTACCAAATTCGAATGCAGAACGTTGAAACGTTGAATGGGAAACGTTTGTACTAGATAAACGTTTTCCTGACGGTTTCGAATTTCAGAATACGAAAGTTTATGTATTTGAACGAAGACATGAAAAGCAATATATATTAAGTTTGTGATTGTAAAAAATTTGCTTTACTTATCTTGGTTACATATTTTTAACATTTTCAAATAGTTACTAAATAAAACATTAATAAAATCATTAAAAATATTAAAAATAGTCGTCGGCCGGTGTCGAGTGCAGGTTCCAAGCTACCGGTGGTTAGGGCTCCAGAGACAGGAACCTCCTCGCAATACGGGCCGTATCGAGGAGTACGTAACAATTAATTTTATAATTGATAAAATTATTTTCAATTTACAAATACCTCAACTTAGTTTACATGAAATATACTATGCCTACGTATGTATATTTGTTACAGTCAAAACTGTTAATCGGTCAACTGGTGTCAGTCAAAATCCTTATTATGTTAAGATGCGTTTTCTTCATTTTAAATATGTTGTTTCAGAACGTTGTAATTACCTAGTCCTAGAATTACTAAAACATAATGTTTTGCAAAGGGTCAGAAAAAAAACCTAATAACCTAATAAGTTTCTAAGTATTAATGTTATTTATTGTTAAAATTTATTCTATTTACAGCTGATACAAGTAATTTTATTAAGCATTAAACTAACTAAATACATAATTAATTAAAAGCTATTAAATAACCTAAAATAAGAAAACTAACAACAATCTATAAAAGGGCATCAAAAAACTCCTCCTCAACGCTGTCAGCTGGTAATGTGCCCAAGAGACTGGCGGCGGTGCCACGTTGTATGGCAACACTTAGCCTTGTTAAAATAGTTTTTACCGGTCAAAAGTACTTTTGACTGATTAAAAGTTTTGACTGTGACATATACAATGATATTGTCACAATACTACCCGTTTTTTACGATACCTATCAGCGGGTGGCCAGTCCGAAAAATAAACGTAAAACATTTTTAGTTTTCAATCCCTGATTTATGGTGTAGTACTTGTTATTTACAAGTTTTGGGAGGGTATTAAAATGTTTTATTTAAAATCGTATTCCCGTGACATCGTGTGTCACGTTTGTGTGTATTTGTTTAGAGATAAAAGCAATATCTATGACATGTTACGTTTAACTTTGTTACAAAAACAGAATTCTGACATGGGGTATGTCAGAGTTCAGTTTTTGTTAATAACAAGACAAGGTTATTTTAATAGTTTCATTATTATATGAGTCTTTGCTGTCCCACTGCTGAACAAGGGCCTCATCCCGCTCTTTCTATTTTTCGCACTGTTTTTTGCGGTTGGTCCTCAATTTTCGTAAATAATTCATTTTCACTTTGGCTTTCCTTGACATAATTGCTATCTTCTTCTACATACTCATCAACTTTGATATTAATTGATTGTTTGATACTTACGTTCTTGTGTCGTTGAAAAGACGAAGATTTACCATCAGAAGGTCATTTAGACACCAGACAATGACTACAGATTCATAAAAAAGTTCTGAATTTAAAATGATTGATTTTCATTCGTTTAGTATAACCTTTTTAAAAGTCACCACAAATTCCTTTTCAAAAAGAGAACACGAAAAAAATGTGACATAAAAATAAAATGGCGTCCGGCGGGCAGGTGCCTCAATATTTGCGTACAACATGGTCCACCAATACGATATGAAAAATGCTATCGTATTATAGATTTTAAGTGCTCTTTGTCATGTATACGATTTATGTATTCCTGAACGTTACAGATACAATGAAATATTGTTGCTATAAATAATTCTGTGAGTAATCGGTCGTAGGAGCGTGATGGTTTGTAATTTATGGGACATTAGGTTTGCGCTTGTGAAGGGTTTATCTGCGTTCGTGTACTTAGAGCTTTGTAAATAATGGTGTGATTTCTATTTTGTTCTGTCTCTTTGTTGGATATTTGGGAACTTCTTTTTGTTGTGATTTACTTAACAGGCAGTTATGTATGTTAGGTAAATTATTATAAGTAAATTATTGAGTATCTCTCGTTGGGCTCTTAGCAAAGTTCTGTTAAATGCCTCATAGTGATATAGGAAAAAAATCCTTATAATCATAACTAAACTTCATCTTCATATATTTCAGCAAAGACGAACATAGCTGGTTCAAATATGTAGATTTCACATTCATCTGTTGTGGGCGGCTCGCAAGTCACTTGGCCATAGTCCGCGATCGTACTTGAGGTCGTAACAACAGCACACGATAGACACTCGTACTTACAGATTTTGACCAGAGGACCTAATTTTAAAATCGATGTATTTACGTAACGTTTACGCTGCGCGCACGTGGTAGGGTCTTAGCTCAGTACTGACCTAATGTTAGCAGCCTAGCCGCCTAGGTCGGTAATTAGGTGCAATAAGTGTTGTAATCATGCAGGAGCTGGATTTTAATGAGAGACCAAGGCTTTTTACCCCTATTACATAACATAACATGACGCCTGTAATCCCTGAAGGGTAAGGCAGAGGTGTACCTAATAGTACACCCATATTTCGACAGTTATGTTTTTATTAGATACGCCTCTGCCTTCCCTTCGGGAATTACAGGCATGATGTGTTGTAAATACCAAGGCTTTTTATATGGTTTTCGTCTGATGGAATGTTCCCCATACGGAGTTTGTAAATAAAACGTTTATCTTTGTACAAAATATATTTTTATTTTTTAACATTACCCATCCGGTAAATGCTAACAAAATCTAAATTACCTGTCAAAATAAAGCTTTTAAAATTATTATTGCAAACAATTTTTACGCTCTAATTTTCATTATTGTACTTAAAATAAGGGAAGTAGTACGAGCAATATCCATTACATCACTGCATATCAGACAAGAAGACAGGTAAGTTACATGAACCAATATGACTACAGGGTAGGACGACATCGGTTCATTATGGGATTTTTAACTTTTTTTTTATTAGCCTGTTTGAGTGTCTCACTGTTGGGCAAAGGCCTCTCTTTTCTCCTCCCAAAAGTTCTCTGTACTGTGCGAAATCTGGCCATGATCGTCCCGCGAACAAGATTTGATCGTCACACCGCCTTTACCGCGGTCTACCTCGACGGCGATTTCCTCCGACAGGCGTCTAGTGACTGACAATCGTTGCCCATGTCTCCGAGCGCATTCGTTGATTAATATGCACACTAGTTACAAGTCTTACGGTAGATTTCTTAGCATTTCTGACAGTGGTAATTACTGAGACAACTGTCGTAGTGGGTGTTTTTCAAGGTCCTGTTAAACCAGCAGGGATAAGCTGCGAATCGGCTGCGGACTCCGGAGTCCGACTGTTTTTTTTAAATGCTAATAGGCTTGCGTTTGGCCGCACCTCGCCTGATGTGAAGCGATGACGCGGCCTAGGGTGGAGCACGCTTGTCTAGAGGAAACCAACTCACGAGATCTAGATTATGATGATCGGGAAACAGAGAAGACGGCAGTGAATTCCAAGGACTGGCGGTTCGCTCAATGTGGAAGCATAGCGCTTTACTGACAAATACTGCAGTCTGTACATTATCTGGCTGTAAACTGTGTCCGAAGACGAAACTGCAATTTTTCTGTAAGTACTGGTTTGGAGGAGCCTTTAGTCTAACTGCTTCTTTATGTTTTAAGCCCGATTTACATTGGTCAAGGATAGTGGCGAGTAGCGACTACTAGTGGCGAGTGGCAGAAACCTAAATAGGGCTGTTCACTCGCTACTGTTCGGTCGGTTTAGACCACTCTCCTTATCCACTGTACTTGTCTACTTTGTTAAATACTTGAGTCTTTTATGTTTTTTTGCTTCGAAACTTAAGATATTTTACTTAAGTAGCAAGGTTTTTTGCTTAGACGTTAAGAGAAAAAAATGCTAGTCTTTTTATAGTTGTTTCTTTTTAGTAATTAGGCTAGTCAGGATAGAAATATACGAGATTTAAAACAACTTCTAATGGATATTACTTATACTTAAATACAAAGGTATACTCGATTCAAATAGTCAATTTTATCCAAAGCATTTATCATAAAAGCAGTGAAAACAATCTAAGAGCTAACAGTGCAAAGTATATCATGTTATCCGCAAAGAATTAAATCATTAGATACGCTATACCGTTGATAACGACATTTGAATAGCACTCATACCTACTGAAAATCGTATCTACTATTTCATGCGATGGGCGAGCTCACCCTTCTGTGTAAATACTCTTTCGCACTTCCTAGGTACGGTGACGACACATCGAATGATTTAAATCTTTGATTTTTATTAATAAATAAATGATACAAGTTAATAAATTATTGCAAATGCCGAACTAATCATAGCTAACAGCAGTGCGTACTGTTTATATTAAATTATGGGCAGATATCATTGATTTCTGGTCACACTTAACAGACTAAGACAGGAGATAGGAAAGGAAGAGACAAAACACCGAGTAATGGAATGACTTTATCCGATGGAAAATTGTAGAACATTGATATTGTTTCTGTGAATAACGATAACAATAGTTTGCACTAGGTAAGTGAAAACTGCACGCAAAAGAAAGATAACCTAGACCCACGGTTCCTAACCTGGGAGTAATTACCCCTACGGGGGTAAAACTGGTATTCTGCAGGGGTAATAAGCTGGTAATATATAAAGATAAATAAATAATGGTAATGTATAAACAAAGTTTATGAACTTCGTGAAGAAATAGGATTGTTTTTGGAAAATCAGAGATCACAAAAAGAATCAGAGTTTTACTCAAAAGTCAAAGACAAAACATTTATCCAGATGCTCTACGTAGACAGTCAATTTGTATTTATGTGTGTTGTTTTGTTTTGTGTTCATTGGTAACATGAGGGAGAGCGGGAGGGGTCAATCAGATTCTCTAGCCAAGTCTTGGGGTGACAAGATCGAAAAGGTTAGGAACCACTGACCTAGACTATGAATTGTGTTATTTTCAATCACTCTTATAATATAGTAATAAAAACGATTTCAGTAAAATGCATTGAGTTGAATAATATCGATATCATTGTTCAACCGTAAACAATGATTGTTCAAGGAAGAATAGAACAATTCAATTAAGAAGTACAATTACAAAAAGAAACTATAATTGAAGTAGAAATAAAGATTGGAGCACATAATAATTCAAACAACAAATTACTTAATAGACCAGTAGAGGATTCAACTAGGTCAAAGAAAACTATAATAACAGATTCAATATTTCCAATAAAAGGTTCGTCGCTCTGTTTAAATTCAAACTCAAAGCATTCATTTAAATTACACCATTTTCAACTTTTGAATCATCAAAGAGTAAAAAGATAAAGCTAATTGATCATTCTAAAGTGAAGTAGGTACCTTTAAGATTGAACTTTTGATTAGTAGCAACACAGACGAGAAATCAACAATATCAGCCATGACTTATATCTAGTAACGATCTTAATGCCTAGTCAAATATATTTACATTACAACGAGTAGATTATACGATGCTCGCAGTCAGTCAAATCGCTTTGAAGCCGGCGTGTGCGTAAAAATACGCCAAGTTCGTATCGCACATTATAATTTGATTGAGCATATTTAGAGTTTTGATATGGGAACTGGTAACTAAGAGAGTCTAGAAAAATTTAGAATTAATGTTTGAGAAAGATTTAAGAAAAATGCTTCTTTTTCGTGAACTTGGCGATCTTTTTACGAGCACATAATGATAGAAGTCAACTTGATGCTTAACATAATGAGTTCAAAAACCATAAAATTGAACTCATTCCTTTAATTTCTTCAAGGAATGTTAATACTTATGCCATGTTATAAAAACATTACAACTAGTACTACCTAAATTGATAATGACTTAACTGTTTGGCTACTATCACCTTGCCCTAACCTATGATCGTTCGTTTGAAGCATCAATTAATGTTAGGTTTAATTTAGGTTTAAGGGTATATACAGTAATTACAAAACAACGTCGTCAACTTGAGCGCCTGGAATCTTACCCTCCTAAAATTAAACACGGGCATGTCTTCAATAAAGTACATTCAAAATTGGCGTACTTAAGTAGAGTTAAAATATAATGACAGCTCCAAGCAGTTACAAGGAAATTTTTGGGCTATACAACGGTCGTTGTTAACAAATTAGACTGATCCACCACAATCGTAAATTTTCTACATTACCAAAATTTTCCTTGAACACGCAACGACAACTGCTCGTTACTGTCTTTATATACAGAGATATTTATAGAAAAATTCTTAGTGAAAATTGACAGGATTGTGAACTCTCTGGTATTATGATATTCACCATTATCCGGGTAACAATAACAAGTAAAGAACTTGGTTCTCAGTAATCAACAAAGGAGGGCTCCGGCGCTCAGTATAGCGTCTGTCAATGGAGGCTCCAGTCCATGGGGAGGTCCCTGGAGGTAGAGCGCGAGTGCAGCGAGGGCGGTGCGTTCGGCGCACCGCGGGCCGCGTGTCAGTAGTCCAGGGACTCCTCGTCCGGGGACCGCTTGCGGCAGCACAGGCGCCACGCGGCGCCCAGCGCACACACGCCGATAGCAATCGCTAACCCAGCACCTAAAGCTGGTGCCGTCCACTCACCACCCCCAACACTCCTGGCCCTTGCGCACAGCTCAGGCGCTTCATCGTGCAGCTGTCCCAATGGAAGTCCTCCTAACAAATCCAAATAACCCAATCGTCGCAGACTGTCCTCAGAATACGCTTCTCTAGCTCTCTTTTCATCAGCTGTCCAGAATTTGCGATCACCAGATGTCACATTTGGACAGTTAACTACGCCATTGCAGATCAATCTAGCTGGAATGCATAAAGCTTCACCGGGGCATATGAAATCGCAGCCGTGACCTGAATCAGAAGATTTCATTTCGCCATCAATCAATCGTGAAGTCATCAAAGTTCCATCAGAATTCTTGGGTAAATGGTACAGGCCAGTCCAGGCGATTTTGAAGGCAGCTCGAGCTGGTGATGCACTACCGATAAACACTATACGAATAGACCTCGTCTTTTCCTTTTCAATCACTAACGGGTCATCCAATGATTCGAATCCAAGCTCGCCTGCTGACAATATTGGCAACTTCTCAGTTTCTGTAACATTGTCTCCACAGACAGATAAATAGGGATCTAACCGTCCAGGCAAGTAAATCTGAATGTTGCCATCTTCACAATGGCGAGAAGCAAACTTGATACTTTCGAAGTGCAACCAGATGTCCCTCTTTTCTTCGATCTCAAGATCCCAAATGCACTGTATCCTTTTTGGAGGTTCCATGTAGCCTAGGGCTTCTAGATGAGGGTAGACTATTTCTCCATCGGATGCAGCGACCAAAACGGCTGGTCCGCATAGAGGGCCATGGACAAACTCATAGCGAGCTTCGAAGAGTGGAGAGGGGTTTTTGAAGTATGATGCTGCAGCGTGGGCATTGTCTACAATCAGCTGAAGGTTTAAACTCTCTCCTGAAGAAACTACCCTGTATGGTCTTGCCCTGGACACCGCGTTAGCATGTTTGGCGCAAAGACATGAGCCTAGAGATCGCTGTACAGCTAAGTGGAGTGGAAGAGGGGTGGTGCTGACTCCTGGTGCTGTTATGTTGGGTGACTTCCCAGCAGGGTAGGGCTCCCAGATGATCAGCTTATCTGCACGGTCTTCGTAGCAGTTCTGACAGGTTACTGAAGTATAAGGGTGTTCCTGCAAGAAACACAGGGTTAGAATCATGTTTGACATTAATGTTTACTCGTTAGTCGGGACTAGCTATATTTAGGTATTAAGGTGATACCAAAAGCCGCGGTATATTTTTACTTTATAAAGAGTTTGGGATGTAGGAGTTCATTATGTTTAAACAGTAATACTTGTGTTTGAACATGCGCTGTAACGGCAAAGTGTGACACATACCTAAAACATTTTATTCAAATTATTATTTTATCTGGAGCCTTTTGATTTCACTGAGAAGGTGGTGAGATTGTATCATAATAAAGGTCTGGTATGGAAATAGAACATCGTGGGCGAAATAAAGCTTTGTCTAACGAATTTTGTTACACCCACTTCTAATATCCGGTGTAAGCACGAAAGTACCTACTATAAGGAGTTATGTTATTGTTTTTTAGGGTTCCGTAACTCAGTAGGTAAAAACGAAACCGTAACAGAAACACTTTGTTATCCGTCTTTCTGTTCGTCTGTCAAGACCTTTTTTCTCAGGAACGCGTGGAGGTATCAAGCTGAAATTTTATATGAAATACTCAGGTCTGCTACCCCTTGGAAAAGTGAAAAAATTAAAACTTGTAAGTCAACGCGATCATTAGACATGACCGTTGTCCATATTTTGCGATTTCACATGGGAACGGCCGGCCAATTGCCTCCCGTTAACCTAGAATCACGATATTTGACAAGAAGCAACGCCTCTCAGCTATAGCTCATGAAAATATGTAGTTTAATATCAAAATACCCACAAGTTTATACGGGACCCTCGGTGCGCTAGTCCAACTCGCACTTGGTCAGTTTTTTTGTAATACTTTGGCAACTTAAGCATTTTTTCATTCAGTAAAGGTAAAGTTTCTTCTAAACTTTGTCAAAGTAAATATTTTACTTCAACAAATATAAACGGAAAACTAATTAGAAATTGCTTCAAGTAAACGAATTTTCAGATGAAATTAATTAAAACAGAAGTAACTGGAACTAAGATAACATTTTGTGGAATTTGCTCAGTTGTTTAGAACTTAATGTAATTGATTATCACATTTGGAGTAAAGTTCGTTAAGTGTTCCGTAGCTCCAAATTCAATTTTCAAATTGAAACAGTCCAACTGCAAATATTTGAAAAGTCTACTCAATTTGAGTAGCGCAACTAGAATTGAAATAGAAAAAGTACGTAGGTACGTATGTACGTAGTAGAAGTCTGAGCAGATACAAATCACTATCAGGCGAATAAAAATTAGAGCTTTACACACATAAAAGATCCAGTAGTAACACAAAAAGACAATTCCTCTATCTCATTTTACCTGTGCAAAATTTTTGTTAGGCCCCAATTTATTAGCCAAGAACTGCGAGGCTTTACAATACGGCCGTTACAAAATTTCAAGTATATTTGAAAAGTAATTTTATCTATTTACCAAATGTAGTGACATTGACATTGTGACTGTCAAAGACTATCGCTATCTCATCGTGGCATTGACAGATAGGCAATCAATAGTAAACTCTATCTATGTATTTAGCCTTCCGCCATATGTACCGGCATGGAAGTATGTTTACAAATCAATCAATCGAGTATAATTACATAACACGTTACATAACATAACGCCTGTAATCCCCTAAGCGTTAGGCAGAGGTGTATATAATAGTGCACACACATTTAGCCAGTTATATTATTTTAATTCCCATGTAATGGGGTGATCCTATTGCCATCAACCGGGCGCAATTCTAGACTCCGTGGCTGCTAGTGTTATTAGGTAATTCCATCAGGAATATCTTCTTGATGGAAATACCTAATAACACTTTGTCCAACCCGGGAATCGAACCCAGGACCTCTTCCTCAGCAGTGGCGATTGATACTACTAGACCAACGAGGCAGTTCAAGTATATTAATGTATATTATAACAAATCAGGAGCTTGGAATAATAACAGCCGCTCGGATCGATCTTTAGGTTAAGCCGTGCTTGCCTAGGTTGGTCTGTAGATGGGTGACCACCCATTACATACCGAATTTCCTCCGTGCCTCGGAAAGCACGTTAAGCTGTTGGTCCCGGCTCTCATTTGTAGATCATTGACTGTCGTTACAGGTAGTCAGTCGCCTAAAAGTCTGACAACCAGTCGTACCAAGGGGTATCGTATTATCTAGTACTAACTGGGTTGTGGAGGTCAGATAGGCAGTTACTACATGTAAAATACTGGTATTCAGCTGCATCCGGTTAGACTGGAAGCCGACCCCAACATAGAAAAGGCTAGGCAGATGATGATATCAAAATCAGACTTTAAACCTTATGTACATCATCATGTATCAGTGTTCGTAATACACGCATTAAAACTTGAAAACAAATCTAAAACCATCGCTCTGCATAATTTAGCATCTTCCTACATTACGAGAACAATTTTAGATGGAAAACGAACAAATCTATCAATGATTCAACGTTTTCCACGTTGGTTTCGAGTATAAACCTGCTATATTTATTTTGGGAGATTTTTTGTTCGTGGTTGTGGCCATGTTGGCTTATACAGAGTTTTGAATTCACCCAAAATATTTTTTCCAATATTCCCAACGAGAACCTTCTATTCGGGTTATGTTTCGTTCAAATGTTTAAAATGTTCAATTGAAATAGTCTCAATTTTTTGAGATCGACGAGGAATTTGTTTAGATTTTTTTATAGATTGTTTTCAATGTTATCGATGGTTTCAGAGCCATTTTTAAATACCGCAGACAGTATTTTTTGTTTATCGATATTTCTTTTTTGAGTGTCGTCGTTGCTCTAGTGGTCACAAGCGCGACTGCTGAGCGTGAGGTCCTGGGTTCGATTGCCGGGTCGGGCAAAGTGTCATTGGATTTTTCCATCAGGAATTTCTTAGTTGACGTCAATAGGCTCAGCCTCTAAAACATGAGACTTAAATATAACTGGGGAACTGTGGGTGTACTGTTAGGTATACCTCTGCTTAAGACCTCGGGGCGTGATTTTATGTTATGTTATTTTTCGTCTATCGCTGTCTATTACACAGAAAAGTTGAATCGACTGTCATGGTACGGCAATGTGATGAGGACGGACGAATCGCATGTGACTAAAAGAGTGATGAATATAAATGTGGATGGATGGAGAGGGAGAGGAAGACCAAGGAAACGATGGATGGATTGTGTGAGGAATAATATGGAAGAAAAAGGAGTAAATGATAGCGTGACGGTTGACAGAGGAGAATGGAAGAAATAAACGTGTTGCGCCGATCCCAAGTAACATGGGACAAGGATAAAAGATGATGCTGTCTATTACAATATTTATTTATTATTAGAAATTCAATGAAGTAAGCATTTGATTGGAATGGATTCTAATAAAGATGATGACGACTAAAAAGAAGGAGAATACTGAGATGACGGAGGATTGAGTTGTATGGAAGATGAAAGCAAGCAGCTCTGACAACACCTTACAAGGAATCTAAGAAAACGATGATGAAGTTACCAAACAAAGCCATACTTACTTTGAAATTAACACTCAAAATCGTCAAAATAACTCGAGCGTAGATCCTCTTGTCAGTCACAAATCTATACAGACAGTGCACATCTTCCCCTGGAGACGCCTGCTTGTATACCAGGGTGTTCAAGGGAGACCGGAGTCTTCCAGCTCTCTGCTTCCAGGAGGCGATGATTTCGTCACAGGCTGTTCCGGGAACCGGTTCTCCGAAACGAGTGTTGTTGAAGAAGTCGTAGTGAGCCCAGTAGTAGAGCGATGATCTGGAACGAAGGTGTTGGTTAGATTTTGATGGCAGTAAGGAGTTCTTAATAGGTGGTACTTATACAATAACCAGTAACATGAAAAGGTGCTCCCTCAGCGGGAGCATTCGCCTGTAAAGGTGAGTATAGACTAGAGCATTTTCTCGAGCATTTCTGTGTAATGTAACGTTCTTACAATACAGGTAAAAGCTTAGTTTGCAAAGGGTGAAAGAAAAGATTGTTGTGTTACACTAGAACATATTATCATAGAGCGGCTCGTTGTTCTGTTACAAGTAAATGCTCTAGTCTATACTCACCTTAATGTAACAGTTCAGATTCACTTGTTCCCATACAAAATCGAATCTTGGACTGTTACATTACAGGCGAATGCTCGCGGTGAGGGAGCACCATTATAGAATAACCAGTAATGATATGCAAAGAGTATACTCCAGTCGTTCCAATATTTGTTCATTTGTTTTCCAATTTCCTTTTCAAATCTTATTGATGATGCTCTGCGGTGGAAATGTTAGGTAAACAAATAAAAGCGGCTGCCGTTTGTGCCGTTCTCCTTGTTTATTACAACCGACCTCATTAGGACTGCTTAATGTGTTTTAAGCTATAAAAATTCCGCGAAATTAAGTTGGAGCGAGTCATAAATTATGTTTTATTGTGTTTTCTGTTCCCAGTGTGGTTGTGGTTTAAAATGCTTGAATAACACCTTACTACCAGTAAACCTTTATTTTAATTATAACAATACTAGCGACCCGCCCCGGTTTTGCACGGGTGCAATATACAACATTATTTTTAGTATATATGCGAAACCTGAATACAGTTTGTTCAGAATAAGTAACTGAATTGATTCCAATAATTTTAAAACCATGTTGTATATTTCCCAAAAATATTTAAAAAAGGGCTACAAGTTGGACACCGAGCGACACTATGTACCTATCGCAATCATTTAGGTACCTACTGCCAAGTTATTATTATCAATGAGCTCAAGACGACGCTGGAGGCGCGCACGCGGGCGCCGCGTGATTACCACGTTTTTGTTCGGATAACAGAACAAGCTTATAACTTTGTGATTTTTCATGATACAGTTTTAAAATTTTGTACATAGATTGTTTACATAAAAATACTAGACATGTGTTTCAGGTTTCGCATATACTAAAACTAATGTTGTATATATTATGAACCTTCCTCTTGAATCACTCAATCTATTAAAAAAAACGCATCAAAATCCGTTGCGTAGTTTTAAAGATCTAAGCATACATAGGGACAGACAGACAGCGGGAAGCGACTTTGTTTTATACTATGTAGTGATATTAAACCAAATCAGAGGACCATGGTTGGCATAAAAACTCTGACATCAGGTTAGGACTAACCACACGAAAGAAGAAGATTATAAAAACAATATTTTTTGACTGCTTCGTTGGTCTAGTAGTCGCAAGCGCGACTGTTGAGCATGAGATTCTGGGTTCGATTCCCAGGTCGGTTAAAGTGTCATTGGGTTTTTCTGTCAGGAACTTCTCAGTAGCAGCTAAGGAGTCTGGATTTGTGTCCGGTTGACGGCAATCCGCTCGCCTCTAATATTTTCGTAACTAGAAGTTCCCCCAGTTATAGTCCAGAACAAAAAATAATCGCAGTGACGGGGAGAACAACTGCCTTTTCGGCTTCGTTAAGGGACTGTTTACCCTGCTAGGGCTGCGGGACTGTTCGAAAGAGATACCGTGGCCCTGGAACACAAAGGGCAAAGAAGGAACATGGATGGGTTTTAGTCTGTACAAGTCTGATACTTCCTTCCGCTCCACCCAGAGTGGGGGTGTCATTTGATGATACCCAATAAGAAAAAAAAAAAAAATAGGGACTGTTTACACCTTTTATACTATTTGGAATCAAACTTGATATATCCTTACCCACTATAACTGCCAGTCTTGCTCTCAAACCGGACGAACATGGCGTTGCCAGTAGATACGAAGTCATGCTTCTCCATGGGTCTGCTGAAAGTGTCGCAGAAAGTCTTGATGATGCGAGCGTCGTCAGGTCTTGGAGCGTCGTATAACGTGAGGGATTCTCCACAGTCGCCAGTCCAAGGTTGTATTGGAGACTCTATGCGGTTGATTCGGAAACTGTTGACAAGTAATTGTGTTGTAGGTAATGACTAATGATGGATAGATTTCTACCGTTATTATTGTTTTTTGTTAATACTATGTAATGAGATCCATGACGCACAGTCATGGATCTCATAATATAGTTATAATTTATTCATTTATTTTATTCTCTAAGTATTGCATTTAACGAGATGTTTTACTTCATTCATGCTTTCCTAGAAAACAAATGGGCAAAGGCTAAGTATTGCCACATAGCGTGATAATGGCGCCAGCCTCTTGGGCACATTAACGGTTGACAGCGTTAAGGAGGTTTGTAAGTTTAGGTTATTTTATTCTTTATTTATAGAAAACTAGCAACTCGCCCCGTCTTCGCACGGGTGCAATATACATATAAACCTTCCTCTTGAATTACTCTATCTATTTCTGAAAAATGCATTAAAATCCGTTCCGTAGTTTAAAATATCTAAGCGTACAAACAGCGGAAGCGACTCTGTTTTATTTTTATACTTTGTAAAGATTTAACCATTTTTTGTTTTGTCCTGTGCGGACTAATAAGTATTTTTTGTTTTATTTCTTTTTTCAAAAATATCAAACTAAAACTTACCTCGGAAAATATAACCTAACAACCTGCCCCGGAAAGCCTTGCATCAGATACGTGCAAGAAGTATGTGGAGGGTACCAATGTGCCACTGAGAGGAAGATGCCTTCAGTGTCCCCCGACTTCTTGAGGGTCTCAGCAGTGAGCAGCCAGTCGCAGGTGCCGACCTTTGACCCTGGAGCTTCCACGTGACCAGGCCAGTTCCCCACGTTGAAATGAAAGCCGGTGTTTAGTAGTGGACCTGGTGTTGGAGAAAAGTTATTTTGAATGTTATTTTCAATCTTATGAGTAAATTTTTAAGACTTGATTTTCAAATAGTCTACGCATTCATGACATATTTACAAGCTTTTATTTAAGTTGCCAAGTTTGTATGTCTGTTTAGGTCAAATCTTGCGACTGAATTTTAAAACGAATGACGTAACAGCTACTTGCATTAACGGGTTGTTTTAAAAAAAATATTTTTACTACAAGCTTGTTTACTTTAAATTTATCACGACTTCATCTTTAAGAGGCATTTCATTAGACATTGAACAGGACTGACCTAAGATTTTTGGTGAATTATGCCAGTACAATAATTGTCTTTTTCATTATTATAATAATCACTTTTACGAAATAAAAAAAAAAATAACAAAAAAGAAACAATGTCTATACCAAGTTGCTACTATTGTTAACATTTTGCGATGACATCATATAAATATGAATAAGGGAGGATGAAAAAGCCATCAGTTCTAACAGTAACCAGTAAAATATTTGGATAAGCATGATAAATAAATACTAGCTGCCTTACCTGCAGGTGAGCTGACGAATTCCACAAACAGGTCCTGGGATGTACCGATGATGGAGTAGGGGAACTTCCCCATGCCGCAAAACGTTCCGATGACTGATGCAGACTCATCCTTCCCGTCGTAGATCCTTATGTAGTCGTAAGGACAGTTTTCTGACCCTGAGCACGGAGAAAAGAAATATCACAAGTTGTTCTTCACATTTGAAGAAAGTCATCCTAACTATCGTAATCCTAATATTATAAAATATTATAAATGCGAAATGAGGTTTCTTCGTTTGTTACCTTTTCACGCCTAAACCACTAAACCGATCATCCAGAAATTTTTACTATACTTTGTGAGGTATACAAAAACGGACATAGGGTACCTTTCATCCCGAAAAAAAGTACTGTTCCCGAGGAAAACAACAAAAACGTTCTTATGATAATAGATGGCGCCACGAGTCTTTCGAATCATGATTGTATTATATTATTACAAGAAGAGTACAACCCGAATTGATTGTCAAATTCTAAATTAACGCAAGCGAAGCCGCGGGCAAAAGCTAGTTAGTTATAAATAACTGCAGTTTAGGTTCGACCAAACAGATACGACCGATTGCGGACGCGGCTCTGGATACACTACACTAACATTTGTGTTCGGGTTCCGCAGCCAATCAACCATTAAGTACCGGTTTATTGGTCCGTGTTTATTTTATATTTTATCCACAAGTTACTCTTAAGTTAAATTATCTTGAAAGACACACTAACAACATCAACTTTTAACTTCAAACTAATGTCTGTGAATTTCATTTCAAATTAAGTTCTGTTGAAGTTATACGAGTACTAAGCGTGCGTTTTCCTATACAACTCGTTTAACCTAGCTTCAAAAAAAATAAATAAAAAAAACAAAGTTCTCCTCCAAGCTGTATCGTTTTAAATTCAGATCACCCGTCAGAAAATGGTAAACCAATTCAAGCTCGGCCATCTGCTCAATACTCGCAAGCGATACACACATTTCATATTCATATAAACTGAGATGAAGCAAATCACAGACTATCTGCTGGGCTCACAGAGTAAGCGTACAGTGGAGGCGGCTTTGACAATACTTTCCACAAACAAGATTTGAGGAGTTGAGATCCTCCTACTTTTTCAAATCGGTTACCCCTAGAACCTCACCTTCAATCTCTTTAGTATTATATAGCCGCATAGCCCATATTGTGTGAGTACTATGTAATAGAAAGCTGTCATTCGCGGGAAACCTACGTCTTTTCTTGACTTGAATGTGCCCTGGCGGTTAGGAGTGTGTCATGCTCACTCAAATGTCTCGCTGATGGTGGCGCGTGTGTCGGATCATTTAGTTCCCTTCAAAATGGTTGAGTTGAATGGTGCTGATACATGCGTCATGTTCGTGAACGGGCGCTGTCAGTTGTGACTGGTCATCTCTTGGTTGCCACGGCTTATTTGAATTGTTTTTTTTTTTCTTTTTTGAATTGTTTACTATGGACACTTTTAACGTACACATCTTGCTACATCGTTCTCACATAATGTACCATCTCAACATGAATGATGTAACCAAGAGTTTGTAAAAGTATACTGATTTAAAAGAGTGTCCATGGAGTTTCTTGCCCGTTCTTCTCCATAGAGATCTACGTTAGGGAATGGGCAACTACAGTACTTTCACAGTTTTTATGCCTTGTGACTGGGACTGTAGCTATTGTTGTCTTTGTTTCGACAATTCAAAAGTGCCTGTAACTGGCCTATTTGAAATAAATGCTTTGATTTTGATTTTGATTTTGATTTTGACTTACCCATATTTTACATCGACTTTTCCTACCCACGGTAGGAATAGTACCCAGTATTGAAATGAAGCATATTTTCAAAAACCGGTTATAAAATGTGGTATTTTGGACATTTAAAAGTTTATTGCTACGCTTCTTAATAATACTAATAGAAATAAAGTTAAAGTTAAGTCTTTAAGACATATTTAATTTAGCAAATATAATAAGTTTTTTTTTTTTTTTGTGTGTTGAATAATAAGGATAGAATTTACAGCGTCTTTATTTTATGAGAATATGTGAGCTGGATCACCAGGAATTTTGAGTATGCCATTTATCATTCCAAATCCTTCAATTCAGTCCCAATATGGACCACTGGTCGTTGTTCTGTCCAGTTCGTCCTGCCATCTCCTGCGAGGTCTACCGCGTCGCCTTCTATCTATGTCAGGGCTTCACATCGTGACAGACAGGCCAGCCCAGGCCCAATTTAGCTTAGCGGATTTTTGTGCCACGTCACTAATTGTGTGTGTGGATGTCATGGGGACAGGCCTTTGCCCCTCAGTAGGATGACACAGGCTAACAGTAACAGTAACATATTATATCACTAGCTTTTGTCCGCGGCTTCGCCCGCGTGGATGTCAAATAATATCCGATTACTTCCATTCATCCTCCTTTTTAACCCTTCGGGGGTAGAATTATCAAAAACGCCGAGACACGTACAAATTAATTTTCAATCGTCAGCCTAAACACAAAATTTGAAGATCCTAACTTCAAAACTGACAGACTTCAATCCCCTATTTTACCCCTTTAGGGGTGAAATTCCCAAAAATCCTTTCTTAATGGAAACCTTCTCTTCACAAAGAACACACCCTCCAAGTTTCATGTCTCTAGGACCAGCGGTTTGGGCTGTGCGTTGATATATCACCCAGTCAGTCAGTCAGTCAGTCAGTTTACCATTATATATATAGACTAGCTTATGCCCGCGGCTTCGCCCGCGTGGAGTTAGGGAATTGCCCACGGGATCTTACTTCTGGAATAATAAGTAATCTATGTATCTATCTATAATACATACATAGATTTACATGTACTTGCTTATAACTTGCAATTATTATTATAAAGTTATATCAATTAAATTAGATACGTGAAATATTGATACCTTGGTTTGAGATTGGACATCGGATTTACTGGATTTTATCTGAAGAGTATGTAAACAAATTTTCAAGTCAATCGACCCCGAGAGTAAAAAGTTTCACAGAAAATTCAACACCCCATTTCACCCTCTAAGGGGTAGGAATTTCGAAAAACTGATACTAACTCTTCACAAAGAATACCCCCTCCAATTTTCATATCTCTGGGACCCGCGGTTTGGGCTGTGCGTTGGTATATCAGTCAGCCAGTCAGGACATGGAATTTTAAATTGGGGGATGATTTTGTGATACACGTATCTCATCATTTTAACTGAAGTATATGTAGACACATTTTCAAGTCAATCGACCCCGAGAGAGATTCACAGAAAATTCAACACCCCATTTCACCCTCTTAGGGGTGAAATTTCAAAAACCCTTTCTTAGTGGATACCCACTCTCCACAAAGAGTACATTCTCCAAATTTCATTTCTCTAGAACCAGTGGTTTGGGCTGTGCGTTGATGTATCAGTCAGCCAGTCAGGACATTGAATTTTAAATTGGGGGATGGTTTTGGAAAAACTGTGATACACGTATCTTATCATTTAAACTGAAGTATATGTAGGCACAATTTCAAGTCAATCGACTCAGAGAATAAAAGTTTCCTAGAAAATTCAACACCCCATTTCACCCTCTTAGGGGTGAAATTTCGAAAAACCCTTTCTTGGTGGATACTTACTCTTCACAAAGAGTACACTGTCCAAATTTCATGTCTCTAGGATCAGTGGTTTGGGCTGTGCGTTGATGTATCAGTCAGCCAGTCAGGACATTGAATTTTAAATTGGGGGATGGTTTTGGAAAAACTGTGATACACGTATCTCATCATTTTAACTGAAGTATATGTAGACACAATTTCAAGTCAATCGACTCAGAGAATAAAAAGTTACATAGAAAATTCAACACCCCATTTCACCCTCTTAGGGGTGGAATTTCGAAAAACCCTTTCTTAGTGGATACCTAATCTTTACAAAGAGTACACTGTCCAAATTTCATGTCTCTAGGACCAGTGGTTTGGGCTGTGCGTTGATATATAAGTCAGTCAGTCAGTCAGTCAGTCAGTCAGGACTTTGAATTTTATATGTATAGATTGATCGTGCACTGGGCTCACGTGGTACATTACAGCGCACTCCCTCTCACAGAGAGGAGGCCTTATCCCATCAGTGAGTACATTATATCAATTCTTGTACGCTGTCCCCACATACTTAACTAGGTACAAATGCTGTAACATGATAATATTGTAATACCCAATGATTTGAAAAGAGTAACCATGGCGTTTCTTGCCGGTTCTTCTTCATGGGAAACGACCGACTCGAACTGTGCACCTTTTTGTCGACGTTTTATAAGTGCCCGTAGGCCTATGTGAAATAAACTGTTTTGATTTTGTAATTGCCAAATCTAGACGCTCATTCATTCCATGCCCTGTGGTACACAATTTTTCACTACGCCATCTTTTCAAAAACATGGGTAAAGTCGTGTGGTGTAAGAATTTAATATCGAGTAAGTTGCAGGCCGGCTTGATTTAATAGCGGTTATTGGAGAGCCTTTATTTATAGTCTTACACCTTGCTGTATTATATAAAAAATGTGGAGGGAAAATGGGGGTTGTGTTCTTGGGATGTGTAACTAGCTGAGTTATATGAGGAGCCTAGTAACCTGTTTATAATTTTGGATTTTTACATTGCTAATTTATAATTTAGATAAGTTTATGAAGCGCCTGGAGACGGTCGTCGAAGCAGCCCCAAAAAACAGTGGTGTGACGATTTGGATTCGTTCCTGACTAAACCAAACCAAAGTCATTGCACACTGCTATTTTTAAACCAGACGTATCGATTGACCGACACTTCAGGAAAATGAAACCAAAAACCCGGGCATACGCTTTCTATTTACACGGCCAAAGTGCAATCTCATTTTATCAAGACCGCCGCTCTATTTGCTGATGCAGGCCTATTCTGATCTGATAGACACACTCAACCGGACTCGATTGCCTTTTTACTCGAATCGAACGTTCGAATTGGTGATTCCGTCCGAACGATTGTAGGTTCGGCAAAGTGGCCTATTCAAGTCAGCTGTAAACGTAGTTGGAGTTTCAAGGAGCCGTATTTAGAAAACTAATTTTCTTGAGGTGGTTGGTTTATTTTTAGAATAGGTAATATCGATGTTGGGGAAGTAATCTTACTTGAAGATGGTGGACGGAATAAACTAGTAAGTAGTGGTTATTTTTAGCTGAAAGGTGCTACATGATCGTGCCGGGGCTGCGGGACTGTTCGAAAGAGATACCGCGGCTTTGGAACTCAAATGGCTAAGAAGGAACATGGATGGGTTTTTAGTCAGTACAAGTCTAACACTCCCTTCCGCTCCGCCTAGAGCGGGATGATGATTTCCTATCCGAAAAATTGATGATTGAAAGATGATTGTTCGTTCCCATCCGATTCTGTATACAGTATTTCTTGAACAACAATGCCGACCTGAAGCAATCACTTGTCTCCCGATCGGCAAACTCCGGTCGGGACTTGAATTTCATTAGCTTTTTTTTTCCAATGTAGGTTAGATATTTACATAATTATTTATTATACCTACTCAAAACTCAGAGTTTGTATGACAAAATGTATGAATGTGGACGAAGCAAAAAGAGTACGAACGGATCGTAGCAGGTGGTGTTCTGACTTTTATCATTACCCCATGGGTGAAAGGCGTGAGTTTATATAATAATAACGGTGCGGTTTATAAAACTGTATAAATTGTTGTTGTCCATGGAGAAAGTTGTTCATTGTGATGGTTCACACCACATCCGTAAATATGATTACATCTTTAAAATACATGCTGTATATTAGATTTTGCCGATCGGTTGTGCCGAACCGTGCCGATCCGAACATATGTGTAGCACCTTTTAGCCTCTAGTCTGCCAGTAATTCCACTAACCTTATCGAACAACATTGACTTGGCACTAAAAGGCTACTTAACTCAGACTTATCGACTCACGATAACTCCCAGTATTGGGGACTTAGGGGCGAATGAAAATATAAAAGCAATTTCTAAGAACCTAAATGAGAATCCCGAATGTATTCGTCGCAGGATAATTGGGTAAATCGTTTTTCTGCGAAGGGCCTAAAATTCGAGCT
This sequence comes from Noctua comes, assembly GCA_963082995.1. NCBI lineage: Eukaryota > Metazoa > Arthropoda > Insecta > Lepidoptera > Noctuidae > Noctua > Noctua comes. The sequence goes on from OY720273.1 coordinate 16,201,289, forward strand.
AAGGACCGGATTATTGGAAACTACGAAAGACTTTCGTAATACGAATAATTAATATCAGGATTTTTGTAAACAAAAAACCGTCAATCTAAGAGTAAATGAAAAAAAAGATTATCCCAAACCCATCTTTTTTCTGATTGGTCAGAACGTGACTCGAGTGAAACTATCAGCACATTTCTCAGTGCATAATGTCCATAACAGCCAATCAGCGTACTCATCGCCATTGTTCGCGATTTAACTATGACAACCTGTTCCTTTTTCAAAAATCCTAGAAATTTCACAAAACAACAATTTTCACAATTATTCTGCGACATGGCATAAACAACATTGAAGGCAAACTTTTTATCTTGTGTATTTTTAATCAAGTTGTCCAAATATTTGGGCCACTTACCAGAGGTTATGGGTCTCATGGGACAAGTCATGATGTTTTCGCATCGCTGTCCGTCTATATTGAATTCTTCGTTTTCTATATACAGCTTTATGTATGGTAGTCTTGTGTTGAGATGGTATCTAGAAGGAAAATGGATAAAATAAGTGGACAATAATAAATTAGGGCCAATTTCATCAATGAAACTAAACTCGATTACATCGTTATGATTATTTTAACAGTGTTCACGAGCTCCATTGTCCACAACCACGACACTGATAGCTTCTGAACGAGGTTTAGCTAAATGTACTGATTAAGTTCAGCTTTATACCGGAATTTCGATCTTACACCTGTAACGTTTTTGTCGACAGTCTTCCATTTATCACCATCACCAATTCAGCTATTATTTTGCTTAAAGACATTCATTCATTAATCATCACATCATTTCAGTTTTGCCTATTTTGTTGGGACTTCCAGTCCAACCGTTTGTGGTTAAATACCAGTATTTTACACGGAGCGACTGCCTATCTGATCTATAAAGGGTGTAAATAGACCCTTAACATATCCGAAAGGCACTTGTTCTCCCCGTCTTTGCGATAATTTTTGGTCTAGACCATACCTGGGAACCTTCTAGTAACGGAGGTATTGGGGGTCAAAGTTCCAACTTTTTCACTAGTTTTTTTTTTTAAATACATGTTTTTAATGTAAGATTATTACTTTACACACCTCCACGACCCCCGTACTATTCAATCCATCCATCAGCACAATGCTTTGAGTACTTTCCATCGAGTCCTACCGTAAAACGTGATTTTTCACCCCAAAAAAAAAGTCAATTCCCAGCAATAATTATTGCGTAAAGTTACTTAGTTTGATGTACAGAATGCTTGGTTGACGGCTATGTGAAGGGTCTGTTTACACCCTGTATAACCTAGTAGAACTATAGTTAAGACTGGTTATTATATCATCAAATCAGCTCTAATTCTCATCTTGATTGCTCACTACACACTTGAGTAAACAACATGCTCTTGACACCAAAGAGACCAGTCAAAGCAAACACACACGAACGCTCAAACATTAACGTAGCAATGTGTTAATGGACGTCGAGTGGTCAGCAATAGCAGAGCATCAAAGTAAATAGCCAACAGCACACAATTTCGACGTATGTATGTATGTGATATCTAATTAAGTGGCTGGAGAAACTTCACGGACATGGTGGGTGTCGATATTAGTAATGATAATGTCATGGTTTGACATTTCTGATCCTTTCGATACAGGCCTACTTTGGGGAGCACCGTATACTAATATTATGATGTTCGTCAACAGTTACAAACAAATACAGGGTGTATGGGGCAGCCCTCCACAAACCGATGAGGTGAATTCAGTATGTCATACTAAGATGACCGGTACAAGAAATTATTTCAGGAATGTTATGGAAATCCAATAAATTTGATTCGTTTTATTTCCTCATGCGCAATGTATCGTTACCGTGGCAAAACGTAACAAACGGCAAGCGCGACGACGAGTTCGATGAACTCTGTAGCTAGGCAGGAAGTGAACAGCTGCTTTCACGCGTCGTTCGTTAGATTATTTCTCCATTGTTGGATTTTTTTGTGTATTATTTACATAAATGGAGTGCTGCGTAGGGAAGTAATTTTACATTGAAATAAAGGAAAAATAATTGAAAAAAAAAAACCCGGTGGAATATGATTCAAAATAAGGAGCTGAATGCACCCTGCCACTTTGTGGAGGGCTGTCCCTTACACCCTGTATATCATCACGCTTAACTAATTAGGTATGTGATAATGATTGTAACAAAGTTTCATAATGTAACGAAATATAACATCACACCTGTAATCCCCGAAGTTAGCGTAAGTGCAACGAATAGTACACCCACATTTCGCCAGTCATATTTAAGACCCATGTAATAGAGGACAAGCCTATTGCCATCAACCGGGCACTAATCCAGACTTCTTGGCTGCAATTGACAATTTTCCGGTTGTAAAAACCAATATGACTGCCCAAACCGGTAATCGAACCCAGGGCCAAGTACCAGGACCACTACACCAATGAGGCAGTGTTTCAATAAACTTTATATAGATACTAGATAACATAGCTCTGTAACACACGACTGTCGGATGACAGTGGGTCCGACTGGTGTACTTATAGTACATTCACAATTGCCAGTTCCGTTTAAATCCCGTGTACTTGTAATACTAGATTATGGTGCTTGCAACAGCGCCTACAACTCATACGCGCCAGCGCCATATAGCGCCGGGAACTCATAGAAAACAGTAAACATGGTAAACATCCCGTTAGTTTTAATAGTAATTTATTCATCACATTCAGATAATGATATATTTAATTTTAAATAACAGTTAAATGTGTTTTTGAACACGTCGTTTTACGTTATTGAAAGTGCACGAGATCAACGACCGCGGGTTGCACGAATTTCGAGACGCCATGTCGGTGAAGTAACCCTTGTTAAAAATATTACCGAAATATATTTCATTTGAAGAACATAGCAGCATTATCAATCTATAACATTCCCACAGCTGGGACACAGGCCTCCTTTCTGTAAGATCTTAAGGCTTTATACTACTAAACAATTTTCTTTGTCACACTCGGGCTTAAAGTTCCAAAGCATTGTGTTATCTTTTATAATAAAAACAAAACTGTTGGGAGTTGAAGCAAAGTCTACAAAGTGCTGTCGTCTGTACGGGGAAAACAGCGTTCACAAACAATACTTAACGCTGGGGCCTATACAAACACATTTGTCCCAGCCAGGTTCAAACCCTCATCAAAATTTCTGCTTTCCTCTATGACTTTGAAGAGATTCTTCACTGCCATCTAATTTATTGGGCTCAAAGAACTAATTTCGGGAATGCTAATATTTTTCAAGCAATTAGAAGGTCAAATTTATAATTAGCAAGTAAACTTGAAGATTTTGTGTTATGTTCTGTTGTGTGCAGATATCGATACCTACCCATCACGTCTATTATTGCGGTCGTTAACCCCCAGGAAAGCATCAAATTTTATTTTTTTAAATTAGGTTTTTATACTCATCATTTTTGTAGATCTTTGACAGTCGTTACAGGTAGCCAGTGGCTCGAAAGTTTGACAACCAATCTTAAGGGGTCTCGTGGTATTATCCAGTACTAACTGGGCTGTGGGGGTCGGATAGGCAGTCGCTCCATGGAAAATACTGGTATTCAGCTGCATCAAGTTAGACTGGAAGCCTAGGCAGATGATGATATCGATACTCATCACATCTGCGAATTTTCGTTATCTAATTTTGTTTGACCCTGTATAAATGTCACTTGACACAAAATTCTTTATTTACAAAGCCAATTCAATCATCATGTATAAGCTTGAACAAATCGATAATCGTCGATTCGAAGAATGCATTGAATTTCAATAACTGTAATTGAATGGCTTCCAACAATAAAGTTATTGAATAAAAAGCTTTTAACAACGATATCACTATTTAAAATCAACTTAAATTAAATGGAAGAACACCCAATAGCTGGTCAACTATAAAATACTATGAGCACACGTTCGCATGGGTGCTTCTTTCTGGCGACTGTTCTTTTACAACACAGTGTTTTTTCAAAGCTCTTTTTACGCAGGATCACAACCTCAGATGTTGCTAGTTGAATCAAAATACACTCGTTCAACTTGCGTGAGTACAGTCGCAAGTCGCGGTGTGTCTCAGCAACTCGGTCTGATTTAAAACAACATTGTCGCAACTCGCGTGTCGTTTCGTAGCTCGTGGTCAAACGGTTAACGCTGAGACATAAAAAATTAAAGATAAGTCGCGTTGAAAAAGCGTCCATGCGAACGTTGGGTCATGAAGTTTTATAGCTGAACAGCTATGTGGTGCTAATAGACTTGCCTGCAATGAAGATTTCTTGGATACACTCCAGGATAGGCAGCCGACTGTACATAACACGTTTGCAGTCGACAATCCCGGAACACTCTCTCGCAGTACGACCTGAGAAAAATTGCGACTCGTTCATTAAGTTAATTCTGCTAACAAAGCTCAACGAAATCATTATATCCGACACTTTTAGTTGGATAAATTTTTTAGTAGTCGTCAGATTTTTACACGGGATTTTTTAAATGCTGAGTTTTACAATTAGTGAATTTTATTACTTGGCAGTATTTGGCACGTTAAATGTTACTAAAGTTTGTTTATAATTAGTTATAATTAATAACTAGCTTTAAAATTGTCAAACTTTCCTTTTGAGTGACTTTTTAAATCGTCCTTAAAGCTAACGTCGTTCAAAGTATCCATTTTTACGATCCCTTCACTTAAGCTTTTTTATACCTCTCTCACTCCAGCATGAGTTGCAGCTTTACCCATATTGACATCAACCTACACACCCAAAGTGGTTATAAAAAATGCGTCAGCAAAACAAAATACGCTGCAAAAATTCTGCACACTCACGTATATAAATAACATTCCCTAAAGCACCCTTTTGAGCCCTCAAAAAGGGCGCCCAATTTAAAAAAAGAAATCCCAGAATCAGCAACTACGTACCTCACTCACTTTAATTCGAGAACTTGATTACAACGCATAAATCAATGTGGCTGCAATAATAGGTGGGCAGTGAGCCCGCACCGACAATTCAACACGATTTATAAGCCATTTCGGTCACGTACCCACCAAAGTGGAGCCATTTGGAGCCAGTCAGAATGATTCTAGAACGTTCGCGACATTCGGGATAAGCCTCTTAAGTAATTGGCAACTCGAACTTGATTTATGCAGTGGCCGTCGAGTGATGATTTGAAGTATTGAGTTAGTGATTTATTGGCATGGAAATTGAGTGTCACGACTTCAGGCAAAGCTTGGTTATGGAAGGGTCATAAACTTTCAGGTCACGTTTTGTAGTACTTATCGTTTTTGAGGTCGTTAAAGGTGTTGGGGTCATTAACAGTATTTGCTTTTGTAAAAGGAGCATCGTTTGAAACAGAAGGAATGACTTGTATCTATTCAGATGTGCAAAATTAAATGAGAAGTTTTAACTAAAAAATTGAGTATCCTCTAGGTAACCTAAATACAGCATTTCTTGATGAGATTGTCTACTGAAGTTCTGGATTTATCAATTACCAATTTATCTGTAGTGACAGTATTTGTCTGGCATGCGTGTTGACTTAGATCTATATCATACCTGTAGATACTTATGCAATAACGAACGTTGCTATTTAAACTTCGAAATTCCATATTGTTGTCTAATAAAACAATTATTTTGCTAATTATTTTGTCTGTTTTACTGTTTAATCGTTTTTAATATTTTAACAGTAAAATATTATGTAGGTACGCATTAACACCAACACTAACACCTAAAAGTACTTTTCAACAAAAAATATAGAAAAAAAACAAGCTTTCGGACACAATAGCAGAGTTAGTTTAATATAAATCGTAAACTTTTCCATTTCCAATGTATTTGTTTGTTATAAACGAGAATATAAATTGTTCGGAATGTGATACTAAATTATTGAAAACTTTCGCCACCAAAATTCGGCGGCAACAAATAACAATTTATCATTCTCCGAATTAACTGTTACTGAACTTATTTACGGTTTTTATTGCTCGAATTTTAATGAATTTACCGTTTTTGTTAAAGGGTTATTTATTTTCATACTTTTTTATGGGCTTTTGTAATTTTCGTTAATTACCCAACTGCTGACATTTAATAATCTAAATGTCATTAAAATTAAAATACATTTTTTTAAGCTGGCAACTGGTCAATGTAAGGTCATATGAATTCATTAAAACTTAACTTTGTCATTTGCCTTTCACTGTTCTCAAACTATCTAGTCTAAAGTTCAACACTACAATAAACAGAAACGTGATCTTTCCATTTCAAAACACCTTTTGTGATCTCAACACATAGAATCGATCACAGTTCAAAGTAAGCGCAGACAATACCGAATAGCTTTTCCAAACGATTTGCTTTAAAATGTTGATCACGTACGTTTGAATTCCCTTTGAAGTCGGCATCGCAATTTGGCAAATAATTTAAATAAAGTCGGGCCGAGAACCGTTCCTTGTGAAACCCCTGAATATGTTTTGTTTCATGTTTTATCTGATTTCGATAAAATAATCTTTTTAAAGCAATTCGTACTGCCTGAGGTAATGTTTGTTAGGGGTGACTACACCCTCTTGTTCCGGTGGGCCCAGAACAAAACAGCGATGTAAACGTTACATGAACGATTTTATGATTGGAAATACTCGTTTCGCGCATTATTTTACTTGGTATTAAAACTTTATTCATATCAATGGGTGATATTATACTGTATAGTCATATCTTTGGGCGAGGTGCGCAGTTTTGGGGAATTGTATAAAGTGCTAGTTATCGTTCAAAAATAGGCTTTATTTTGAACAAATGACTGTTGATTTTACTCATTTATTGTGTTGCACTTGAAACTAAAACCTATAGGACTAGAATTTACGTTACGTTTACGTCGCGTGTTCGTGCAAGGGCCACAGTAGGTGTATACTCAAATGAATCTATTATTAGACCTCGTTAAGAGAGTATGTAAAAAGAGACGACGCAATTTTGTTTCGTAAATTCTTTGTTCTTTATTTATTTATCATCATTAATCTTATCTTTCTTCATGGTTTCTACTTTGTATGGAGCCATGCTTCCTTTGAATACGGACGGGGAAAAATTGCAAGGAAAGTGTGTGTATAATGATAGGCTGTTCGGTTTAAAAGTTGCTTTGGATTTACTAAAAAATGGACCCTGAAATTATACAAGTTTAAACTAAGTTAACTAGCAAAATTCCGGAGACGTAATGAGTATCGATACTTTATTTTTTTTTTTGTTTTATCATGTCGTGATGGCCTAGGGGGGGGGCGTGATGGGGGGGTTAGGGGGGGAAACCTGGAATAATTTTATGTCTGATGTTACACCCTTTATGTTTAAATATTGATACTCATCAGATCTGCGGAGTTTTGGTAGCTAATTAAATGTGGTTTGCATGCCACACTGGTCCTTGTAATATCTAAAAGGAATGTCCGCCTTTACTGATATTGATGAATTAATTCTTTAACAACTATAGTATTTTATTTTTGTAATAAAAAAAATAAAAAAAAATAATAATAATTAATTATTATTATTATTTTTTTTTTTAAGTTTTTGTGAAGCTGTACATATTCGAAATTAGATATTTCTAAATAGTACTATAGTTACTTTGAAATCAAACAGTTGATTGAACAAGAACACTGACTAAACGTAACGTAAATACGAACGAAAATATCGAAAATTTTATTTTCAAATTAGAAATACTCGTTTAGTAGTTAATTTTTAGTTTTAAGACTTTTTGCAATTGTGCTTGACGCAAAAAAATTACTGAATACCAAATAATTGTATTTTCTAATTTCTTTTGTTTCGAATTTATATTGCACGTTCGATAAATGGACTCTGGCGTCATAGTCGGACTAAAATCAAATCACACTAGTTCAGAATGAACATATTTGACGTCGATGAAACCTTTAAGTTATGTATGTACCTATGTAGGTGAAGTATACATACCCAGCTACAACTTCCCCTCTTCTGTTTGGATACAGCTCCGGATGCTGTCCGTAGCGAAGATACACTTCAAATTGTTGCTCAGCTCTGCAGAGGAAATTAAATGTATAAACTTACTGTGCTGTGTATAGCTTGGTTTCGGAGAAAATGTTCGAGTTGATTTCATTTAACTTATTGACTTTTAGATGGTTGAACAATAAATTGTCATGTTACAGATTTCTCGTATCTTGTATGGATGACTGAGTTCGAGATCCATAAACTTTACTTAACACGTCTCTTGGCTTAGATATTATCCCATCTCTCTGCCTGGCACTAATAATGAGTGTCACATGTAATGAGAATCGAGTACAGTCCTCTTTTAGCAGCTAATATAGTAACTTTATTACAGTCCAAGTCATACCTAAAAAACTAAATTAAATTGAACCCGAAACTAATAATACGAAATACCTTGTCAACAAACTCGAACAATTCGCCAACGAACTTAAAATCTAGTCCTACCCTTTAGTTCTATATTAAATTAACCCGTTGAATGCTCACTGACCTGGAATCAAAGCTGAAGTAAGTTTGATCAGTGAAGTTGTCGGCATGGAACACAATCTTCACGAAGTTGGTCTCCGATATGAAAGTCTGGGGCTGTTCGATCTCGCCACAGAAGAGACCTGGCTCTTTCCTGTTCGAGACGTCCGTTTTCGCGTTGCCGTCGACGATCTGTGGAGGGTTGGTTGTTTGTAGTGGTATATTTGAGAAATAATTGCTGTTCAGAACTGAACAATGGAGACAGTGAATGAGAATAAAAATGTACGTTTAATTCACAGAACACGGTTCTTGTTTACTTTTGTTTCAGTTTCCAAGAAATACTTATTTCCGTTCAATGTTCAACTGTTCTACGTCTTTAGTCGTCAGTGATTTTCGATTTAAATTGTGCTCAAATTGTTAAATAATTCCTTGTTGAAGAAAATTATTAACATTGAGAAAATTATTGTCGTTTCCAAACGCAAATCCAAAACATTTCAATATCTTGTCCATTTTATAATTCTAATAACGATTCCAGCTAATAGCTGTTTCATCCCAAATATGCGTAAACATTTCAAATCCCAATCACCCTGGATTCTCAAACTTTCTCAGTTTGTAAACTCACAAATCTACAAACGGAGAATGATTCAATAATTACGCTCAAATTGGTTCGCTCCGAGTTTCCCAGTTCCCGAGTTCTTTCACCCGTCAGAGGAGTTCAAAAATTAATTAGTGGAATTTCGAAGCGTACGCAGACTCAATTAGTAGTACTCGTGATGGCGGCTGATTTCCACGACTTTATGACTAAGAACTTTTTGTTTCAGTGATCCCCATTTTCCCCTTTTCATCGTTTCCGTTAAAGAGGGTTATAAATGAGAGAAAAAATATAATAAGAATCCATTCTTTCGTTGTAAGATGTCTGATTTTGACAAGCTTGAAAAGTATTTTCGTTTTTCTTTGTTTTTAAATTAAGAATGAAGGTCAAACCGTGTTTTTCAATATTCGTTAAAATGATTTACGGGCTTGACTTGAGTTTGATTGTACTTGACTCAAATTCTTTTACTAAAGAATGTAGGATAGCAAAAACAAAAACTAATATTTCTCATTTTCAAAGTTAGAGTTAGGTTTAGTTTTTTTTCACATGATATGGTATCCAAAGTTTATATGTGGTCTTTCAGATATATTTCGTCTAGTGTGAAACTATCACAGCGTAAAAACTTAAATAAGTCCTTACCTGCATGTATCCCTTGTGGCATGTCGTACCGTTGATCAAGGTACCAACTTTGAACTTTTTGAACCTAATCCTTAGTATCCAATCTTTTGGCGACCCTCGGAAAGCTCTAAACCTGCGAACAAAAAGTTTTTGTAAGAAAATATGTCCCACGTCGTCATTATCCTTATCCCAATTTATTTGGGGTTGGCGCAGTATGTCCTCTTTTCACATACTTGTTTTAGATTCAGTAACACTAGCAAGGAGATTGAGGACTGGTTGCTGGCATCAGACACTGAGAGATACTTTTTTTATGCTAAATAGTCTTGCGTTAGGCTGCAACGCGCTTGTTGTGAAGCGATGACGCAGCCTAAGAGTGAAGCCACAATGCTCCGTTGCGTTGTGTTGCGACGTCGTAGCACAAGATTTCCGTTCGACAACGCAACGGAGAAGTGTGGCATGTTTTAAAATTTATATGTAAAATGACGCAGCGGCAACGGAGCAGTGTGGCTTCGCTCTTAGGTCCACCTAAGAGCGAAGCCACACTGCTCCGTTTGGCAGGCTTGCCTACAAAAAACCGATTCACACAAACTTTGAAGAGATCTAGATTATAATGATCGGAAAACAGAGAAGCCGGTTCGCAGAACAAATGAAGACGAATTGCGCTTTGTTCCAGTACGTTGAACTTCAACCATATAACTACTACATATTCATATACTTCTGCACATTGGTTGACAGAGCCCATTGTCCGGAGTCAAGTCCTAGTTTGTTCACACCTTTAGTCATCATCTTTCTAGCCACATCTTCCTTCACATTATCATTAACACTAGAAACCAGGGCTTAGAAACGTTATTTAAAATAACGTTTTTAAAACGTTTTGAACAGTTCCTTGTAGATCATTATGTTCGGAACGAAAACGAAATAAGAATGTTTATTCCGCAGGGTAAAAACCGGTTTATTCCGCAAGATGTAGCCGCGTACGGCGGCCCGCGACAAGCATGAGCTTTTTTAGTTGAATCGGGTACCGTATGTGTGAAATGGAATGGAAAAAACGGTTTAAAACGTTTTATTAACCAAGAACGACTGAAATGTTGTTGTTCGTCAAAAACGTTTTTTATTACGTTCCGTTCGAAAGTAACAAATCGTTTCTTAGGTATTTCAAGACGATACAGTTTCGAAAAATATACCGTTAACCGAGCCCTGCTCGAGACGGGATATTTACCATGTTTACTGTTTTATTTGAGTTCCCGATATCCGGTTCCGGTACCGGTTTCCAGTGTTAATGATAATAATAGTGACCATGATAGTTTAAAATCTTTTTACCTTCACACAGTTCATCCATCGTATATTTGGTCCTCCCGTACTCATACAGCCATTCATAACCAAAAATTTTCTCTTTTTCCGCAAAAAACAACCCTTATTGGTACTTATGTAAGTACCATTTATCGTTATCTAACGCAAAGAGAAGGAGAAACCATTATTTCCGTACAATATTGGCTCAAATAAATTACGACAATTTATCATTGATATTATAGCCGACGAAAATGCTCAAGACTTCCTTATCGTCTGGTTCCTGTGTGAGAAATGTATTAATCCTGACATTCTTTGTGAGACTGTGTGTGATATTAATGCAGACCTATTAGTAAGATTCAGGTCATCAAGGTCAGACTAGAAATCCTGATGAGCTTAATTTCCGCAATTAACCTGCTCCAGGCCTGAGTCTGGATTTGTAACCGGTAGGTGGCAATAGGTGCGCCCACTACTAAATGGGATTTAAACATATGCCTGCCTCGTTAGTCTAGTGGTCGAAAGTGCGACCGCTGAGCGTGACGTCCTGGGTTCGATTCCCGAGTCGGGCAAACTGTTATTGGGTGTTTCCATCAGGACTTTCTTAGTAGCAGCCACGGAGCTCGGTTGATGGCAATAGGCTCGCCCCCTATTACATGAGACTTAAACATAACTGGCGAAATGTGTGTACTATTAGGTGACCTCTGCCTAGCCCTTCGCGGATAACAGGCGTGATGTTATGTTAATCACATGTGGTGAAATGTGAGTGTACTATTAGTATGTACATCTGTGCCTTACCCTTTAGGGATTTCAGGCGTGATATTTTTATGATTGTTAGAGATAAGGATTTTAGAAATATTTCTGAAAACTATTAATAATCGTAAATGAAAACAGACAACGAATTACTCATCACCTGCCTAGCCTTTTCCCAACTATGTTAGGGTCGGTTCAGTCTAACCGGATGCAGCTGAATACCAGTATTTTACATGGAGCGACTGCCAATCTGACCTCCACAACCCAGTTACTACTGGGTAATACGATACCCCTTGGTAAGACTGGTTGTCAGACTTTTTGGACCACTGACTGCCTAACGACTGTCAAAGATCTACAAATGACAACCGGGACCAACGGTTTAACGTGCTTTCCGAGGCACGGAGGAAACTCGGTATGTAATGTAATGGGTCGTCACCCATCCACAGACCAACCTAGGCAAGCACGGCTTAACCTAAAGATCGACCCGAGCGGCTGTTATTATTACAACGATTATAATATACAACGAATTACTACGAAGCCGAATTTAATAGGAATAGTATACCTATGCATTGTGAATTGAACAATCACGGTTTAATTTGACAATGGCTAAATTACGATTAATTCCTGCAATCATTACGCTTGACACGGCAGACGGATTAGTGACCACAGTTTCATGTAAATAGTCGACATATACGACACAGAAAACACTGATTTTGATATAATCCCCTTACAACCATCGTTTCTTTTTTTCATCAATTCAGCCAAAAGACGTCCACTGCTGGGCATAGGCCAAGTGTCGCCACATTGACCGGTCTCGTGCAACTCGCATCCAGCGGACCCCTGCAACCTTCACCAGGTCATCGGTCCACCTAGTGGGAGGCCTTCCAACGCAACGTCTTCCGGTTCGCGGTCGCCACTCCAGAACTTTTCGGCCCCATCGACCATCCGTTTTTTTTTAAATTTTTTATTTATTTATTTATCGACTTACATCTGCCATTACAGCTAACCAATGCGGTAAATATGCCTTGATACATCCTTAACTTAATTGTTACTAATAACTAATATATAACTAACTACAAATAAAAGATTCCTTGTGTCCTGCCTTTATTCCAATCTATTTGTGGTCGGCGCATCATGTCTTCTTCTTTCATACTTCTCTATTACTCGTCATCTCAGCAGTCACCTCATTACTAGCCATATCATCCTTCACACAGTCCGTCCATCATTTCTTTGGTCTTCCTCTACTCTTCTAACCATCCACATTCAAAACATACACATTACTCAAAACTTTCCTCACGACATTTTCCTCATTCCTCCGCATCACATGTCCATACCACGATAACTAATTACCACACAACTTTTCAGTCACCGGCGCCACTTTCCGACTTCCTCTTATGTACTGTATTCCTTATTTTATCCATTCGCGTTTCACCACAATTATCTCCTTACAACTTATAGTCGGTTAAAAAACTGGGAAAATGAGGGTGTGCTGGACGTCTTTGTCTGCCTCTTCGGAAACGCAGGCGTGATGTTACGTCATGTGAATCCCACGATCATTTAAAACATTATGTAAGATCTAACAAAGAGAAGCGTAGCACTATCATCAAATTCGACCAAAACTTTCTTCGAATGATAGTACTCTCTTCATGTTCTTACACTTTGTAGTTTCGCTTTGATCCCCTGTTCACTAAGGAAGTAAAACTCCCTACAAATAACATCAATCATCGCGCCTTTGTACAGCGAAAATGTTCAGAGTACGTGCGAACTTCGCGAAAGTTGGTAAGCTACTGACCTAAATGTAGAGATGCGAAAGAAGCATCGATACTTAGGGCGAATTTCGTAAATACAACTGAACGCGTTACGCGAACTGTGTTCCAAAGTTGTCAGTGTCATAAACGCTATGGACTATTGACACTGAAACTCTTGAACGCGGTTTAGACGTACAGAACATTACTCCTTCTACAAATTTTCAAGCGATTATCTAATAGTCAAATCTTAAATTGGCAGGTGATTTTACCAAGACCAAAATACGAAGTGAGCGGCATTTTTGATTGAAATCAGCAATAAATAGACTAATGATTGGATTAAAGTTGTGAGGTGTTGTGCATTTTTAAGCTTCACACCGTTTGTGTTTTGTGAATAGTATCACATTTTAACATTACACAACACCTAACTGAACGAATAAACCCTTACATTTGTTAATTAAGTTAGGTTATAAATAAGGAACGACTCCTCAACCATAAATTTTTAAAGGTATAATATAATGGGTAAACCCTTTAAAGTGATACTATATGAGGAACTTTAGATTTTTTAAGTGTAAACAGCAATTCACCGTTGACTTTGCAACATCGATACTTTTATTTCAACACAAGCTACATCCTTACCTATATGTGCAAGTGAGGGGCCTCCCGAAGTTCTCGGAGGTCACCGGAGGGGAGGACACGTCCTCATATATCTCCACCGTCTTGTTGCAGTGGTCCCGTTTGGAATCTGTAACAAGAAATGGCTCATTAATTTCGGTAAACTATAACGTGTTTAGCAGATCAACAACAAATGTTTAGGCGTATCATACAACAGGGGGATTTAATGACAACAGTTGTAATTTGGGACCATGTGAACATCGCCTTCTCCGTCAATGATAACATTACCATAGTAACATAATACAGGTTTGGAAGGGACATCGACGCGCAAACAACAACAGCAACAACATCCATTTATTTTAAGGCTTCTTTGGCCCATAGATAATATACCTTGCAGACTAACATACATAATTACAATAAAATACAAATTGTGTTAGTAAACAGAACCTTAAAACTATGATAGTAACATTTCGCTTGTGCACTATGTCGCCGTGCGCTCATGTGGCACATGCCCGTTGAAGCGTCGGAACACCACTCCCTGCGGCCAAAAGTCCTCCTCCAAGACGAGGTGCAGATAACACGTTGGAATTCGTACCACGAATGCCTTAAAGTTGACGTTGCGGCGCGACTCAAGCAGCTGCACTCTCGCCATGTACTTGGTCTTCTGACGCACGTACTCCACGATGTCCTACGCCGTAGTGGTGCAGTGTAAGCGGGAGATGTACACCGGTGTGTTCGGCTTCGCGGCACGAAGAGGCACATTGGGCTCCGACGGAGCCGTACCGCAGCGGTTCTTATTGGTACGTTGACGGAGCTTCCTTCCCAACACCGTGACAAAACCATCATCAGGCCGAAACGGTACCTTTTCAGGCTCGGGCTTACCAGCGGGAGTAGTTATGTATATTTTTTTCGATAATTTAAAAAAATACAGCTCTTCTTATCAACCGATGAATACGTGGTAATCGTTTGTGTGTCGCGTCGATGTCCCTTACACCCTGTATACAACCAGTCTAACCGAGGATATCGTGTTACCCAATTTCTGGGTTGTGGGGGTCAGATATGAAGTTGCTCCATGGAAATTCAGCTGCATCCATTTACAACATAACATAAATAGAAAAATGGCCTTTATTCTACCACAAACATGTCTGCGTAGTAGGTATTTGACGAACAGGGGCTGTAATTATTAATTATTAGTATAAATAATCGTAAGCAAAGATAAGCCTTTTTAGTTTTTCTTCTTTTTTATGCTTTATTCTATAATAGCGACCCGCCCTTGCTTCGCACGCTAATGTAGCCTATATTTTAAGTTAAGCATCTAGCAGTAGAGCGGTGAAAACTGCGTTACAGCGCATTACGCAAAAACTATTGCAAATCCATGCAGCAAAAAAATTTATAGGGGTCTTTATTACAGCAACAGAAGCCACAACAACAGTTTTTATAATTTTTGTCCGTCTGTCTTTCTGTCTGTATGTTTGTACGCGCATCACGCAAAAACTACTGCATGGATTTTCAGTAGTTTTTGCGTGATGCTTTAATAAAGACAGCCATTTTTTTTTTGTTCAATTTCTTCAATGTACAGACATCGGCCTGTTACAATTTTATTATATGTATAGATGATTCTATTAATCACAAATTCACAAACAATAAAGCTGAGTAAGTAGTTTTTGTGTAATAATATAATTATACATCTAGTTAACATTTAAACCCATTGAAACTAGATTCGTCCTACAACCAAGCTCAAAATCAATTAAAATCCTCTAAACACATCCACCACAAAGCTCAGTGTTCATTAAAACCTGACATTACAGCTAAAATGAGAATAAAGTCATTAACGCTAGCGTTCGTAGTCAAAGCTATTAAAATACACCATTAAAGGAATATATACCATAGAAATACGACCACATAACGTCTGGAATTCTCGTGAAAAGAATAAAGGCGACCGTATTCGTAATTACGTGTGGCTGACGTTGTAATGAATCGGGAATATGCTTTCACGTCGATGTTGACGTGAACGTCAAAGGTTGCCTTTGATACTAAAGGTTAAGCTCACAGGTTAAGCTGTGTGTCATTTGAATTCTATTTTTGAATTGATTCTTTTCAGTAGGACGGAAAGCTGGCTGGAATGTGGGTGTAAAAAAATAAAATGTGAAATGGAAAATGACTCGTGCTCGTGATTCACATTCACAGAGACGCTGTAAAAAATAAAAAAATTGCTTGAAATTGTATTTTAACCAAACAAGATGGCGATTATTTTCGATTTAGGCCACGCGCCAAAATATCCATGTACTTGTAGTTCTTGAGATAGTGATACATGGTTTTGATTAGTCATTATTTTAAGGCGGAGAACAGCATATATGGAGAGGAATAGGCTCAGTTGAATATGGTTCATTTTTAAGCAACAAGCGGTCTAAATAAAATTAGTGTATTTTGAATACCTCGCAGAAAAAAATACGCACAAAACAAAACAAAAAATAAAACTAACACAAAACAAAAAATTTCTTCCCCAACCCGCTTTAAAACTAAGAGAACGCAAAAAAAGATTTAATTTCAAAGTTGTAGAAAACCTGGACGTATTTCAAGTAGACGGGGGTAGTAGCTCATTGCACTCGAGGCTATAAGTAACTCCGGGGCTCCCAGTTCATAGATATTTGTCACGGGAGCGCGGGTGGCAAAGGCAATGCATTCAGACTGCCGCGGCTTAATAAAAAGTATTAAGTGATACGAAATATGATGTGCTGAAATAGTTGATGGAATATTAAAGGCTTTTAGAAGGATTTTATAAATGGCCACGAATAAATTATTGTGAATTTACTTTTAGATGTATTTTAGACAGTTATTTTATAGTAAATAATAAATAAATAATAAGATAATAATAGTTTTTAAATGTTTTTTTATATTACTTTGTATAGAAATATTAAAAAATATAAACATATGTATAGAAAAAAAAAATAACTTTATTTAATTACGTACACTGGGCCCAAGTATTTGGTTTACAGTTTATATGTGTGAGTGAAGTCATAGTTATGCACACAAACACAAAATTAAATTAACTTGACTTGCTGTACGAGCCGGTAATATTCATACAGCCGCTCATTATTATTGTGTGAGTAAACATATTGTACCCTACACGGGGTTTATTTTTTTTATCTTTACGCTTGTCGGGTAATCTAGTAAAAATAATATAAACGAGTTTACAATAAAGCCCAACATTTTATACAAACTTAACATGGTAACCATAGCCGATTGGTGTAAGCGCTTGCGTTAGCTAGTGATCTAACCTCGACGACGCGAGTTCGAACCCAACTGAGGAATTATTTTTGCTACTTTTTACTTTTTGTTTTTTAATAAATTTATTTTGTGGCCAATAAAATTACTCAAGCAAAAAGTAAAAAGTAACTAAATATAACCAATGAAATAATTTGATTTTTTTATTAGATAAACATTGCTATTGTTTGCTTAGCTTATCGCTTGGGTCATTAGCAAATTATCCGTCTCGTTTATTCCAATATGTTCCTTTCTTATATTGGTTGTTTTAAGGTTCAATTTGGTGGGGGCTGTATGTTAGAAAAAAAAACTTGTGTGGCCGATACAATGATTTAATACACTGTTGTTTACCTGTTTTTTGACAAATACAAAGTTTTTTATTGGTAAGGATTGACGTAAATAATTTGTCAAAGTAGGTAGGTATATAAATTGAATCAAAGTAAAATTAGAGGTGAAGTGAATCAACATGTTAGATAGTAAGAAATTATGACAACTTCTAATCGCATAACAATAACATCACTTCACCATACTTTCAATAATTTACGAGTTGTGGTTTTAAAAAAAAGTTTTATACCTACCTACTTATTACTAAGTTTTGTATTTGTTCTAATTTGCTTAACAAATATGAACATTATTTGCATAAAAATAAGATTCATATTCGTCTACTAATTATAATAAATTCGACTAATAATGAGTCGGCAATCCTTCGTTTTCTATTACTCCTTGTAACCTTCTGCTCATGAGATCTCACAGTTTGTAAGCACACTTTTATGCGGGTGGACAAGAAGGGATCAGCCTTGTGCCTTGCCTCGATGTCGTAGTGTCGAGTCGATGAATTTGCCTTTGGTTTTGGCCTAAGATGTTCTACGTCTCCAAAATACGCATATCGGCGGACCCATAACTGCACGGTTCTCCCCTGTGGATAAAAACAGTATTTATAATACTTATAATAATAGCTAATATTATAATAAATAAACACTATATTTTTATACTATATATACACTATGTTTATTCAATATACTTATATATACCTAATTAATATTACTTATAATAATACAATACATAAATATAAGATAAACACTGACATTAGCAAACATTATAATCTATTTTTATTTACGTTATTCAAAGGCTTTTCTTTAATCTGTCTAAAGGCTAGATCAAGCTAATTTTAGACCAAGCTAATTTTATCATAATCATCATACGATTACAAATTAAAAAAAAGAAACTATAATAATTCAGTTATGATAATATATTATTATAATTATGGTAGGTATTGCACTTAAGTTACATTAATTATTTATTCCTAGTAAACATCCCTTTCAATGTTTACTAGGAATAAAGAGAATAGAGGAGTTAGTTAAAGTGAAGTAGGTATAATATCAACGTAATATCTAACTGTTACTCACCGATATCATTAAGCGCCTTGTAATTTCACTTCATCTCATCGATACGCTAATCGATAACAATTCAAATTGAGTCAGCCCAAAATTTGACGACGAGTTTGGCTCTTTCAGTAGCGTCCTGTGATGCATTTCACAGGAGCAAACAACAGAACAGGCAGGACACGATATAAAGTGTCCCATCGTTTGTTAGGCAGCACCACATTTACACTCACAATTTCACATAATATAGATACGTTTTGCTCATCCAAAACAACGATTTCCACCTCTTTGAACATTGATAAATGTTGCATGGTTGGATCCACAGAAATAAAACCACACACATGCTCAAGAGTAGTAATCAATAAACTCAGTAATGCAAATACTCGTAGATTGACAAGTAAGAATGCTCATTTTTTATAAATGAAGGTGTTTGAAAACAATATTTTTAAATTGTCGGTAGTTGTTGTCTAAACAGTCAAAATCAAATAGCCTGAGAGTTCAATGTTTGTCTCAAACGTTGGAATTGTTATAAATTCTACTTTAAGTAATGTTTTAACAAAATAATGAATACAAAAAGAAAAATAAATACTATTGCATGCATGATTTGAACTTACGACTTCTCGTTCAGTGACCAAAGACGATAGCCATTGTGCCAGGATTGCTATATTAACATCATGCAAAATATTATATCTCCTTCAGCATCATAAGTGAATGATGACTATATATTGGTATATGGTAATTGATGTGCCACACGCACACTAATAAAAACTGAGCTCGCTCGTTTTATTTTGTGTTTGTGTGCATAACTATGACTTCACCCACACATATAAACTGTAAACCAAATACTTAGGCCCAGTGTACATATTACAATGTGATGGCTTAAAAACTAAAAAAAGGTAGGTATATCAATGTTTCAAAGTTAGAAGTTTTTTTTTTTGATACATTATAAAATATTATGTGGTTTGAACGGACCCCCTTCGGGTAAAAGCGGAGGCTTAATTCCTTGGAGGAGTCCAAGGAATTTTCTATTAATATTTATAGTAGTAAGCTTAAACAGATGACACTTTGAAGTAAATATGATATTCTGGATGAGGCTTGCACAAGAACGAGGAGCTTGGCACAAGCAAAGAGAGGCGTATACCCAGCAGTGGATGAAGTCGGGCTGTGGATGATGATGTGGATGATCTGTTGTTCTCTGAGTGAATTCACAAGGAATGCTTTGTTTGTAATTAGTTATAGATATTAATTAATTCTAAGTAACAATTAAGTTAAGTTAAGGACTAAGCTTAGCAATTAAGTTAGATTAAGGCGCATTTACCGCATTGGCTATCTCGCTGTAATGGTAGATGTGAGTTGATAAATAAAATAAATAAATAATTAAATATAGGTATAAAGTAAAAAAAAAAAAATGTGATTCGGTTGCTTCGATTTACACTGGAAGCCAACCCGAACATAGTTGGGTAAAGGCTAGGCAGATGATGATGACTTCTAAATAAAATAAACTTTTGTGAGACACATTCATGTTTATGATCGTTTTACTCACATATTATTTGTTTAAGTTTTGCTTGGAATAGTCTTGGACCAAAACGTAGCCCTTATTCATAAGGTAGTCGTTCATCAGACAACAAGGTCGCCAGATAAACACAGATCATCTTTTACTACATAACACGCAAAATATCTTGGTGATAGCGCCAGGGTGGCCTGCGAAATGACTTTTTCATGAAAAAGTTATTGAATGGGGTTAAATGGGTCGCGGGACTTATAGAATTACCGTGACCCTGGATCATAAAGGGCTATTGAAGGACACCGTGGATTTTAGTCTGTACAAGTCTGACAGTTCCTCCCACTCTGCCCTGGGTGAAAAAAAACCACGATAAAAAAAAAAAAAAAAAAAAAATGGGGTTAAATGAACTTAGTAGAGGGTTGTATTGATGATTTGAATGATTATAATTTGTAACTACATACGTGTTACTTGCGCGAATCATATTTTTTTTTTTTTTTTGGTATCGCCAACGTAGGATATACACAAACACACGAAATAAATAATCGACGACAAAAGTATCACGTAGGTGTACTCCTTCACTTACAGGAGACCACAGCATGCATAATAAGATGTATAACTAAGCTAACAAAGTTATAGTAGCATTTAAAAATTCAAATCAAAACACATTTTTAGTACTAAAATTAAATTAGAAAAATAAAATAATTAACAAAGTCATAATAGCAATTAAAAAATCGGTTGTCTGTAAAGTCGGTTTACTGACGATAGTTGAACGTGACAACGTCATAAGAAAATACTGACGGAATGGTTGCATTTTTCAAAAAATGAATGTGCGTTGAGCAATTGTTTTATGGAACGCCTCAGAGCCAGGTAACGCCTCATTTTTTCGTGCGTGCAGCCGGCTCCATCGAATTATAAGACGTTGTCACGTCAAAAATCGAAACACATTTGGAAATAAATATTTTCATCAAAAGATAACTTGAATTTCGCGAGCTATCCAGGCGGTTCCACCTTAAGAAGTTACAGCTAATGTATTTACACAGCTACTTCTCTTACGCTGTTAAAACATCTCTTTCAGTAAAATCCAGACAAAAATCTCTCTGCACATTGCGATGGACTAGAAAAAAAAGTTCTGAAACAAACTTCCTGTGAATTACACGAACAAAAAATATGAGAAGTGAGTCAGTTCGACTCCCGTTTATGGCACGGTGTGGTAAGCCGTGCAGTTCTCAAACTTTCCTATTGGTTGGTGCACACAGCTGCGAAGTTCGACCAACTTGTTGGTGTTAGTTTCCGGCAAAAGGCCAATTTTGCAAACGTGTGTTTTGATATTTGCATATTGGTCGAAGTTTGATCAACTAGTTGGTATGTTTGCGTAATTTCACCCAATCTATTAGCTGAATAGATTGGGAAGATATTGGCGTATTAATTTAATTTCGATTTTTGTTTATTTTCGTTTCGTTTGATTACTTTGTGTTTGAACACCCGTTAGTAATATTTGTTTGATGGAAAATATTTTTGGGATAACACAAATATTTATTTTTCCTAATTGGAGTTCAGTGAAATCAATTAAAAAGCCTATTAATTTATCAAAGCAAATAGTGTTATTAGTGTTATTGCCCGCTGTTAGTGCTTCGTTTCTGATTGAAGTTTAAATGTTTCGATTCAGCGAATTCTGTTTAAATGCTTCAATGTAATTTTCCACTAACCGCATAGAAGCGCTTACGTGGAAATAGAATAACTCTTATTGCATAATGTTATATGTGCTTATACAGTGTTGAGTCAGTAAAGCTAAGTGCAGATAAAAATAAAACAAGCAAGTCATGTTATGTAAATAGTCATGATTATGTAGGTCTATATAAATTTTTAATGGCTGGCAGCGCTGTGTAGTACCACCAATTTTGCGGGTTATGTTTCAGTTTCACATAGTAAATAGGTTCAATTGTCCTCTGAAATTTGAACTGGAAATACCCTATTACATGTTTAGTTCGAACCCAGGACCCTTCGCTCAGTAGTTGCGGTTGTGACCGAACAATCAAGGACGCACACACTCTGCGGGTTGTCATGGTTATGTAACCGTGACAACCCACAGAAAAACCGAAAAACCGGTTTATGGGGAATAGTCCAAGAATTTTATAAACGTTTTTAATACATAACATAACATCACGCCTGTAACCCCAGAAGGATTAAACAGAGGTGTACCTAATAGTACCCCCACCTTTCGCAAGTTATGTTTAAGTCCCATGTAATAGGGGGCGAGCGTATTGCCATCAACCGCGCTCAGATCCAAACTCCGTGGCTGCTAATGAGAAATTCCTGGTAGAAAAACCCAATAAACAATGCTCGAGCCGGGACTCGACCCCAGGACCTCTTGATCAGCAGTTGCACCTGCAACCACACTAGACCAGTGAGGTGGTCACACAGTAGAAATTTTTTGATAAAGAAAACAAATTAGTAATATAATAACCTGCCTAACCATTTCGCAACTATGTCGTGGTCAGCTTCCAATCTAACCAGATACAGCTGAATACCAGCTTTATATCAACAAAGCACTTCGCTTTGTAATTAATAATCTAGGTTACCTCACATACACCTCACCTTATTTAATTATGTTTCTGTGACTGATCCCCAAATACAATTCGAAAGTCAGACTTAATACTCCCACTACATAATAATACTCCTACTTACTTCGTCTCATCAATTAACGTCCGTATTATCTGATCATGATCCCCTGGTGCTAAATAATTCAATTAGTTAACTTATAATGTAAGGTGTAGGCGGGATTCGGGCATCGTACTTTGTACTGTCGGGACACGCATGTCTTGGCACCATGTTTAAAAAAAAAAAACTTAATAGGCTTGCGTTTAGCCGCAACTTGCCTGATGTGAAGCGATGATGCGGCCTGGGGTGGAGCACGCTTGTCTAGAAGAAACGGATTCACTCGTACTTTGAATAGATCCTGATTATAATGATCAGGGAACAGAGAAGCCGGCAGTGAATTCCACAGACTGGCGGCTTGCACAATAAATGTGGAAGCATAGAGCTTTGTTCTGGGCCGTGGAACTTCAACCATAACAATATAACGGTGACGCTTCGCCGTATCTCTGTCCGTCCGATGATAGAATGGGTATGGGGGAGTTGGATTGATTCTCTATTCTATTGGCAATAAAGGGTGTAAATAGACCCTTAACACAAACGAAAGGCACTTGTTCTCCCCGTCTCTGCGATCATTTTTTTGTTCTAGACCTTCTAGTTACGGAGATATTGGGGGTCAAAGTTCCAACTTGTTCATAAGTTTTTTTTTTTAATACATGTTTATAATGTAAGATTTTTACTTTACACACCTCCAGGACCCCCGTACTATTCAATCAATCCATCAGCACAATGCTTTGAGTGCTTTCCATCGAGTCCTACCTAGAAACGTGAACCCCAAAAAAAAAGTCGATTCCCAGCAATAATTTTTGCGTAAAGTTACTTAGTGTGATATACAGAATGCTTGGTTGTCGGATATGTGAAGGGTATGTTTACACCCTGTATATTGGGGTCGGCGCGGCATGTCTTCTTCCTCACTTGTCTGTGGTCTGGTCACCCCGTACCATCTTTCACCAGACCAGACTCTCTACGACCAGTCTCCGCAGAGTGTTGGAATTTTTTGGCCATATAGCGAGAAAAGATGGCAATAACTTCGAACAACTGATGGTTACCGGCATGGTGGATGGTAAACGACCAAGAGGTCGCAGCCCTTTGCGATGATCTGACCAGATAAGCTCTTCTCTTGATACAAAGTTTCATGATGCGCTCCACTTGGCCAAGGATAGACAGAGATGGCGAAACATCGTCAGGCATAAGATGTTTTCAAGGGAGGATCACGACCCTCAGTAATGAGGAGTACGACTTGAGGAAGACCATCTTTCACAAAGTTCTCCATCGTTTCCACATTCATACTCAAAACTTTTCTCACCACACTTTCCTCCGAATCACATGGCCATGCCTAGTGGCGGTGACTTTCATACAAGCCTACAAGCTTGGCTTGCCCTTATAACCTACTACTCTTAATGATGTTGTGGTTTCAGAACAGTCTGTTTGCCTTGTGGGCTTGCCGTACTGTCGGCCCTTACGTACACCACTGCCATATCAAACTATATTGTATTATTAATGATATTATTAACTATATTGTATTTAAGATTTGTTCAGTAAAAATATATGAATAAAATGATTAAATAAAATTGTTGTCAGAAGTGGCTTCAACTAGTGTCACAACACTATTACCTGGTGGTATCGTTTAACTTTAAAACACCCACCGTACCACCAGGGGTACGGCCAGGGGTACGGTGGGTCTGCAGTGTCAATCGATTATCACACAATAATTTTCAGTCGCAGGCGTCACTTTCAGACTTCTCGGAATATAAACTTTGAACTGAAATGGTCCGTTTATACATAAATTAAATTGTAAATGTTATTATTTATCAGTTCTACGAAAAGTACAAATTCAAATTCATTTATTTCGTGAACACAGGGTATATACAAAAGATGTTATAAATAAATTAGAACCGAGCTGTGCCCCGCCAAAAGGCGTACAATTTTTTTTAACAAATACATTTTCGAAATTCAAACAAAGTTATAAAGTATCCGTGTTAATCTTTTAAATTTATTATTATAAAATTTTAAAGTTGGGGGCGGGTCTTTTGCCATCAACTGGACACAAATCAAAATTGTAGCTACTAAGAAAATCCTACAGGAAAAACTCAATAACACTTTGCCTGACCTGGGAATTGTACCCAGCACTTCATGCGCAGCAGTCGCGATTTGCGACCACGAGACCACCGAGGCCCAATAATTCAGTTTTCTAAATATGCACAAACTCACGGATACTTTAGTAATGTAATAACTATCGTTCTGAGTACGATGTGTGCAGCGACGTCCACAAATTCTCCGTAGGGGTCTAACCGAACCCACTAGCAAAGATAGACATCTCAATACAGCAATAAATATACGTCAATAGTTTTCTCCGGCCATACAACGTAACACTCCTACCCTAATCAATAATGTACGTACTCTAAAGTACCGTAGCACGTAAATACAATGATCCTTAAGGTAAGCTCACACGGGCAACTTTCATTGAGCAATTCTGGGCAATATTTGTGAATGTTATGACGATACGACAACATCCAGCAACTATTTATTACGATTGCTACTAACTTGTAGCTGTTGTTGTTAGATTCACCATACCATACTAAATGATAAAGATCAGTTTATTAAACTGCTTATGCATACGTTTATAACAAACCCATTGCAATGTGGATTATAATCACCCAAAACTGTAAAATTTTCCCAATCGACCTTAAACCTAATGGTTTAGCGATAAAGTTAAAAATCTATTAAAGAAAGACAGATTGTACTAGCTTGATGTGCTGGCGTCTGTACTTTCTATTCCAGTAGTACGTTCCGGTGGAAGACTTCCAGCATGCTAGTGGGTGAAGCTGCTGGCAAAATTTAGTGTAGAATCTATGAAGCAATTAAAAGTAATATTGCCAATTTAATTATTAAAACAACTTTAAACAACTCAACTATGTAGCTCCACTACCTCCCGAAAGCTTAGTTGCCGGGCAATAGTTGCTAAAAAAATGGCCCGTGTAGCCTCACCCTTAGCTATATTCATTCCTGTATTAATTTTTAAACACTTTCAACTTGGCACTTAGTGAAGTTCCGACCCATCTGTCACTTACGAGTCGGTATCAGGTGCGTTCTGCGAAGCCTGAAGTGCTCCAACTCAGAAAGGGCTAGACTTAAAACTTAGAACGTTGAATTATGTAAGTTTTAAGTGTTAATAAATTAAATTGGCGTGGGTTGACTAAGTGTTGAACTTGGTAAGTACTTGTAAAATGGCGGGCTTTCGTAGGCAATGTATTCACGTCGTTCGAACGATGATATAGTTGGAAGTTATTTTGGGAGCGTTTAAGTAATTTTATTGGAGCTTATTATTAATTGGGAGTTGTTGAAAGTTTTTGGTGTAAATTATTTTAGCTTAAGTCATGTCTAGGTTTCTTCTTACTGTGCCTAAAGTTTAAGAAAGATTACTTGGCTGAAAGTAAATGTTTGTGCTGAAAATGCTGAAACGGGGAGTACTGCTTATTTTAGAAAACTTACGAAATATTAACATGTACCTAAATTCTGATGTTTTTTATGTGTTCATGTTTGTTTATCGTACGCTAATATTAAACGCATTTATAATATTAAAGTAGGATGCGAAAAATTGTAAGGATGAATGGGGATGTTTGTTACTCTTTCACGCAAAAACTGCAGACTGGATTTCGATGAAATTTGGCACACAGATAGTTTATAACCTGGATTAACACATAGGATACTTGTTATCTCGTTAGGACGATCCCGAGGGACCATTAACTCCACGCGGGCGAAGCCGCGGGCATTAAGCTAGCGTGAAATAAAATGTGTCCTGCCCCCTGGCAGTGGGCAGGGCACATTGCTCGCAGAACGGACGGCCGCTGGGGCCGAAAAGTTCTGGAGTGGCGACCGCGAACCGAAAGCCGCTGCGTTGGAAGGCGTCCCACTAGGTGGACCGATGACCTTTGGATGACCGATGGTAAAGGTTGCAGGGATCCGCTGGATGCGAGACGCACGGGACTGGTCAATGTGGCGACACTTGGGGGAGGCCTATGTCCAGCAGTGGACATCTTTTGGCTGAAATGATGATGATGATGAAATAAAATAATAAGATTTTTTTTCGATTTCAAATGTAACACGAACACAATTCTATTTTCCACTAAATGCGTGCCTAACTCCCCGTCAGTATGTCCCAAATAAAAGACTAACAAAAAACTCACAGTTTTTTGTTTACCGACGACTAGTTTCAACCCCCCGGGATTTTTGCCGGCTCAAAGTTTCATCCCCGGGGTTGGGGCTATACATCACGGGAACGTCTCCCGGTATTATGGTCCTGCTACATTCCTTGAGTGTCGACTTGCCTGTGTTGATTTTATATGGAAGTGATAGATGGTAACTTTGTATATGGGGGATGTATGGGGAGATTGTGTTTGAAGGTAATCGGTTTTTTGGCGGGGTGAAATTGTGAAAGCGGGGTGTGGTGGTGAGTACAAAATGGTTCGAGAGTTACCCTACTTATTTTCTTTTCAAGTTTTTGGCGGTAAAACAATCGGCGACCCACCTGATGGTAAGTGGTCAACGATTCGTATAATATCTGCAGTACCATACGGTAGTATACGCAACGCAGGTGTAATATAATGTGTATGTGACTGCTTCGTTGATCTAGTGGTCGTATGCACGTGTCGTAGGTCCTGGATTCGATTTCCAGGTCGGGTTTTCCCATCTGGTATTTCTCAGTAGCAGCCATAGAGTCTGAATTTGTGCCCGGTTGATGGCAATAGGCAATATATATGCAAGGGACTTAACCCTTAATCTGGCAAGGGGAAAAATTATTGAAATATTGATTTCTGTATATATTTTTTGTATCGATAGATGTTCATAAAACCAGGAAAAATAATTAAAAAAATCTAGTATATCTAGATTTTTAGAAATTGCATGTCCAGTATACTGGACATTGCCAAGTTCGCCAGAAAGTAAAGGAAAAAGTCGATGTACAGTATAATGGACATTGCCGAATTAAGGGTTAAACATAACTGGCGAAATCTGGGTTTCCTATTAATTACACCTCTGTCTAACCTTTCGGGGATTGCAGGCATGATGTTGTGTAATATAATAAAAGAGAAAAAGCTTTCGTGTGCCTGTTATTTGGTACAATACAATACCCATGACTAACCCTCAAACCGGAACAAAGCAACGCTGCTTTGGGGTAGGGAATATAATTATGGTGGTAGTACCAACAGCCTAAAGCACTTTGACCTTGAGCTGGTCTAGAATAAGAAACCAGCCCAATATTCGTTTGGGCGTGTGGCTGATTCTACCTCCACGGACGAGTTCCTTTGCAAGGAACGAGGTTCGGGAAGTATACAGGGTTGAAGGAACATCGAAAAAAATCTGCTGATCCATACATTTTGACCGTGTAGGTATTGAACTTTGGTAGGAAACAGTCAAATGTTTTAAGTGGAGCTAATGTGTATATTCAGCCCACGACCCAGAATCGTCTGCCTAGCCTTTTCCCAACTATGTTGGGGTCGGCTTCCAGTCTCACCGGATGCAGCTGAATGCCAGTATTTTACATGGAGCGACTGCCTATCTAACCTCCACAATCCTGTTAGCATTGGTAAGACTGATCGTCAGACTTTTGGGTCACTGACAACCTGTAACAACTGTCAAAAATCTACAAATCACAGCCAGGACCAACGGCTTAGCGTGCTTTCCGAGGCGCGAAGGAAACTCATTAAGTAATGGGTGGTCACCCATCCACGGACCAACCTAGGTAACCGCGGCGTACCCTAAAGATCAACCCGAGCGGCTGTTATTATTAAGCCACGAGCTCCTTCAGTGTATATTCGGAATAATTTTACTGAAAACGGGTATTCGTTTGTACGTCAAAGTCCTTCCACCCTGTGTAGGTACCTACAACTACTGATGACACAATCGATTGGGTCTGTTAACAGAAAAGCAGCCCAGACACAGATTACTACGGTTCAATATCACACAATGCCCCAAATAAGAGTACTATTTTAAATGATGCGGTAAGCCCTGCGGTCATCACTTTGTGCCGAGTGCAACCGATAACTTATAGCGACCGGTCGCGACCACTTTGGTGTGGTGGCAGTCGTTTAGTGCGATGACCCTTGGCACTATCGAGTTGTGGTTGTTTGTAATTTATTGTGGCTCATTCAATGATATTATAAAGAAAGATACGCTACGTTCATACTGAGCTGCGGTCAAATATCGTTGCGTTGTTACGACTGCGATAGATAATGCGGAACGTATGATACAGAAAGAGATAGCTATTGCGCTTGAAGTACTTACATTACGACAATTGTTTGAATTTGTCTGCAATAATTTCCGCGCGCTAGTGCGATATCTACCTCTTTTTATATGGTGGTTTGGCGGTACTTTCATACAAGCCTAAAAGCTTGGCGTGCTCTTATAACCTACTACTCTTCATGATGTTGGGGTTTCTGACCAGTCTGCTAGCCTTATGGGCTTGCTGTATTATTGGCCCCTAGGCACGCCACTGGCAATGAATGAATGGAAATGTAGATGGGATGATTTTTTGCTGAAATATTGTTAACGTATTCTCGATAGTATCTATCACAGGCAAAATTTTAGACCTTCCATACAAAGTTTCATCCCTGTTTCATCCCTGTTTTACCCCTTTAGGGAATGTATTTCCAAAAAGCCTCAATTATTAATACCAATTTCAAGTTGTGCTTTATTTGTCGAAAGGATCTGCGCATTCTGTCGTCAAAACGATGCGTAGGTGCTCCGCGCCCCTTACGCTCCTTTACGTCAGATGTTTCAAGCCGCTATGAAGTTTGAATCGTTATGCCTTCGCTGACCGTCACTCGCAGCTAACTTCCGAGCTATATTTAAAATGCGGCCATGGACCGCACAACTTTGCAAACTTTTTATGTAGGTATGGTATAGTCGCCACCGAAATTGACAGCACAGGTAAGACTTTACGGTGTCAAAGAACACTTTTCATGAAAACAACGGCCATCGTTACACTCGTTACTTGACCGTACTAACTTCCAAAGAAACTCAAGTTTAACGAAAGAAAAATCCAGTGCTGTAAAGTAAAACTCGGTACAAGACATTCTAAGCACAAGTACATAGTACGTGGTTACTAAACTTAGACGGCAGACTTTCTTTTATCCGAAACTTAGGTCCCCGGGCGACAATAAAACTATAAGTATGTAGTGAATATGCAGTCTGTATGAAGTTTTAAAATGCATTTTGTTACAAGAATTTTGTAACATTTTTCGGATATCTGTCGCGTGTTTCGGATATTTGTCGGATATGTGCATGAAATTGGAATTTTTTACTGTGCTAGCGGCCAGATGATGGTTTTTAAACATCATGCCTGTAATCCTCGAAGAGTTAAGCAGAGGTATGGGTACCCACATTTCGCCAGCTATATTTTAGTGCCATGTAACCGGGGGTGAGCCTATTGACCCAAAGATACTTTAAAAAAATGCGTGTCGGAGAACAATGTTCGAAATTAAAAATGATAAAAATCTAAATATAGGTACAATAATTTAAAAGTCCGCCCTTGTAAATTCATTTTCTTACGAATGCTCTAAAAGTCCTTTCATAAGCCAAACAAACTTGATTACTTTCTTTTGTGAAATATAAACATTTTAGGCACGTTTACGATTAAAAAAAGGGCTGAATCGATGTTCAACTCAGCCACAACATTCAAATTCCACATCAACCTTCAACAGAGAACGTCAAATACTTAATAACAAAATTTAGTTCAAAAAGATCCGAGTGTAAGATAAAACGGGGTTCCGTTGAAAACTTCATAAAAACCAACTAAAAGTCCCCCGCCCAGTAGAGTGTCGTGGCAACTTCGGGTTACTTCGCAACTTGCTCGTTTCATGGCATAGCTCAGTACTTTTTCCGATTATAACTTGGGTCCCAGATGCTCAGTGGAGATGGATGGAGTACCGTATAGTGTTTAGTATGAAAATGTGTTTCGATGTTGTAATGTTAGTTGATTTTGTTGGCATGGGCTTTATTTACGATGATACGGATAGCTGTGGACTTTTATTTATAGAAGTATGATACGGATTTCGAACATAATAGTTCTCTTTGTTTTTTGTTGTTGAAAGTATAGAGCCTTACTTGATTTGGATACGGAACCCATTTTTCTAATCTCAATAGTAGCTTTTGCACTCTATAAAAATAAGGAATAAACGTTACTTTCTAAGCTAAACTAAACAATGAACTAAATGTATTCGGAAATTGCGTGAATATACATAGATAGTTAGACACACTAGTTTAGGCTTCTGAGGTTGAAACCATAAACTGCTCTATTCAAACTCGACGAACTATTATGTCCCCTCAATCGATATGGATTGAACCGTTTAGCTTTCATGGTTTTGACTGTCCTATAGTAAGTGCTGTCGACTGACACGACAGGTACTAAACGAGAAAATCTAATAGATTCTGATCGTGGTGCAATCATGGGTCCAATGATATGCCGTGTTTAGAGTAATATCACGCTCTTAAAAGCTTACTTTTAAGTTAAATACTTATAGTTATTATACTATAAAAATAAAAGCCAACAAAAGCATTAAAAACACTACGGTTAACATTTAATTGTTTAAACATAAATGCTACTTATTGAGACGTGAAATGTAAAAAAAAAGAGTTATTTTAATAAGGAATCCAGGGGCCTAAAAAGGCTGCTATATCAGAATCATAATTAAGATGAATTACGATACAATTCGTAAAATGGTCGCACGCAGTTGATATTATAGAATTGCCACTTTGTGACTATTAAAAAGCAGCCCAAACCGGCCATTTTAGACCCAATACTCGTGTTAAGAATTATCACCCACGCCTGGTTCTTTAAATCGCCATTAAAGGAACTGTATTATATTTATAAACATTTCCCATATCCAATTTGCTCAGTCAACACACAAGAAAATAAACGTACAAATGTACCAGTCCAGTCCAGTCTGGAACGACATTTCACGGGTTAACTCGTCCCGCCATTATGCCAGTCTAGCTAGTCAATACAAATTGCAGCACTGATGCCTTTATCAAGCGGGTCCATTGATAATACCTAGCGAACTCGCTAACGAATACTCCAGGAATTGAATTTGTTAAGAGAATGCCTTGGCTGCATTTTAGTGTGAACTATGAAAGGAAGCGATATTGAAATAATATAATAATATTTTATCAAATGATGGGAACATTGATTTAGTTATTTTTCAAAAGTTTTAAAATCCTGTAACTAGTAAAAATACTCCCATCTTAAACTTACACTATCACTTTACAAGCGCCATGAGCGATGACTGGCGCTGGATGACTCAGACGTCTTGCTATCATGGCGCTTGCTTGTCGAAATATCGGGATCTCACAATAATTGAAAGTCACGGAAGATATCCCGTAAGTGACAGTATAATCGTGAAAGCTTATTTTCATCATGTGTTGTTGATACCCAATAAAAAGTGAAAACTGGTGACTGTCAGTATACACTATTCCACTAATTGGCAATGGATACGAGAGACGTCATTGCCTATCAATGGCAAAATGTATGCTGACAGCATAGACTTCAATTTAATTTGGTCCAGGGTTTCTGATGTCGAATGGTCTAGCCATTATTTTGTTTGGACACTACACACACCACACTCACACACACACACATACACTTGCTTAATCCACACCAAAATTTTTAGCTACCAATTAACTGAACGAATAATTGAACTTGTTCCTCCGGTTCCTCTCGCAACTTGGGCCACCTAAATCAGTAGATTCATCTAATTATATGAGACTCGGCTGGTAATATGAAAAGAGACTGCAGTGCTCTGCGGTCTGCGGATATTTAAATCTGATAAGCGCAGCTTTCCAACAATTTATCGTCGGCGCGGTTATTACATAGAGATTTGTTTCAAGTGATTTTCGGATTCGGATATCTGAATTTTAGATATCTCCATATTTTTGATGAGGTTCTCTGAATGGATGTCTTTATTCTATATGAACGTGCAGGAAATGTAAAATGAGATTGTCGGATTTTGAACGTCATTGAAAATGTTGAGTTAAAAATGCCACATACATGGTTCTGATTTACACGAGACTTTTAGTAGGAACATATTTTTAGGTTACATCTGGTTATCGTTAGGTTAAGCCGCGCTTGCTTAGGTCGGTCCGTGGATGGGTGACCACCCGTTACATACAGTTTCCTCCGTGCCTCAGAAAGCACGTCAAGCCGTTGGCCCCGGCTGTCATTTGTAGATCTTTGGCAGTCGTTACAGGTAGTCAGTGATCCGAAAGTCTGACAACCAGTCTTACCAAGGGGCATCGTATTACCCAGTACTAATTGAGTTGTGGAAGTCAGATACGCAGTCACTCCATGTAAAATATTATTTACCGTATGGTTTTTTTGTTAGAAGTCTATCCTATCATGTTTTAATATCACAGTTGGACTTCTAACCAGTGCTGCCAATAAAAAATTCTCGATTCCCCTCGTCAGTGCTGTCAATTCCCCGAAATTCCCCGCTTCTTTTTTTTCATTCCCCACAAAGTCCCCAAAATTATATTTTTAGAATAAAAACGCTGTTTTATTCAAAATTTGTTTAATCTTATTTCTTGCGGAACAAGGGCAGCTCTCAAGAAAACCGTATTGCACAGCTCGAACGCGAAGCGGAGAGGTAGTGCTTTACAGTCGACAAACTCAAATTCTGAGTTCCGGTTAACTTATGCTGAACATGCAACTTACCTATTTTTTAACAGTAGCTGCACTTTTTAACCACTTTTCCATAATTTTATTGAAAAGTTCAAACGTTCGCACCAATTTAAAAAAAACGACAACCATGAATAATTAGTTAATGATGTAGAAATGGATGCGTTCAGAAATACAAAATCGTGTTCAAATGACAGTTGAGCAGGCATTTGAGTAGTGTTGCCATTTAAACTTATGTTAGTAATGTCAAGCTGTTTCTGCCAAGCCCAAACGTGATTTTTTAGGTGGAAGTAATATGCGACATAAAATAGTTTTAGCCCACCGAAAAATTGGCCTGGATTCCCCGAAATTTCCCGATTTTTGCAATTCCCCGCGCTCTCCCCGCGCTAACCTATAATTCCCCGCAAATCGGGGATTTTCCCCGCGATTGGCAGCACTGCTTCTAACTGTACCTAGAAAATTGCATGAAAAACATCGATCGTTTTTACTGTCTGGAGTATCTTCAAAGAAACTAAGATATAAAAATAAGATCAGGAAACAAAACTCAACTATTTTCACCAAGAAGACACTTCCATCAAAGTACAAAGTCTGAAGTACCTTGAAGACACTCGGCTAGTATACTTAGTTCAACATTAAAGTATTCTCGCGCCGAACTCAGAAGTTAAACAGGTGGCACGAAGAACTTCACACTACTGTCTACCTTTGTGGTGTCACTTTACACGTTCGGGAGAATGGATGACGTTTGACGAATATATGGCGCAGTTTTGTGGAAGAGTGCGTTTTAATATTAACTAGCACTTTGCACGCGAATTTGTCTGCAAAAATTGTGATAGCTCGGCTAACATGCATATTATTAATATAATTTATGGCCAATAGCACTCACAAATAATATAGCTTTCTGCCAGTGAAAGAATTTTTAGAATTAGATCATCAGTTTCAATACTCAATACTCAATACTCAATTTTTTATTGCATTCCATATGTATTACAAGATGGTGTACAAAGGTAAAGATCAATATGGACCCTGTCGGGCACAGCAACATTAGGCCCCCTACATACAAACTTCCAAACAAATACCTCTTTATAATATTAGTATAGACTAGAAAGAAATAAACCTTTTTTATTTCTTTACACAACATCATCATTCTCTTGCCTTTATCCCAACTTATTTGGGATCGAAGCAGCATGTCTTCTTCTTCCATACTTCTAAAGGGTGTATATAGACCCTTAACATATCCGAAAGGCACTTGTTCTCCCCGTTTTTGCGATCATTTTTTTGTTCTAGACCATACCTGGGAACCTTCTAGTTACGGAGATATGGGGAGTCAAAGTTCCAACTTTTTCACAAGTTTTTTTTAAAATACGTGTTTTTAATGTAAGATTCACCACTCCACGACCCCCGTACTATTCAATCCATCCATCAGCACAATGCTTTGAGTGCTTTCATCGAGTACTACATTAAAACGTGATTTTTCACCCCAAAAAAAGTCGATTCCCAGGAATAATTTTTGCGTAAAGTTATTTAGTTTGATGTACAGAATGCTTGGTTGACGGCTATGTGAAGGGTCTGTTTACACCCTGTATATAACGCGTCATCTCATCAGAGAC
This sequence comes from Noctua comes, assembly GCA_963082995.1. Classification (NCBI taxonomy): domain Eukaryota; kingdom Metazoa; phylum Arthropoda; class Insecta; order Lepidoptera; family Noctuidae; genus Noctua; species Noctua comes. The sequence goes on from OY720273.1 coordinate 16,236,392, forward strand.
CCCCTTTCTTTCCATATCATCCTTCACACAGTCCATCCATCGTTCCTTTGGTCTTGTTCTACTCTTATACCCATCCACATTCATACTCAAAAAAAGTGTACACAACATTAAACAAAAAAAAACTTAAAGCCTAAGTCCTAGTTTGGACTGATTTCGGGTTTCGCCGGTACCATTTATCTACTTTAAAAGCTGCGAACCGATTGTGCGTGCGCCCATTCTGTTTACTTGTATATTTTCATCTAGAGCAGCTGCACTCTAAAAGATAATATCTTTTAGCTTTAAAACTTTGGTAAAAGAATATTTAATGTGGCAGTATCGTGTACACACAGCGGCACACCAAGCTCTAAGTAACCAGTATAACCTGACTTCGCTTTGTATGAGCTTCCCGTACTATGAGAGATCAGCTTAAATTGGTTATGCATAGCTTGATTGGCCGCCGTGCATACAAAGAACACGGAGATATCTGACATATCTGACATTTAAATGTCATTTAATAATAACATTCTAAAATTGAAAGCTTATAACAGAAAGAACTATAACCTTAAATATTTTAAATATGGAATCAGGAATAAAAACTCAACTTACGTCAATGACTTCAGCGTTTTTTGTTCATCGTATTTTTGTGAACGTCATGAAAATCTAAAGTGATTAACGGTGAAGTTGTAATGAGCCAGCGCGGACTAGCTGTGTCGAATCGCCGAAAAGTAATTGGCATCGAAAGTCAATTAATACTATTAATTGTTTTATTTATAAAATATTCTAATCACAATTTTGTTTTTTTAAGTATTATTGTTTTTAATTTTTTTTTTTATTCTAGAAACTTAGAGATGGATTTCTATTAAAAAAAACTTCCTGTTGTCATGGCTTTGATAATGGTCACTGTAAGAAAAAAACAATCTGTTTAAAGCTATTTAAATACATAAAATAAGTGCATAGACAAGAATGCATTCCCATGGGAGTCCATAGGAAAAATCATAATTTTTAGTCTTTGTATGTTTTCTAGTAAATCTTCGTAATAAGTGTTACTACGTTAGGTATCTTAGGTAAGCCTCATTCCTAATACTAATGACCTTGCAAACGGCCATCAAGAAAAGGCCCAATCCCAAAGTTAAGAAAATAAGGTCAATTATAAGTCCCACATACATAAACTTCGTTCGAACTAATCACCTAAGCTCCTGTGACACTCAACTTACTTCCAATTCTCTAACTAAGTTACAAATAAGTAAGTAAGTACGAACAAACCTCTCGAAGCGTCGATCTATTTAGAAATATTACTGTACTCTAACTTCAATACTACTAACTACATTAGGACTAACGAAATAGCCAGTTTATCTAATTTCCTTTACTACTAAATTCATGGTAGACACTAAAGCCGTCTCCACATATGTGGATCCGAACTCTCCAATCGAATTTAGACTTTGTTATTGTACGTTACAGTGTATTTTCAGTCGGTTGCTTCAGTTTAATCAGCTGATTGCTCAGAACAACTTTTATACGTTGTAAGAACGCAATTTGTGCAGTTCGAAGATACATGGATGTCATAAAGTTGATTACCCTTATTTTGTCTGGATGTGGCATTTGGAGCTTGCAAAAGGATTGGTTACCCGTTCACTTGGAGAAATATCTTCGTTATTTTAATTTGTGTTGGTGGAAAATAAATAGGAGTACACACGCTGCATTTATTTGAAAATAAATTGAATTAAGAAAATTGCGACGGAGTTTAATCTTCAGTAAATGCTTTTGGGACTTCGTAATTGAATTTGGACGTGCGTGTTGGCATCTGAATTTAGAACATCAGAAGGTATTGCTACTTAATTCAGTTATGTAAACAGTTAAGTATATTGAAAATAAGCTAATAAGCTGGTGTAAGATAAATCTATACTTAAAATATTATAAAGAGGTAAAATTGGTTTGCAAGTTTGCATGCAGGTGGTAATCTTCAAAACTACTGATCCGATTTCGCAAATTCTTTCACTAACGGAAAGCTACATTATCCCCGAGTTTTATTGGCTATATTTAAAGCGTTCTCGTGGGATAATTTCCATACAAAACCGCGAGAAAAAGCTAGTTTAAAATAAACACAAAGTTCGACGTTTCATATTTACGACCGGGTGCTTACTATTGCAGAGCAATGTAGTTTAGTGGTTATGATTCAGATTTACGTATCTTAGGTGGGGAATCGAACCCAGAAATAGACTTTACTAAGTACAATTTAATTCATCACCACAGCTCTGAAAAAGCTGAAAAAAATATCGTGAGGAAACTCACATGTCCTAGAATCAAAAAATCTTATAAAAAATTCTGCATTGAGCCCACGTAGGTGACTTTGGCATAGAGGCCCTCTCTTCCGGAGATGAGACCCAGCAGTGGGAACATTATTGGTCACCTATGCTATTCTGTGCTTACTCAGTGTGTAGGTACATGTCTAGTAGTTGTTTTGTCTAACGAACTTAGGGAGTTCAAAATGGTACTTGTCAAAAGCACAATAATTGCACACCGAGTTAGCACACAACGAAATAAAACACCCATTACCCATATAATCATCGCACACCATCTTAAAAACAGAAGCAAGCAACTGTAAAACCTTGTTAACATTTTCGCGGTTCCCCGACAAGATTGAACGTCCTGTGGCGTGTCGTGGACTCGCGGAGTTTCTACGCTAACAACTTATTCTGACTGCCAAGTTAACTCCGACTGTGCGCTTTTTATTTTTATTTCATCCTCGTTGTTATGTGTTTCAAAAAGAGAATTCTTCTTGTATGTGAACAAAAGGTTAAGTTTTTTAAACTTAAAAAGGGAAATGTTATTGAATATTAATTACTCAATGGTTGCTCCCGGCTGTTATTTGTAGATCTTTGATAGTCATTACAGGTGGTCAGTGGCCCAAAAGTCAGACAACCAGTCTTACCAAAGAGTCGTCGGATCGTATTACCAGTACTTACTGATTTGTGGAGGTCAGATAGGGTCTCAACAGGGTCTGATGGCAGTATTACACCTATTCCAGTCACAGAACTTAAACAAAACGTAAGAAATGAGTATCATTATGTACCTTCTAACCTAATGAATTCTAGCCCTTAGGAATAAAAACCTTACGTTAATATTTTCAGATGCAATTTTTCATTCTGTTGGAAAGCTTTTCAATTTTTACACGTCGCACACCTAACACCAACTTTCAAAGTAAAATTCTCAAAAAAATATGAGTACATTATCAGACTACCCACATTTATCGGCTCTTTATGAACTCGTGAACCCAATGCCAAGCCATTACATAACTTACAACTAAAAAAAGAAATCCATTTTAGTACTCAAAAGTACAAAACCTTAATCCATCTAAAAAGTACTTTAATACATTTTCCACTTTATCTTCACCAGTCCATCATAAAGCTAGATAATATCTAAAAAGATTTTCACTTAGAAAGCGTAACTTGGAAATCTCAGACTAAACTCGAAGTCACGTAATGTTCCCTTTATTCAGGATGAATAGGACTCTGTGTGTTGAGTCTGTTTCTTTGAAGCTGTGTTTAAGACAATTTCATAAGATTGTAAATTGAAAATGTTATGGAATAGCGATTTATTGGTTAGTCCCGAATGTCATTTGAAGACCTTTGACGTAACTGGTAGTCAGTGGCCTAAAAGTCTGACAACCAGTCTTACCCAAGGGTATCGTATTACCCAGTTCTAACTGGGTTATGGAGGTCAGATAGGCAGTCGCTCCATGTAAAAAGTCGTATTCAGCTGCATCCGGTTAGACTGGAATCCAAATGCAACCATAGTTGGGAAAAGATCTTCCCGTGAGATAAATTCCGACCACAACGCACAGGAAGCCGTGGGCGAGAGCTATATTATTTCATAAATAAAGATGATGACGATGATGATTGATTTTAGTGTAAAGAAATAACATTCTTAGAAACAACCGTCAAGAGAGTCTAGTCATCAACTATTTTCTAATAACTGCTGAAAACCAAACATCCGTTTCTGAGAACAGTACACACAAAGGCACCTACAACATGCATTCGAGAAGAAGAAAAAGAGAAAGAAGAAGAGAGAAAGGATTTCAAAGGATACAGTGGGTTTTATAGTAGTGATACGTCTTTCAGTAATGTTATATGAATGTCATTGACGAACCAACGAGATCGACTTTTTTTACTGCCAAAATTCTACTACATCTAAATATTCGACTACATCTAACTCTTCATAACAAAACTATCATTTTCAGCGGCTTCATGGAAGTGGATATCGGAAAAGGACTTTAAAAATCTCTCCTGAGTCCTCTTATCTACAGGGTGTAAACAGACCCTTCACATAGCCGTCAACCAAGCATTCTGTACATCAAACTAAGTAACTTTACGCAAAAATTATTGTTGGGAATCGACTTTTTTTTTGGGGTGCAAAACCACGTTTTACAAGCACTCAAATCATTGTGCTAATGGATGGATTGAATAGTACGGGGGTCGTGGAGGTGTGTAAAGTAAAAATCTTACATTAAAAACATGTATAAAATCACTCTACGACCAATAGGAGCCAAGCAAAAAGAAAACAAGTCAGAAGCGGCAGTTGAAACTGCGGGGCACAGCTAGTACATTATAAAACGAAACCTTTCATATACCCAGTCCTAGTAATTTGGGTTGACAGCCGATAGGTTTGTCAGTCAGTTTCTGTCTCAATAAAATAGGTATTTAAACGAAGGTCTCTCTAACTCTAACTAAATTACCAAACGGATACAAATTATGTCCGAAACTTTCAAGACCAATATACTGGAAGCGTTATAAATCTCCCTGGAGCTTTAATCTAGAAATTGAACATAAACAACATAGTTAATTGAACTTGGGACCTTAGATAAAATTATTGTAATTATTTAATATCAGACTATCAGTATTCGCAATTCCGATAGGGTTGTGGAGGTCAGACAGGCAGTCGCTCCATGTAAAATACTGGTAATCAATTGCATAGACTGGAAGCCGGCCTCCAACATGGTTGGGAAAACGCTAGGCAGATGATGAGTATTCGCAATTCCACACACAAAAAATTTAAATACTGAAAATTGAACTAATGATATGCTCTCTTCGTTATTTTCCTTTAAGTAACTCTGTAGATAGAATAAAGAATATATTTATAAAGAGAATGTATTTTAACTTTAATCAAACAGAATATTTCACAAAACTCAACAGGACCAAAGACGCCTCCTAGGGGAACAACCACAGAGTTATTTAAAATAGAGAGACACAATTCAAGAAGGAAACTCGCCTCGTTGTACAAAACTGGTGGAGACAAAGCGGAAGCACTGTATTCAACTCGACACAAAGCCTTAGTAACGAAAGAAACCTCTCTCGAGACACAGATGTTAATTGAAAATAGCGAAGAATTGAATTCGGTTGGAAATTCCCGAGTTTTTTCTTTGCAACCAACTGAAGTAGCGTAGATATACTTTGTATAGTGGATATTAATATGATAAGTGCCACAGTGGTATTAGAAAGATTAGTTATTGTATCTTGTTTAAAACCATTATTAAAAGCAGTTCTTATCATTTAGAAAAAAGCCATGATTGCAATAAAAGGAGTATTATTAGCAGGGGGCCTAAAATGTGCACTTTTGCAGAATCATAACAGGATAAAATTACAAATCACGTTAAAATTCTTAAAATATTCATAGACGCAGTTAACACTACGAATTGTCAGTTTGTGACCATTTTATAAATTGTTACGTAGTTCATATTATAATCCTATTTATGATTCTGCTAAAGCGGCCATTTTAGACCCCCAGGCTTCAGAAAGGGTAATCAAAACTAGCAAGTAATTGCTCATAGCATAAACTATAACAGTAAAGAAGAACTTTAAAATTGGAATAGCTTCATTATTAATTAATGCGCTGCAGTTAGCTCCTACTAAATATTTATACAGTATGGTAAATAAATCTATCTGCATTTCTTCCTTAGCTTGCAAACCAACAAACTGACATAACTAAACATACTGGATTCATAAAACCAGATGAGAATTCATACTGTCAGCAATATACGAGTACAGTACATAGTAGGTGCCATTAAAGAAGCTATTAGGTATCAAATATTTTATTACAACAAAAATCAAGTGGACAACATTTTTTGTGTGTGTTGTTAACAATTACTTTAGTTTTAAAAATACTGTGTTGCACTCGTTAGCATCATTCATTTAAAGTACTTATGAAAGTACAGTAAAATTCTAATTAAATCTAAATGAAAGGCTGTTTTACTATTTGTTTCTGTTTTAGTATATCTACACGCAAAAATATCCATCTTTCCTCTTTTGAGCTCATGTGCATACGACACGATAAACTCATCTACAGAAAATTATTTACTAAGCACACACACAACATTTTTAAAACTGGTTAGCCGTCTAGCAGTACCGCCTGTATAGCAAATAGCTCGTCCGACTGTACTATCCAGTAGACTGTACCAGCGAAACGATATATTACGTTGCTCAGCAAACAGAAAAAGCAAATGACGCTCAGTTTGTAGCGAACGTTCGCAAAAACTCAACTATACTCAACATAAAGAAGTATCTGACGGTAATATCGTCCGCCTTGAAAAAGGAAATATATTTTCGTGTTTTATTAAAGCAATTTTGGTCGTTCGCCGGTTAGGGTCGTCGCTTTGTTTGTTATTGTTTCAGTTTTTAAAAGGTCTATTGTTTTAATTGTTTGTTTTAGACCTGGATCTAGAGCTGTGTTTAGCAATTTAGGTTATGTTGCTATTTTTAACGGTGTCCTTTTCATGCTAATGACTTTCAAGTTCTTTAGGAAAACCGAAGCTCTTATTGCTGAAACTGTAGCACAGACCACTTATAAAGATCCTACTGCTGTCTCCACTATTTAGGAAGGAGTGTGAGTAATCAAACACGCTCGCTCAGTGCGAGTTGGTAGATGTCACAGGTCTTTGAAAGAAATATTTTTTTTTTTGTTTTTTCTTTGAATTCTGGTTTTAGAACATGTCTGTTTCCTCACGATGTTTCCCTGCACCATTTTAACGTCTTCTTCTTTATCGTGTGGTTAGTGCATAACCTGGTGTCGAGTTCTTGTGTCTGGTGTTGAGTTCTGGTGTCCTGGTGTGAGTGGTTGTGTGATGTCTGGTATTTTTGTTCTCTCTCTCTTTGTTTTGACTTTATAATTGCAAATAAAAATTAAACCAGCATCATGTAAGACACCGACGCACAAATGGCTACCATTGGATTTAGCACATGAATCACGCAGCGTCAAAATTCGTCAGAATTTTCGTTAATTCGTTAACAGCAACTAAAGTCGCATTTTGCCTATACACGTTAAATTACACAACGAAACTTCTGACGTATATTACCAATAAATAATCATGAATATCCATGCCAAAGTTATTGCATAAGTTTACGAGAAACGCAAGATTTCCCTTTTAAGAAGCAACCCTTATATAACAGGGGTTAATGGAGCTACCCGGGGTATGAATATTATGGCAACTAAATCTTTTATATAACTGCCGAGGCGCCATCTTTAATGTAACGCAACATCGAGCCATGAATTAATTTGATATGCAAATTATTCATCTTAATGCCGCTGCCATATAATGTTGATTTTAGAGTGTGTATTTAATAGGTTTTAATTGGTAATGGAGTAGGTGCATCTTGCTGAGGAGCTCGTGGCTAAATAATAACAGCCGCTCGGGTCGATCTTTAGGTTAAGCCGTGCTTGCCTAGGTTGGTCTGTGGATGGGTGACTACCCATTACACACCGAGTTTCCTCCGTGCCTCGGGAAGCACGTTAAGCCGTTGGTCCCGGCTGTTATTTGTAGATCTTTGACAGTCGTTAGGCAGTCAGTGGCCCAAAAAGTCTGACAACCAGTCTTACCAAGGGGTATCGTATTACCCAGTACTAACTGGGTTGTGGAGGTCCGATAGGCAGTCGCTCCATGTAAAATACTGGTATTCAGCTGCATCTGGTTAGACTGGAAGCGACCCCAATATAGGTAGTTGGGAAAAGGCTAGGCAGATGATGAATTGGTAATGGAGTAGGTGCACCAACAACATCTTATTTCTGTAGGTACTCACTTTTAACGGAATAAACATACTTTAGCTTTTCGTTAGTCAATGTTCTTTTCTAACTTGCTTTTTATCATTTTTGCTGATAGAATGACGCTTTGTCCAGGGCCAAGAAAAAAAAAAAGAAAACGTCATTCTATCAGCTATCTTTGATTTGAGCGCCTAGACTCTCGGCGCTTTGGGAATTTTCCTTCTTTGATCAGGATCTGCCTTAACGCATACCTGCCACGTTGGCCTAATGGTCGGCATGAGGTCCTGGGTTCATTTCCCAGGTCAGGCCAAGTGTCATTGGGGTTTACCATCAGGAACTTCTCAGTAGCAGCCAGGCTTTATGTCCGGCTGATGACAATAGGACCACCCCCTATTACATGGGACTGACATAACTGGCGAAATGTGGGTGTACTGTTAGGTCCAACTCTGCCTAGCCCTTCAGAGATTACAAGGCGTGATGTTATGTACGTGGTGTAGTCCGTTTGTGTATCCGATAAAAAGGTTTCTGGAAATCACTGACGGCAAAATATTTTTGAGCGCATTTTGCGATATGAAATCAGCTTATTTACTGTGAATTTAATAAGCTTTTTTGAACTGCTCTCATCATTAAAGTAAGCTTTGAATACACATTGAAATAACGCTCGGATTATTCAGATCGGAGTAATTACCAAAATTATAGACAAAATTAAAGGCAATATCGTCGAACTGTATTCATTGCCGATACTAGCCCCGGGCAATATTTTACATCCAGTGTTAAGCACTTAATTCAATCATTAACAATTTTGAGATCCAAAATTGCGTCCGTTATTTGAGTATTTTCGTAATACGTATCATAACGAATTTAAAATTTAATTGTGAAGTTTTTGTTTATGCTTTAATCATCATCCATCATCAGCCATGTCCAGCAGTGCACTGCTGGACATAGGCCACTTCTTAAATAACATTAAAATTCTTATACAATTTACCATGAGGATATAAAGTTGATTATATTTCTTGATTCATCCTTTCTGCGCATCCATTATATTTTTTAAAAATAAGTCTTGAAAATCAAAACATCACAAAAATAAAAATAAATAGTGGTCCGCCGGTGTCGAGAGCAGGGTCCAAGCTACCGGTGGTTAAGGCTCCAGAGTCAGGAAGCTCCTCACAATGCGGGCCGTATCGAGGAGTACTTGCCTTCTGAATTCGGCCCTTGATCCAACCGCCAAAAGTTGATTCATCATTTATTTTTGTACTAGCAACAATCACCACCTGCCTAGCCTTTTCCGAACTGTGTTGGGGTCGGCTTTCAGTCTAACCGGACGCAGCTGAATACCCGTATTTCAGATGGAGCGGCTGCCTATCTGACCTCTACAACCCAGTTATTACTGGGTAATACGATACCCCAACACTTGCAATAGCAAAGGTAAAAATAGACCAAAATTTTAAATAATGTAGTATATTATGGTAACAATTTCCAATTGCCTACATGAGGACAAATAAAGCTGACAAGCTATCCTATGAATAGAAAGATATTAAAGGATCTCGTCCAAAGAAGATCCTACGCAAAGCCGACCGTGAGTAAACTAGGCGCAAATATTACATCGTAATAATCGTATTGGCAGAGAAAATCCTATAAATAGGTTTCTATGTCTATTTTTAGATGGGAAATTATTTATCTGTTAAAAAGCCTTTTATAGTGTAGTGGTACCAGGAGTGAAGGGATAGATTATAAAATTTCTAGATATAATATGGCGTTCTTCTGAAACAATTTGGGTTTCAATGAAAATATGTCAATTGTTAAGGACAAGCTTTACATTGGGGACAGTGAAAAAGATAATAATATTATGCACCGACACCAAAACGGTAACCATATACTCAGTACATCATTCAAAACTTTTCCACGTCGAAATTTTTCATCGGTTAATAGAAAAAAAAAACTGCTGTTCCATACATTTTAATCGTGTAGGTTTTGCACTTTTGTAGAAAACAGTATTATTATTATATTATAGCTAGCCCACATTGTCCCACTGCTGGGCAAAGGCCTCCCTCCACTCCTTCCAAAGGTCACGCATCTGTGCTACTTCTTTCCAATTCTCAAGGACATCCAGTTCGTCCCGCCATCTCCTTCGTGGTCTGCCGCGACCCCGTGTCACTGTTTCAGGGCACCAATCCTGAGCTTTACGGGCCCGCAGTTTATTCAGCATGCGACAGACATGTCCTGCCCAGTCCCATTTAAGTTGAGCCACGCTTTTTGAGCCACGTCAACGATTTGCGTTTTGGAGCGCAGCGTAGTGTTTTTTTTTTGTAGGACGCAGTTGTTTTTTTTTAATAACCGTAATGAAATTTCCATGTGGGAGGGTTCAGAATGATATACTGAATACGTGGTAGCCGTTTTCGCGTCAGTGTTCCACCATGTATTTCTCATATTGATTAAGTTACTCTCTAGAGTTTTGGGGTCGTCTACGACCCCAAATAAACTGGGATGAGCACTGGCAAGACAATGATGATGATGAATTAAGTTACTCTAGAAGTAGGCAAACAGCTTCTTCGACTAACTGACCGACTCCGATGAAAATTTTAAAGTGCCTCTAAATAATTAAAAAAAATACGGACGACAAAAGTATCATGTTGGTGTACGTACTCTTTCACTTAAGCCGTTTTGACACGATCAGAGTATACTCGTACCGAGTGGACTCGGACTCGCAACTCATATTGTGGCAACCTATAATCCGAGCGCACTCGGATGGGTTGGTATGGGTTGTCACAATACGGCTTGCGTCCGAGTAGGTATCCGAGTCCACTCGAAACGAGCCTACTCTGATCGTGTCAATGCGGCTTTACAGGAGACCATAGCATTATATTATTTTACGGCCACATTTTCACACGGGGCTCCGCACGGGGTTCCTATTTCTGTTTGCAGGGTTTAAAGTAACCTAACCTAACCTAAAGTCGGGGTGCCCCAAGTCCCGAGATTTGCGAAAATGTGGCCGTAAATAATACAATTTATCTCTCGTTTAGAATCCTACGAAAGTTTATAAATTTCCTAGAAAATTTATAAATTGGCGGTTCTTGTTATTTTCCGGTGATATATACATTAAGTACCTACCAAAGTAATATAAACTCTTTAAACCACCCAGCTAAACCCAAAACAAACAGCGTAGCGTTCATGAAGACAGTTAATACAATTACACCTCAAAATGATCTCATAAAAGTACATGACAAAGAAAACAACATCGAGTCTAGAAGATGTTACCACATTATTACTGGAATGAATACAGTTGACATTGTATGAAACAATTACAGAGTAGTTTGAGGACGACTGTACTGGATGGCGAGGTCGGGTAAACGATTTACAAGAGTAGTTTGAGGTCAGAGAAGGGTGGGTGCAGAAAAAGGTATTTGGATCCTCTGTGAACAGAAGTGTAATGTTACCATTTTGTGTTTCGAAGTTGGTATTTTTGTACAGTAGTATTAATAGAAATACTTAACAACTTTGGACTGCCTCGTTGGTGTAGTAGTCGCAATCGCGACTGCTGAGCATGAGGTCCTGGGTTCGATTCCTGGGTCGGGCCAATTGTTGTTGGGTTATTCATCAGGATTTTTTCAGTAGCAGCCACGGAGTCTGGATTTGTTCCCGGTTGATGGCAATAGGCTCGACGCCTATTACATGAGACTTAATCTAATCTGGCGAAATGTGTGTGTAATATTAGGTACACCTCTGCCTAACACTTCAGGGATTACAGGCGTGATGTTATGTTATAGTATCAACTTTGTGACTATTGAGGATTTGGAGGTGATAAGCAGTCGCTCCATGTATAATACTGGTAATTGTATGAATAATAATATTTTGAAAAGGCCAGCCCATCTTTTCCTAATTTTATTATCTACTTAGGCAGATGATGATACGTCTGAATATTGATGATTTAAATTATGCAAGAATAAACAGTTGGAACGAAAGGACCACTTCTTTGAAACTTTATATCACCCGCAAAAGAATGTGTTTTAGAACATACACAAAGAAATACCAACGAAACATCATGAGATAAAACATCTGTACTAACCAAAATTAACAAAAACTGTAAAAACTAAACCATCCTAATTAATCATCCATCCACAGCACACAATTAAAAAATCCAAATTCAATCTCACCCTCTAATTCTAACATCCACATCCACGAAGCATGGATGGATGTATCCCCCCGGACATAAAACCGTTTAGTGGATAATGAACTGACATTAACGAGGTACGGGAGTGGGACCGAATGGGATAGTCAATTGTTTTGTGTGACTGCCGTTTTTGGATATTGCATTCTGAATTGGATACTTTTGATTGGTATTTTGATTGTGAAAGGTCAACGTGCTTTGATTGTGAAAGAAAAAAAAAAATAGAAAAACATTCAAATAAAAACATGTTGTCTGATGAGAAAGTCTATGACCAGTGTGTGTTGCCAGAGATAACATACGGGACCGAAACATGGTCGCTCACAATGGGCCTCATCAGAAGGCTTAAAGTCACCCAAATGGCAATGGAGAGGGCTATGCTCGGAGTTTCCTTACGTGATCAAATCAGAAATGAGGAGATCCGCAAGAGAACCAAGGTTACCGACGTAGCCCAAAGAATAGCCAAACTTAAGTGGCAGTGGGCAGGGCACATTGCTCGCAGAACGGATAGCCGATGGGGCCGAAAAGTTTTGGAGTGGCGAACGCGAACCGGAAGACGCTGCGTTAGAAGGCCTCCCACTAGGTGAACCGATGACCTGGTAAAGGTTGCAGGGATCCGCTGGATGCGAGACGCACGGGACCGGTCAATGTAGCGACACTCGGGGGAGGCCTATGTCCAGCAGTGGATGTCTTTCGGCTGAAATGATGATGATGATGATGATGTCTGATGAGATAAAAGATTTCAACTAAGGGAAGAGAGAGTGAGAGAGAGAAGGAATAAAGTAATTCTATACGTTTAATGTGAATATTTCACCAGTGCACACCTTAAGTTGAAAATAGAAGTAATGGAGAAAACTTGAGCGCATTTTTTGCCTTGACTCAGGCACCTACCTATAGGAGAGACGAAGAAATAATTTTGAATCAACAGACGAGTTTTCCCAATATGCAGCAAAGCTTACAACCATTTATAGAATGAAACTTCATTGGCTTGGAAAACAAACAACTTTATACCTCGATCAACAGTACCGTTCGACCAGTAAAATTATTCTTTCCATACACTGAATTTACTTGAGAATTTGGTCACGAATGTAGAATTGATGCGGTAGCCGAAAAGTGGACTGGCTCAAATGTAGCCTCTAGCTTCGAAGCCTTGAAGTATTATCCCACGTCTGAGGAAAGGTAAGTAAGACTCCTTATAAATAAACAAGTCACTTCGCACAAATGAAAATTCAGGGTAATATCACAAATTCAGGGTAATATCACAACAGCTACCGGAGCACCTCCAGAGAATTTTTTTCACAAATAAATAAAACGCTGATTCAGGCATACCCTATTTCATACGGACTACGGACTCAATTTTCTTGAGTGCATTACGGTTACCAAATAAAATATTATTCGTTTTACCCGGGTGGTCGTTACTTAGCAACCAGCACGGTCATAACTCGGCAACCGGCCGGTATAAACAACCGGCAACCCGATATTTTATTGGCGGATTTATGCGGATATCCGGATATCCGCAGGGACATGGTTTTTGTTAGGGTTATTTTATGGAATTTGCATGCGGGTAGTAATGTATCGTTTTCGGATCGGTTGGGTCTTTTGACCGGGTACGGAGAGGGACGCTCAAATTGTGTATAACCGCTCGCCCATGGGTTCATAGAAAGCTATTCAAAGATAACTGAAAATGGTATCGCTATTAGAAATTTTCATTGTATATTTTTTAAACCATCACAAACCGAATGTTATTTTGAAAAATGAATTGCTGTGTAGTTGGTACGTATTCATAATTTGTTTACTTACAAGGAACTCAAGGACTCCATTTCTTTTAGATGAACAGATTTTGAAGAAATATAATACTTTTGGATTTTACTCATTGTGGCGACACTTGGGGGAGGCCTATATCCAGCAGTAGACGTCTTTCGGCTGAAATGATGATGATGATGATTACTCAGAATAATTTTACTCAGAATAAATTTAAATAAAAAGCTACCTTTAAATTATAATTCTTCAACATGGTTATTATTCAATTTACACTGAAAAAATATACGAAATCAAGTTCCCATCAGGCAAAGTAAACATACGATACCAAGTTCCCAACTTATTTATACAGCTATTTATATTGCAAGCGTATTTGCATTTCCATCTTTTTCAATCAATCCCGTCATGTCCCGGAACCCGGGAACCAGACCCGGGACCACCCCGGGACCAGCCCGTTGTCATGGCAACCAGTCAACAGCCCGAATAATTCCGATGCCAAGATTAATCGATCGACATCTGCGGAAGGCGGACAGAGTGTTTCGAGATTAGTCAATTGGGATTACTCTCTACCCTTTTCACCGGATTTTGACCCGTATTTTGTTATGTTAGCGGTGATTTTCGCCTGGGTTCTGACGACTTGGGTAATAAGTCGCGGGAGGCTCGTTCCGAATAAGTGTACTGTTTATTCGAGGCTAATTTATGTGGTTCCCTTATTGTGAGGAATGGGCGCGTCATAAACAGAGGCCTATATTTCGCCGCCAGTATTTTTGTGTCGAACAAATGAGAATAATGGACATGTAGTCGTAAATTGATTCTGAGATACGATATTATTGAGATATTATATTTTTTCGTCTAGATTTTATTACGGATTCGCATAGGAGTAGTACAGGGTGGTCCAAATGACGTCATAAAAAATCCTCATGCCAGGCCGTGAAAAAATAAAGATAGATTATTATTATTATTTTTTTTTTTATAATAAAGATTTATTGTTGAACTATGACTAGATTACAAGGCAAAGTGGTACATGATAAAGCACAGGCAAGGGTTTCTTAATCTAGTTAGTGGGTGCCGTACTGCTCTCCTAGATAGGTTACAAAATAACCTGTGTTTAGGAGAAACAGTTCCGATCCCCGTCATAAAGGTTGACTTATATCTATTATAGATTGCACGTGTTAATTAAGTTTGGAAAAGACAAATTTATAAATAATGAAAAAATAAAAAGTAATAATAATAAAAGTAAATTGTTCAGTAGTTTGGTGTGGTGTGTATATTGTTAGTGTGATGAGTGATTGATTCGTTAAATTAATGTGGTGTGTGATGCATGTCTGTTTTGTAGTGATCACTTTTTTAAGAATTCTTCGGTTACGTCGTAGTTTAGGTTTAGAAGGAAAGAGCGAACAGTCTTTTTGCAATTATAGTATGTTAAGCCGTAAATGGGAATTTTTGCGTTGATATTATATTTTAAAAGCGGTTCCCATATTATTTACAAGAAACTATCAAGAACCGTGGACCATACCTGGGGCCTGGGGTATTTTCGGATACTCCTGGGCATGTGGAATATTTTTTTTTAATGACGTAACTATTTAGACCGCCTAGTACATTGAGCCGTGATGACCTGGCCTGACATGGTCAAGATTTTGGGTTCCGGGCAAGTACCAATTTGACTTTCTTGGATGGCATGTTTCCTAAACTAGGGAACCAGTGCTTATAAATTAATAGGTCTTAAATCGTCTTCCGAATTAATCCTTGGCCTTTACTTTGCAGCGGCAGTCATAGGTTTGTAGATATCATTATCATTGAAACATCATCATCTAGGCTTTTCCCAACTATGTTGGGGTCGGCTTCCAGTCTAACCAGATGCAGCTGAATACCAGTATTTTACGTGGAGCGACTGCCTATCTGACCTCCACAGTTCAGTTAGTACTGAGTAATACGATACCCCTTCGTAAGACTGGTTGTCAGACTTTTTCACCACTGACTACCTAACGACTGTCAAAGATCTACAAATGACACCCGGGACCAACGGCTTAACGTGCTTTCCGAGGCACGGAGGAAACTCGGTATGTAATGGGCGGTCACCCATCCACAGGCCAACCTAGGCAAGCACGGCTTAACCTAAAGATCGACCCGAGCGGCTGTTATTATTTAGCCACGAGCTCCTCGAGCAGCCGAGTGACTTAATATCATTGAAACAGTATTCACAGATATAACTTCTCCTAGAATCCATTTTTGAATCTTGCTGCAACTATATATTTCTGGGATATGGAAATCCAGTCAGATGGAACTTCTAGTAACAATGATTGATCTAAAAACTAACCCGAGGAAGCGGAGTTCAATATGGAATGTTTGCAGAGCTCTCTTGAGTTAAATTTACTTACGGGAAGTTCAAAAGCAGGAATCATACTCGGAGATGTAAGTTTCTGAAGGTAGATGGCTTACTGTATTGGTTATTCTGGTTGGCATAATGTTAAATGGATTGTGGGATATGTAGTAGGTGGTGGTAAACGTTGGTGATGTATTTAAAAATATAAATTTTCAAATTTCAAATTATTTAAAATTATTTATTAATAATCATGTACATTAAACATAGAAATTTGAACGGTGATCCCCAAACTAGACGTTAGTCTGTATCTTGGGGATCAGAGTTGTACATTTTCGTTTTATTATCCAAAAAGTAAGATTGATAAATTGAAGTCAAATCAAGGAAAATATGATTAAGAGTGAGTGAAAGCAAAAACTTGGTAACAATACTTATTCACAAACAAGATTCAACTTAAATGTGTGTTTGTGCGTGTGCGTTCGTGTGTGTGTGTGTGTGTATATATATATGTGTGTGCGTCTGTGTATGTATGTATGTGTGCGTGTGTGTATTACAGTGAGATTAGGAGCGCTATCAGTTTTTGTAGTCTAACATCTTGTGCAGCTATTTGTAGAAAATCCTGTCTGTTTCGTTACAAAGCTTTAAAAAAAACGATATCAGGAAGGTTCTTTCCGGGGTGTTACACCCTTGTGCAGTTTAGCACATTCTTCTTTGGCAATATTATTCTTTATTGTTGATTCTTCAAAGCTAAATCATTTAAATTACTACAAATATTCGGCTTTAATTTGGCTCGAGCCGATTGGTAAACTCCGTTCGGTACCTAATCATGTTTGAGTTGGGTCGGCACAATTCGAGCAAAGTTGAGAGGCTTTTTTTCGAACTCAAATCCACTTATATTCGAGTTTGCCGCACGGCTACGCGGCTGCACCAAATCATGCCGAGCCGAAGTGTAATGCATCATGTAAAAGAAAACATAAGAAACTTTGGTTAACACAAATGTCGCATTCACATCGTGCACATAAGGCATTATTTCTCGTAACCTGTGTCGCACCGCACTGAGTGACCCAGCATGCTGCTGCGCCCTGCTGTGCCTGCGACGCAGCTGTACATTTCACGTCTGCACCACTCCACGACGATTGAGAAAGTCGTGCAGTATTTGAAAGTGAAGACCAACTGGATTCTGAGGGTCGAAAGGTTGGAATCGCGGCACAATATCAACTTTAAGTCATTTGTGGTAGTTACAATCCACCATCTACAGACCTACTTGAAAGAGGACTTTTGGCCGAAAGGTGTCGTATATCGACGTTTCTGAGCACGGTTACGCGACACCACGCAGCGAAACACGACGCCGACAACGTTACGTGTATAGTTATAGTTTCATAAGGTTTTAAATAATAAAATATAATAGTTTATTATTGTTGTAAAATGTTATTTTGTGTATTTTATCTATGGGCCTTAGTTGCCTAATAATAAAATGATTATTACATTATATTATTATCAATCAAATTCATTCACACACAGCAATCACTAACTTCATTGACAAAATAATCAAGCTATTTGAATTCAGAATCGAAAACCACCCTGAACAGTAACAAAGTCATCATATTGCCTAAAGCCAGACAATACACGGTGGCAATCACAGAATATATTCATAGTAATCTATGTTAGAGTGTATTCACACATGACGGCACGGTAATCGGTAGCGATGAGGACGGCATGGTTGATTCGATATTTGGTGAATGATTTTATATCATGCGATCTAAAGTAGACGCAATTGGAGCAAATCAGATGACACAATATTGATGGTTTATTCCAGTATTGGACTAGGTACTGATAATGAAGAAATTGAGGTCCTGCAAAGCATTACGCCTGCACTCCTTAAATAGTTAGAAGGATGTGATTATAGCAAGCACCAAACCTGGTCTGGTGCGAGCGGCCAACGAGGGAAAAAGAAACCCCCAGGTTTTATTTGGTTTATGCAAAACTAGCTTTTGCCAACGGCGTTGCTCGCCTTATGGTCGTAAATAGTTATCCCACAGAAACGTTTTACACAATTATTATAATAGCCTATAACACTCTGGTATAATTTAGCTTCGCATCGCTTTGCTTTATTTGATTTGATTTATTTTGATTTGATTTAATTTGATTTATTTTATTTGGTTTTAATTTATTCAGTTTGAGTTAGTTTGATTGTATTTGGTTTTAATTTATTCAATTTGAATTTGTTATCGGGTTTTATTTGTCCATGTTTTCGGATTTCTATTAATTTATGTGTGGCAATGGGTGTTATTTACCTGAAATAAATGAATTTATTTATTATTGAAAGAATTGTCTGAATCGGATCAGTAGTTACGAAGAATACCCCCAACATAAAACCATACTTCTTAATAATATTAGTATAGATTTAATAACCTTAGACCAATCAATAAGCCAACAGAGATTTCTGACCAGTTTCATAGTAAGGAGTTGATCATTAATGAAGGTATTAAGTCATAATGATTCTGATTCGACAATCAGTAAGAAGTAATTATTATAATATGTCATCAAATTGCCGGAACAATACGCATGGTAACACAGACCATAGTAATCAGTATTAGTGCCAATACACACAAAGGCACAACAAAATAGAAAGGCACAGAAGGTCGGATCAATATAATAATTGAAAACAGGCGCACACATACATAGATGCAAACGTACGCGATTTCAAGCTTTCTAAAATAAATGCTCGTAATCAAAACACATCCACTGGGAAACTACAGCACAAAATGCAAGCACATAAAAACAAATGACAGTCGCAAATACTGTAATTTGTGTTTCATTAGCTTATGCCCGCGGCTTCGCTCGTGTAGTATTCGGTAATTATTGTCCCACGGGATCATACCACCGGGATAAAAGTATTCTATGTGTTAACCCAGGTTTCTGTCTGCCTGATTTCATCTAAATCCGTTTAGTAATTTTTGCGTGAAAGAGTAAACTACAAACATACATCCTCACTTCAAACTTTCGCGTTTCTAAGATAGTTTGAAATCGTTGTATGTATGTAAATGTGAGCATGCAACTGATTCTACCGCTTTATACGTAGGGCTGACCTTCTGCTCTTACACCCTACCTTACGTCTCCAGCACGGGAATAGGTGACGACATAACTGAGCCATCTGGATCGATGATTGGATAACGTATCGGTGTACGTGGAATATTTGTTGCTGGAGATGGAAATCAAAGACAAATATCCAATCTGAATCTGTGATAAGGGATTCGAGATAAATTAGGTGGGTGTCACCTGTGTGATTTCTTATTTACATGATTGGTTTTTTGGGAGTTAGCTTTCGATAAGGTACTGGCTTTCGTGTTCTTGAGTGGAGACCGCGATTCGGCAAGCGTAAGGTGGAGCGCCCTGAGGCTCGGTGGAGCGACAATCTTCGCAGGGTAGCAACTGGATGAGAGTTGCTGAGAATCGAATAGAGTGGCGTGCGATTGAGGAGTCCTATGTCCAGCAGTGGACTGCTGTAGGCTGATGATGATGAAGTAACTGGCTTTATTTTAGTGCAGTTAGTGCTTTAAGTTGTCAGTAGAGTTACTGCTAGCGTCCTATTAGCTTGTCAATTAGCGTATTTACTTCAAACACAAAGATTGAAATCGTTAGATGTGACCTCATCGTACAACCTAAAGGCAACATGGAAAGAATAGTTTTCAACGAAACAGAAACCATTTTTTGCCGCGGTTGGGCGAATCTGACGTTCTGACTCTGTGTGTTAGGGTTAAAGTAAACGAAGTATTTTAGTGCAGCGTTTACCAGATAGGTGTAGTCATATTTAAGGATGTAGTACAGACCAGCAAAACTGTATATTTTCTCCACGGGACCAACGTCCAAATAACAAAAAAAAAATGTAAAAGTTTTTTTTATTTTTTCCTTTTTAAGCCTGTTGAAGCATTTCAGACAAATTCTTGTCATGTGTTCATTTTACATTGCTACTAGAAGATATTAGGAGATCATAAACATAGACGAAGAAGACAAAATACGTATTAAAGAAGCTCACTCATACATAAGCAAAGTTAATAAAAAATATAGGACTACCGCACAAGCTTCCTCTACGAAATGAAAAAAAAAAAACACGTACTTCGGTCTATAATTGACGGAAACATCGATGAAAATATATTTTTTTTTAAATGTATAAAGCCAGACGTAGAACCTCCTCCTTCTTTGAGGTCACACCTTTCTAAAACACGCTGTCTAAATAGCATCACATACATAGTAAAAAAAATAACTAATCATACTCAATTACTTATAGACACACCCCCAGTCATTATTTATATTCGATTGATGCCCCAAATAGAAACAAAGTCATCAATTACCTAAATAGCACATGATAGTAATCACAGGTTCGAATACCTA
Organism: Noctua comes; assembly: GCA_963082995.1. Classification (NCBI taxonomy): domain Eukaryota; kingdom Metazoa; phylum Arthropoda; class Insecta; order Lepidoptera; family Noctuidae; genus Noctua; species Noctua comes. The sequence goes on from OY720273.1 coordinate 16,257,031, forward strand.
TTAGTGTTAGTGTCCTATCACACGAAACGGAACCGGTATGTAATCCACACAGAGATGTGTATCTAGAAACCTATCTTCGAGGATATGGTTTCTGTGTTCAACCTATTTGAAAGTTAAGCAGTAGTTGTAGTTGAGCAGTGATAGCCTTGTGGTGTGATCGTTGGCCTGCCAAGTCATAGGTCTCGAGTTCGAATCCAAGGCACGCACCGCTGCTGTGTCGACGGCGCGTTCGTGTTCCACGCGCGCCTCAAAGAGATGTCAGCAACAAGGAAGGGCAAGGGCCAATGCCGGGGCTGCGAGACTGTTCGAAAGAGAAACCGCGGCCCTGGAGCACAAAGGGCAAAGAAGGAACGTGGATGTGGATTAGTTAGTACAAGTTTGACACTCCGTTCCGCTCCACCCAGAGCATAAAAAAAGGCAGCACCTTTTTTGGATTCATGTGCGTATTGTATAATAATTATCACTTGCTTCGGTGAAGGAAAACATCGTGAGGAAACCAGCATGCCTGAGAGATATATCTTGACGGCATGTAAAGAAATGTGTCAGTGGTTCATGGCCGACATAACAACAGGGTAGGCACCAACCACACAATAAAGAAGAAGAATTTTAAAGTTTTACAGTAATTATAGACATTCAAAAAGTATGAAGATGATCAGTCAGTAAATCAATACAAATAAATGAAATGGGAGTCTTTATTTGTAATTTCAAAATAACTTCTTTTTACTGAATGCATAATTATGTATATACGGCACTTAAAACAAAAAACATGTTTTTAAATTTTTGTCTGTTTGACGTATTTTCTTATTTTTTTAGGCGCTTTTTGGATATTATTCAGGAAAATTTATTTAGTGATTCAACAGCTTTAGCATTAACCCTTGCAATAAGGTCATTTGCCCGTCTTTAGGTCTCTTAAATACAAAGATATGACCATTTCATTGAACATACCCTAAATCGGCTGAATCAAAAAAACAAGATGGTTGCCATTCGCCGGCTGAAGTTCGGAGTACTAATTTCCGTGTATTTTTCAATAAAAATGAGTATAGTATATTATATACTCATTTTAAAGTATCGGTAACCGTTAGCCAAACACACTGTTTAATATGTGTAAAGTTCTATGAAAGTTACGACATTATGTAGGTCTAATATGTCAAAGGTTATTTAAAAATCATTGCAAGTGTAAACACAGTTAAAATTTTCCGTCGCGTAATTTCAGCTGTGCTCCTACACTAACCCAATCAGAACGTAGTCCGTGTTAGTGCCCGTTCACACGAAACGGGACGGCAATGAGTGATATCCGACGGCGCTCTGTCATTTGGGATCATCTCATTTCCGTGATCGACAATTGGGCGCTTGTTTTCGCAAGCGCCATTTCTGTATTATCTTTAAGCATTTTTGCTTTAGGAGATGTATTTATCTAGAATAAATCTGGGTAAGGTTTAAGTAATGATGGAACTTGTATTATTATCAGCCATTTTGTTATACGTATTTGTATCTAACTTGTAGATAAAATCAAAGTTACGGAGAAAATAGTAGATACTACAACTGATAACATATTAGAGACAGTTGATTATTTTATATGGAAACTAGCTTTTGCCCGCGGCTTCGCCCGCGTGGATGTCGTAAATATCCGATTACTTACCTTCACCCCCCTTTTTAACCCCTCAGGGATAGAATTATCAAAAATGCCGGGACACGTATAAATTAATTATCAATCGTCAGCCTAAACACAAAATTTTAAGATCCTAACTTCAAAACAGACAGACTTTCATAAAAACTTCCATCCCCTATTTTACCCCTTTAGGGGTGGAATTCTTTTCTTAGTGGAGATCTTCCCTTAACAAAAATACACTCTCCAAGTTTCATGTCTCTAGGGCCAGCGGTTTGGGCTGTGTGTTGATATATCACCCAGTCAGTCAGTCAGTTTACTATTTTTAATATAGATGAGGATCGATGCTTCAGCTAAATGCTTTTTGACTGATTGTTCATTTCCCAAAAAAAGATCTTCAAGCTGATTGCTACAATTATCACACCATTTTTGTTTGTGTTACTGAATCGTCACCTTTTATCCAAACAACCACCAAGTGCTAAATATCGTTTTATTAAAGCGGTTAAAGCTGCTTTAAATACACATAAAAATCGTACCATGCCATGAGAAAAAGCCATAAAGCGGGCATCGCTGTAAAGCGGTGTAGCGGTAATAAGTAATATCCGACAGGATAGGAGGTGTTATTTTGATTATTTAATTTCCTCTATTGGCCCCTGAAATTCGTAATAATCCAATTTTGTAGAAGGAAGATGAGGGCAGGCTCGTTTTTTACCTTTTTTCTTAATTCTTCATACTTCTAATGCTACGGATTTTCTTGATAAGTAGCTAAGAGAATAACTAAAAATATGATTTAATTTTTGAGTGATTTTATTGATATTTTCATTTGATTTGATTTTTTTATGATTGTAATGATTTTTTATATTTTTTTTATGATTACTTTACCCTCCTTCCCCTCCACACTACTAAGCCGCACTACTAGTAGTGTCCTTCTGCACTACTGGTCCAGTGGTATCGTAGGTTACTGTTTTTATTCATCCCAATTAATTATTTTTTGTACTTTTATGGGTATTTTGCCTGAATTAAAACATAATTTATTTATTTTATTTTTATTATTACTTTGCAGGGAATCTTAGCCTTCGTTGTAGTACAATTTCATTCTAATCATAATTATGTTAACCGACAGCAAGACAGTCCAATGGTAATGAACGGTCCTTAAATGTCCATTCACGTGAAAATACATCCATATGTACATATGTACTTGGTAATTAGTATCCCATTGTGCGGGAAGTCTAATCTAGGAGCGATGGATTCCCTGTATCTAATTGAATGAATTTGACGTTATAGAAGTATCACTGGTTATAATGATATCATATTTAACTATGTTCTTATACAGGGTGTCAACAGACCCTTCAAATAGCCGTCAACCAAGCATTCTGAACATCAAACTAAGTAACTCTACGCAAAAATTATTGCTGGGAATCGATTTTTTTTTTGGGGGTGAAAAATCACTTTTACGGTAGGACTCGATGGAAGGCACTCAAAGCATTGTGCTGATGAATGGATTGAGTAGTACGGCGGCCGTGGAGGTGTGTGAAGTAAAAATCTTACAATAAAAACATGTATTTAAAAAAAAACTTGTGAAAAAGTTGGAACTTTGACCCCCAATATCTCCGTAACTAAAAGGTTCCCAGGTATGGTCTAGAACAAAAAAAATATCGCCAAGACGCGGAGAACAAGTACTTTTCGGCTATGTTAAGGGTCTATTTACACCCTTTATATGGGTATAATGATACCATATTTAACTATGTTCTGATATGGATTTCCAAAGTCTTTCATTTATTATGCACGTTTTCAGTCACAGTAGACGATAGGTAAACTTACTTATTTTTACATTACTTTTATTTACTGCCTCGATGGTCGACTGGTCGTCATCGCGACTGCTGTCCATGAGGTCCTGGGTTCGACTCCTGGGTCGGCCTAAGTGGTATTGAGTTTTTCCATCAGGATTTTTTCAGTAGCAGTCACGGAAGTTGAATTCGAAACCCGGTTGATGGCAATAGGCTCGCCCCCTATTAAACGTAGGTATACTATTAGGTACACCTCTGCCTAGCTCTACGAGGATTACAGGCGTGAAATAATGTTATAGCAAAAGAAATAGTATCTTCTAAATTGTTTTACCATCAGCATTTTACTGAATTGAAAATACATAAAAGTACCAAAAAAGTTTCAAAAGAAATAAAAGCTTCTGAAACAAACTTTTTTTTTTCGAAGAATGATTAATCGTAGGCAGTATAAAAGAAGTCTTAATTGACAATTATCTTAGTATAGAGACGATCCATTTATTGCCAGTCAAGAAGCATTCTTCATCCTAATTTAAAAAGCATTGATACTTGTAATCATTATTTACGTGTGCTGTGAAAGTTTTAGACAAGCGTTAAACTAATGAACAGCTTAAAAAAAAAATTGTGAAGTCGAAAACAATCAAAAGTTATATAATTAGAATGACAATTTTATTGGTCAATACAAAAGCCAATAAATTGAATGCACATTAATATATTCGGTACTTATAACAAAAAATTGTTTATTTTTGTCTATCTAGTTGTATGTTAAATCCGGCTAATCTGCGAAACGGCTGGACCGATTTTGACGGGACTTTTATTGACAGTTAGATGATATAGTTATAAGGAGTAACTTTTATTTTACAAAAAAAGGTTAGGGTTTCGTTCAAAAAAATAACACACGAAGTGAAATTGTTATCAAAATCCAATTCAGATAGAGAAGATATTTCTAATAATTTCACGCGGACGAAGATCGCGGGCAACAGCTAGTTTGAAATAAATAAATTAAGTTATTATTTCCTATTATTTTTAAACATATTAAATACATTTTTAAATATTCTAATATAAAAAAACATTTAAAAATATATACAGGGTGTGGCGTAAGTAGTGGTCCACCGTTCAGGATTCGATGAACCAGATAATTAACTATAACAATTAAAAATTTTAACCATTTTTACCCAAGACCTTTTTTTTTACAAAAATCGCTCTTGATCTTGAAGGTGTTTTAAAAATTAGGGTTAAAATTAGAGAAGAACCAACTTTTTCTTCAAAAGAGCTGAATTTACATAAAAAATCATAATTTATCGTGATAGCTCTAGTATTCAGCAGTAATTAACAGAAATCAAAATGAAAAAATAATGGTTTTTGTTGAAACTACAAACAAATTTGTAAAAAAAGATAGAAATTTCGTAAATAAAAGACAAAAAGGAAATATTTTCGTAACCCTTGGGTAAAAATGGTTAAAATTTTTAATTGTTATAGTTAATTATCTGGTTCATCGAATCCTGAACGGTGGACCACTACTTACGCCACACCCTGTATATAAAATAAAGTTAATTATTAGTTATCACAAATAAGGTGTAATCACACTAATAGCTAAGAAATGTAGGACAGAGATGATAACGACATGGAATCACCCTAAGATACCGCACTTGGCGAAAACACTATACATCGACATTCATATCTGAACATTCCTTGTATACACGACAATTTCTATCGTCCACCACTCTTACCTCACTACAATAAACATTTCTAACGTTATAAAATAAAACTTCAGGAAGCGTTATGAAAAATTCAAAGCTCCGTTATTGTTTTCTTTAGAAGAATAAAGCGATTTTTCAAGCGTGCATTAAAAGATTATGATATCGGGCGAAGACTTCACAATATTAAAGGAGAAAGAAAAATAAACAGTTGAAACTTAATTCCACCTTATCCGAGGGAGGTAGGTAGCTACATAATTTTATGTACATTCCATCGAACAATCTAGCGATCTTACCAAGGAGGGGGCAACGTTAGAAGAGAAAGCGATTTTAAGTATGAATATGGACGGCTATAAAGGATGATTTCCACCAAACGGCTCGCATCGCATCGGATCGGAACGGATTTTACAATCTTTAAACGATATTAAATCGTGTACACAGTATTTAAAGTCTATTTTACCAAGTCGCGCACAGCAGTTCGACTGCGGGCGTCTTCCGCGACGTCTGTCGTCGTTTCCGATCGGATCCTTTCGGCTGTCAACACGGTAGGAATGAAACTATCGTATGCGTCGACATACTGTCGGTCGCGATCAGCTGTCGCCGCATCCGTTCGTATCCTTTCCGTTTGGTGGAAATCATCCTTTAGAGTTGAATGAGACCTAAGTAATGATGATTGGATTTTGTAATAGATGATGTGGCTAGAATGGTGGTAACTATTGAGATGACGGTTATTAGATATGTTCTACAGTTAAGGAAGAGGGACATGTTGCAAAGGCGAGAGGAAAGTGTAAATGTGGACGGAAAACTCATACTATGTAGATTTACTATAGACGATACATGGTGCAAACCGACCCTTCTGCATCCTGTACATCAAACTAAGTAACTCAACGCAAAAATTATTGGGTTTTTTTTTTGGGATGAAAAATCACGTAATACTTAGTAGAAGTCAATGGAAAGCACTCAAATCATTGTGCTGATGAATGTATTGAATAGTACGGGGGTCGTGGAGGCATTTAAAGGTATAACATTAAAAACTTGTGAGAAAGTTAGAACTTTGACCCCCAATATCTCCGTAGCTACAACGTTCCCAGGTATGGTCTAGAACAAAAAAATGATCACAATGACGAGGAGAAGAGGCTTCGTTAAGGGTAATTTTATACCGGGCACGCCGCAATCGCGGCGGTAAGACCCCTCTTTGAGGAGTGGCTGGATAGGCGTCACGGCGTCCTGACCTACCGCATGGCGCAGGTCCTCACCGGACACGGAAGCTTCGGGAGGTACCTGTGTCTGATGGGGAAGGAGGTAACGCCTGGGTGTCACCACTGCGAGGACCGCCCGGAGGACACGGTGGAGCATACGGTGCAGGACTGCCCCGCTTGGGCAGGGCACCGCCGTGTCCTCACGGCGGCGATAGGCGGAGACCTCTCGCGCCCGGCATTGGTCGAGGCCATGCTGCGGGGCGAGACGGAGTGGGAAGCGGTCGCCTCCTTCTGCGAAGCAGTCATGCTCGCGAAGGAGGCGGCGGGCCGCGTGAGGGAGAGGACAGCGTCCTCCCTCCACCCCAGCCGCAGTGGTAGACGCCCACGGCGCCGGACGTCGGCAGACGATCTCCGGCCACCGTAGGCGCGGGCTTGCGGGCGGCGAGTAATGGGCGACTCGCTGTCCGACCATGGACCATGCCCGGGTCGACGGCGCGTTGTGTTCCACGCGCGCCTCAAAGAGTGTCAGCATTATGACGGGGCCCCCCTCTAGAGGGCGAAAGCCTGCCGGGGTCGCGGGACTTATAGAATTACCGTGACCCTGGATCATAAAGGGCTATTGAAGGACACCGTGGATTTTAGTCAGTACAAGTCTGACAGTTCCTCCCACTCTGCCCTGGGTGGGAGGACTCATTTGATGATTTTACCAAGATAAAAAAAAAAAAAAAAAAAAAAAAAAGGGTAATTTTATACCCATTATAGAATAGATAATTCTTCCCTTTTGATTATTATTGACTGTGGACGCGTAACCTAACATTATACTAAGTTATTATAATGACAAGGTATCTATATCTTGTCAAACTTTTATAATAACTTCATAACTAAGTCCAAAGTAATTACATGAAACTTGGTTCGTTTGGTTAGGTTATTATCATAATTTATGTTCTTTTCTAACAAATGTGTTGTGGTCGTTAACAGAATTCATGATTATTCAAACTTCATGTGGCTTTGTTTACTTAATTAATAATTCCAAATTATCGAACAATTAACTCTTATTAATTTTGGTGGATTGGTACGCAAATATTACGTGATTGGTAATTTATAAACCTACCCTCATTAAATCTACATCAGTTGACATTGGTTGAGAGACTAATTATTTCTGTCAATAATTAATATTTAAACAAGACTACATAATTATGATAAATTATTTTAGTTGGCTTTTATAATATTCACTTATCGTCTGTTTTGAAAATACTGACATTGTTTTTGACGTTCAGTTAGGATATATATTGAGGAGAATAAAAAGATCTATTACATAAGTTCTTTTTATTCCTTGATTATACTGACTTATAAGATTAAATATACTTCTTAGTGTTATTTAGCTTGATGGTTAACTTTTATAACAATAAAAAAATTGTTTATGGATTTGAAACCAAACAATTTTTCTGCAGCACATCGCCATGAAAAAACATATTTACCTGTGTAAGTAAGCAAAGTAATTATACAAAAAGGCACTCTCTCCTCACTTAGACCCAAGCACTTGGCTGCAATTTCGCGCTCGCAGTGTGTAGACGGTATTGTTTGCTGGAGGACCGCCTCGGGAGAGTCGAGTGCCACGGCACACCTACCTGATCACCGTAGATGTAACGTAGCTCCTTATTTATATTACTAGCACAACCTCCACTGCAATGCAGAAATTAAATTGTAAAATATTGTATTGGTTGAATAAAAAGAAATACTTTATATAGTTATGCTGTCGTTACTTGGCTTATAAAGTCTTATTTTAACTTAGTGTTTATTATAAAAATTCAATTTAAATAAGTCAGAAGTCCAAATTCAAGGATTGCCAAAAATCGATGGAGCGTAGGTATTGTAAACATCAAAATCACCGATCGCATACGCATCACCACAATACGCTCTAAGACAGGCATCCCCAATATTGGCGATAAGTCTGCGAGGTTAAAATGAGACTGGGCGCATAGGTGGGTCACATTTCCAGGTAAGGACAGATGGGCCAGAATCGTCACATGGGTGCCTGAAGACGGTCGTCGTCATCGACGAAGGCCCAAGAAACGCTGGCGTGACTAATTGGACTTGTTCCTGAATGACTGGCCAGAGAAGGCAAAACATCGGGAGAGTTAGAAAAGAATGGCTGTCCAGCAGTGGGACAGAATAGCCTAATATAAAAAAAAGTTAATCAAATAAATGAAAAAGAAATATATTTATTTATTTATTTATTTATTTACACTTCAAGCACAAAAGTACAATGGCGGACTTAATGCCATAGGCATTTTCTACCAGTCAACCTTTGGGTGATGCAGAGACAAACAGTGGTAGGTGTATCTGAAAATAGTTATAATTTATACTAAGATTAGCTACAAGTATATATAAAATACTATAAATATATATCAAATACTATAAATATATATCAAAATTTAGATAAATGAAAATAGACATTTACACGAATAAACTAAAATAATATAATAATATAATAACAAACAATGGGGAAAACATCACCGTCGTGACGAAACTGCCAGCTTCTTCTGAATGTACTCGCGAACTGTATATCATCTATGTATACACAACATTAACTGTAATAAATACTCAGATCATATTACTTTCAGTAGCAAACTCATTACAATAGCAAGTAATCCTATAAAGCCCCTACAAAACTATTTTCATAAAATAGGCCCATAGCCGTAAAGCTCGCGTGGATAATATAATACGTTATTAATATTTTAATTTGGTAAAAGCCCGAGGCTATATCCAGCTCACATTGGTGTTCGTTAAAATAATATATTGAACCATAATAACTATTAAATGTGTATTGAGCTTGAATGGTTAGATATAGTTCACTTTTATTACAACGTTTACCTTATAATATTAAATCTAAGAACCAGGTTTATGACTGGGTATGCACATTTCACAGTTATTAAAATAGAAATTGCTTTAATAAAGATTTCGAACGAAATTATCTGGCAATTTCTATAAACTAAAACACAATTCTAAAGCTCATAATGAAAAAAACGAGAAAATGATGTACAGGATTCGACAAAGTTTTATAAATGAAGTCATCATTAAGTACAAGATAATCCTCGGATAACCTCAAAACCTTCATTTAGTTAATAAAGCGTAAAACAAGAAAGTGTTAAAATTTACCGCTTTGTGGAGCTTAAAACTAAAAATTGCATAATTAAAAACTAGTTAAATTAACTTCGTAGCGTCTTAACAAAGTTGAAATTATGAAGTTGGTAGCTCTGTTTTGCTCTACCACGAATTCTCACGTCGACTCGGCTGAAATTATACTTCCAAAAAATGCTTTTTTGAAATACACAAATCTGGTTTCATTCATGAAATTTTGTTCTGGCACGTATAATAACAGCAGATACCATTGAGCCAGCAAAGTCTTTACAGATGCATTTTATTTATACCTACTAAATATCTCTGTTTCTGTTCTTCAACACTCTCTTTTAATATAACGACTCTGCACGATCTTCTTAAGATCAAGATTGTAAAATAGTTGTGCACAACAGCGCACAAGAGCTTAAGAAGTTACTCCCACAATTTGTTCTCCACAACATTCCTGAAGTTTCGAGTTCACGAAGTAAGATCTTCAACATCGATGGACTTGTATTCCGAGTTCACAGCGATACCGCCGCTGAGGAGCGAGATAACTTGTAGGGAATAATTTGAAATTTGCCCGAGGCCAATTTTATTATAGACGTTAAATGGGTATTACCAGTTTGAAATCCTTAAACGCTCACTTTAAATGTGAATTAAGGAAATTCTGAGTAAATTCGTTGGAATGTTTATGAACGATTTACTAAACATTTGAGGAAGTTTACATTTTATGTTTTGTAGATGTACAAGTAAATGGATGATCAAAATATAAATTGCGGAACAAAATCCCAAATTCTAAGTACAAGAACTTAATAAGTGATTTAAGCTTTCACGGTTTACAACTAAATTAAGAGTTAAGAGCTTTATTTTGAGCCCCACAGCGTCGAAATATCGGGAGCTCAAAATAATGAACAATCACGGAAGAAATCCTGTAAGTGACAGTATAAGTTTAACTTAATAAATTTCAGTAGTTTCTTCAAAAGTAACAATATTCTTTCCAAAGCTGACTCAGTGAGTATTTCTTCGGTGTGTTTTACTAAATCAGGTAGGCCAGGTCTTTCGTTACGAGTACCCTAATAAATCCTTACTTTAGTCAAGCCTTGCAACATATGCGGGGCGATAAGAAACAGGCTTAGTTTACGTTTTTCATCCTGCCTTAGGTCAGCATAGAAATGTGTGTTTTAAGGTTGGTATTGCGTTTTCTACGGTAGTAAAGTTCTGTATTTAATTGTTTAGAAGACCATATTCACGTGCTATACTAGCTGTTCAAGTCATCATTCTCTTGCCCTTATCCCATTTCATTTGGGGTCGGCGCAGCATGTCTTCTTCTTCCACACTTCTCTATTACTCGTTATCTCATCAGACACCTCCTTTCTTGCTGCTCAAGTAGTGCGATAAAATTCGAATGTGAAGATCGATGATCGGTCGATGGTTCGATGTGTGTAATGTAAGTGTGTGTGTGATATATGTGTGTGTGTGTGTGTGTGTTGTGAATGTGTGTGTGTTGTGTGTGTTTTGTTTAATTTTTGACTGCCTCGTTGGTCTAGCAAGCACTACCGCTGAGCTTGACGTTTTGGGTTCGTTTCCCTAGTTGGACAAAGTGTTATTGGGTTTTCCATCTGGAATTTTGAGCAGCTTGGAGTCTACATTTATGCCCGATTGGTGGTGATATGGAACTGAAACATAAATGTTGGTGTGTGTGAAAAAAGTCGTATTGCAGAATTATGCCACACTGCACTATGAATACTTGCAAATGCTTTGTAGTCACGTTATGAAAATTGTGAAGATAATATTATTTTTATCTTCAAATTAAAAAACTTTTTTTTTTACTTCAACGCATTTTACATTTTTCTTATTAAAATAAATATATTATTATATTATGAGAAAATATCAAAGATTTCTAACTTACCAGGTGGGAATTATACCCGTGTAGGAAAATAAGCAGTAAATAATAACTTTTATATTGTCCCAGTTTATTCAAAGGATCTGCCGAAAACATAACTCTGAAAGGTTTCAATTTCGTTAGCGTCAACGCTTTGTTCACACGTACTCGGTAAATAAACTTTGACGACACGATAACTACGAAATAATACGGTACCTACCCTTTTTTGTATATTGAAAATTCTGTGTGAAATAGACCAGTTGTGAAATAAAGATGATAGATAAATAAATTTTTCTTCCTCGTTTTAGGGGTAGTTCACTGATGTTCATTAGGGCATAGTTCTTCTTGAATTTTTATATTTAACTAGCTGTTGTCCGCTGCATTCGTCGGCGTGAAGTTATCAAAATATTAATTACTTCCTTATTTGATCGGATCGAATTTTTTAATTGTTTGTTATTTTGTGTAATATAGCATAAGTTACTCCTTATAACGTCAGCTATCTGCCAGTAAAAGCCCCGTCAACATCGGTTCAGTAGTTTCGGAGATTAGCCGGAACAAACAAACAAATAGACAGACAAAAATTAAAAAAAAAAACAATTTTACTTATTTGTGGAGATTTCAGCTACTAATTTCAGATGAATAATAAGGTAAAACTCTAGTAGGTATTCACATTACCATTAGTGATGAGGATCATCGAGTAAAGTAAAACTATCCACCGATCATGGAGTAAAGTAAAACTACCCACCACCGTCTTACCGCGAGTTGCGATGCTTAAATAAAATCGCTCGTCACGCTACGGTCAAACAGCTCCGCTAGAAATTTTACTGACCATCATCTTTAACACGACATAAAAACTATAATTGTGTCGTCATGGGACGAAACACATCATCATCTGCCTAGCCTTTTCCCAACTACTTTGGGGTCGGCTTCCAGTCTAACCGGATGCAGCTGAATACCAGTATTTTACATGGAGCGACTGCCTATCTGACCTCCACAACCCAGTTAGTACAGGATAATACGATGTCTCTTGGTAAGATTGACAGACTTTTTGGGCCTGTAACGACTGTCAAAGACGTTATGGGACGTAACTATTCTATGTTTCAAATAAATAATTATCTGAAAATTAGTTGCATACTGATATTCATCTACACACTAATTTTAATTTTTAATTATGATTTTAATTTTAATTCTGATTGTGATTTTGATTTTATTTGAATTATGTATTTAAAAACCATAGCTGTGTGCGGTGAGTGTTGGGTACTCATCTGATTTTAAGGGAGCACCCAACGACAAATAAGTAGTGATGTGCTTACCTAAGAGGTTGATACACTTGTCTTTGACTGTGTTAGATGTATCTCGTATCTTTGAAGTAGGGTATCTAATTGTTGGTGAGCCAAATAAATAAAATAAAATACACGCAAATTACTTCATACCACCACCACTATACTCAAAAACCTTTCCGTACCTAGTCCTTCGGCATCCACTAACTTATTTACCGCTCAATATTACCTAAAACCTAACACTACTGAAGCGAGAATTTTACGAGTTCCAACACTGTTGGGGCTATTGAATTATTTATAATAACGTACGTCAGCTGGTAATAGAACAAGTCACTTGCTTTTAAGTTGACAACAGTGTTCGTGTCACACGCCATAAGGATTGTACGTTGTGCGCGTTTACCCGTAATTTTACACGTATTTCACAGTAATATTCGCACCGTAAATTAGATTTTTTCAAGTTGAAAAGTGCTTTCGCTTGCGGTAAAGGGTTATGGGATTTTCTTCTGTTGTTGGAGTTTATGAACTCTTGTGATGATATTTATTGAGAATTTCGAGTGTAATTATGTCAAAAGCACTTTTATCTGGGAGCAGCGGTGGCCCAGTGGTAGCGGTCCCCAATTACGAGCAGTAAGTCGTGGGTTCCAGTAGCGAAGGGTGAATTTTTATACGAGGTAAGCCGGAGTACATATCTGTAATGTGATTATATTATTTGTCTATAGAATACTGACTGTGCCATTTTTAAAAGGGAAGCCGGTAGGAATCGAGTTGTATTGAACCTTCGCCACTGGTGGGTTCGAACCTAGCCGCATTACTTTGTAATTTATTTCATCACCACTGCTTTCAAAAACAGTGAAGGAAAACATCTTGAGGAAACCGGCATGTCCTAGAACCAATTCAACCATCACTGGGCCCGCGTGCTGGATTATAGCCCATGCCTCTCATAGAGAGGAGGCCTGTGTCAAAGCAGAGGGAATATTATAGGCTGATTATGCACTTCTTTTAATTTGTAAAGGGATCAGAACCTGTTAGAAGAAACTAGTTGAGATTGAAACGTTAACAGTCATCAAAATTGTACTGATAGAGAAAAATAACCCATGTCGTATCGACTAAATACAGAAAAAAATGCAAAACTTTTACAGCTTAAAAAGCCAACAACAGCTAGATAGCTTGTAAACCTAGAACTTACAACCCATCGACAATTCTTTTATTTAAATCCGTATAAACAGGCAGTTTGAATATAACCATTCCAATATCCACAAACAGATAAAATTCTACAATTTCATATCGCAAACAAAGTTTTTGAGGAAAAATTTTCAATTCTCTCCGTATAATTTTAAAGTTTAGCAGCCCGAGTCTTGCAGTAAAAAGTAAGTGCTACAGTTTTGGAGGGTAGTATTCTAATAATACTAGACTTTGGCTGCGAGACCCGGGCGAACTTTACCTTGCGAATTTGAATTTGGAAAATGTCAGTATGTTTTTTTTTCTTTCTTTTTTCTTTGTGTGTGTTAGTTCTATATTCAGCTCTGAATCAACTTAAAAAGGTTGTGGTGTAATCATTACTTGTAGTGTGGCTTCAAGTTCAAATGATGCTTAATTTAAATCTAATATTTAATAAAAACCGTTTAATTATTTTGCTTCGCTTACAGCTGCTTTGATATTGATATAACAATCAATGTGAACAATGTAATTTTTGAAAGCTGCTCTTCTGTACAGATATCGATCTGATGCGTGGTCAAATTCTGATGACTCAGTCAATCAATACTGTATTTTATTCTGTCCCACTTTCTGTCCCACTGCTGGGCAAAGGCCTCTCCCATGGCTTTCCAATTGTGTTTGTCATTTGCCTACTCTGACCAATCCGTTAAGAATGATTAAGGGGCCTACCATGACGTCTTAAAGCAGTATTATTTAATCTTATTCCAGTGTGCAAAAGAGATGGCGCTACACCTAGAGTAATAGGGGGCCGAGCCTATACCCATCAACCGAGCACAAATCTAGACTCCGTGGCTGCTGCTGAGAACTTCCTGCTCGAAAAACCCAGTAACGCCTTCCCCGGCCCGGGAACCGAACCCAGGATGTCATGCTCAACAGTCACGCTTGCAACCACTAACCAACGATGCAGTCTCCTTTTACATTATAAGTATTCTCTGATTTACTTTAAGTTTTAGAAAGTAAATTATTGGAATAAGTGTCTATTAAGAAAAACAAAAGACAATCGGCATTGTTTTAATATATCTATATATCTATACATACATATAAAATTCAAAGTCCTGATTGACTGACTGACTGACTTATATATCAACGCACAGCCCAAACCACCGGTCCTAGAGACATGAAACTTGGAGGGTATGTTCTTTGTGAAGAGTAAGTATCCACTAAGAAAGGATTTTTGGGAATTCCACTCGTAAAGGGGTAAAATAGGGGATGGAAGTTTATATGAAAGTCCATCAGTTTTGAAGTTAGGATCTCCAAAAATAGGGGATGAAGGAAAGTAATCGGATATTTCTCGACATCCACGCGGGCGAAGCCGCGGGCACAAGCTAGTAATAAATAAATGGGTCTGTAAAGTACCCCAACTGAGAAACAAACATACCGCCAAAATCAATCATTTAAAATTCGAAAATCGAAACATCGACCGGTCATCCGGTCAATTTCTTCTGAACCCCTGGTAACGTAGCAAATCATTCACTGTCAACAAACATTAGCCGTTCATTTGCGGCCTATTTGTTCATTCGTTCGTTCATTTAGTAACATCGTTAGTGTACCTTGGAACATTTTTTCCCGAAGAAAAACCTTTTTTTCGTTCCCCGAGTTAATTTGTTTAAGAGAATGAATGTGTTTAGACAAATGTTGAACATTTTTTGCGCTTTGTTTGCGCGCAAATGCGTTATTATACAGTGTTTCTCTCTAAGGGAATGAGTTCGTAATCTTCTTTTTTACAAATGAGCCTGGATGTTTGAAATTAAGTTTAATGTTCGGAGGGTTAATTTCGAGAAACAAAATGGTGTTTCCTGTTCAACAAGATTATTGCTGAGCCTTTAAAATTGCGTTGGTGCATTACTTTCTATTTGATTAGATTGCCAACATCCCTCGGGTTTTGCGGAAGAAATTGTAGGAATATTTGTTTAGAAAATTATTTTTCCTCAATCCTTATCATTACCAGCATTTCACTGTTTATTTCCAGGCTTTGTAACGCCTTTATATTTTACTTAGTAATTTATTTATTTTATGATTTAAGGGAATAGGCTTCTTCCTAACCACGGTTTATTCGGTCCTAAAATCACTCACACAAAAATTTGATCTTCAATATTTAGTTGAAAATTTCCAACAGGGTTATCCCAAATTCGTATATCATTAACAAAACACACAGTCCCAAACTACACGGACCAAAATCCAAATTATCATACGTAATTCAAACTACAGGGCTTATCACAATAACATACAATCACGAACAAACATCAAGTTACGGAACAATACCGGTTGGAACCGGTTTCGACCGGAGCTATCTAGACTACACCGGTGTGAGATAACAAGGGGTGTTTAACTAACATTGAGCTTGCAGGACTAAAACAAACAGTAGACGATGTAATTATAACTTCTGAATTCGAGGACGATGACGTCATCGGGTCGCTATGGTTGCTATGAGGAAATTGTGGAGTAATCGGAGCGAGCTTACTTTGTAAAGAAAACCTGGCGTCGGATAGGCAAAACACAGGGAAAAACAAAACAACTTTGTTTACACCTGGAAATTGGGATGAAAATGATTATAATATTTCAAATCAATATAATATCATTGAAAATACATAGTATAAAACAGAGCCGTTTCCCGTTGTCTGTCCCTATGTATGCTTAGGTCTTTAAAACTACGCAACGGATTTTGATGCGGTTTTTTTTAATAGATAGAGTGATTCAAGAGGAACGCTAGAAAATATATTGCACCCGTTCAAAGCCGGGGCTGGTCGCTAGTTGAATATAAACCTTTTCGTCAGCACGGGACTCACTTTGTTTAGGCATGCAATGTGAAACATAATTTGCATTTAGAATTCCTACTGCTGGCTGAGACAAAGACAAAGTGTTTTTTTTTTTTCTTTCTTTCAAAATGGGAAAAGAATTACAGGCCGGCAAGAATTCGTCCATATCGCTATCGCTGTGCCCAGAAGGTTGGCAGCTTTGCCACGTTGAATGGCATTACTGATTCATGATTCTATGATTTAGGTCAATGCTAAAATAAAATCCTCATCTAACATGATTATGATCTCATCTGCACATATTATTTCCAATACAATGCCCTTGCTTTAACAAATTAATAATAGATTGAAATACTACATGTGTATTCAACCCCTCGCCCCATTTTATTCGCCCCCTTTCTTTCGCCCCCTCGTTGAATCTACTTATATCGTCGACATTGATGACTATCGTCAGTCTCAACCCCTATGATTATGAGAAAGTAATTATGATTATTTGCAGACACTATTTGAAGTAAAGTTTATTATATTGTATAGGGTGAATGATTCTAGGGAGATATTGAAAGGCATAGGATCATAGTATAACGAATTAAAAGGTTTAGTGTGTGTAAAAAGTTGAAATGTAAATATTTATGTAGGTAACACTGTTTTAAGCTTTCACGGTTTACAACTAAACTTATACTGTCACTTACGGGATATCTTCCATGATTGTTTATTATTTTGAGCTTCCGATATAAACCTGGTGATACTGTGAGTGTGTTTTGCCGTGACTTAGGGTCGAGTTCCAATAGTGCGCGTAGCAAAAGACAAAGAAAGAGGGTAGATAGATTTGTCTGCTCTTAACAATTTATTTTCCATCCACCCGCATTCTCCAGTCAACCCGCGATCATGGCGCTTGCAACAGCGTCGAAATATCGGGAGCTCAAAATAATGAACAATCACGGAAGATATCCCGTAAGTGACAGTATAAGTTTATGTAGGTAATTTATTGAATAATAGTAGTAGCCTCGTCACTGGTGTGACCGTCGGACTGCTAAGTCATAGGTATCGAGTTCGAACCCAAGACACGCATCTCTGAATTTTCGGATTCAAGTTCTTTTTATTGTATAATTATCACTTGCTTTCAGTGGAGGAAAACATCGTGAAGAAATCAAACCAGCATGCCTGATACATCTTTCTCGATGGCATGTAAAGCCAAGCCAGAGGCCCATGGATGGTTTAAGGAAAACTCTGACACTAGGTTAGTCACTAACCACACGAAAAAGATAGATTGAATAATTAGAGGTTAAAAATCGAATAAGTGCAACATTTCATCCACGTGGCAGATTAAGAGCCTGCGCAGACTCACAGCTGAGAAGAGGCGTTCCAAGCAGTGGGAACATCATCTACTGATTATGATAACATAGCATAACATCACGCCTGTAATCCCCGCAGGGTAAGACAGAGGTATACCTAATTAGTACACCCGCATTTCGCCAGTTATGTTTAAGTCCCATGTAATAAGGGGCGAGCCTATTGCCATAGGACACAAATCCAGACTCCGCGGCTGCTATAGAACCATTCCTAATGGAAAAACCCAATAACACTTTGTCTGACCTGGAAATCGAATCCAGGACCTCATGCTATTCGAAGCGAGCATTAAAACCCTCCCTTATTACTATGTGTCTCGTCTAGTAAGTCATACTGTACTGACAAGTATTATTAACTTGTCTTGTATGTTATCTGAGGGTGAAGCGGTACTAGTGTTTTGTTCCTTGATACAGGATTTATATGGCTTTGGATTAAGATTACTAACTTAACCTAAGATGGTTTAAGTAGATCAGGTTATGATAGTAACTAGCTAGAAGCCCGCAGCTTCGATCGCGTGGAGGTTGAAAATTATTCCAAAGGCGTGTACCGTACCGTGATAGAATGTATTCTATGTCCTGACCCATTTATGGTCCCGTATATGTATTCCAAACTCCATCGAAATCCGTACCTACTGGCGTTAAGATGTGACAAAAAAGTTTCACACTACTAATATACACACAATATATTAACATAACATCCTCGAAGGGTTAGGCAGAGGTGTAGCAAATAGTACACCCACATTTCACTAGTTACGTTTAAGTCCCATTTAATAGGCGGATAGCCTATTGCCATCAATCGGGCATAAATCCAGATTCCGTAGCTGCTACTGAGAAATTTCTAATGGTAAAAATCCAATAACAATTTGGCCGACCCGGGAATCAAGCCCATGAACTCATGCGCATTCACACAGTATACAAGGTGTAACATAATAAACGCAAGACCTCCCGTGTGGTCTCTCGCACCATGAAACTAAACATCTTTTGTTCTACGAGTTCTTGAAATTCGCAAAAAAATAAAACTTTCTATAGGAACTGACGCAATCAGCTGATCCACATGTACGGTAAAACTAAAAAAAAAGTTATGAATTTCCAAAAGTCATAGAACAAAAGTTGTTCAGTTTCATGGTCTGAGACACTACACGAGATTTCTTGCGTTTATTATGTTACACGTTGTATTAATAAGGACAAAAATATTAGTTAGGATGTGAGTCAGAAGTCTAACGATTCCATTCGCTTTACAATTAAGTGTACTATTCTAAGCTGTCATTGAGAATCCATCCAATAAAGCCGACTCAATATCAAAGAGGTCCATTTTCAATCCCTTCACAAACAAAAGTTCACTCTTAACAAATAGATTGTGAGCTCAGCACATAAATTAAGATTCCCTTGAAAGTATTGGATGCCTTTATGAAAAGCCACCCCTTGGCCCCGTCCCATTTGTCCACTCATCCCCGCTCGCCACTCATGTGCGCCGTGATATATTTAGATCGGCAAACATCGGCGGTTGTCGGCTAAATTCGGTGAGATTCGATCATGTGTTAGAAATTGATAAAGTTGTTGTTTGTGGGTAGTTCATGTTCGAAATGATGAAAATATATTTATTTTTGTAAGTAGTATATTAAAAACATTTTTTCACGTCATTGTTTTTACAAATTAGATGACCTCCGTATTTCCAATCTGACTACTCCAAGAAAAATGATATTATAAATAAAAAGAGGTAGATATCGCACTAGTGCGCGCAAATTGTTGCAGAAAAATTCAGACAATTGTCGTAATTGAAGTACTTCAAGCGCAATAGCTATCTTTTTCTGTATCATACGTTCCGTATTATCTATCGCAGTCCTAACCATGCAACGATATTTGAACGCCGCTCAATATGAACGTAGAGTATATTTCTTTATAATATCATCGGGTCACAGTCTTTTTCAAATGGTAAGTCAACTTTTCTTGTGTTGGTACGAGAATAAAGCATAGGTATATTGAACCAACCAAAAGAAAGAAAAAAGAAAGAAGATATAGAAAGAAGTGATGAGATAGGTGAAGTTGGCAGCGCTGACTGGTTGACTTACTACCAAGGCTCAAGGCAGGAGGCTAAACTGGCATTGAACCTTCAAAAGCATGATGACTTTACATGAAGGTATAAAAATATTTCAAGCACAATTGTATCCTTTATCGATTCAACTAAATCGATTGTAAAAAGCAGTTCACCCCTCGGTCAAAAGAACCATCAAATTAATTCACCACGTACCACCAAAATGGAATGCTGTCCAGCGATTTAGTTTCAATAACGATCACTAAGCAATCTCCTTGATCGCCAGCTACATAATAAGACTATCTAAAGTCCCAGCTACCGACAGTCGTAGGGCGAAAAACTATGTAATTTGATTTTGTAATATCGCTTAACGATACACCCTTTCGAGTGGGGTGTATAATATACTCCCATGGGAGGACCTTTTGAGACCTCTTACCCTGTAATTGGGCGTAGTTGCCGACGTTTGGCCGAGTCACCGTAATATGTCATTTATTTTTAGTTGAACGGCTTTTATCGGCAGCCTTATGCTGTCATCATCAGAAATGACGTTATCGTAAAATGCTCGTAGAATTTGAAGTAGATGGGTAGCGGAGTCAATAATTATTGTGTTCTACAGTAACTAGGTTGTGGAGGTCAGATACGCAGACGCCATGTAAAATACTGTATTCGGTGAGACTGGTAACTGACTCCAACTGGGACAAGGCTAGGCTTGTGATGGTAATGGGTGGTGTGCTCAAAATAGAGGTCATGTTTCTAAAATGTGTTTGATGTGACAAAAAAAAAATATCAGAGATAAATAACATGAAAATCTAGTCATCAGAATAAATGAAAGCCTCAAATAATGGTCGTAGAATTCGAAGTGGGTACCTAAAGATGAGTACTTAAAATACAGGTCATGTATAAAATGTATTTGATCTGTCAACACAAAATCTCAGGGAAAAAGAATATGAAAATCATTGAATTTCTAGCGCGTACAGTACGCCGGTACCCACTTTCGTTTTGATCTCGAATATTCTTCGCGGATTTGGGTATAGGAGACATCCAATGTTCAAAGATAAGTGGGTTATACTTATGTTGGCGCAATATTTTGAGATCCTTACTTCTTACACGTTTAAAATATATTTTGAGTAGATTTTGACTGTGGTTTTACACGCATGGAAGTGGGAAATTAGCCCACTGGAACATATACCGGTATATACATTTATTTATTAGAATTTCATGTATAATATTGGTCCATAGGCGGACTTATTGCCAAAAGAAATTCTCTACCAGTCAACCTTATAACTATAGTATCCTATAAAGAATAAGGTTATGGTCTAACCTGGGTACGGGTATAATCTATCAGTGCGCCAAATGTCATGCAAATCCATTCAGCTTTTCAGGACCTTGAGGTGTCTACAAGTAGTAACAAACTGATGAACAGAGTTACTTTAGAATTTATAAAACACAGTTTGAATATGTTACTTCTTTCGTTTTAAAACATTTCCTGCACATAAAAAAAAACATCTAAAACATCACGAATTCCAAACAAAACCGTACACAGTCAGGTCAATTAAACACAAACATCATCGCATACATCAAGCGTTTACGGCTTATTTTTCACTTCCATCCCTCTCACACCTACCACATTAGAGGGGGATGAATCTACATGCGTTATTTCACCCCGTCGAAAATCGTGGCCGGGTACTGTCGTTACATATTCATGAGACGAAGGCACGGCGGTCCTAGTAAATGCGTTTAAGTTATGAGCGCTGAGCGAGCAAAAGTGGGGGCCAAACAATTGCGTTAGATTATTGTTTTCCACGGCAAATGAAATTGTCTAAGTAAGTTTTAGTAGATATTGTTTTACGGGATAGTGTATGCGTTTTATGAATTTTTTGTTTTTCCTGAAGCCATTTTGTGATTAGACAGATGCAAAGTGAGATGTAAAGTAACTGTGAACGGACTGTAGATTTAAGGTGGAACACGTATGTATCTACATAATTATAATCACTAAAACCATCAATGCAATAAGCCTCTGTTTCATGAAAAAGTCATTCAATATGGGATTAAATGAACTTAGAGGATTATATTGTCATACGTGTATTGCGACTGCGACGGCGTGCGGCGAAAAAAACTAATGAAGTACTTATTTAGAACACACCTTACGGCGATTATCACACTGCACCGCGCTCCGTCGCATAACGCGCGGGCGCAGATTTTAACATTGTAAGCAAGTATCTGAATTTGTATAGAAAACACGCCTAGGACAACACACTGACAACGCGTCGACGTAGAATGTTAAAATCTGCGGCCCCGCGCTACACGAGGGAGCGCGGTGCAGTGTGATAATCGCTTTAGTTACCGAAAAGTGACTTGAGCGACGCGACAGTGCCCATGTGAAAGAAACAAGTCACGTGGTTACCGGAGCGTAAAGTAAAGAAAGTACCAAACCCCATAACTTCACCCACTAATAAACAAAAGAAAGATAATCATCTCTCAAAACTTGCACCCTCAACGAAAAGGTACAGGTGTGACCTTGACCCCATCCCCAGGTGTTTACCTGCCCGCGTGGCATGCCAATGTGGGGTCTTACGTGTCCCCGATATCTTGTACACTCTGCCGATGGCAGATTGAAAGAACAAGGGTATCTTGTTGGCGATCAATTTTAGATTACGTAGAGGGAAGGTGGAGCAAACAAAAGTAAGGTAGGAAAACGGAAAATAAGACTGACGTATTTTATGTTGTGTAATACAAGTAGGTCATATGTCTATGATAAGGAGCTCATGCTCGTGCTGCACGGGTTGATCTTCGAAATTAAGCTGTGCTTGCCAAGGTCAGTCCATTACATATTGAGTTCCCTCCGTGACTCGGAAAGCACGTTACCGTTGGTCCCGGCTGTCGTTTGCAGATTTTTGACAGTCGTTGCAGGTAGTCAGTGGCCTGAAAGTCTGACAACCAATATAACCAAGGGGTATTACCCAAATTCAAACCATTTATTTCATCATTTCATTTAGACCATTACAGGCACTTTTGAATGTCACAAAAATAAAAAAAAAGCGAAGAAGCTACAGTCACAGTCACAAGGCATAATAACTTGAGAAAGTACAGTAGTTGCACATTCCAAAGCGTAGATCTTTATGGAAGAGAACGGACAAGAAACTTAATGGACTCGCTTTTAATTCAAACCTTAGGCGCCATCTCCACGAGCGAGAGAATCGCGGCGATATTATCGTCGTGCCACGTATTTCTATACGAGAATATCGCCGCGATTCTCTCGCTCATGGAGACGGCCCTTAAGAGAGTGTATAGAATTATACGTGACACGACGATGATATCGCCGCGATTCTCTCGCTCGTGGAGACGGCCCCTAAGTTACATAATTCCTGTTGAGATGGTACATTATGTGAGAACAATGTAGCAAAATGTGCACGTTAAAAGTGTCGATAGAAAAGAAAAAAAAGATAATTCAAAAATAAATAATTAATTTAAATAAGTCGTGGCAACTAAGAGATGGCCACAACTGACAGCGCCGTTCACGAACAAGACGCATGGATTAGTACCATTCAACTCAACCATTTTGAAGGAAACTGAATGATCCGACACACATCAGCGAGACGTTTGAGTGAGCATGACATACCCTCATCCTCCAAGACACATTCAAGTCAAGAAAAAACGTAGGTTTCCATTGAACGATAACTTTCTAGTATATAGTACTCACACGATATGCACTGCATCAAATATGTAGCTTTTTCTTTTAGAAGACAAAGTTTTCGTCGACTCATCAATATTTGACGGCTTTATTTTCATCGTATAATTTATCAAGGTTCTAAGTAGGGTTCAAGGTTTTCACCAACCGATTGTTCCTACATATAGTTAGGAACAAAATTATATCTATACATTCTAGGCATGCAATCTTCTTCAAAGCTACCCAAAACTTCATGGTATTAAATTTAATTAATGGGTGTGAAATCGAAGGGGTTCCTATTGAATGTTTCCCGTGCTCAGAAATTACTGAGCTGAGCCATGGGTAGGTATATTATGATTATGTATTAATATCTATTTCAGTATTATAGGGAGATTAATAATGGGGATGTTTCCGGTTAGTTTGCAAACCCCATGGATTTAGTTTTGTTCTTAATTGATTACCGATTGGTCTTGTGGGTACAAGCTCAAATAGGTGCTAAGCAATAATAAGGATATCATCATCATCATCATCATCATTTCAGCCGAAAGACGTCCACTGCTGGACATAGGCCTCCCCCAAGTGTCGCCACATTGACCGGTCCCGTGCGTCTCGCATCCAGCGGATCCCTGCAACCTTTACGAGGTCATCGGTCCACCTAGTGGGAGGCCTTCCAACGCAGCGTCTTCCGGTTCGCGGTCGCCACTCCAGAACTTTTCGGCCCCATCGGCCATCCGTTCTGCGAGCAATGTGCCCTGCCCACTGCCACTTAGTTTGGCTATTCTTCGGGCTACGTCGGTAACTCTGGTTCTCTTGCGGATCTCCTCATTTCTGATTTGATCACGCAAGGAAACTCCGAGCATAGCCCTCTCCATTGCCCTTTGGGTGACTTTCAGCCTTCTGATGAGGCCCATTGTGAGCGACCACGTTTCGGTCCCGTATGTAATCACTGGCAACACACACTGGTCATAGACTTTCGTCTTGAGACACTGCGGTAAGTTGGACGAGAAGATACCACGCAACTTGCCGAACGCTGCCCAGCCGAGTCGGATTCGACGATTGACCTCTTTCTCGAAGTTAGACCTACCTAACTGGACCGTTTGTCCCAGGTAGACATAATCGTCTACAACTTCGAGTGTAGAGTCTCCGATCTTGATAGGAGTGGGTGTTACATGGGCATTCAACATGACTTTGGTTTTGTCCATGTTCATTTTAAGACCCACTCTTTCGGAAGCTCTACTGAGGTCATCGAGCATTGTACTGAGGTCCTCCATGGTCTCAGCCATGACCACTATATCGTCGGCAAACCGAAGGTGAGAGATGTACTCGCCATTGACGTTGATGCCTAGCCCTCTCCAGTCCAGAACCTTGAAGACATCTTCCAGTGCAGCGGTGAACAGTTTCGGAGATATGACGTCTCCCTGTCTTACACCTCGCTGCAGAAGGATAGGTTCCGAGGTCTGGTCCTGAAGTCGGACTGACATGGTGGCGTTTTTGTACAAACTCTTCAGCACCTCGATGTACCGATAGTCGATTTGGCACCGTTGGAGAGACTGCAGTACAGCCCAAGTCTCGATCGAATCGAAGGCTTTCTCGTAGTCCACAAACGCCAAGCAGAGAGGCAGGTTATACTCTTCGGTCTTCTGTATAACCTGGCGCAGCGTATGTATGTGGTCTACGGTGCTAAAGCCTTTTCGGAATCCGGCTTGTTCGGGAGGCTGAAAATCGTCAAACCTGCGCGCGAGACGGTTCGTGATGACTCTTGAAAACAGCTTGTAGACATGGCTTAGAAGTGAGATGGGCCTATAGTTCTTCAGCCGGGCATTGTCGCCCTTTTTGAAGAAGAGTACCACCACACCCCTGCACCATGCCTGTGGCGTTTTCCCCTCGAGTATGACGGAATCAAACAGCTTCTGAAGGGTCTTAAGTACCGGTTTTCCACCTGCCTTCAGGAGTTCGGCCGTAATTCCGTCCTCACCCGGTGCCTTGTTGTTTTTAAGCTGTTTCAGAGCCATCCTAATCTCGTACAGGCTGACATCCGGAATGTCTTCGGTATAGTGTCGGGTCAGTCTAGCTCTTGGGTCGTTAGCTAGATTTGCAACGGGTTTACTGGTTGAAGTGTACAACTGCCCATAAAAACTCTCGATCTCCCTCAGCAGCTCCGGTTTGGCGGATACGATCCTGCCATCGTCGGTCTTCAGTTTCGTGAGCTGGCTCTGCCCAATAGCCAGATCTCTTGAAAAAACCTTGGAGCCTTTATTCCGCTCAATAGCGTCTTTAATACGCTCGGTATTAAAGCGGCGGAGGTCGCGTTTCAAGGATTTAGAGATCCGTCTATTGAGCTGCCGGTACTTCCACGCCTCGTCTGAAGACTGCAGGATCATCTCGCGCCGCTCCTTCATGAGCTCGAGAGTATGATCAGAGAGTCTTTTGTTCTTCTGTGCACGACGTGTCTTGAAGAACTTAGACCCAGTCGTATGGTCAGTTTCCACGAACCCATCGTTGCATTCGTCCACTGAGCTTCCTAGGCACTCGAAACGATTCTGGAGTTCAAGCTGAAAGCTCTCGGGGTTTTGGATCTGGATTTGTGCTGGACGGAGCGTAGACTTCATCAGTCGAGACCTTTCAAGCTTTATATTGATGTTCAATGTGCCTCTTACCATGCGGTGATCGCTCCCGGTTTTCACCGAATTGATCACAGAGACATCATTGAACATTTGCTTCTTGGTTGACATGATGAAGTCAATCTCATTTTTAGTTGCACCATCGGGACTCTGCCAGGTCCACTTCCTGTGCTCACGCTTTCTGAAGAAGGAGTTCATCATATAGAGGCCCTCCTTCTCCATAAAACTAGCCAGTTGGTGACCCCGGTGGTTCCGACGTCCAACCCCAAATTGCCCCACCTGCAGCTCATCCCCGTCTCGTTTGCCCAGTTTCGCGTTGAAGTCCCCCATGACAACGGTGAAGTGAGTTTTGAAACCATGCAGGGCTTTAGAAATATCCTCATACATGGTCTCCACTTCGTCGTCGGGGTGTGCCGAGGTCGGGGCGTAGACCTGTATGACCTATAAGGATATTACGTGTACTTATTTTATAAAATGAAGACGTTATCTGTGGACGTTTGTTATTAGCAATTTAGGTATATATTTTGTTATTATAATAGTTTGTAAGCTTTTCTAAAATGTCAAAAATTAAATAATAAGGGCTTGATTCAGAAAGCAGTACTTCTGGACACAGCGCGTATCGTTAGGAGGACCCTGTTCCCGATGCTGATGGGCTACTATTTTTTTTTATTTTTTATTTTTTTGTTTTTATTTATAATACTTTGTATAGAAATATTTAGAAATGTAAATTATATGTAAAGAAAATAAATAAAGGAAATAAATAAAATTTTTTTTTTTGTCGTTTGAAATCTGCCTTACCCAAACTATTTTACTCGCTCGTTTTTGTGTTTCATTTCAATTTTCTTCTTTCAAAACTCTTTAGGGGGTGAGAAGGAGCAATATTTACTAAAAGGACCCCAAGGGATACTTATCTTTACAAAAAGCGTGCAATACGCGATGTTATCGCAATTATCATTAAGGGAGTCTACCGTTAAATCTGATGGAGCCCCCTCATAACTGCCCTATTTTAGTAGCAAATCGTTTCACCCCCCTTGTAAGGGCACGTACAGACTGGGAAGTCACAGATGTTGATAAAAAGATGAATAAAAAAAAAAAATAGGTGTGTATTTACATAATGTAGTTAGGAAAATTCGTAATTTAACGGATGTAGAGACAGCTCGATTAGTTTACTTCAGCTATTTTCATAGCGTAATGTCGTACGGTATTCTGTTGTGGGGGAATGCCGCCGATATTCAGACCATCTTTGTTTTGCAGAAAAGGGCTGTTCGATCAATTTATAAGTTGAGTCCGAGACACTCTCTCAGAGAAAAGTTTAAGGAGATTAATGTAATGACTGTTCCCTCTCAATACATTTATGAAAACCTTTTGTATGCTCACAAAAATATAAAGCTATATAAGAAATATTGTGATATTCACAACATAAACACAAGGAATAAAGATAAATTTA
Source organism: Noctua comes (assembly GCA_963082995.1). Taxonomy (NCBI): domain Eukaryota; kingdom Metazoa; phylum Arthropoda; class Insecta; order Lepidoptera; family Noctuidae; genus Noctua; species Noctua comes. Next base: position 16,284,677 of record OY720273.1, read on the forward strand.
TTGTACCCACAACAAGGCTCAAGAAAATAGGTGGATCATTTAGATGCCAATGTATACGCTTTTATAATAAACTACCAGGCCACATTCAAGAACTAAGCCTTAATAAATTCAAATTTTTTATAAAACATAGTCTTTGCCAGAAAGCCTTCTATTCTGTTAAGGATTATATTGAGGACAAAAAAGCTTGGGATTGAACTGCTCCAATTGTATTCGATATTTAATTGAATTTGTACCCATTTTATTTTATTTTATTTTTAGTACAGTTTGACATTTTTATTTTTTTTTTATTAGTTTGACATTTTATTTTTTTTATTAACTATTGTTCGTTTTAGTTGACATTATTTACTTTTTCAAGTACCTGTGGTATTATTATTATTTTTATTTATTTTTTCTTTACTTTATTTACTTTTTCAAGTGTTGTTTTGTAATGTTTATTACTGTAAATATGAGGACTACGTGGGTCATACTATTATTTTTATTTTATTTTTAGTTTCATTAGTTTCACGATTGTCTGGCAGTTTGAGTATTTTATGCGGCCTATCCAAATGTCCTTTCTTTGGTATTGTTCGTCGTGTCGTTGAGCTCCTTGGATCATGAGTTGAGCTACACGATCACTGACAAATGCTTGCACTGTCTGGACAGGTCCACTCAAATCTGTGTGGTTATTTCTTTAAAAGACCATCTCAGACATTAATCTACATGGTCCTCATATGATTTGAGCAATGTCTGGACTTTAAAAGAGACGGTGACCTCTGAGTTTGTTTCGGATGTTTCTTCTCAGAGTAGTCAGGTACGAAACACCGGCCCCATCTAGCTTTAAAACAAAACATGACATGTAAAAGAGTTTGTTAAACCTAATTGCAGAAATAAATATGATTTATGATTTATGATTTATGATTTATGATTTATGATTTATGATTTATGATTTATGATTTAATGTTCATTATTTAATTTTTCAAAATCCTTTCTGCAGTTGTCATCATCTGCCTAGCCATTTTCCAACTATGTTGAAGTCGGCTTCCAGTCTAACCGGATGCAGCTGAATACCAGTGTTTTACATGGATCGACTGCCTATTTGACCTCCACAACCCAGCTAGTACTTGGTAATACGATACCCCTTAGTAAGACTGGATTTCAGACTTTCGGGCAACTGACTACCTGTCGACGACGACTTTCAAAGATCTACAAATGACGTCACAGCAACAGCTTAACGTCCTTTTCGAGGCACGGAGTAAACTCGGTATGTAATGGGTGGTCATCCATCCACTGACCAACCCAGGTAAGCGCAGCTTAACCCGAAGATTGACCCGAGCGGCTGTTATTATTTAACCACTATCTCCTCAATGTGACGAAATATTAGCTTTACATTCAAATTCAATAACTACTTTTACTATTAAAAAAATATATAATAATTTTCATTAGAATGCGACATTCAATTCTTTTCAATACACACTGTGATTACGGTGTTTTTTGTAGCTTACACGACAATTTTCCTTACCTACATTATTCAACTCCGTATTTTTAATACGTAAGCGTTTAAAGCTTGGCTCACTTCGTTATAAGCGAAAATAATCCTCATTATCTAAAATTACTTCGGAATAAGTAATTTAAATACAAAATGGTTTTCCCTAATTCGTTCACATTCATTATGTCAAAGTAATTTGGTATTTGCGGAGTAAGTAATAAGGTACTCTAATTTGTCCATAATTATATGGGTATTGTTTGTGAAAATGCTAAGTCTTAAATTGTCTGAGTTCTGACAGCGGAATGAGGTAGTTTAGCTTGTAATAAATTGGTTTTCGTAGAACCTGTTTATGTGATATTAATTATATTAAAGCCACTGACGTTATTTATGTCATAGTTGAAACTACGCATACGTGGAGCTCGTGGCTAAATAATAACAGCCGCTCGGATCGATCTTCAGGTTAAGCCGCGCTTGCCTAAGTTGGCCCGTGAAAGGCCAACCACCCATTATTTACCGAGTTACCTCTGTAAAATACGTAAAGCCGTTGGTCCCGGCTGTCATTTGTAGATCTTTGGCAGTCGTTATTGGTCATTTACAGGTAGTCAGTCGCCCGAAAGTCTGACAGCCAGTCTTATTAAGGGGTATAGTATTACCTAGTACTAACTGGGTTGCTAACTGTGTTAGCCGACCCCAATATAGTTGGGAAAAGGCTAGGCAGATGATGATGATGCATAAGTTCAACTCATCATAATTTACCTTGCCAGCTATGTTGATATCGACTTCTAGTCTAACCGGATTCAGCTAATTACCAGTATTTTACATACAACGACTGTCTATCTGATCTCCACAACCGCGTTACACGATACAAAGATGTTTTTTCAGACTTCTGTCTACCCTTGTGACCACCTGATCATATGGTTAAGTCGCTACTCATCATGATCAGTAGAAATATTTAAATTGCTGGATAATGCCCGCTCAGAAAATATATATTTGGGGTAAAACAAATAATACCCCTAAATACAATTTTAAGGCGACAATTTCTTTTAAGTTTATTTTCATACAAACTGCCAACTGCGTAACTGCTGAGCATGAGGTTCTGGGTTCGATTTCAAGGTCGGGCAAAGTGTTATCGGGTTTTTCAATCAGGAATTTCTCAGTAACAACAACGGAGTCTGGATTTGTGTTCGTTTGATGGCAACTGGCTCGCCCCCTGTTACAGGGGACTTAAAACATAACTAGCGAAATGTGGGTGTACTATTCGATACACGTCTGCCTAAAGCCTCGGGGATTACAGGCGGGATGTTATGTTATTTATGAAGATCTTACTAGAAACACACAAAGGCTGTTAAAGAAGTCACGATACCAATAAGGAAAATGATCAGAAAAAGGTTTAACATCTCTGAAAGAATATCGAAAATAAAATATGAATAAAAAATTCAAAGTAAGTACTTTGTATCCTACATATTGTATATTGTGTCCAAAGTCTTAGCCGCTCCATTTCCGTCTCAAAATCTTTTCGTCCCTTTTATCTTTTTATGGTAGAAAAGAGAAAAGATATCTCAGCTTTTATGTTTCGCGTTTTTGGAGTGTTCATTAAAAGGGTGGCTCTTTGGCTGTGGAGTTTCCTGGCCGTGACCTCTTAACTTTGTGGGAGCGTAATGATGTGTTGTGGCTCTGTGAGTTTAAATGTCAGTACTTTTGAATTGTTCCACTGAAATATATTTATATACAAGAGTGTAAATATTCTTTTGAAAGTAGACCGGATAAAAAAACTATGTTGAAGAAATCTAGAACACTTTTCATGTTTGTAGTTACAGAAGAAGTATTCCTAAGTACCAAAAGACGATCGTTTTATACAGATCAGTGCTATAATTCAACAAAGCCGAAAGGCAATTGTTATCCCCGTCATTGCTATATTTTTTTTGTTCTAGATCATACCTGGGAACTTTCTAGTTACGGAGATATTGGGGTCAAAGTTCCAAATTTTTCACAAGTTTTCAATGTTATAACTTTACTTTTAATACCTCCATGACCCCCTTACTATTCAATGCATCCATTAGCACAATTTTTTGAGTGCGTTACATTGAGTCCTACTGTAAAACGAAAAAAAAAACAAAAAGTCGTTTTCTAGCAATCATTTTTGCGTAGAGTTATTACTTAGTTGGACGGTTTCGTAAAGGTTCTGTTTACACCTTGTATAACATCAGTTTTATATTTCTGTTTCAGAAGGTTTAAACAATACATTTGCAGCTATTGCGGGTTAATAACAGATCTCGTCCTTATGAGAGCCATTCTCTAACTTTAAATCTAATTTTCCCATCATGATATCTTGGATTTTAATTTTGATCACAACAGCTGGTTGACCTCAGTTGCTTTATCAGCGACCTCGAAAACCATGAAAAAAAACCAGTTGTAACCGTGTCCACCAGTGGTGGCTACAGTGAATTATTTTGATAATGATTCTCACTGGCCACCCCCCGGGGACAGTGGGAATTATTTTTAAAAGTTGTGACAAGCAGGGGGTGGACAGCGGTAATAATCCTATTTGTTTCACGAGGCAGACACGATAAAACAAATGCAAATCGTCTGGGAATTCTCATCATGTATAAAATACACTCGAATTGATAACCTCCTCCTCGTCGGAAAAGTCGGTAATTATCGAACTACGATACTTGAACTGGGAACCGAACCTTGTGTTATCTAAAAAGGCATTAAAAACGTTACAATAACCGATGTCTCAATTTTACATCCAATCGTCGTTACCAATTTGGCATGCACTCTGAAATTCAGGAAATTCATTCCACGCGAGCTTGATTTCGATTGGTTTTCCTAATTGTTCTGAAATTGTTATGTTTCGACGTTAATAGTATTAACTATTTATTTTATTAGGTCACCTGATTGTGACTATGAAGGCGAAGACTTCGATTACCAAGTCTAAAGTGCAGGCCACACCGCCAACGCGAACGAGGCCTTTTTCATACTTCGTGCGGCTCTTTCGATAGTTCGCGGTGTGAACCAAAGTATGAAAAGAGGTGAAACGATGCTTCGTTTGCCTCGCTCGCCTGCCCGCCAGCTGGCGGTGTGGCCTGCGCTTAACAAACGTTGCATGTGAAAAAAGTTTTGACCTACATTCATGAGACCAGCAATATTACGGAGTTTCAACTTAAACCATAATATCTACTTGTCTTAGGCCTGTTTTTTCGTGTACTATCAACCCTCCGCGTTCACGCGCGTGTTTCACACTCGCCAGTTGACGAATAAGTCATCTTTATGACCTGACCTCACAGAATGTTAATAATGTCATGTCTTAAAAGAGTTAATTAATTAATTTAAGTAACATGTAATGTTAATGCACATATAAATCCTCTTCTGCAAATCTCGCAGTCAAAATTAGGTATGCTGTAAGAAAACCCAACTCTGGGTTATGCTCGCCATTGTATAAGCTATGTTATTGCAATTTGTTTGTATATTTGTTATTTTGTATGCAATAAAGAATAAGAATAAGTTACTAATTTTACAAGTCCATGTTACCACATTTGGGACACAGGATTTCTGTTTGTGAGATGGACTGAGTTATCTACCGTAGGCCCAGTCAAGGTTCCGCTGCTTTTCGTTTTAAAACAAGAACATTATCATGCATCAGGACCAATGGGCCGGAGTCGCCACGCAGTCTGTGGGTGTCCGGAGACGGGCTTCGTTGCCGATGGAGGTCTAGAAAACGCTGGCGTGACGACTTAGAGGTTTTTATAAGAGATTGGCCGGAGAAACACGCACAGAAAAAGGGGTGGATGGTTATAGGGGATATCTTTGTCCAGCAGTGGGATAACATAGGTAACAACAAGAATATGTAATGTACCAGTAGCAAAGGGTCAATTTTGTAAGAGGTAAGCCGGAGTACACATCTTTAATGTGATTATATTATTTGTCTATAGATTACTGACTGTGCCATTTTGCATAGGGAAACCGGTAGGAATCGAGTTGTATGGAACCTTCGCCACTGTAATGTACCATCATTGTACCGAAAAGAATTTAACATTCCACAGAACAAATGAAAAATTCAATTACAAAAATAAATGTCCATCACAAGAGAGGAACATGGACTATCCAGACAAAAACCGGCTCTAGAATAATATTATCATTTGTTCATAACTGCAACAACTCGGACGCTCATAGGTCTCATGCATAATTCCACAGGTCGAGATCACCTGGCAAGCAGCCAGGCGGACTGCCCCAATTCCAGCCTGGACGTATTCTATCAGAAATCTAATGTGGAGCTCGCGTTTGGCCTTTTTGGGGCAGTTATTAGATTTGCTATTAGCTTATGGGTTGGGATTTTTTTCAATGACACATTTTGAAGTTATCTTTATTATTTGTCAATATTTGAGAAAGACACAGCATCGGTTGTTTTTTTTACTAAATAGGCTTGCGTTTGGCCGCAACTTACCTGATGTGAAGTGATGATGGAGTATGCTTGCCTAGCAGAAACTGATTCACTCGAATTTTGAATAGATATTGGGCTCATCAAGTTGAGTGCCTATCTTAAAAAGTTATTATATTACAATACTGCTTTTTTTAATTGAAATAACAACCCAATTTTCTAACAAACAAATTGTAACAACCGGAAATGATTTTCAATAAAAAAAATCCATTTAAAAGAGAGACAGAGAGCTAAATCAAAACATAACAAAAAAAAGGCGTCAAAAACTCTCCAATAAAGTTAAAAACATTTCAACCAAAAAAGAATCCTTTTCAAACATTTATTTTTGCGAAAAAAAAGGCCATTTCCCGCGATTTCAATACCAGTTTTAGCTTTTAAACATTTATTTTCGTCGACAAATGGCCGTCCCTTTGAATACTTTTCTGTTTATTAAAATATACCCTAAAATCAGAATATGATCCGTTCCTTACAACACAATGGTTCTTACGATTCAATAAGGATGGAGGAATGTGATTGGACGGTTCGGATGCTTCCCGGATAATAGACTCGCTGTAAGAACTGGATTATTGTAAATGATGCTTTATTGTATGCTCACAATATTTCTATTGGGGATACGAAGGTATTTTGAACGATTTATTTTTGAATGGTGGTTATTTTTGGATTTTTAATATAGTCGTCAACAGTATACATTGTGTAAAGTAGGCATTTTTAATCCACATCCATGACTGAAATCTCCCTTCTTCTTCTTGATTCATAGGCATGATGTTCTTCTTTTTCGTGTAGTTAGTGCCTAACCTGGTGTCAGAGTTTTATGCCGCTCATGGGTCTCTGACTTGGCTTTACATGCCGTCGAGAAGTACCTCTCAGGCATGCTGCTTTCCTTAAGATGTGTTCCTTCATCGAACAAATACATTACGCACATGAATCTGAAAAATCAGAGGTGTGTGTCTTGGGTTCGAACTCAAGACCCATGACTTGGCAATCCGACGGTGACACCACTAGACTAGAATAATAATAAGATAAAAAGGAACTATAAGCTACACGACGAAACCTTTTCAAGGCTTACAGAAAACTGTACCGTAAAAGAGCAGGGTTTAATCAAATACCAATATAATAATAGTGGAAACTTTTTTTTCGCTTTTCAGAGCACTGTTTTTTATTTTTCCTTTTCTACTCTTTTACCGAATGATATTCTGAATCTTGTATTAGCTTTGGTCATTCTATCAATTTTTGCAAACATAGATACAGTTTTTCTTTACTAAAAGTCTTTCCTTTCTCGTGTGGTTAGTGCCTAACCTGGCTGCAGGGTTATCAAATATCAATGCAGCAGTAATCAAAGCAAATCGTAAATGTTTTTAGTATTTTTTTATTTATTTATTCGGCTGATTGATATCCTGACTGTTTAGTTTGACTTTGAACAGAACTATGATTGGTTGTCTATAGCAGTGATAGCCTAGTGGTGTGACCGTTGGACTGTCATGTCATTGGTCTCGTGTTCGAACCCATGACTCGCACCCCTGAATTTACGGATTCATGTGCGTATTTTATAATTATCACGTCTTGCTTCGGTGAAAGCAAACATCGTGAGGAAACCAGCATACCTGAATGTATTTAGTTTATAACATTAATTAATTTAAGTAACACAATGTGTTAATGCACTTAAGTATATCCTTTTCTGCAAATCTCACAGTCAAACTTTGGTTTGCTGTAAGAAAACCCAATTCTGGGTTAAGCTCGCCACTGTACATAAGCTATATTGTTGCAATTTGTATGTATATATATTTTTTTTTAGTGTGCAATAAAGAATAAAGAATACCTGCGAGATATTTATCGACGGCATGTAAAGCCAAGTCAGAGGCCCATGGGCGGCATAAAACTCTGACACCAGGTTAGGCACTAAACAAACGATAAAGAAGAAGAAAGTTTATCTAAATAGTTTACAATTTTACTACACTGCAATGTATGGACAAAACATCCAGACACTTCGGTTAGTCATTGAAAGAATCCTAATTGAAAAGCCCAATGAGACCGTTGATCCTTTTGACAGGCAGGCATCGATTATTGGGTTTTACAATTAGGTTTTTGTCCTTTTAATTATTTCTAATATCTAAGAATAACCCTGAAATATTGTTTTAATATTTTAGTGTAGAATTTGCTTCACCAAAATTGATCCTTTCAATGAAATCCATGTCCGTATCAAAACATCGTGTCGTACATCTGTAACAGGGACCGCGATATACGAGTATATAACACATAGTCGGGGGCTACGTAAGACCCGGGTTATGTGTGACGAGAACAAACAAAGAAGGGACCACTAATTGCTCACTAATGTTACTTTTATTTGTTGTAAATAAATCTATACTAATACTAATAATATTATAAAGAGGTAAAATTTGTTTGTATGTAGGGGGTAATCTCCGGAAGTACGGAACCAATTTTAAAAATTGTTTCACTGATAGTAAGCTACATTATTCGTGAGTGCTATAGGCTACAAATCATAAAGATTTCACGCAAATTAGCTGAGCTATTAAAATTTTCGCGGACGAAGTCGCGGGCGAAGTGCTAGTATTAAATATAAGCAACTGTCAACCACACGATCACCTAAGCTGTATCGTAAAAAGAGCCCAATAATCAAATATGAATGCAACGGTAATCAAAGTATAATGTAGGTGGTTCGTTTCTCCATCCCTACTCTTCACTGCTGGCTGTAGTGATAGTCTAGTGGTAGGACCGTCGGACTGCCAAGTCAAAGGTCGCGCGTTCGAACTCAAGACACGCACCTCTGATTTTTCGGATTTATGTGCCTTTTGTGTGTCTTCTTCGTTTCGCTGGCATGACAAATTTAATATTTTACTTTCCCAAAACTTCGCCACTGCCACCGCGTCGTCAGTGGCAGCGCAAAGGTCACTTCGGCTTCGGCTTCGTATTGTATAATTATCACTTGCATCGGGGACGGCAAACATCGTGAGGAAACCAGCATGCCTGAAAAATACCTATTTTCTCGACGGAATGTAAAGCCAAGTCAGAGGCCCATGGGCGGCATAAAAACTCTGACACCAGGTTAGGCACTAACCACACGATAAGAGAAGAAACTGCTAGCTGTATGATATCCTGATTTTTTTGGTTGGGCTTCGATCAGAACTATCGATGTTTATCTTAATAAACTTATACTGTCACTTACGGGATATCTTCCGTGATTGTTCATTTTTTTGAGCTCCCGATATTTCGACGCTGTTGCCCCATGATCACGGATTGACTGGAGAAGTAGCAGCAGCAGTAGTAGCTGTATAAGTTTAGTTGTAAACCGTGAAAGCTTAGAACAGTGTTTAACTAAATACTGGGTGTTTTTTTAAACGTGGCCAATACTTTAGGGGCGTGTAGTACTCATGAGAATAAGCAACTTTTACTATGGGACCGATCATGAAATCGCGAAAAAAATATCAGCTGCTCCACACAGTATTAACCGCGTAACTCGAAAAAAAGTATTCATATTTCATAGTTACCCCCTAGAGAGTTGCTCATATGTATGAGTACTTCACTCCCTGAAAGTATTGCCCACGTTTAACCAAACACCCTGTAGTTTTAGATTTTTCTATACTATAATAATTGTGTTGGATTCAACAGTTGCACAGAAAAAAAATACTGATTGAAAAATCCAAAGAGACTGTCAACCCCTTGGTCGGGCAGTATATTGGGTTTTTCAATAAGTTTTTTTTGACCTGTCAAATTATTGTGAATATCTAAGAAGACGTACAGACGCTAGCCCATCAAACTACTAGAATCTGTCAAACTTTAAAAGATTTCCAACTTTATCGCTAAAGCATTAGGTTTAGGGTTCATTGGATAAATTTTACAGTTTCGGGTAGCTTGATGTGCTTGGTGTCTGTACCTAGTTGTTTAAATATTTTAGTGTAGAATTATTATTAATTATTCTGTCATTTGTAGATCTATGACAATCGTTAGGTAGTCAGTGGTCCAAAAAGTCTGACAACCAGTCTTACCAAGGGGTATCGTATTACCCAGTACTAACTGGGTTGTGGAGGTCAGATAGGCAGTCGCTCCATGTAAAATACTGGTATTCAGCTGCATCCGGTTGGACTGGAAGCCGACCCTAACATAGTTGGGAAAAGGCTAGGCAGATGATCATCATCATCTGCCTTCAGTGTAGAATTGGCTTAACCAAAATTGACCCTTTCAATGAAATCCATGTCCGTATCAAAACCCATGTTCTACATCTGTAACAGGGATCGTGATATATCGCATCACACATAGACGGGCTACGAAAACCCTGAACCCTGGTTGGTTCTGTGTGACGGGAACAAACAATGACGGGACCCACTAATTGCGCACTATTGTTGCCTGTGCCGCTCTTGTACAGTTAAGGGCGAAATGATGTTGTAGGTTTTAGTGAAAATCTGATGGTGATTTTCTGCTAGAGTATTGTTTTTAGTTATAAACTTTTATACTCATATTATTATAATACAAATAAACTTTTACGAGACAGAATATAAATCTTATAATACACCACTGGGCCTCCTTTCAGATAAAGGGCCTTGGTCAATGTCCTATTTCCTCTCTAGGACTTTCTCCTGTATCGTGGGTGCATTTGCTTAATGTGTAAACATTATTTGTACGCCTTGCAAGGCAGCACATAGTGATACATAACTTTGTTTTTGATACCACCATGTACCTACTTACTTTTACCTGTGTGTCACAAATAAACTTATTTGAATTTGAATTTGAATTTGAATTTAAAAACATGTAAACTCACATACACAAACAGCCAGACCCGGAACAACTACCTGGGCCACATAAATTTTTGTTCCGTGCGGGAATCGAACCTACTACACGCAGCGCAGCAGTCAATCACTCAGCCAGTGCGTCAACCGTACAAAACAATTCAACAATGAGTTTTAAATGTTGCTGAATGAAAAGAAAAGTCAGGTCACCCTTGAATGTCCAACAACCATCTTTACTTCTTTACTAATATTATAAATGCGAAAGTAAGTTTGTTTGTTTGTTTGTTATCTTTTCACGCCTAAACCACTGAACCGATCGACCTGAAATTTTGCGTAAACGTTGTCACGTGTACAGAAACGGACATAGGGTACCTTTCATCCCGAAAATAAGTACTATTCTCGAGGAAAATAACAATACTGTTCTTATAATAACAGATGACGCCACGTGTCATTCGAATCATGATTGAATTATATTATCATAAGTAGAGTACAACCCGAATCGATTGTCAAATTTTAAATTAACGCGAGCGAAGCCGCGGGCAAAAAGCTAGTGGTATATAAACCTCCGTTTGAATACAAGTGTAAATCTATAGAATGTCTCAATAAAGTATTTTTACCCACATACATACGTAGGTAGGAAACCACAAAAGAACTCAAACGGGTCAAGTGCTCTCCGGGTTTTTCCTCACGTAACCCCTAAGTATATCGTTGAGAGTATTAGGTACGATAACAGTAGGAGTAACTTAGTGTTTATAGCTAGAAAAGTAACCAGTTCGTTTGTATATGTCGGAGCCGGCCATTAGTACGGATTTAAAATGAATCGCAAGTACGCCAGTGGTGACACCACGAGACCTACTTAAAAAACTACCCACACCACAGCGTGCTTCTACAGAGCCCTTTACAGCTCGAGGCGAGGACGACATTCAATGTATCAGACATTGAATGTCGTCCTCCATGCAGTGGAGTTGAGACGTCCTGGACCTGTACCCGCTTCATTGTGCCCCGTGTTATTGTGTTAAATTGTAATTTCAAATAATTTTTTAGTTTAATAGAAACAGGTATCGCACCCAGTGTATTTCCATTGCACGAAACTCATCTTCTGCCCACATGATGTACGAGCCTAACGAAATAAATCCTGACAATCCATCATGTATATGTGTCGCATCATGGGTGGCCGAGATGCGAAGCATCGGGTCTTCTTCACAATTCGACATAGTTTTAGGTAGATGTAGGCACTGGCGTGTGTACAACAAGCAACAAACACGTGGGTTGGTACTAAGCGTTAACCAAGACTGTAGGAGTTCGACTGTCGCAACACTCAACTCAACCTCGTTGCATCCCCTCTACTGACAATCGTGTCCAAGAGGTAGGATGCGCTTGCGTTTCCGGTAACGATATTATTAGTTCATAAAACTAATTGTTAGATGGCGCTGCTCGTTACAAAATGGCGCCATCAATCCACGACATAGTTGTATAAACATCTATGGTTAATTGGCACATTGTAATTAAAAGGAGATAAAAACTATTTCAAAATAAGAATACAGAGCCTAGGCGGCTGTCAGCATGTATCAATGTAAAAGATGTGATATTTAAAGAAAGGAAATAAATATAAATTAAGTCCCGATTCGCCCTTTTTTTCTCAGAGCCCCTATAGTTCATCAAGTTTTAGAAAAAAAATAGTTGTAATATTGAAACTATGACGTAGAAGTGTTAATTATGTAGGCAATAGGCAAAATATTAAGAAAAGGGTTGATAAGCGAATGGGTTGTTTTCACTTGTTGGGTACGGAACCTGGAAAATAAAAACACAAAACCGAACAAAAAAAAAAAAAAAAAACCGGCGTTTATGGGTTATTTTCGAATTTTGGATGGATTGTGTGAGGAATAACGTGGAAGAAAAAAGGTTTAAATGATTACGTGACGATTGACAGGGGAGATTGGAAGAAACACGTGTGACGCTGACCCTAAGTAACATGGGACACGGACAGGAAGATGATGATGATTGGCTATAATCAAATGTGTGCTTAAATTGAAGTTCATGAATTCAGATCAAAAGCCACTCGACATTAATACACAAACACATGAGACAAAACTATTGTGGAATGTTACATCACCACTACATATAGTAAGTACCAAATGAATACGAACTTTGAACTACCTCAATAACGCACTGGATTTTCAACTTTCATCACTGAGCAGATATGGTTGGAAATTCAACAGCGCTCTTTTGTGTACGAATTCATTTAGTTGCCACCTAGTTCGTGAAAACGGGCAAGGTAGTACGAAGTTTAAACTACTTTGTATACTTATGATTATATTCTCTCACAGTGTTGTGTGAACCACTAAAGAGTAAAGAAGATTATATAATTCCGAATGCATATTACATAAGGTTTGTGAGCTAGTTAGAAGTATCCCTTGGGAAAATCCAGAGGAAAGTGGAAGCCGTCGCTCAAAACTGTGACGACGAGAAACTGACGTGTCACAGATTCGAAGTCTGACATTCACTATTTGGCACTGCCGCGTGGTGGATTATGGCCCATTGTATCTCACAGAGAAGTCTCTTGGCCTGGTATTGGGTACTTCTTTTTCTTAGCGTGTCGATGGCAATCTAAATTGTGTCGGCCCAGAACTGAGCTACTAGTTTGGCGCTTTCGGTAGCGTCCATCAGTTCCTGAAGTGAGCAAACAACAGGAAACGCAGGACACGATATTAAGTGCACCATTGTTTGTGGAACAGCGCCACATTTACACTCCAGGGCAGAGTCATTAATGATTTTATTGGGTACATTATAGGCTGAATATAGGTAACATAACATCACGCCTGTAATCCCCGAAGGGTTAGGCAGAGGTGTCCCAATTATATTATAGCACACCCACATTTCACCAGTTATGTTTAAGTCCCATGTAATCGGGGGCGAGCATATTGCCATCAACTGTGCACAAATCCAGACTCCGTGGCTGCTACTGACAAAATTCCTGATGGAAAAAGATCATCGGTAATATTTTTTTAAATCTGCTCTTCCAGACATTTTGACCGTGTAGGTATTGTACTTTGGTAGAAAACAGCTGATTTTCTGTACTGAAGAAGTGTGAACCGTCTGTGGGTCGGTGTCTCTTCCACCGTGTTTACTGTATACCCGTTAGTGTATACTTGGCAGCATAAGGCAGACACTGCAGTTGCTCAAATGCTCCTTTGTGATCAAACACAGCTTTAGGATTAGGCCGCTCCATTTTCAAGCGTTGTATCGGCGGCATTTGGATTCTAAAATCGTACCTATTTGGAGGCTTTGTGTAGGCTTCAGTAGTGTGACCGCCAATGGAAGTGATTAGACAGAGCAGTCAAATGTGTTTGTGCTTGTACAGTTTTCATCGATAATAAACCAAATATTAAATTAAAATAAATTATTAATACTAGAAACGGGATATTTACCATGTTTACTGTTTTCTATGAGTTCCCGATATTAATGTTATGAGTATTAATAATAATGTTAGTGACCATGACAGTTTAAAATCTTATAATTAAAATAAAGTTCAAAATTAGTAGCTGCATTATACATATGCAATATATTATAGTAAATATTCCTAAAACCTGTTACTTGGAAGGATACGATACTGAAAATAATAAATACATGCTAAAAAAATTATTTGTATAATTTTTTTTTTCAATTTTCTAAAGCTTACCAGAGACCTCTTGTTAACCATACATCCACTGATCAGAACCGGAACTTACCTGTAAAAAGTAAAAAATCACACATAAATTCCTCGTTAAGTGTAAAAACATGATTTTGCCTTTCCATAACCTTTGTGTAGTTTATTTACACACTTAAATAAAAGTATAACTTAATTTATAATTTAATAATTAATACAGGGTGTAAACAGATCCTTCACATACCCGTCAACCAAGCATTCTGTACATCAAACTAAGTAACTTTACGCAAAAATTATTACTGGGAATCGACTTTTCTTTTTGGGGTGAAAAATCACGTTTTAAGGTAGGACTCGATGGAAAGCACTCAAGGCATTGTGCTGATGGATGGATTGAATATTACGGGGGTCGTGGAGGTGTGTAAAGTAAAAATCTTACATTTAAAATATGTATTAAAAAAAAAACTTGTGAAAAAGTTGGAACTTTGAGCCCCAATATCTCCGTAACTAGAAGATTGTCAGGAATGGTCTAGAACAAAAAAATGATCGTAAAGACGAGGACAACAAGTGCCTTTCGGTTATGTTAAGGGTCTATTTACACCCTTTATGTATGGATTAAAGCTTTAATTGTTTATAATTTTAAATGCAATCCCATTTCTCAGTAGCAGCCACGGAGTCTGGATTTGTGCCCGATAGACGGCAATAGGCGCCCCCTATTACATGGGACTTTAACATAACAGGCGAAATGTGGGTGTAGATACTATTAGGTATACCTCTGCTTAACCCTTCTGGGATTACAGGCGTGATATGTTGAGGCAGAATTGAGTTGCGCGGAAAACAGAAAGGGAGGTCTTTGCCCTGCAATGGGAATACGAAAATAATTATTCTAGGACCACCAAAAGTCTACCAAACTCCTATCAATAACTCAATGCTCAATACTTTTATTGCATTCCACATGTTATTCTTAGGTGGTAGACTTATAATTAGATCATGTGGACCCACCCTGTCGGGCACAGCAAGGTACTTTCTGAGGTAAACTTATATTTAAACTGGTATCTATTGAGAGATGTAATAAATAATCTCTTCTCTTCTCTACATCTCTTCTCTTCTCTACATATAATAAAATCGTTAAAATCCGGTCCGATGTTCCGACTTGGCGCAAAAACTACTGCATAGATCCTGTTCAAATTTTGCACAAATATCTATAATAGGCTTCTTCAAATGTTAGGCTATATATTATTACGCTACTTTCTTAAGAGGATGAGCAATATTGCATTTTGTTAGTATTATTCAATTGTTTATCGTTTCAGCCATGATATGCGTAACAACGTCTATTTCAAAGTATATGTCAGCGAAGCAAATAGAGAAACGGTTTCATGACTGCTTTACGTGCATCACGTCGCAAGTTCGATCCCCAGTAAAATTATACTTTTTGTAGTTGGTTGTAATTTTTTTTGATAGAGATTATTATTATTTATTTTATCTATTTTATGTATATTTTTCCACGAGAACGAAGTCGCGGGCAACATCTAGTTAATTAATAAATCAAACAAAATTTTAAGTCTCGAGTACTTAAGTTATAACTTTATAAGTCTATCACTTAGATATTAGTCTACCGAGTAGTAGCTTTTATTTACCAAAAATTGTCTGAGTTTTTTTTTTAAATATGTTAATTTTTTCTTCTTTTTTTATTGATGCGGGTAGTTTACACAACCAAACCAACCAACCAACCACCAACCACCACAAACCAACCAACCACCAACCAATCAACCAACTTACCAACTCACTACATAACCAAAAAGTTCCAAATACATAATCAATTCTATCTTCCGTACATACGCTTCCACATTTTCATTCCCCGCTCCGTATTACTGGCCAGTATTGACTATCGCAATATCTCACGGACTTTTTATTGGAACCAGCCTTTTTGCTAGAATTTGTGGACACACTGGCAACAGACGAACGAACCGGCCTCTTTTTGCGAAGTTTTCTTTTTTTAAAGAGGTACTCTACTGGTGAAAGTTTTGCTGTTTTTTGTCTATATTTGTTTGTGTTTGTGTGTGTTATGTTTGTTTAGTATGTTGTAGTTAGTCTCTGTTTACATCTCCTACTGATCTATCCTGGGAAGAAAATGGTAAATTGTGATGTTTACAGAGGTTTTTGGTAAATTCATTACCTACATACTTGTGTATGTTTTGTAGTGTTTATTATATTTCTTATAGGTAGTTGTTTTCTTTTATAACCCAAGTAATGTTTATTTTATTTTCATATTCATGTAAAAAATATCAATGCTGTCTTGGCTTCCGTACGTTTTCTCACGGGTGACCATTGAAAACTAGCGCTGTGCTGTGGGCCCCCCATAGCACAGCATCATGCTGAGTATATGTTAATTGTTATTATTTTGCTGACCTATATGTTAAATGTTATTATTTTGTCATTTTGTATGATGCTCGTCATGTCTCTGCGACAAATAAATATTTTTTCTTTCTTCTTACGTTACTGCGTTTTACAGATGAATTGCCGATCTTAGTTTTTTTTTTTTTATTTATAAGAAAAAGTTGAAACTGGCGGCGTGACATTCACAGTGACATTTTTAATAATTATATTAAGTTCCACCTGAACCACAAATAACCATAAATAGTTTAGCACTACATAAAAAAAGTCAATACAAAGGCCTTCTGTTTACTTTTACAATAATACCTACGAATTATGTAGAAATTTTATACATTTATAACATAAATGAACCATGTTTAATTTCCAGAATGCAATAAAAAGTAGAATTATGCGGATGCACGAAGTGCCAAGAATTTTATCTGCACGACGACCTGCTGAATGTTTTCGACACTCTTAATAATTTAATATTGACTGTATACACTTACTTTTAACAGTTCAACGGATGGTTAAATGTTCAAAGCTTATTCATATAGGTATGAATATCAATATTAGGGGGTACTACTCAAAGCGCTATGTTTAAGCTCAACCAACTAAGCGCAAATATTTTTAATTTTAATTTGTGAGCGTAACTAATGGTTGCGCTTCGAGGAGTACCCCACTATTAGCGTAAGACCGTCCATTGTGTCACCATCCTATGCAGCATTTCTACATTAACCTCTAATACTCTGTTCGGACTGTATATTATCATATCGTGTTTTGTTTATCACGGTGTCTAGAAATTATATTAACATGTTTAATTAATAGCTGTTCAAAAAAAAAAGGACGCCTGCTTCCATACTAAAACGGGCATTGTCCTTTATATAGTGTAAACGTGTACTTAAAAAGAGAATCCTATCTTTTAAACTTTTTATGCGTTACAAGTGTGAGCTTTGTAAAAATCAATACTTGAGTATCGCTCTAAAATACGATTCCTAAAATATAAAAAGAAAAGACTGGGCCATAAGCAACCACGGCAGTGCGAGTTGATACCATTTGTTAGCATAAGGACAGATTCGCTTTACGCCAGATTCGCGTTAGGCCAGATTTGCGTACCATGTCACAGATTTTTTTTTATACCTGTTTCCTCACGAATAGAATTTCGGCATAACCATACCCAGAGCACTCATCACAAAAAAGATATTAATTAAATATATAATTTCACAATTACTACATTGTTTCCTTATCATAAAAGACCCGTATCCTTTGTCCCTCGGCTCCCTATCGTTGAGATGAACAATAGTAGTCATTTATCAAATAATAACAATATGCAATTTTTCGCTCATTGTCACTGAGAGATGAATGATGAAGATAGTATAATGATGACCGTATTTATGGCTGTTCATTTTACCAGGCTGTATTGTTTTTATTCAATGTCCTTTGGAGACAAGAGGTATTCTTTCCAGGCTTTTTATTTCGGTATTTTTTTGTTTATCAACAATTTATCATAGGTTGCCGGGAATTTTAGGCGAGACCCTTCAAATTATTCAGCGAAAATGGAAGGACAATCAGATTTTTGGGGCAATTTGGTCACAGTTTCTGATTTTCTAATCGTAAACCGAAGTGTATGGTCTGACAAAGGTGTTCATAGTATGAGAATAGGCCTTTTTCAGCTTATTGCTTTTACAAGTAAGCTATCGTATTTACATCGACGGCTTCGTTGATCTAGTGGCGTTACAAGCGATACTGCTGAGCATAAAGTCCTGGGTTCGATTCCCAGAGCTAACAAAGTGTTTTAGAGTTTTTCCAACAGGATTTTTTAAAACTGTCTGTTGTCTGCTGAGCATGAGATCCTGGATTCGATTTCCCGGTCAGGTAAAATGTTATTGGGTTTTTTTCATCAGGAATTTCTCAGTAACAGCCACGGGGTCCTCATTTGTGCCCGGTTGATGGCAATAGGCTCGCCTCCTGTTACATGGCACTTAAATATAACTGGCGAAGTGTGGGTGTACTATAATTGGGTACACTTCTAACTCTTCGGGGATTACTGGCGTGATGTTGTGATTTTTTAGTAGCCATCCGGAGCACACAAATCAAGGTGACTTCTATCATGTATTTCTTTCTTTAATCTGAATCTTAAGACAGGTGGAACGTCCACCCCTTTTCAATTCAACCCTAAACGACCCCAGTAGCGGTATCTACCTCTTATCAATTTACTTAATGAAGTGCATGCCCTAATTCAGGGTTGGCAAACTTCCAAACAAAGCGAACTTCGCGCCTGTACCGACCCAGTAAATGTCAAGCATTTGTTATGTTTGTTACAAACGAAGCGATAGTTGTACATTGCTGGTTTAGCACGAAACTTCTAACAAAAGGTGTTAAGGAAACAAGTAATGGATTGTGTGGGTGTTGTTTCAGTTTTTGGTGGAGGGTGGGTTATTGATTTAGTAAACAATGCAGCGATTGCTTATCTTTACGTTGAAGGTGTATTTTGTATTGCGGTGTTAGGTCGTTATGGTGCAATATTATGGTGATGGGCGGTCGAAGTTGGAGGGTTAACGGCCTAAGTTCGATACTGGTCCATACACAATCTAAAATGGCGGGCAAACTGTTAACGTTCTTAGCTTTAAAAAAATACCTTAGTTCAATAAGTAACAACGCATATAGCCATAATGGCTGGGCCTACAATCAAAGGAAGATATTTTTTGGAAATTTATCACCTGACGGGGCTCAAGAGGAGATGAGTCTTTGCATAGAAATACATCTATGTTAAATCAAATCGGAGTTATCTTTGTACAATTTAACAGTCTAATCAATTATTTTTCAGTCAGCTGCCATATTTTATTAATTTATTCAGTCCAATTCCGCGAATGGAACATTATATCATGTGATACAGACTCTCCGCTAACATTCTTAAAAAAACTGACATCGCAAAACAGCAAGCAAGTCCGTCTCTTAGCCTAAAAACGTCTAAAAGAAATACGGGAAAGTCAGCACAATCTGGCTTTCATCCAGACAAAACTTCTTTATATTATAATAATAACAAGCTTGTTTAATAGAATTCTTAATAGTACAAGTTCAATGCTTTGTCTACTCCCAAAGATGAGGCGATTTCAAAAGTTTCCATCGATTTTTTAGAGGAAATTAAATGTTTACGAAACTGGTTAATGTTTCTTGTGAATCTTTGTGCCGTATACAACATTAGTTTTAGTATATGCGAAACCTGAAACACGTGTATTTTTATGTAAATAATCTATGTATAAAATTTCAAAATTGTATCATCACAAAGTTATACGCTTGTTCTGTTACCTGGGTTTCCGCACAAAAACGTGGTCACCACGCGGCGCCGCCCCTCGCGCACCTCTGGCGTCGTCTCGAGCTCATTGATAATAATAATTTGGCAGTAGGTAACTAAATGATTGCGATAGGTGTCGCTTAGATTAGTATCGCTCGGTGTTTAACTTGTAGCCTTTTTGAAATATTTTTGGGACAAAATATAACATGGTTTAAAAATTATTGGAATCGATTCAGTTACTTATTCTGAACAAACTGTATTCAGGTTTCGCATATACTAAAAATAATGTTGTAGAATAGAATAATTTATTTATTTAAAGTATTACAAAAAGTGCAAATTTAGGCGCAGTAGTATTATTTCTCATACAATGGTATAATTAGTACTTATAAGTAAACTATAACTAAAATATATTCAACAGTTGCAAGTAATGATAGTTAAATTCAGATTAGGTAGCGACCTGCCCGATCTAGGTTTATTTAAACCTGTGTTTCAGGCCATACTAGGCCATACAGGTATACAGGGATATTGGCCTAATAAAACACGTGTATCTGCTGTTTTATTATTATTATAGCTAGCTCGTATTGTCCCACTGCTGGGCAAAGTGTCCCTCCATTCCTTCCAACGGTCACGATTCTGTGCTACTTCTTTCCAATCTTCAAGGAAGGAATCTATTGTTTTTAATAAATAATATAGTTAATTCTGAATTCTTTGGTATTTCCTTATTGAGGGTTCCAATGTAATGCTATTGTTATTGCTATCTTTAAGAGAGTATTTATTATTTATAGGAATTTCCTTCAATGATTATAATTTTTTCAATGTTATTAACCTTACTACTTATGTCATCCTGTTTAATGGAACAAAGCCTTTCTTACACCCTATAGAGTCAATAAAATTAATCTAAACTAAAAAAAAAATGTTTAAAGATCACTGAAACTTGTTTAATGTTATCATAATTCTCTCCGGGTGCTTACTTCTTACATTCTCTTGCATGTCTACTGTCTCTTGTGCTACTCTTTTATTGTCAGTCAAAACTTTTAACTAGCTTTCTTTCAATGTCTACTATCTGTATCCTAGCTGTAAGTTTTATTAATAAATAAATAAAATAGAATCTGACAAAATAAATATTTAAATACTTACAGTCAGGGTAAATTTTATGTTAACAAGATTGACACATTTCCTAAAATTGTTGAGTTAAATTAGATAGACTGTAAAAGTCATGAATATACAAAAAAAAAATGCGAAACTATCTATTCCCACGACTGTTCAATCATTTTATTCGTTCACACACAAATATCTACGATACAACGCAGCTCGACATCTACGCTAAATGCATAACAGAGCGGCGAGCTTAAACTGTCCCTCGAGTTCCCATTGTCTCGAGTAGTGATAAATTGTTAGTACCATTGCTGCGTCACTGTGTACACTGCGCGTCACTTTAATTGGCACACTTGTGGTACACTCGTGGTCAACTTGTGTCTTGTGGCACACTTCTGGTACACTGTCTTTATGATGACCGGGTCTAGTGTTGCCGTTTAATCTGTTAGAGAATTCAAGGAAATGTTGGATGCGAGATTCTGAATATAATAGAATAAAATAGTTATTTATTCCGTACACCATACAAGTAATATTCATAATAGAAACACATTTTACATAGGATGACACAATGGACAGCTCTGATAATTTTGGCGAAAATAATCGAGGTTGGTGGTCCACCTGGAAATGGTTTTCAGTACTTTAAAAATACCAAACACTAAGCAAAATCATCAGGTTACTGCCAAAACTGTGTATTGTGTGTAGTGCAGTCAAGACAGCATAGCATAGCATAACATGCTGCAGTCAAGACAGCAATGAAATTATTTCAAACA
The DNA here is from genome assembly GCA_963082995.1 of Noctua comes. Lineage (NCBI taxonomy): Eukaryota > Metazoa > Arthropoda > Insecta > Lepidoptera > Noctuidae > Noctua > Noctua comes. Next base: position 16,306,492 of record OY720273.1, read on the forward strand.
CGTCCTCATTTTATGAGCTATCTATCATATAAGTTGTAAACAGACCCTTCACGAAGCTGTCAAATAAGCATGCTATACATCAAACTAAGTAACTTTACGCAAAAATTATTGCTGGGAATGGAACTTTTTATTTCGAGCGAAAAATCACGTTTTACGTTAGGACTCAATGTAACGCACTCACAAAATATGTGCCGATGAATGAATTAAATAGTACAAAGGTCATGGAGGTATTTTAGATCGAGTTATAATATTAAAACATGTTTTTAAAAAAATACTTGTGAGAAAGTTAAAACTTTGAACTCCAATATCTCCATGACTAAAAGGTAATCAACTATGGTCTAGAACAAAAAAAAATTGCAATGACTGGGAGAACCTGTCGGCTTCGTCAGGGGTTTTTTACACCCATTATACTACGCATCACTTTGATTAGCACCCTAGTGGTATAATGTGGCACACTGCCTTTATGGTAGCTGGATCTGGTGTTGCTGTTTATTCTGTTAGAGAAATCTAGGAAATTTTGAGAAGGGAGGTGCTGAATAATTTGGAGGTGCTAACAAGCTTCAGGTGGACGGTCTGCCTGGAAACCGATAACCTTTTAGCTTCCGGAGTTGGGATTAACAATAGTGGGCTCATGCATGAATATGGGACAGGTCTACTCAAATCTGTATATCTCTGTCCACAAAAGGCCATTTCAAATGCTTTTGTGTGCAAAATATGATCAGGATAAGGTAATACAGAACCTGACATTTTAGTTATCTTTTAACCCACAGGGGTCCGCTACTACAACATGGATCACGTCTTATCATAATAGAATCTCACACTGAAATCTTAGAATAAAATCAACAATATTACTGTTATGCTAAGTCAGGCAGAAGTACCTACCTACTGAACTATTTTGACAAATCTTAAGTTTTAAATAAAATAGTATCATCGACTGCTCATCTTATTAAATGATTCCAGAATTTTACTTTTTTTGTTCAACTATGTTGGACGGTCAAGGAAATGGATTATTTTGCAAATGACTAAATAATGTCCGTGTTCGTGGCTAAATAATAACAGCCGTTCGGATCGATCTTTAGGTTAAGCCGTGCTTGCCTAGGTTGGTAAAGGTACCGCTTATTTCATTAAGAAATCTCTGCCAGCTGTCCTGCGATAGGAGAAATAGACAAGAAACGTATGCACGTGCGCATGCGCGTGTAATATCAGAATATAATAAAACATAAATATTAATTTATCTTCTTTTTCTTAGCGTATCGATAGCAAACATTCAATATTTTGAATGTTTGAAACGATTTGTCCAAAATTCAGCAAAGAATTAATTCAATTATTCAAAGTTTGGCGTAACAATTAATGTAAGTAACGTGGAAACATTGGGTAGTTTTCTTTTTCAATCTGACAAAAAACATTTAAGATTTTAAACTATTATGCTCACTAGCATTATCATTAACATAAGAACATGGTAAATATCCCGTTTCTAGTATTAATGATAAAAAGAACATTTCCCTAACTGCACATTCCATAAACATAAAAACATTCATACTGTATCGTAGCAGCCACACCAGCGAATGCAGCCCAGCATAAATGACGGTGGCTTAAGTTGTCTCAAGGGGATGGTCGTGGCATTGTCTTCTGACAAATTGTCTGCACCATTATGTCTGTCACTGTACATTGTGAGTGCGTGGGGCGTTTTAATTGTGTCCGACTGTACTTATTTTTGTGTTATAAGAAGGAAAAGAGAGAGTGAGATTTTCTACTTTTCATATTTTATCTTTGAAAAAGAATATTGATTCCAAGAATTGCCTCGAATGGAAAATTCAATTTTTATTTTTGTTTGGTTATTCTTTCTGTATTGTTAATGTTTTTTTTTCCTTGTGATAGCTAAAATAAAACTTGGATTTCGTTAACTTTAATTTCCATCGCACTATGTTTTTATATCGTAAAACAAATTAAAAATCCACTCAAAATCGTGTCAGTACATCTGCTGGTTATTCTTTTTTTATAAACTTACGATAGGTTTACTTGTTTTAAAAAAAAACGAAGCAGCATTGGAAGACTCGGTTGCAATAACATCATTGGCTACTTCAGACTGAGTCCTTAACACATGTTTTCAGCAACGTCCCTGAACAAAGAATACATCCCTACATAGTCTTACAACAGTTACAGTAAATCCTTGATAATTTCACACACATTTTGAGAGCGCCGTCTCTCTCCACAAAAATATCGGCTCAAAACCTTAGTCAGATGAAATGACGTCAACTCGTCTAGATTATCCCGATATCAGTCGCCGGCTGAGATAGGTGACGCAATCTCCGGCGAGGCGCAGCTTAGCGCTGATATCTTCAAGATACGGAGCCCTAAGCGGTACACGTCACTTGCTAGAGCTTCCAATATTGACGCGTACAGTGCTGTGATTAAATCTGAGTTTTGTAGGCAGTTTCAAAATTACTTTATGCGAATTGAAGAAGTACATTTTAATAGTGTGGGAAAAGCAGGCACAAAATCGGCCCGAATGGAGGCGTCGTGTGGATCGGCAGGTCAACGCCTTTGAAGAGAGAAGAAGGTCGCAGTTAGATTTAAAGCATGATGACCTTAAAGCTAGGTCACCTACAGCTACAATGTCGTCAATGGTGTTCTGACATGTCCGCTTTGTGATCGGAGTTTTTCGTCCAAAGTTGGATATGCTAGCTAATTGAAAGCATGAAAGAGCAGCACACCAAAGCTCTCGACAACCACCCTGGAAAGCCATCGAATGCAGTCGCTGAGGCCGAAATCGGCTAGATGGCATCACACAATGTGTAAATCTGAGTACAGGTTATTTGCAACTTAACATGCAATGCAACGGTAATTATATGAGTCCCGCGACCCCGGCAGGCTTTGGCCCTCTAGAGGGGGGCCCCGTCATTATGCTGACACTCTTTGAGGCGCGCGTGGAACACAACGCGCCGTCGACCCGGGCATGGTCCATGGTCGGACAGCGAGTCGCCCATTACTCGCCGCCCGCATGCCCGCGCCTACGTTGGCCGGAGATCGTCTGCCGACGTCCGGCGCCGTGGGCACCTCTGCCTAAGTTTTCGGGGATTACAGGCGTGATGTTATGTTATGAGCGCGAAATATGCAAGAAAAAATACATTTCCCTCACAGCTAGTTTATACCATTACACAACTGTTTGCGTGTTCCCCCAATCTATATCTAAACACCATTTCAATCGTCCGAAAAACGCACCCTGTATACGAATATAATGTTAGATATAGATATATACGAAGACTGGTAGCGATATCGTTGATATCCCTATTAGTCGTAAATAACGCCTTTCCGAACTGTCTGTGTGTGCGTCATAAATATTGGGGACAAAGAATTTTTTTGTACTTTTTTCGTGTAAGTACGAGTCTTTGTATGTGTGGGTATCATAATTTCCGGGTTATGTCTTTATTCTTCATGGTGTCTGTATTTTGAAGGATAATTTATGTGTTTACTAGCAACTGGCGTGCGTGTATTAACTGATACGAACAAAAGGACTATCGAAGGATCGTATCAATTGGAGCTAGGCGGTGAGCCACATAGGTTAACATGTGGGTGGGTGTAATGCAGTGGCGAAGGTGCCATACAACTCGATTCCTACCGGATTCCCTTTGAAAATAATATAATCACATTAAAGATATGTACTCCGGCTTACCTCTTACAAAAATTGACACTTCGCTACTTGTGTAATGTCATCGTCCAGTCTTACCAAAGGATATCGACGCATTACCCTGTTCTAACTGGGTTGTGGAGGTCAGATAGGCAGTCGCTTCATACAAAATACTGGTATTCAGCTGCATCCGCTTATATTGGAAGCCGACCCCAACTATATTGGGAAAACGCTAGGCAGATGATGATGAGTTTTGGTGTTTTCAATTCACATCTAGCCAAGGTCCCAGCCAGGTCTGGAAAATATTATGGAAAGGTTTTGTGTTGATGCTAGAGACTTTTTATAGATAAAAGGACTAAAAATCAAAATATTTTATTTAACATAGGCCTCGATGGGCACTTATAAAACGTCGACAAAAACGTGCACGGTTCGGGTTGGTCGTTTCCTATGGAGAAGAACCGGCAAGAAACTCCATGGTTACTCTTTTCCTCATTTCCCCTTGTCTCCAACATCAACACAAAAACCTTCCACACATTTATAAACGAACTGAAATAAACCAGCAGCTAGTGATGTACCCAATCACCCAGCTGATGCATCGGTGATTATGCTAATATCAAATTGCGATTCCAATCCATCTGCCACTCCGACGGATCCTATTATTAGACTCTAACAATACGCCAAAATTACCGCCAAAAGCTGGGCCTGGTATAATGAATGTGCTGTTTAATCCTAACACGAATCACTGAATTTATGGATACAGAAGGTTCGGTCTATGCAAAGACTAAAAAGATACATACGAGTACATACATGGACTCTGTACTCGATTTAGTTTCCAACCGTGAAAACATTTCTTTTTTAGGACAATACCTTAACTACCTACACTGACAGTCGCTCCATGTATAAATATATTTGAATAGCCTTGTAAGTCCTTTAACTATTCATCATCTGCCTAGCCTTTCACCCAACCATGTTAGGGTCGGCTTCCAGTTTAACCGGATGCAGCTGAATACCAATATTTTACATGGAGCGACTGCCTATCTGACCTCCACAACCCAGTTAATACTGGGTAAAACGACACCCCTTGGTAAGACTGGTTGTCAGAGTTTTTGCGCCATTGACTACATAACGACTGTCAAAGATCTACAAATGACACCCAGGATCAACGGCTTAACGTGCTTTCCGAGGCACGGAGGAAACTCGGTATGTAATGACCACATACCAACCTAGGCAAGCACGGCTTAACCTAAAGACCGACCCGAGCGGCTGTTATTATTTAGCTATGAGCTCCTCGGGGCCTATTCAAAAATAAAATGACAGTCACGAATACTGTTGCACTCGCTGCACGTAAGCGTGTGCGTGCAATTTCACTCATTGAACAAAACCGGCCTTCTGGTTCCGTACTTACCGTTTCCGTGCACGAATCATGCAAGCGGTGACCAATCATCACGCACCCCCTTGGGATCGCGACCGTGACTAAAATGCAATGATTCTGTTAGGCCAGCCGGCTTTGACTCGCTTTCATTATCTTTGGCCTTAGGGATTTGGGAATGTTATTTTGTAGTCATCAGTGTACGGTATTGTTGTTTCTGTATGTGACAGATACTCGAAGAATTATTTTGATCTTCGGTGAATACATCATTATTGTTATTTACGTTTTTGAAGGCACCTTTTTGAATTGAGATAATATTGTCTGTTACATAACATCACGCCTGTAAACCTCGAAGGGTTAGGCAGAGGGGTACCTAATAATACATCCACATTTCGCCGGTTATGTTTAAGTTCCATGTTATCGGGGGGTGAGCCTATTGTCATCAACCGGTCAAAAAATCCAGGCTCCGTGGTTGCTACTGACAAATTCCTAATAGAAAAACTCAATAACACTTTGCCCGACCTGGGAATCGTACCCAGGACCTCATGATCAGCAGTCGCGCTTACGACCACTAGATCAAAGAGGCAGTCAGAATAATAGTATAATACTATAAGTTTTTTTTTAATAATGCTATGATTCTTGTTATTTATAACCATACCTTAATAACAATTCTAAGTCAAAACATAATTATCAGTCATTAAAATCAAGGGGATAGCCATAGTAATTGTAGTTAGTACATCGATTGCAAATCAAAACATCACATTTAAAACTATTACATTTATACAAACACTAGCATTGTACCACTTAGATAATGTCCCAACCCGCATGTCAAAGCGCCTTATTTCCCCAAAACATTACAGGAAAGCAAAATAAATTAGACGGACATCAACAATAAGTACGTGTGACAGGGAGCGAGGACCGACGATGAGTGACACGCTCGCGACGGAAGAGGGGTACACAGTAATCAACAGATGCGACACCGAGGGGGGCGGCTAATTGAAGTGATTTGCAGTGCTGTTATATTGTTTTGGCCGCTGGGTCGTACCAACGCCTTGATCTCGTTCACAAGCCGGTTTAAACAAGTATATCTACGATCGTGGTCTGAAACAGTATTTAAACTGAAAGTTAAAAATTACTTTGATACGAATGTGTCAAACGATTTTGAATAACAAAACCAAAGTCATGTATTTTGAATTAGGTTGAGTATTAACGTTATTTGAACGTCAAAATTACTGAAGATCACCAAAAAGCACGCTCTTCACCACTTTCTTGTATTTTAGTTGAGAAGAAGTGGCGAACGAATTCCCAACCAACACACATGTCTGTTAACCAACAACACATAATAAGATGACAATGTAACTATAACCTGCTACCTTTACATGCCTTCAAAGACAATCTCTGCAGGTGTGAGTTCATGGACGGCTCAGGCTATGCGGCGTCTTCCCACAGACAATGGCCCACGTTTCATCTTGCACCGCATGCCCTATCACCTGCGCCTGTGATGAGCGCGCTTCACGTGGCTGAGTTTTGGGCTAAACACATTTGAACTTTGTGACATCGATACGCTAAGAAGAAGAAGAGGAAGACGATGCCCTGCACATGAGCTGCCCTGTTAATGTTTACTTTACATATAATATGTCTTAATATAGGAAATGATCCGTTCGCGACGGATGAGGGACACAGAGTAATCAACAGATGTGACACAGAGGAGCACATAATATGTCGAGTGATTGGAAAAATGACAATATTGTTTTTTACACTAAACGCGGGTCGTCAATGGCCCATACACATGCCAGTTTACGCTCAATCTTAGTTTGAAACAGTACAAATCTTAACAGATATTAAAAATTTTAAAATAACATTGTTCTGTCCACAAAGTGCACATAAGGTTCAGATGGCTACTTTTCGCTTTAACAAAAAGTGAACTGACAAGTGAAATATCAAGCGATTTTGAACCCTTTGCGATGCAAACGTTGACTTTTATTTGCCTTGCACATAAACTGCCTGCAAATATTTATTGTACGGTTTCTGATATAAACAATGGCAGGTTTGTGAGGGATGACGGGCACAGAGTAATTAACAGATGTGACACGTAGGGGAGCGTGTAATTGGAGAAATTGATAGTGATGCGATATTGTTTTGGCTGCTGAACGTTGGGTAATACTCAGTTCAGGCAGAGCAGCAAAATTCTCGATCAGTTTTCCGTAACGACCAATAATTATGTAAGTATACACAAGTAACTATGTTTATAGCTGTGGTTTTAATTTATTTGGCTACAGACGCCAATCTCGTTGCCTTAATTGAAATTGTTGCCACATTACCATTGTAAACTAGTACTAAGTTTTTTGGAAAATAAACTATTAATTATTTATTTATTTAATTACATATTTACCTGGTGTTTAGAGTAACCGTTTCGATATTTCATGGATACATAAGTACAAGCTGTAAACAGACCCTTCACGAAACCGTCAACCAATGCTTGGTTGACGGTTTCGTGAAGGGTCTGTTTACAGCTTGTACATCAAACTAAGTAACTCTACGCAAAAATTATTGCTGGGTAATGACTTTTTTTTGGGGTGAAAAATTACGTTTTAAGATGTATATACCGCACTCAAAACATTGTGCTGATGAATGCATTGAATAGTACGGGGTTCGTGGAGGTATTTAAAGAAAAGAAAAAAAACATTAAAAACTTGTATTAAAAAAAAAAAACTTGTGAAAAAGTTGAAACTGTGACCGCCCATATCTACTTATCTAGAAGGTTCCCAGGTACGGTCCTTAACAAAAACATGGTCGCAAGTGCCTTTCGGCTGCGTTAAGGGTATTGTTACACCCAATTGGAAAAGCAATAAACTTAATAATAGTCTAACACTTCGAAAAACTGTGTACAATTTGTATTAGCATACTCAAGAAACTTTCATCTTTTTCAAATAATATCAAACAGAAACCTCTAACCTTACAGCGTTGTAATCACGTTTCTACCTACAAAAACTGTACACAACAACGTTCCCAAAAAACCTTATTTTATATAAAGCTAGCTAAAACACGTAAACACGTCAACTGCCTGTCTAAACCCGGCTTTAATAACCGTCACGTCTTACCAACTTATTCTTTGGCCATTAGAACACGGGTCACGCTTAGCCCAGGCCAAAGGTCGCGTGAAAAATATAACCACTCGGCCACGAGCTGCACGATTTAGGCAAAACGCGTGTTACGATAGCGACTACCGAAGAAATATCATCTGCCTCGCCTTTTCCCAACTATGTTGGGGTCGGTTTCAAGTCTAAACGGCTGCAGCCGAATACCAATAGTTTACATGAATCGTATTTGTGGTTGGCGCAGTGGTTGAGCGAGCTGCGTATCGCTGGTTCAATTCCCGAACGGAACAAATATTTTTGTATGGTCTACAGGCAGTTGTTTCGGGTCTGGCTGTTTGTGTATGTGAGTTTAAATGCTTGTAAACGCACCCACGACACAAGAGAATTTCCTAGTGTGGAGCAATAAATTTAAAAAAAAAATCTACTGTCTGACCATCAATACCCAGTTACTGGTGATAATACAATATTTCTTCGTAAATAATACGACTGTCGAAGAAAAAAATCAAAGATCTTAAAGCATGCCATGAGTCACCACGACGCGACGGTACTCAAACGAACAAAAAAACTGATAAACGCGACCACAAATCGCCGTGACATCACGCATCCACGGAGGTCGTGAACGGGGCGTAACAGCGTGACAGATACACAGACCCTTGATTTGTTTCTGCTGGTCCCGTGACAAATAACAAGACTGATGTTAGTAGAAGCTTTGATGTTATCAGATTAGACACGTTTTCCTTATGTTTTTTGTTGAATCTCGACGTTTGATGTACCTGGGAGGGAGAAATGTAAGTGGAATAGTGTAGGGAATTATTTTTAGTACACACGACGTCTTGTCAAGTTAGATATTCCCAGTATAAGCTAACCTCGCGTTGCATAAGAAATGCCAGTCCTCCTAACCGTTGGTCACTCAGCGGAAACTAGTCATCAAAGCATAAAATGGCGTGTGTGTGCAAACACGGGTTCAGTCTCTCTTACCTCTCTGTCATATTCAGATGGGATGGCAATCCCACACTATCGGAGAGACATCAGGTGCAGTACCAACGGCATATCGTACTTTCCGAGGCATGGAGGCACACCGCCATCTTTAAAATTGCTGTTAATGAGAATTTCCTGATGGATAAACCCAATCACTGCTCGATATTGGAAGCTCAGGACCCTACGCTCCACAGCCACACTTGTGAACAAGAGAAATTGAAATGAAAATGTTTATTTAAATAATGGAACCGATCGAGACCTAAGTATACTCTTTGAGTAAAATGAGAGATGAGCTTATTTGGTCCCGTCTGTCACTTGTAGATCTTTGACAGTCGTTATAAGTAGTCAGTGACCCAAAAAGTCTGACAACCAGTCTTACCAAGGGAAATCGTATTACCCAGTACTAATTGGATTGTGGTGGTCAGATAGGCAGTCGCTGTATGTAAAATACTGGTTTTCAGCTGCATCCGGTTAGAGTAGAAGCCGACCTCAACATAGTTGGGAAAAGGCTAGGCAGATGATGATGAGCTTATTCCTACTGGAAATTAACAATTTGATATGTCGTAGCATGTACTACCGCGCTCATTGACGGTCGATCAGTTTTCAATCTTACTACTCAGAGCATAAAGGTTAAAAAAGTCGCCCGCCAGTGAACGTGGTATTACCATGATTCTTACTTCTTTGGGTAGGAGCTTTTGCAATGAGAAGAAACACTCTTATAACTACAGACATAAACAAGTAACATTTAATTAAAAGTATCAAAAAACCCGACTACAAATTGTATTATGTACCTATATATACATATTTATAATCTCCTTTTAATTTCCTTCATTTTGATACCCTATTCGATGGGTTTGGTGCAAAAAAAAATTATTAACGCTTACTATTTCGCGCCAAAAAACCACCATTTTGTTTTTTTTCAAACACCTTCTAAATACACTTGCGTTTTCAAGACGAATATAATGATACCTTAATTGTCGAAAACCATCCAGCCATTTGGAACAATACATACGAGGTAATAAAGAAATTTACAAAAAACAAACAAACAAACAAACATACAAAATACGCGCGAAAAACATAACCCTTCCTTGGCAGTCGGGTAAAATGAGCAACAAATAAAAGGAAATAACTCTGTTGCTGAAAAGACTTTAACTTTTATCGTTTTATTGTTCGGTGAATAACCCCTTACATTGTGAACCCAATTTACATTTTAATAAAAAGTGTTTCGCCAAAATGGCTAAGTTGTTAAATTTTGTAGTTAAATTATAATGGAAGGAAGTACCTATAAATAAAATTGAGGTTATTTATTATGGTGCATTATTTTTATTCTTCGTGTGCTTGCTTGCATGTAGGCCAGAAAATTCACGAAGATTTATAGGGTTACCAGCTAAAATTTAAATTTGTTGCTGCACTGCTAGATTCAAGCGTAAACAAAATGGAGGAGTGTTGCAAAACAATTTTGAAAGATTTGAAATAATGCTACTTTAATAAGTATGTTAATGTTCTTCGTTCCTGGTCATAAGTGTGTTTCAAGTTCCACAATGACTTAGAATAATTTTCCAAGGTAACTTCAATATCAATAAACTTCACCTCAATGTGTTTGCCTAATTAAATCCGATAGTGCGGAAAATAGGTCATTATTGTCGTATTTCATTCAAAAACTTACACGTAGGCCCCCGTTCCTTAGTTAACAATAACTGTTTACACACAAAGTAATTATTACTTTGTGTAATAGCTAGCCAACGTACCAAACTCGGAAATTATGTTATTAAACTCTATAAATAACTCCAAAGTTATATACGTAAATCAACTCAAGAATAATGTTATATACTGAGTCTAAATCGTGAACCGGCTTATATAAAATTCAACAAGGTCAACCAAGTTTTCAACTTACACACATATTACATATTTACAAACACGATACATGTTCCGAGTCTTGCGGGTCTTACATAACAAAATATTTGTATCAAAATTAGTTGAATCTTGAATTTTTCACACATTATCAGACGATGACGTTCACACTGCTGGGGCAGGCCTCCTCTCTTTGTAATGAAGTCGGTCACCACGTAGGCCCAGAGCAGGTTCTACGACTTCTACTACGTCAGTAATAATATTTTCTTTCTAACCACTGTCGAATGGCATCGCAATGCCATTTTAAGTAATTGCAGTTTATTAGTACAATCGAATATAATGAATGTATTAAAGTTGGAAAAAAGAATATAAAAATTCCTTAAGTGACGTCTAAATCATGATTTTGCGGGTCGCGATGTCACACGTCTTCGAATTTCTAGTTTTAAGACTTCAAAAATGTGTTTAAACCGACGACATCCGCATCAGTTACCTTACGAAGATATCCTTTATCATTTTAAAGTAATTTTAATGAAAAAAATACAAAGCAAGTGCCGACTATGGACATCTGTAATATTGAAGGCGCCTTAGCAGAAGGGTGAAAAGTCTAATGGGCCTGCTTCATCTTCGTGTCACTAATACGAAAGTTTTATATTTTTGTTTGGTCCATAACTCTCACGGTGCCACCAAGGCAGCGCTAAGGTCACTTTGGCTGCATATTTTGGGCTCAGAGGCTAAAAAAAAATGTAGTATAGAAATAGGTAAGGTGGTGGTGGTCGAGTTTCTTCATTAAGTCCTTTACCCGAAGAGCTCTATTACTATTACGTAATGATGCTCTGTCATTAAAAAGGCACTTAAAAGACCGTCCTAAAAATGTGAACACATCTCATATAAAAGGCTCATTAGCGACAAATACTCGTATTAAACTCTAGCTATACGAATAAGCCTAAAAGAAGTCAAAGAAGAACATCACATTTCTCAAACATAAATTGCGCACAGTTCACAAAATAACATTTCCATACAAGTAACATGAAAAAAAGCGAAATTTCACGTCAATGAAGCTCGTTACTCGAATTCAAGATATATTAAGTCATATGTGTTGTGTGGGAGGTGAATACAGTAGGTTCATTTTATTTTGATGAAAATTAATGTGAAGTGAGAAGGCGAGACGGAATGAAAAAGTATTTATGTCATGGCTTAGCTTTAAGGTAATGTGTGTCACAAAAGCCGGTTTTTAAGAAGTATGCTACAGCGTCAATTTGTTAAGTAAACACAAAAAAGAAACAAAATTTGCTCTTTGCGTTTGCAGACGGTTTTCCTCAACACAGGTCTTAGAAAGTATCAACATTATATAAAATTGAAAACGTCACATCGTTACTAGATTTTTCGGAACACAATCAAATGTTTAAATAGTTAGATGAGCAACTCACTTTGGTGTAAAAAATCTCACTCTTGGAAGAGCGAGTTCGCACATCCCGTATGGAATTTTACTTGAAAGTTTTTAGTTGAGTAGATTTAAATCGTTCGATGCTACTTTGTAATCAGTTCATCGTTCAATGACTCAAGAAAGTTGCAGTTCTCGAAGCAAAATAAACGCAATAATTCCGTAGTATTAATGCGTCGCAGTACTCTGGCAAGATTTTCCGCCATTCAATTGATTCTAATGGTAATTGAAATTCCATTCTGTCAGTTGGAATCCATTAATCCACTTCAAGTGTTTCGTGTTGTCCATTCCGAGAGGGATTTTGAAACCATTAGCAATCAATTTTGTTTGAAGGACGGGAGCTAATGTATATTTCGAGTATGTTTAGGTAAATTGTTCTTTATTTTGTTTATTCTTATATTAAAACGGTATTTCTGACATACATAAGGAATACAGTATTAAATGGTGATGATGATGATGTAAATGTCGTGAGGAAAGTTTTGAGTTTGAATGTGACCAAAGAAACGATGGATGGACTGTGTGTAGAATGATATGGCACGAAAAGAGGTGTCTGATGAGATGACGAGTAATAGAGAAGTATGGAAGAAGAAAACATGCTGCGCCGACCCCAAATGAATTAGGACAAGGGCAAGAGAATGATGATGATGATGATATGGAATATAGTATTAATATTCCATAGAAATATGTAGATGAATGATGAAGGAAAATTATTTAATTTTTCTTTAAAAATCAGATATATAAGGCGTACGTGCCTGCGTCTTCAGGCGTGGTGATCGTGATATACCTAGTTATAATTGTTGTTTTATTTACATAACTTAACGTATCGTTTTTATTCATGCAAGAGACAGAGGAGGAAGACACCATAATTTCACTACCTCCAAACCAAACCGGGCACCAATCTCAGATGCCCAGATATGAGGATCATTTGCCAGGCCTTTCCACTAATATGTTGGGGTCGGCTTGCTGTCTAACCTGATGCAGCTGGATATTAATATTTTACTTTACTGCTTGTCTGTACAGTTGATGGGTAACACGATACCCCTTGGTAAGTACAGAAAATATACCCAGACATACCAACCCCAATAGACCAAAAGACGGTGACCTCTGAGTTTGTTTCGGATGTTTCTTCAGAGTAGTCAGAGTAGTCAGGTACGAAACACCGGCCCCATCTAGCTTTAAAACAAAACATGACATGTAAAAGAGTTTGGTAAACCTAATTGCAGAAATAAATATGATTTACTATTTATGATTTATGACCCAAGAGAAAATCAACCCTTAAATGATACAAATAAATGAACCAAAATCCATGTATACCTAGCCTTCTGAAAAACAAATAACACGGTGACTCAGTTCCCCACATCGCCGGGACGTGCTTATAACCGTGTCTGCAATACATTACCACCGCTCACCACTTCACTCAGCTCAGATAGTTAATGTGTTATGCTATACTAGGCAGAGTTGTGAAATGGGAGCAAGGATTTGGTTTCACGTCATTTTGTAGGTATTTGAGAATTAACTGTGAGAGACGAGAGTCGTATGGAAAAGGCTTTGTTAATCTTGTAGCATAGGTAATTTATTCTATTTCTCTACGCAGAATGGAAATAATCTCTTTTAATACTAATTGACATTGCTGCTTAGACATCTTCTGTTGAAGGTTTTTTTTTTATTCTTCTTAGCGTGTCGATGACAATTCAAATTGAGTCAGCCCAAAATTTGGCAACAAGTTTGGCACTTTCAGTAGCGTCCATCAGCTCCTGTGATGTGCAAATAACAGGACAGGTAGGACACGATATCAAGTGTCCCATCGTTTGTGGCGCAACACCACATTTACACTCCAGGGAAGAGTCATCTATGAATCTCCACCTTCTTTTTATTTCTTTTATCTTTTATTCGCCGTTTTGTGTTCCGTTTCGACAGTGTTCATACTACATGCGCTGTTGGCACTGCCAATTATCTAAATTCAGTCTCTTGTAAGACATCGTGACAATCGTGAATGCAATGAGCAAGAGTGGAGATGAATGATCGACTGATATTCCTTTATATGTTTGAGAAGAGGCTTTACATGCATTTTATCATTGTGTTATTCTGTAGACATTTTCTTGAGTGGAAGACGATCTTCGCAGGGTGGCTGGTAGCAACTGGATGAGAGTTACCAAGAATCGAGTTGATTGGCGTGCGATTGGAGAGGCCTATGTCCAGCAGTGGACTACTGTAGGCTGATGATGATATTATTTTTAAAATATTCCAAACTTCTGTCTGGCAAAGCTATACAATAAAGCAACAGCTAAATTCTTTAATAATCAAATTAAACTCAACAAAGCAGTACCAGGGAAACATAAAACAAAAGAACCACGCTTTTATAAATCGTCATTTTAAATGTGTAACATTTTATGAAGACAAAATGGAGGCATTATATTTTCATGTTAGCTCAACATTTTGAGTCGAAAATGTTGCGACGCCAGTTAAATCATCTTTACTTCAGCTCGACTTACATAATGTACACGCATTATGTAAATAAATGCTTTAATATATACGTACATACTCAATTATGCAGAGTCCTGTCGGCAAATGTTATTATACCAAATTACACAGGAACGTTTCAGTCAGATGTCAAACAATAGACGCCAAACAATGAAAGTATACGGGAGAGGGCATGGAACGCGGCTGCGCCGTGGTTTGTTTTCAACGCGCTTTCTCGTGAAATGTCGGAATGTTTCAGTGAAAATATACAGGTTGACGGAAGGGATGGAATTCCGTCGCTTGTTGCTGAAAATATTTATGTAAAACGTGACGACAATACAACGTGTAGAAAAAGCTCAAAAAGAAAAATATATTCGATCGAATTTTTCTATGCAGACTGGGAACATAATGAGGACATGATAATACCTATCACAGCACACATATCACAGTTTTTATTATCGTATTGTCGTTTCCACCTTAGTGTCGTATTTGCGGTTTCAGCGTTTTTTTTTACTGTATGCAAATAGGTAGGCACCTATTGAAAGAAAAGAATAAACAAAGGCTTACATTGACTTCTTAAGCAGCTATTGAACGTTTGGTCAATATGCGCATTAACTGTTACCTTGAACTACCCTGCACGTCGCCAACCCAATACCAACCTAGAACAGAATGCTTACTTCTTAAATTCGACAGCAACTATGCGACCCGAGAGGAGCCTGTCCCAGCAGTGGGAACATTATAGGCTGATTATGCTATCCCACCCGCACACACTACCCTCCCGTATGTTTTCCTACAAACAATCGCACTAATGTAAGATTTGAAACTGTCGCCACGTACAGAGCGCATTTTAGCGAAATTATTGTTATTATATTATAGTGCACAGTCATAATGGCTGAAAGATGGGATTCTGCAGCGCCTGGCATAATTTGGGGTTTAGAATGTGAGGTAAGATGGATGTTTCTCGTAATTGTGTTTGTAGGTGTGACTTTACATTGTTTAATGTAGGGTAGCGACGAATAATTGTAAGATGTGGAATGGACTCCCAGGTCGGGGAAAGTGTTATTGGGTTTTTCCATGAGGATTTTGATGCAAAGGGGTCCGCCCTATTACATGGGACTTAAACAAAACTGGCGAAATTGGGGGTACAATACACCTCTGCCTAACCTTTCGGGGATTACAGGCGTGATGTGATGTGGAATGGGCGTCTTCTGAAAGTATTCTTGCGAAGTTACAACATGGACAGATAAAAAGATCTTGAATATGAACTCGTGGGACCAATGCTGAACCTACGCGGAAGAAATCCTCGTATACTTGGTCCTCGCGGTGCTAGTCAAATAATGATTTCTTTAGTAATTTCTAAGTTATGTATTTTATTTACTGTACATTTTTTCTTCAGACACATCACAATATGTGGTGTCTTTTTCAAGCAATAAATAACGAACAATGGTTCAGTTCGAACATACAAACAAAATATTGAGTCATTTAATTGAATTGCAGTAACAAGAAAATCCGTTATTGCTAATCAAAACCACATACATCAAAACGATAGATTGAGCTTTTTGAAAATATCGGGAGCACAAAATAATGAATAATCACGGAAGATATCAAACGCTGTTTTAAGCTTTCACGGTTTACAACTAAACTTATACTGTCACTTACGGGATATCTTCCGTGAACAAAAACGAACAATCACGGAAGATATTCCGTAAGTGACAGTATAAGTTCACGGAAGATATCTCGTAACTAACAGTATAAGGTTCGTTATATACCGTGAAAGCTTAAAACAATGTGAGCTTACGTTAATCTTGATGACAGCTTAGCCTTTGTAGAAATACGAAACACTTTGAAATCGATTGTCATTTGTCAACCCACTCAAGAACACAGGTGTCGAATACAAACAACATATTACTTAGGCTAAACCCCGGTACACACAAGACAAATGACAAGCACAAATCGCTGAACTTATCTCCCTCCTTACGCCAAGGATTGTCACAGTAACAAACTTTACATGAGATTTATGTGCTAACAGTTGTGGGCCACGCAGTAATTGCTATTCTATGATTTATTTCGTCCGCGGTGCAACACCGTCCTTACTGCGATGGTACTCGGGATTTATGTACGAAGTTAGTGTAGTGTTATTTGTTGTGTTGTTGTAAAGGGGTGCCCCGTGGGTAAGGGTTGTTTGTATGGAGGGGGTGGTGTCTGATGGGTTATTGCAGATCTTGTGTGAGTCTGATAAGAAATAAACAAAAAATTGACATCGATGTAAGGTAATCATCTGCCAGTAGTCTCAAGCATTGTCGGCTTTGTCTGCATCTGTCAATCATTATACAGGGTGTAAACAGACCCTTCACATATCCGTCAACCAAGCATTCTGTACATCACACTAAGTAACTTTGCGCAAAAATTATTGCTGGGAATTGACTTTTTTTTTGGGGTTATAAATGACGTTTTAAGGTAGGACTCGATGGAAAGCACTCAAAGCATTGTGCTGATGGATGGATTGAATAGTACGGGGATGGTGGAGGTATGTAAAGTAAAAATCTTACATTAAAACATGTATTTAAAAAAAAGAACCTATGAAAAAGTTGGAACTTTGACCCCCAATATCTCCGTAACTAGAAGGTTCCCAAGTATGGTCTAGAACAAAAAAAATATCGCAAAGACGGGGAGAACAAGTGCCTTTCGTTTGTGTTAAGGGTCTCTTTACACCCTTTATGTTCGACACGCTACACACACTGATACTTATTCTTTCAATAATGTTGTGAAAATTGGAAAAACGATGAATGAAAAATTGCTGTCAAAAATCAAACAAACAGAAATTGATTGTAAGCGAAAACAATCATGTTGAAAGCAATTTAAAAACTCATATTCCGAAGTTTTTAATATTATGTTAGCGATAATCTGCTATCTATATTTTTTTTTCTGTATTTCATTTTCGTTTCAATAAAGATGAAAGATTTTAGTACCTTCGTTCTAAGAACACGTCGTTATTTTATTTCAGTTGAAAAATATTAGTTACTGGGAATACTGGTTTTGATTAAAGATCGAATTAGTGTAGAAGTAGAGACGCTGACGCGTTGCTATATCAAGGGAGAACTAAAATATAGCAACGCTGCTTGGCAGAAATAAATATAGTGGTAGAATTTCCCGAACTCACGACCCGTAAGTCAAAACCGATTCCACTGAAGAATCCCAACACAAAACTCCAAAATAACGAGTATTTGCTGTCCGTGTTACACTACACGCCCTAGCCTTGCTAGGACGTTTTGAAGTAGTTGATACGTACATAAACTGCAATGCACTGGTATTTGTCACTTATATCGCGTCATTTACACCGAGACAGTTTGGGCTCCCTCAGGGTAGTAAGGTATGAAGTCACTGAGAATTTCGATTTTGTGAAAAATATTGTAATGAAAATACAAAATAGTCTGGCAGCCAGTCTTACCAAAAGATATCGTATTACCCAGTTCATACTTACTAACTGGGTGGTAAGTGACTGTGGAGGTTAGATAGGCAGTCGCTCCATTTAAAATACTGGTATTCAGGTGCTTCCGATTAGACTGGAAACTGATTTCGCCAGTTATATTTAAATCTAAAATCCGTGGCTGCTTCTGAGACATTCCCGATGAAAGAACCCAATAACACTTTGCCCAATTTGGGAATCGAACCAGGGACCAAATGCTCAGTATTCGCGCTTGCGGCCACAAGACCTCCCAGGAAATACTAATATTTTAAATGCGAAAGTAACTTTGTCTGCCTGTCATCTTCCTATCAGGATACCAGCGCTGTGACATTTTTTTTTAAATGTTACAGCACCATGCTGGAAGCTTTTGGCCTCGTACAGGAACAATTTTTTATAAAATTTGTTTTTATTTTTTCTTATGTTTACTTTTAATATATTTTTTTATTATTTTTTTTACAAATTCAATTATATTTTTAAATATTAATTAAAACATATATAAAAATATAAAAAAAAAGGGTTTTTTTTTTGTTAATTTTAATCATTTTGTTTTGTCCTATGCAAGATAACTGGTTTGTTTTGTATAAGCAGTACCTTTGTGCTCTTCTATCTTAATGTAATGTCTTGTTAAGTATTTTGTGTGTACATAAATAAATAAATAATAATAAATAAATACTTTTTCTTTCTCTTTCTTTCCTTTCAAGCCATAACAAATGTTGAAAGACTCACTGATGACCATATCCTGGGTTAGGATATATGGATATACCCACTCTTTATCCTATTACTACATTTCTAGCAAAAAAAAATCTGTCCTCTACGCAGGCGGATCCGCGGGCAAAAGCTTGTTTAAACACAAACTGCAATGCACTAGTATTTGTCACTTATATCGCGTCATTTACACCGAGACAGTTTGGGCTCCCTCAGGGTAGTAAGGTATGAAGTCACTGAGAATTTCGATTTTGTGAAAAATATTGTAATGAAAATACAAAATAGTCTGGCAGCCAGTCTTACCAAAAGATATCGTATTACCCAGTTCATACTTACTAACTGGGTGGTAAGTGACTGTGGAGGTTAGATAGGCAGTCGCTCCATTTAAAATACTGGTATTCAGGTGCTTCCGATTAGACTGGAAACTGATTTCGCCAGTTATATTTAAATCTAAAATCCGTGGCTGCTTCTGAGACATTCCCGATGAAAGAACCCAATAACACTTTGCCCAATTTGGGAATCGAACCAGGGACCAAATGCTCAGTATTCGCGCTTGCGGCCACAAGACCTCCCAGGAAATACTAATATTTTAAATGCGAAAGTAACTTTGTCTGCCTGTCATCTTCCTATCAGGATACCAGCGCTGTGACATTTTTTTTTAAATGTTACAGCACCATGCTGGAAGCTTTTGGCCTCGTACAGGAACAATTTTTTATAAAATTTGTTTTTATTTTTTCTTATGTTTACTTTTAATATATTTTTTTATTATTTTTTTTACAAATTCAATTATATTTTTAAATATTAATTAAAACATATATAAAAATATAAAAAAAAGGGTTTTTTTTTTGTTAATTTTAATCATTTTGTTTTGTCCTATGCAAGATAACTGGTTTGTTTTGTATAAGCAGTACCTTTGTGCTCTTCTATCTTAATGTAATGTCTTGTTAAGTATTTTGTGTGTACATAAATAAATAAATAATAATAAATAAATACTTTTTCTTTCTCTTTCTTTCCTTTCAAGCCATAACAAATGTTGAAAGACTCACTGATGACCATATCCTGGGTTAGGATATATGGATATACCCACTCTTTATCCTATTACTACATTTCTAGCAAAAAAAAATCTGTCCTCTACGCAGGCGGATCCGCGGGCAAAAGCTTGTTTAAACACAAACTGCAATGCACTAGTATTTGTCACTTATATCGCGTCATTTACACCGAGACAGCGCGAATTCCCCCAGGGTAGTGAGGTACCACGTCACTGAGAATTTCGTCTCAAAACGAGTTACTGGCAACATTTATTGAATGGTTGTACGTGTACGTTGGATTGGGTTTGTTTCAGCATTTTGGTCTTGTGTTTTCTTGTTGAATAAGCTGTTGATAAAAGTAGGTACTGTGGAGATGTAACTAACCGCCGTTTATTCATTTTTATTATATGCTCGCGGCTTCGCTCTCCTGAAGTTCGGTAATTATACCTTGAGATCGTATTACCTGAATAAAAAATATCCTATGTTACGCACAGGATATGATTATGACATACAACGATATTTTCTATTATAGTAGTACGTCTATCTAGGTTATAAAGCTGTGTGCCAAATTTCATCGAAATCCGTTTAGTAGTTTTTGCGTGAAAGTGTAACAAATATCCATCCATCTTCACAAACTGAATTTTTTTTTCAAAATTTTCTACACAAAATCAAAATCATTAGCTGCTAAAACAAAAACTGCCACCAGCAACAAACGACCAACAAAATACAAACCATAGCTTACAGCCAAGTTAACCGACGGAATGTGTAGCTGTTAGTTAAACGATGATTAACGAGCCGGCGGCGAGCACTATTTTAATCTTTTAACTTAATATGTTATTGCTGTAACTTGCTGCTCGTGATCCCTCGTTGTGTTAGAATGCTTTTATACTGGGTAATAGTTTGTGTTATAATGTACTAGCGACCCACCCTGCTTTGCACGGGTGCAATGGGAACGTGGATGAACAGATTAAACTATACCCTTCCTCCTGGAGTATCCCAGGTGTCACCTGTACCCCTGTACACCTGTACCCTTGACAACCTGAGCAACGCCTCTGACGGTGCAATGAACATGCCTACTTACTGGCCAAAAACTGTAAAATATGAATGTTACATAGATACGAAGGGAAGAAAAATGGAAACATGACGAAACATTGAGATTTTCATGTGACAATAGCTCCACCTTTCGGGGCCAAAACTAACCTATCTTTCAAGCTGGTACCAACCATACACTTTCACAAAATTTCATTTCGGTCGGTTGAGAACCAGAAGTTCGAAGACATGTGATATCTACCAAATCGCACTGGTCCACGGAGAGGAAGCCTGTGTCCAAACAGTAAGAACGTTATAGGCTGAACTAAGGTGTTTTAGAAACTAAGAAACTTTAGAAAATAAGTAATTTATGTTAAAGAAAAAATAAATTAGTTAAGAAATAAAATTTGTTTTTTTTTAGTTAAGGTACTTATGGTAGTAACAACCTAATACTGGAGTAGTAGGAAGGGTAATCAAAATTAACGGTATTACAACAGGTAGTAAGGTTGGTAACTAGGGCAACAAAGGATGTAAATACCCATTAGGCCCTAACATGGTGTAAATTACTAGATAAATAGATCAAACTATTCGTTCTGATTTATCACGCAATCACGAATCACAATACATGTCACGTCGTTTATTATTAGTATTATAGCGATGATTGACCTTTCTATCCGATAATTGATATGTTTTCTACAAATATCGTTAGTTGGAATAATATTATGATAGGCTTTTACTGACAACTCATCATTATTCTTTTAATTAAAAAAACAACATTGTGTTTGCGATTAGTCAATTATACCCCACATACTTTATAAAATATTACGAAAGTAAAAAGATACTCATTCGCTGAAAACGTGTTACATTATGTTCTATCATGATAACAGAAAATCTAGTTAAAAATATAATTAAACTTAATCTATTTACACCAGTTAACTTTTTATGCTCGTTGTTTCATAATTTGCTCACAGAAAATTAGTTTTATGAAAAGCAAAAAGTTTAGGTTTTACACACTAGGGTTATGTTTCAGGTACAAAGACCATACATACGTAAATAGATTTATAATGAGCTGTTCGACTAGCTCTTTTGACAAAAATAATTTATTTCTGTGTACTGTTAGATACAAAAGTGAAATAAAATTAGGAATGAATTAGTAATTTCAATTTACCACGCCAACTTGTTTCCAAATTATTTTTCGTAGAAAAGTTATTACTAGAAGTGTTTTTTAAGTAGTTTATCCCTTACTCACAGAATTTTGAAAGAGAAATGAGCTTCTTTATAAAAAAGTAGAAAAATGTTATTCGATTACATTTTTCTACTTATTCGAGTATAATTCTGTCGTAAAGTAACTGGTGAATTGTGTGTACAAGGTATAGATACACCTCTGCCTAACCCTTCAGGAAATAACAAGCGTGATGTTATGATAAGTGATCATATTTTATTTAACAATCTATTACACAGTGCTTCGCCTATAATCTCTTACTAATAAAGTTTATTTCTTAGACCTACTTCGAAAATTAATAGCTAGATTTGGAAATTAATCTACGCTAAGAAAGCACTTTGGTAGGAACGTTAATAAACCTAAGTCTCTACAGTAATTAGGAAAATGAATCCAAGCTTGGCTCATTACGAAAACAAAATTATGAATGAATGATATTTGAACAACGTTTTGAATAACTAAATAAATAATATTCCAATTGAATAGAATGCTAATTCACTTTAGTAATATAATAATTTTTGTAGTGCAAAATTATGATTTTCATCTATTTGTAATAGTTTTGAAAACTAAAATTGGTATTTATATAATAAAGGTTGTCTGGCAACCTCACATCTTGCAAGTAAGCAAAGGTGATTCTGATTGGATTCAATCAATCCAGCAAGCGATTATAAAATCATATTTAGGTACACTGAATAGAACGGGCCGGTGATTTTTTTTTATCGCTGAAATCATAAACATGTTTTCTTGAAAATAAAAAGATAAAATTCAGCATAGCCAAAAAAAGTAAAGTCAAAACTAGGCCAAATTTCCTGTACCAAGGGAGAAAATTCCTAACAGTTTCTATCATGTTGTTGGAAAACAACTAATTTTAAAAGTGGCTTTTCATTTCTCCGTGACTTTTAAATATTTTGTCAAATATAATTACGATTGTCAATAACTGCAAGGTACTCTGCAATAACCTAGCATAATTATTGTTTTCTACCTGCAATAGGTTAAAAATAACACAAATAGGAGAGGCAGGGTTATTTCAAGGTTCTGTACCCAATGGATGGCAATGAGACCCAACTGCTACGCCTTCTGTCTGTCTGTCACAGGTTTGATGTGCCACTTAAAATTGTCATGGAATACGTACAGGATAATTTTCCTCTATCTTTAATCATAAAGTTATTTATATTAGTTGGTAATGTGGAACTCCAACGCTTGTGGGAACGTTATACGCTGATTATGTATGGTTGGTTATGTCTGGAACTCTAAGAATATAACTGGTTTTTTATTTCACCAATTTTTTATAGGCACAACATCGAGAAAGGTGGAAGGTATGGGGGAGGCCTTTACCCAGGCGTGACAATTCAGGTTAACAATTTTTTTTGTTATATACCCGTGACCTGACAAAGTTCCAAACCTATCTAGTAAAGCGGTAATCCTTAGTTTATACAATGCTGCAATGCCTCTGAACGCTCACCACGTCCAGTGTGGACGTGGTGTGCGTTCACACGTGTCCCGTGAACGTGGCCCAGAGAATAAATCGAAGAGACTCCCGTGTGTGTTTAACTTATAACCCTCCCAAATAGAATGCAGCATTGCTGGTTGATAGCAGAAATGGATGTATTGCAGTAGAAAATATTTGCGCTGAAAAATCCTGGTGGCAAAATAAAATGATGGATTTAGTTTTTGTTGAAGTTTCTGACTTTGTGGGTGTTTAATTTAATTCAGACCATAGATCCATAAAGTGTTAGTATAATTTTAACTTATTGTTAGTAAGTAACAAATTACAATAAATTTTACTGGCGGCATAGACGTCTGTGCGCACATGTACAGCGCCTAATAAATTGCTCATCAATTTTGTCCGCCAGTGTAGTAATAATATTGTTTCATGTTTTTCATTTTTATTTATGAAGTTAGTTATTCTTAACATTTATTATTGACAAGCCACAATGCTGACATGGTGCAGGACCCAAACGGAAACGCTCTATTAACGCAGTGAAGAGAATTATTTATGTCAGTAAGTAAATAAATACTTCTTCCAGCTTTCATAAAAAAGTAACAATAAGGACAATATGTATGTATGTCACAGAAATAAGACAACAATCAACAATATCAGTCTGATGTTTCCAATCTGCCTTGAACAAGCATGGTCATCAATGCTCATGTCTTTTGTATTTAAAGAGGTTTTATCACTGCAGTGCAGGCGGGTATTAAAATTTAGGCACCAGTTAAATTATTTACTAGTAACAAAACAAAACCCGTAAAACAGAATATTCAATCACGTCAAACGTAGAGTGAAATACACCCAAGACAAACATCAGAAACATAATTTATAAGCCGCCCAACTCCTCCTTTGTTCTAGCCGTCAAACTGCCAATCTATGCAATAAGCTAACCGCGCACAAACTAAATTATTAACTTGTACTGACCCATTTTTGCAGGGTTACCGGTTGCCGTGTAGAAAAGACAGACCACCAGGAAGAAAGTCCACTCCATTTTTAGCACAATAAGTCACAACACTAGACAAAAACAAGAAATTAAATTGAGCAATTTTTTCCACGAGTGTACTTTTTTGTATCACATTTTTGGCCCGTAGCACTTTTTCATCGGTGTCGTAGCGCGTGCTACGGCGTAGCGCGATTCGTAGAGGCGTCCTCTCCGCGCTACGGCGCCCAGACAACTAAAGCAAGCTTCGGCCACGCTTACCAGTCGACTGTTATTGATTCTTTAAAATGTTATTTTTGGTGATTTAATGTGTTCTGTTATAGATCGTTTTATTTGTTTTTGTTGTTGTATTCATTGGCATTATTGTTTTTTGATGAACATTTATAAAAATTGATTGAAACTTTAAACGAATCTATCATTTTACTTTATGTGGCTAACGATGATTGCACGATATTATAAATAGATCGCAGAGTTATTCAACCCACAACATAACATTCACAATACTTTTATATGAAAAATCCCTGCATTTCCAGATTTTATTAAAAAAAATATATCTAAAAATATGAGTCTGGTAAAATAAGTAATATTGGATGGAGTGCAATATTTTTTTATCCTTCTCCGCCTTTATTAACACCCAGTGATTCGCAGTTCATGTTAAAATATTAAGCCCATTCAGACGTTTCACCAAAAACTTCCGCGTTTTAAATGAAAATACCGGGATCGCGGGATCCGTCTAAAAAAGATATTAAAGTTTAAAATTAAAAAAAGAAAGTTTGCTGATATTTTGTTTACAGAGCACTTTTTCTTCGTCTTAGCGTTTTCTCTGCTTTTGTCGGAGTCCTGGGTTTACTCAAAGTACCCAAGTTGAAGAGATTTCCTTTGTACTTGTTTTTGCCAACTTGTAAACGATATATTTTTATATTTGTTAGTTTGAGAGAAAGAGAGCGACGTCTTTTAGTGACAACGCAAAGAAAGAAAATAGTTCTAAGACTTTATTCAACGACCTTTTTTTAGTTTTATTTTTTCCGACAGGAAATCATCAAATGACCCCCCCCCCCTCCGCTCTGGGCGGAGCGGGAGGCAGTGCCAGACTTCTACTGACTAAAACCATCCTTCCTTCGTTGCCCTTTGTGTTCCAGGGCCGCGGGTATCACAGTCCCGCAGCTATGGCAGGCATGACCGTAATTATTATTTTTTTTTAATTGCTACTTGGCAATCTGTCTTAGAGACAATAAGCCATACAACTGTCTGATGAGCAATAGCTTATTGTATTTGATTTGAAGTATTTATGTCGTGAGCTTCTATGAGTTGAATCTGTATATGTATGAATCGTATGGAAAATCTGTTATTCAGTGTTGTTATGTTTTTTCGTTTCAGTCTCACATGGCGAAGGCTACCCTCCTTATTCAAGACACGAGCAAGCTCGTTAGTATGGTTCGACATCAGTAGCGAAGGGTCAATTTTTGAAAAGATAAGCCGGAGTATATATCTTCAATGTGATTATATTATTTGTCTATAGAATACAGACTGTGCCATTTTTCAAAGGGAAGCCAGCAGGAACCGAGTTGTATGGAACCTTCGCCACTGTTCGATAGTTTGCTCTAGTATTGCACGCTGTGATGGATTATTTCCTGTTTAACGGTCTTTATGATAAGATCCAAGTAAATGTATTTGTTGCTGATACACTGTGGAATACATACATATACTCCCACTAGGTGGACCGATGACCTGGTGAAGGTTGCAGGGATCCGCTGGATGCGAGTCGCACGGGACCGGTCAATGTGGCGACACTTGGGGGAGGCCTATGTCCAGCAGTGGACGTCCTTCGGCTGAAATGATGATGATGATGATGATGATGACACTGTGGAATGTTAAATCATTACGTTCAATTAGATCAGATACATTCATGGAATAAAAACGAAAAGTTTTTTATTGGCACCTATTATTTTTCCTTCTACACCATTGACATCATTTTAAATACAAATGGCGGCTCGAAAAGGTGGCAAGTGTCTGATATGAGTTATTAAAAGGAATTTGTTTGAAAATTGAATTTAATTAAAACACATTAAAATATAAGATTTTAAACTATCATGGTCACTAACATTTCTATTAAAACTAACGGGATATTTACCATTTTTTTTTTAGTAAACCTGGTAAATATCCCGTTAGTTTTAATAGACACATTAAAATAGTTTTTTATTTTGCAAATTAAAAATAAAATATTAATTAAAATTAAGTTCTAAGGCGATTTGAAATAGGTATTGATTCATTTCTCAATACAAAAATGATAACAAGGGAATTTCACCATATACTCCATAACAATAGTGACACTGACACTACTGACAGCTCATGAACGCGGTTTAGTTGTGTTGATCGCGTTTACTTTCACTAATGAAATAAATCAAAAAGACTCATCAGCAGAATCATATAAACTTTTTTATTTTATTTTGGAGTTTTTCTTCAGGAATTTTTCAGCTGCAGCCATAGTTGGGATTTGTGCCTGGTTGATGACAATTGGCTCGCCCCTTATTACAGGGGACTTAAAAATAACTGGTGAAACGTGGGAGTATTAGGGTACACCCCATTTTAACGACAGTGATGTAGGTTATGTTTATCATGTTAATTTTGCCAATATTATATTGAAATCAATCATCGCAAGCCACAGATTAGGAGGCACATGTTTTGCAATAAATATACGAGATTAACATAAGCCAGATTAACTCAATATTAGGTCAACGCTCGAAGCGACGATGTGACCTACCAATATTACTTAAAACATACTAGCTCAAGCCTGCGGCTTCACCCGCGTGGGTGGAATTCGGTCATTGTCCCACGTGATCGTACTACCGGAATAAAAAGTATTCTATGTGTTATTCCAGGTTATAAATTATCTGTGTGCCAACGGAAATTGGCGAAAATTGGCCCATTAGTGGACTGAAATAAAATGAAAAACTAAAAAAAACGCATAGATTTTTCTTATTTTTATCGTTGTTTGTATTAAGTTCAAAAATCATGGGATACTGTGTTTTTTTACCGTACTAACATATTTTATTTTTAACGTTTCCTTGCATCTTTTTATGTTGGCTTGATGAATACAAATAAATAAATTGAAGTGTATGTTTTTCATGACAAAATAACAGCTTTTTGCTGAATGAAAATGAAATTATATTGAAATGTGATATTTATAACAAAAAAACACATTTCTTTAAAAAAAATTCTGTCTGTCTGTTTGTTTGTTCCGGCTTATCTCCGAAACTGCTGGACCAATTTTGACGGAACTTTACTGGCTGAGTAACTTAGGCTACAGGTGGCCAATAAGCCTTGTGATTGGTTAATTGGTAAAGTCATATGAAGTCGGGTTAATCAGTATCCACAGCTCACGAGTGTAAAAGCGAATATATATAACTATTATATATTTAACTATTATACTATTATAATATATAACTATTGCCCGCGACCTTTGTCGCGTCAAAATCGGTGCAACCGTGTTGGAGAAGAGCTGGACAAAACAGACAGACAGACCGACAGACAGACAAATTTAAAAGAAATGTTTTTGTTATAAGTACACTGGGCCCAAGTATTTGGTTTACAGTTTATGTGTGAGTGAAGTCATAGTTATGCACACAAACACAAAATTAAATTAACTTGACTTGCTGTACGAACCGGTAATATTCATACAGCCGCTCATTATTATTGTGTGAGTAAACATATTGTACCCTACACGGGGTTTATTTTTTTAATCTTTACGCTTGTCGGGTAAACTGGTAAAAATAATATAAACGAGTTTACAATAAAGCCCAACATTTTATACAAAGTTAACATGGTAACCATAGCCGATTGGTGTAAGCGCTTGCGTTAGCTAGTGATCTAACCTCGACGACGCGAGTTCGAACCCAACTGAGGAATTATTTTTGCTACTTTTTACTTTTTGTTTTTTAATAAATTTATTTTGTGGTCAATAAAATTACTCAAGCAAAAAGTAAAAAGTAACTAAATATAACCAATGAAATAATTTGATTTTTTATTAGATAAACTTTGGTATTGTTTGCTTAGCTTATCGCTTGGGTCATTAGCAAATTATCCGTTTCGTTTCTTCCAATATGTTAGTTATGTTGGTTGTTTTAAGGTTCAATTTGGTGGGGGCTGTATGTTAGAAAAAAAAACTTGTGTGGCCGATACAATCATTTAATACACTGTTGTTTACCTGTTTTTTTGACAAAGACAAAGTTTTTTATTGGTAAGGATTGACGTAAATAATTTGTGAAAGTAGGTAGGTATATAAATTGAATCAAAGTAAAATTAGAGGTGAAGTGAATCAACATGTTAGATAGTAAGAAATTATGACAACTTCTAATCGCATAACAATAACATCACTTCACCATACTTTCAATAATTTACGAGTTGCGATTTAAAAAAAAAGTTTTATACCTACCTACTTATTACTAAGTTTTGTATTTGTTCTAATTTGCTTAACAAATATGAACATTATTTGCATAAAAATAAGATTCATATTCGTCTACTAATTAAAATAAATTCGACTAATAATGGGTCGGCAATCCTTCGTTTTCTATTACTCCTTGTAACCTTCTGCTCATGAGATCTCACAGTTTGTAAGCACACTTTTATGCGGGTGGACAAGAAGGGATCAGCTTTGTGCCTTGCCACGATGTCGTAGTGTCGAGTCGATGAATTTGCCTTTGGTTTTGGCCTAAGATGTTCTACGTCTCCAAAATACGCATATCGGCGGACCCATAACTGCACGGTTCTCCCCTGTGGATAAAAACAGTATTTATAATACTTATAATAATAGCTAATATTATAATAAATAAACACTATATTTTTATACTCTATATACACAATGTTTATTCAATATACTTATATATACCTAATTAATATTACTTATAATAATACAATACATAAATATAAGATATACACTGACATTAGCAAACATTATAATCTATTTTTATTTACGTTATTCAAAGGCTTTTCTTTAATCTGTCTAAAGGCTAGATCAAGCTAATTTTAGACCAAGCTAATTTTATCATAATCATCATACGATTACAAATTAAAAAAAAGAAACTATAATAATTCAGTTATGATAATATATTATTATAACTATGGTAGGTATTGCACTTAAGTTACATTAATTATTTATTCCTAGTAAACATCCCTTTCAATGTTTACTAGGAATAAAGAGAATAGAGGAGTTAGTTAAAGTGAAGTAGGTATAATATCAACGTAATATCTAACTGTTACTCACCGATATCATTAAGCGCCTTGTAATTTCACTTCATCTCATCGATACGCTAATCGATAACAATTCAAATTGAGTCAGCCCAAAATTTGGCGACGAGTTTGGCTCTTTCAGTAGTGTCCTGTGATGCATGTCACAGGAGCAAACAACAGAACAGGCAGGACACGATATAAAGTGTCCCATCGTTTGTTAGGCAGCACCACATTTACACTCACAATTTCACATAATATAGATACGTTTTGCTCATCCAAAACAACGATTTCCACCTCTTTGAACATTGATAAATGTTGCATGGTTGGATCCACAGAAATAAAGCCACACACATGCTCAAGAGTAGTAATCAATAAACTCAGTAATGCAAATACTCGTAGATTGACAAGTAAGAATGCTCATTTTTTATAAATGAAGGTGTTTGAAAACAATATTTTTAAATTGTCGGTAGTTGTTGTCTAAACAGTCAAAATCAAATAGCCTGAGAGTTCAATGTTTGTCTCAAACGTTGGAATCGTTATAAATTCTACTTTAAGTAATGTTTTAACAAAATAATGAATACAAAAAGGAAAAAATATACTATTGCACGCATGATTTGAACTTACGACTTCTCGTTCAGTGACCAAAGACCATAGCCATTGTGCCAAGATTGCTATATTAACATCATGCAAAATATTATATCTCCTTCAGCATCATAAGTGAATGATGACTATATATTGGTATATGCTAATTGATGTGCCACACGCACACTAATAAAAACTGAGCTCGCTCGTTTTATTTTGTGTTTGTGTGCATAACTATGACTTCACCCACACATATAAACTGTAAACCAAATACTTGGGCCCAGTGTACCTAGTACCATATTTATACCTAGTATCATATTTTCATATGCATTCAGTAAAAAGCTGTTTTTGTAATTACAAACAGACACTCCAATTTTATTTATTTGTATAGATAATACAAGTTGTTGTTGTTGTGTTGTTGTGTTGTGTGTTGTTGTTGTGTTGTTGTTGTTGTAGTAATATTATATGTATTTTAAAAGTATTTTTTCTTTCTATTCACAGCAAAAAATCTTCCAATAATCCTAGAAAAATGCTCATTAACTTCGTCTGGTCCGTCAGACATAATTCCAAGAATCATTATTAAGAATGAACCTCGTCCTACATTCCGGTGGTACTACCTAAAGAAGAGAATTTTTAATTTTAAAATCGCTCGCATTGCACCTCGAACGACGTCGGAGTAGAATATTATAGCATGGCATCGCATTATTAAATATCGTAGGGCACGTTTGTACGCTGATTTTTTAATAAAATGGGATCCCCCATTTTTT
Source organism: Noctua comes (assembly GCA_963082995.1). NCBI lineage: Eukaryota > Metazoa > Arthropoda > Insecta > Lepidoptera > Noctuidae > Noctua > Noctua comes. The sequence goes on from OY720273.1 coordinate 16,337,768, forward strand.
TTTGAAGAATTTACATTTTTGAAGTATTTATTTGGAGTGAAGAATGTTAAAACAAATAAAATAAAAACTTAGACGAATGTCTTCTACTTAGCGTGCCGATGACAACTCAAATTGAGTTAGCCGAGATGAGTTTGGCACTTTCAGCTTTTTATCAGCTCTTGTGATATGCAAACAACAGGACAGGCAGGACACGATATCAAGTGTCCCATCGTTTTGTGAGACAATACCACATTTACACTCCAAAGCAGAGTCATCTATTCAGACTATTTACGAATCCATTTTTTTTTTTTTAAACCTTGCCCCACACTAGGAATTTCTCCTGTATCGTGGGTGCGTTTACAAACATTTAAACTCACATACACAAACAGCCAGACCCGGAACAACTACCTGTAGATCATACAAATATTTGCTCCGTGCGGGGATCGAACCCGCGACACGCAGCGCAGCAGCCGATCGCTCAGCCACTGCGCCAACCGTGCCGTCATTGAATGATAGTAGGATAAGAAAATGTTTATTTACTCAGTTGAGCTATCAATAAATAAATAATAGACTAATGAATACCTATTTTACCCGACTACGGCGAAGCCAAAAGGCACGGTTATGATTTTAGCAGTCTCGTATGTTTGTATTTACGTATGTTCCTCCGTAGCGCCTAAACTATTCATCCGATTTTGATGAATAAGGTGCAAATCGATTCGTTATTATGACCCGAATAACATAGGCTACAATTTAACCGACTTCAACAATAGGAGGAGTTGATTTTACCTTGTAAACCCCGAATTTAATTAGAGCGTGATTTTTCAGTATTCGGGTTTTTTAAATTCTTGTTTTGTACTAAGAGTGGTCGAAGTTTTAACGTTGTGCTAAATGTGTGTGTGTTGTGTGTGTTCGAAGGGTAATTCAGTGAGCTGTCATCAAATTCAAGCTCCCGATATTAACATAAGAAAAAAATAAACGATTTCTTAAAATTATCTAGCATCTTAGTTAGTTTTTTACACTACTAATCCAATTAATTGCTTTTTATCATAGCCAACGCCACGTCTAATAATGTAATTCCTATTGCCTTTTTTTTTTCTCCTTCTACTTAACGACTTTAAGCGTCCTTTGTTTAATGTTCAATGTTTTTTATATAACGGTGTTTTTTTTTTTTTATAAGACGTTGCCCCACACTAGGAATTTCTCCTGTATCGTGGGTGCGTTTACAAACTCACATACACAAACAGCCAGACCCGGAACAACTACCTGTAGGCCATACAAATATTTGTTCCGTGCGGGATTCGAACCCGCGTCACGCAGCGCAGCAGTCAAACACTCAGCCACTGCGCCAACCGTGCCGTCAAAAGTGTTCTTTGTTTAATGGTTGTGTAATTTTCGAAATTCATAATACAAAGGGCGCTTCATATTTAATGCTCAAGACATATGAATCCGATCACTATATTTAAACAGGCACAACTAAACGAGTCTGAGCAAATAAAATTGTATGTACGCTAAGGATCAGCGCACACAGTACCCAAATATTTAATAATTAACTTAAAAACTAAAAAATAGAGATTAAAAGCTTGCTTTCACATTATAATTATCCTAGTGTATTATCAAGACTGACTACAAAGAACAAGCGAAAATGCTCGCGAGCATGGCCTGCAGCCTAACCAAAGCGACCGTCGCGTTAATTATACGTTTGACGAACCCAAACGGGTACAAATGAGTAGTCGCGACAACAGAGGTCGTCTTAGGGTGGCTGTACATTTTCGCCGAAACAAACTCAAACTGCAAAGCATTTATTTCCAATAGACCCGTGGGCATTTTTACATGGTCAAAAATAAGCTACCTATAGTCCAGCCACAGGCATAATAACTGAATGGACTGTAATTGCCCATTCCAAAGCGTAGTCTCATGGAGAAGACTGGGCAAGAAACTCCATGGACATTAATTGCGAGACTGTGTACAGGCTGTAAACAGACCCTTCACATAGCCGTCAACCAAGCATTCTGTACATCCAACTAAGTAACTTTACGCATATTTGTTGGGATTCAACTTTTTTTTGGGGTGTAAAATCACTTTTTACGCTAGGACTCGATGGAAAGCACTCAAAGCATTGTGCTGATGGATGGATTGAATAGTACCCGCACTATCGTCGGTTGGTCGTGGAGGTGTGTAAAGTAAAAATCTTACATTAAAACATGTATTTTAAAAAAAACTTGTGAAAAAGTTGGAACTTTGACCCCCAATATCTCCGTAACTAGAAAGTTCCCACCAGGTATGGTCTAGAACAAAAAAATAATCGCAAAGACGGGGAGAACAAGTGCTTTTCGGCTATGTTAAGGGTCTATTTACACCCTTTATATAGTAGCGCACGTCTAGCATCGAGAAAGCCCTTGATCGAGAGGAACAGCCACTATTACGTGTTTCCAAACTAATTCGCGTTTCCGAGGATCACTTTGGTTAGGACTTGGCCTTAGTCCTATCAACATTAAAGATTGTTCAAATAAAGTGCTCTTCTATATTTAACTTCTATGAAAGGAAAAAAGGTTTCCCTACTCTAGTATATTAAAAAGGTTGTTTGTATTGCTTCTTTACAAGTTTTGTTAGTTCTTTGTGTAGGACACGGCTTGTCTGCTTTTGTATTAAACTATATATTACTTTATTTTTGTTTTGCAGTTGTTGTTTGGTTGACTTTAGCAGTGGCAAAAATAAATATAATTCGTAAAATATATAATAAATAAATTCTTAATAATTCGTAATTCGTAAAAAACATAACATCACGCCTGTGATATCCGAAGGGTTTGGCAGAGGTGTACTTAATAGTACACCCCCGTTTCACCAGTTATGTTTAAGTCCCATGTGATAGGGGGCGAGCCTATAACCATCAACCGGGCGTAAATCCAGTCTCCGTGACTGCTACTGAGAAATTCCTGCTACCTCATTGCGAACACTAGACCAAGGAGACAGTTCATCATTTAAAAACTCCTTCCGTCATGCTCATTTTCATTACATACAACGTGTAACATAATAAACGCAAGACCTCCCGTGTGGTCTCTCGCACCATGAAAGTAAACATCTTTTGTGCTACGAGTTCTTGAAATTCGCAAAAAAAAAACTTTCTATTGGAACGGACGCAATCAGCTGATCCACATGTATGGTTAAACTAAAAAAAAGTTATGAATTTCCAAAAATCATAGAACAAAAGTTGTTCAGTTTCATGGTCTAAGACACCACACGAGAGGTCTTGCGTTTATTCTGTTACACGTTGTATAGAACAGCTGTGCAAAATATTCTGCTTCTCAACCCAGTGGTATTGACAGTGCTGCCTCTGACAGTGAACGAAGGAATTTATGATTTGGCAGCAGCGGTGGCCCAATGGTGGCGGTAAGTGAGTCGTGGGTTCGAACCCAGGCAGGCGCATTACTTTGAGTAATTTATTTCATCACCACTGCTCTCAAAAATGGTGAAGGAAACCGTCCTAGACCCAGAAATTCGAAGACAAGTGACATCTTCCAACCCGCACTGGGCCCGCGTGATGGATAATTGCCCATTCCCTCTCATAGAGAGGAGGCCATGTGTCCCAGCAGTGGGAACATTATAGGTTGATTATGCTATGCAGTAATTGTGTGAGTGTGTCTAGGCCTACAATCTAAGTAAAGTCGCATTGTACGAGTATGTACAAATGGCAGGTACCTTTAGTTACGAGCAATGTATGCGTCAATCGTAAATACCAATGTTTGTTTGTTTATATTTCTGATTTGATTGCGTTTTTATTACAGGCAATAAAAAAAGTTAGGTACAGCACAACAGCTGTATCTGCAGCGGTATTTTATGAAATACTGATACAAATAAAAATGTTTTTTGATGATTTAGTATCGGATATGAAACTACTATACCTAACGCATACTAGTTATACACCGTGTTCTTCACGTTATCCATAAACTTTGGCAAACGCTTCTATAGCTTTTACAAATCATATCTTACAAAGGAAGTAGTACTTAAAAAGGCTTCGTTACAAAGATATTTGTAATTTCATTTAATGAAATTTAATTGAGACATGCAGTAAGAAAGGGTTTTAATTTGGCCCATGTTGCCGCTTAGTGCAATTAAATTATCAAATGCTATTTGCATTTCATTTGCACGTACGCGAGGAACCCGAGAGTAAATAAAAAAATAAGAATTCATTAATGTGTCCATAATGAAAAATGCTTATTTCCGTGGTCTGAACATCTGGTCGAAGTTTATGTATATCGTCCGGAACACGGTGTATAACTACGATATTAATCATCAAGCAATATTTCATTACAACAAATAAGTTGCTATGATAGTGTACTATATATCACAAAAAACAATTCCTACATAAAATCAAATACTGGCACCCTCAAGCCCTCATATCAAATGATTAGACGTCTGCGCAGCTTGTCTTATTCTATTATACGTCTTAATATCAGCTGTGATATCAGTGTGTCGGATTGTCCGGATTTATTTTGTTAGACTCGAACATCATGTGTTCACTCTGCTGCGATCAGACACTGAATGTTGAAAAGAGTAACCATGGAGTTTCTTGTCGGTTCTTCTCTATAGGAAACGACCAACCCGAACCGTGCACCTTTTAGTCGACGTTTTATAAGTGCCCATCGAGGCCTATGTGAAATAAAATATTTTGTTTTTTTTTTTTAATTTCGTCCTCGCAACAAGAGCTTAAAACATCACGATTCTGTAGCAGCACGCTGTAGGGTGGGTAGACTTTTGGAGCATTTGCTATTCATTTTATGTCCATACTCATGACTGGATCCAACAAGTATGTACCCTCTTTATTTATTATAGCTGTGTGCGATGAGCAGTGTAGTGTAAACATCTTCTTTCATTTGTTTTATCCGCGGGAATCAGTCGCAATACGCTTCTCGCTTCAGCGTATACATAATGGTAATCGTTACCCAAATAAATATATTATTCATCACAAGTAATTTTAATTTCGATCAAAATTGCCCTTACATCATTTGATTATTGAATATCTTATGACGAAGTTGCGCGGGTCAGCTAGTATAACTTAATATTTCTTAGACTACGAGTTAATGAGACATGTTGTCCTATTTTCCTTATCAATTACAATAATAACGTGTTTAGGAACGTAATTATAAAGTACAGCGATATCAGTATTTTGACATAACATAACACCACGTCTACTGTATAATTTTGTATGTGTGTATACAGGGTGTAAATGGACCCTTAACACATCCGAAAAGCACTTATTCTCCTCGTCTTTGCGATCATTTTTTGTTCTAGACCATACCTGGGAACCTTCTTGTTACGGAGATATTGGGGGTCAAAGTTCCAACTTTTTCACAAGTTTTTTTTAAATACATTCTTTACTTTACATACCTCCATGACCCCCGTACTATTCAAACCATCCATCAGCTCAATGCTTTGAGTGCTTTCCATCGAGTCTTACCTTAAAACGTGATTTTTCACCCCAAGAAAGTCGATTCCCAGCAATAATTTTTGCGTAAAGTTACTTAGTTTGATGTACAGAATGCTTGGTTAACGGTTGACGAAAGAGTCTGTTTACATCCTGTATGTAACTATTTTGATGTAGGTAAGGCTTTAATACATACCTACATACATAAACTCACGCGTTTTTCTCATGGGGGTAGACAGAAACCACAGAACGCCACCTGCTACGATCCTTACATAATCCATTCGCCTCGTCCACGTTGATACATCCAGGCTGTGACTGAGAAAATATCAATACAAACAAGGATACAATACTATAATACAAAGGAACCACTATGTACTTCGCACGACTGGCTAAAGAAACCAAACGCTTTTGTTACACTGAAACGCAAATCACTAAAAACATTAGTCGGCCTAAAAGAACTCCATTTTAGTACCAACAAACAACTCGCTAAAAGACATTATATAATGTGAAACATACACCGAGTACTTTTACTAAATCTGCTTGTCAATGTTCATAGCCATATGAGGTGTACGCTGAAGCACAGTGGTTTCCTTTCAATGATGTAGACTTTTCAAAATTTCCACTGGATAATGTAGGGCTAATTTTAAAATATATGTCCTATTGTTATTTCACAAGAAATCCCGCATGAAGTCAAGCCAAACAAATGTCGAATTTATAAAATTATAAACCCAAATAGATCTCCATTCTTACTTGACTCAATATAACTCGTACTCGTAGGTAGAAATCCGTTACACGAGATCTGTTTATCTATTAATAACATAACATAACATCACACCTGTAATCCCCGAAGGGTTAGCCAGAAGTGTACCTAATCGTACCTACACACACATTTCGCCAGTTATGTTTAAGTCCCATGTAAGAGGCGGCGAGCTTATTGCCATCCAAATCCAAACACCGTTACTGCTACTGAAGAATTCCTAATGAAAAAACCCAATAGCGCTTAGCCCGACCCGGGAATCGAACCCAGCCAGACCAGCGCCATACTCTGCAATCGCGCTTGCGACCACTCGACCAATGTGGAAGTCTATTGTTATTCAACAAGAAATCCCGCATAAAGGCGCAAACCTACCGCGGTGCACGCTGTGCACCACGCGGCGCATTTTAGCTGCGTGTATTCATTTGTTTGACTATCTACGTTTTCACTGCAGTACACACGATACACCCACAACTATGTACAACTGTAGAGTGCATGGCCCACCGCAGCATAGTCGTAGGTTAATATTCGTGTATAGCGTGTACCGCATGCACAGCGTGCATGGCGTTGACAGCGTTGAGCTATGTGAGCAAGTAACGCATGTACTAACGACGTCATTTGATGCATAGCGTGTCCGTGGTTTGCAGTGGACACAATCACATACAATTTCTCGCTAAGCGAAGCTTAACACACGTGCGTAGCTTATCCGTGCGCCGTGGTGGGTTTGCGCCTTAAAGCCAAATCGCACACGTCTACACGTGTGCGATTTGGGTTATAAAGTCTACAGTTTATAATCCAAAATAGATCTCTATTGTTGCTTGATTAGTATAAATCCGTTACACGAGATCTGAATATATATTAACATCCATAGATATATTATGTCCTAATTATACCGCTGTATATGGCTGGGCACATTAGTGCCACGTGTTACTTCAATAAATTACGACTGCACATAATATCTGAACAATTATTATTCAGTACTATTATTCACAAGGGAATAATAACAGCCACTCGGATCGATCTTTAGGTTAAGCCGCGCTAGCTTGCCTAGGTTGGTTCGTGGATGGGTGACCACCCATTACAACTTGCCTTTGATCAGAGTTCTAACTGAATGCCTAATACCCGTTTTCACCATCACTAAGTGACATCTAACTGATTGCCTAATGTCCGTTTTCTCCAACACTTAGTGACATCTAACTGACTGCCTAATGTCCGTTTTCTCCAACACTTAGTGACATCTAACTGACTGCCTAATGTCCGTTTTCTCCAACACTTAGTGACATCTAACTGATTGCCTAATGTCCGTTTTTTCCAACACTTAGTGACATCTAACTGATTGCCTAATGTCCGTTTTCTCCAACACTTAGAGACATCTAACTGATTGCCTAATGTCCGTTTTCTCCAACACTTAGTGACATCTAACTGTCTGCCTAATGCCCGTTTTCTCCAACACTTAGTGACATCTAACTGATTGCCTAATGCCCGTTTTCTCCAACACTTAGTGACATCTAACTGATTGCCTAATGCCCGTTTTCTCCAACACTTAGTGACATCTAACTGATTGCCTAATGTCCGTTTTCTCCAACACTTAGTGACATCTAACTGACTGCCTAATGCCCGTTTTCTCCAACACTTAGTGACATCTAACTGATTGCCTAATGTCCGTTTTCTCCAACACTTAGTGACATCTAACTGATTGCCTAATGTCCGTTTTCTCCAACACTTAGTGACATCTAACTGACTGCCTAATGCCCGTTTTCTCCAACACTTAGTGACATCTAACTGACTGCCTAATGCCCGTTTTCTCCAACACTTAGTGACATCTAACTGATTGCCTAGTCCGTTTTCTCCAACACTTAGTGACATCTAACTGATTGCCTAATGTCCGTTTTCTCCAACACTTAGAGACATCTAACTGATTGCCTAATGTCCGTTTTCTCCAACACTTAGTGACATCTAACTGACTGCCTAATGCCCGTTTTCTCCAACACTTAGTGACATCTAACTGATTGCCTGATGTCCGTTTTCTCCAACACTTAGTGACATCTAACTGACTGCCTAATGCCCGTTTTCTCCAACACTTAGTGACATCTAACTGATTGCCTAATGCCCGTTTTCTCCAACACTTTGTGACATCTAACTGACTGCCTAATGCCCGTTTTCTCCAACACTTAGTGACATCTAACTGATTGCCTAATGTCCGTTTTCTCCAACACTTAGTGACATCTAACTGACTGCCTAATGTCCGTTTTCTCCAACACTTAGTGACATCTAACTGACTGCCTAATGCCCGTTTTCTCCAACACTTAGTGACATCTAACTGATTGCCTAATGTCCGTTTTCTCCAACACTTAGTGACATCTAACTGATTGCCTAATGTCCGTTTTCTCCAACACTTAGAGACATCTAACTGATTGCCTAATGTCCGTTTTCTCCAACACTTAGAGACATCTAACTGATTGCCTAATGTCCGTTTTCTCCAACACTTAGAGACATCTAACTGATTGCCTAATGTCCGTTTTCTCCAACACTTAGTGACATCTAACTGACTGCCTAATGCCCGTTTTCTCCAACACTTAGTGACATCTAACTCAATGACTAAAGCCAGTTTTCACCAACACTAAGTGACATCTAACTTAATGCTTAAAGCCGGTTTTCACCAACACAAAGGGAGACTTCTGAATTTGTGCCCATGACATGACAATAAACTGGAGGAGCTCGTGGCTAAATAATAACAGCCGCTCGGGTCGGTGTTTAGCTTAAGCCGTGCTTGCCTAGGTTTGTCTGTGGATGGGTTTCCTCCGTGCCTCGGAAAGCACGTTAAGCCGTTGGTCCCGGGTGTCATCTTTGACAGTCGTTAGGTAGTCAGTGGCCCAAAAAGTCTGACAACCAATCGTACCAAGGGGTATCGTATTACCTAGTACTAACTGGGTTGTCGAGGTCAGATAGGCAGTCGCTCCATCTTACTACTATTATAAATGCGAAAGTTTGGATGTATGGATGGATGTTTGTGTAAAATACTGGTATTCAGCTGCATCCGGTTAGACTGGAAGCCGACTCCAACATAGTTGGTTGCCTAGGCAGATGATGACATGACAATGAACTCGACTACAATTTACAAAGATGAGAAAATGTGCACTACCTTTCACCTGACGCAATGTTTTCTACCTATTTCTGCGTGCCAGGTTCAACTCCAGTGAATTATTAAACCAGTATTCTGTTACGGAATTACTAGTCCTAGGATTTACTCAAGTGTAGGGTTAGGGTTATGTGCTGCAGTACATAGAACTAGAGAAATAATTATAGTGAAATTGCTCACCATTTCTCAACTATCTTGTGGTCGGCTCACAGCTCACCTATCCGAGCCTGAAACCTAACAATTTACTCAGAATCCATCGATATTATCCGTCTGACCATCATAAGATCACCACTAAAATAGATGGATAATATAGAATAGTAATAGATTCTACTAAGATTTGTTGATATACAGAATCGATTGGTACCGGCAAATCATAGCAAAAAATATGCGATATACCTACAGGGTGTAAACAGACCCTTCACATAGCCGTCAACCAAGCATTCTGTACTTCAAACTAAGTAACTTGACGCAAAAATTATTGCTGGGAATCGACTTTTTTTTTTGGGGTGAAAAATCACGCTTTACGGTAGGACTCGATGGGAAGCACTCAACGCAATGTGCTGATGGATGGATTGAATAGTACGGGGGTCGTGGTGGTGTGTTAAGTAAAAATCTTACATTAAAAACATGTATTAAAAAAAAAAATTGTAGAAAAGATGGAACTTTGACCCCCAATATCTCCGTAACTAGAAGGTTCGGTTAGGTATGGTCTAGAACAAAAAAATAATCGCAAAGACGGGGAAAACAAATGCCTTACGGTTATATTAAGGGTTTATTTTCATTAGAAAAAAAAACATCGTAACTCAACAGGTTTTCTCAAGTTATAAACAAAATAACAGCTTATGTAAGCCTAACGAAAACAGAGGAGCACGTGGCTCAATAATAAAAGCCGCTCGGGTCGATCTTCAGGTTAAGCCGCGCTTGCCTGGGTTGGTCCGTGGATGGGTGACCACCTATTACATACCGAGTTTTCTCCGTGCCTCGGAACGTTAAGTCGTAGGTCCCGGCTGTCATTTGTAGATCTTTGACAGTCGTTAGAGGTAGTCAGTGGCCCGAAAGTCTGACAACCCTTACCAAAGGGTACCGTATTACCTAGTACTAACTGGGTTGTAGAGTTCAGATAGGCAGTCGCTCCATATAAAATACTGGTATTCAGCTGCATCCGGTTAGACTGGAAGCCGACCCCAAAATAGTAGGGAAAAGGCTAGGCAGATGATGGAAGCCTAAAGAGAACATCAATAAACCAACTACAGGAACCAAAACAAGATCAAACAAATATTCAATGTTTACTCGACTGAATACAGACATCTAAAATACCGGGTATCGCGAATACTCCCGGTATTAACCCTCAAACATCTTTCTCCAGGATAATGTACCATCACTTATTTTCGTACGTGATGCGTAAAGAATTTTTTATATTCCTATGGAGCAAGCGTTTTAGTAACGCCCTAAAATTTTATGTAGTATTATTGAGTTAGAGGTTGCGCGCCTGAATCCGAATGTGGAAGTTTAAAGGAGTCGTAATGTTGGATAATAATAATAATATATTGTTTCCCAATTGACCACAATCTCCCATAAGATACTTATGTATATGTCGGAGCCGGTCAATACTATGAACTTGTAATTAATCGCAAGTACCCCAGTGGTGACATGACGCGACCTACTTACAAGTTTACCCAAACCACAGTGTGCTTCTACAGAGCCCTGATGTTCACAGCTCGAGGCGAGTACGACATTCAAGGTCTGATCGCAGCGGATTTGAGACTTCATGGAACTGTACCCGATTCATTGTGCCCCGTGTTATTGTGTTGTAATTTCAAGTAATTATTCGATATTCAAGTCATCCATTGTTCAGATCAGGTTCAAAATGGTGTATTGAATACGTGGGAACCGTTTTTGCGTCGGTGTCCCTTCCACCCAGTATAGTGTTTGTAATGAAACCAGCTGTAACCTGAACACTAAACAGACTGAGCACTTTTGTTTATTACGCTGTTTTAAGGATATTATAGACTTATAAAATAGGTTTAGACATTATATTAAATTAAACAATGTGCGAGGTAAGCGTGCTGCAGAGACACGAACGGAAGAGCGAGATAGATGACGTAAGAGTGAGACAACAACTTAGTAGCAAGAATACTAAACACACCCTGTAGTCTGCGTGACATTTTCTAGCACTCGTGTACGGTAGCTATATAAACTACCGAACCAGTCTTTCTCATAAAGTACCCTGCCCAAAATTCGTATAATTTATTATATGCTTATTTCATTTCGAGGCTTTTATATAGATTCAGTTATAGGTAGGACCAAGCCCCACTTCCAGTAAATCCAAATATCAATGGAAATATTTATGCACGAGTAAATAACTTATACGTATATTTTCTATTGATAAGGGTGCTTACAAAACTACCCTCCACCTAGTCACCGATTGATCTTTATAGTGACTGCGTTGCCATGGTTACTACATAGCGAAAGTTCCGAGAATTTCCATACAAGATGCATATGAAAGCCATTCAGATTTCACGGATGACCTGTCTGAAGAATTCCTCAGTACACGAGTCCAGTTATTCTTTGAACGATTTCTTTACGGGCAGGTGGGTGTATGAAGGTCAGATACTTATGGAAAGTATGACGAATATTTAATGTCAAAGGGTTTTTGGTGAGCCTTTAAATCAACTTTGAAGAATGTTCTGTGCACTTTTATTTCTATGAAAACTTTCACATAACATTCAAGATTTTTAACTCATAAATCATATTTATTTCTGTAAATTGGTTTTAAAAACACTTTTACACGTCTAGTGTTGTTATGTTTTAAAACAAGATGAGGCCAGTGTTTCGTACCTGACTACTCTGAGAAGAAACATCCGAAACAAACTCAGAGGTCACTGTCTCTTTAAGGGTTGGACCTCATCTGGCAGCACGGAATCGCATTTGTTCCGCCTGTGCTACCACGTGCTGCAGTATGTTGCCACATGCGAACGCGCGCTGTCGCATTCCGCAGACAAAAAAGGCGATCGCACGCGTCAGCATGCTGCAGCATGGGTGGCATACTGCCGCGTTCTTTCATGATCAGTTTAGTTTCAAGCGCGAGATGGATAGGACCACGGAAGAGAGAGCAGTGATTCTAGCGTGTATTTTGCAAGAAATGCAAAATCAAAATAATAAAAAGAAACGCATTCGCAAAATAAAACGGAGATACTAGGTTCATCCTTCGTCAGTCATTGTTATTTCCATCCGTACGGAATGAATGAACAGGCTGCACTGAGCTGACGAGCGGCCGCGTGCGCCATTGTACGATAGAGTGAGACAGCATGCGATAGCAAGTGATCGGCGGTGAAAGGATGCGATAGCATGCTATGCGCGCTTCAGCGTTCCGGAGTCTCCCTGCCGACCATTGCATTTTGTCCGTGACGCCGATCGCCTCGAGGATTCCGCCGCGTCCTATCGCATTATGCTTTCTGTCTCGGTCTAGCAAATGGCAGTTCTAAGCGACAGAAAGAGAAAGGGCGACGGAAAAAGGCGATTCCGTGCTGCCAGATGAGGTCCAACCCTTAAAGTCCAGATAATGGTCACATGAGGATTATGCAGATTAGTGTATGAGATGACCTTTGAAAAAAGAATCACACAGATTTGAGTGGACCTGTGCAGTAAGTGCAAGCATTTGTCAGTGATCATCATGTATTCTGATGTATCTTAAATACGTTTGCGTTCTAATTTCAATCTTACTGTAAAAAAATGCCTTTGAATTGGCCTTCTAAGGGCCTAGAGAAGTTATAAGCATTTTCAAAGCGTTTTGTGTTTTCTTCGCAGAACTAAAATAAATGTAACAAGTTTGACATATCGATGGATTTTTTCTTGACAAGCAGCGCCGCCATGAACTGCGCACTGAAAGTGGTCATACTGTACCTACAATGATCGGTTACTTAAATCAATACAATAATATTTTTTTTTACTTTTCACTGATAGAATTTCACTTTGTAGTAGTAACAAAGAACTGCCTTGCCAATTAATTCTAACTATCCCTACAGCCCCCACCGAGACAAACGAAAATAAACCTTAAATCATCCACGGAAGGCGATGACTTATGAAGACAAATCATAAAACAGTGTACGAGTGGATGAGAGGACAGGATGTACGGATATAAATCAGACTCGCGCCGGAACTCCGATCCGATGATGTGATTATAGGAAAGCTTATATGAAGGATATATGGGGCACAGAGTAGATAGTTACAGAAGGTTAAATGGCTACAGACGACGCGACGTGCAAAAACAGGCCTGCTAAACATAAAGTATAATAATATTTCAAACTATGACAAACAAATGACAGTTGAATGACTGCTGTAGTTCTTTCAAGGTTATTTTATCTACAACTGTAAAACCTAAGAACACTTTTATAGTTTGGCAACAAGGCAATGTGGCTCGTGGCTTTTAATGGCCGCTCGGGTCGATCTTTAGGTTAAACCGTGTTTGCCTAGGTTGGTCCGTGAATGAGAGTTTCCCCTGTACATCGGAAAGAACCCAAATTGTTGGAGACAAATTCAGACAATTGTCATAATTTAAGTACTTCAAGCGCAATAGCTATCTCTTTCTGTATCATACATTCCGTATTATCTATCGCAGTCGTAACAACGCAATGCTATTTGAATGCCGCCGCCGGTCAGTATAAACGTAGCGTATCTTTCTTTATATAATATCATTGGGTGAACGTCCTCGTTGTACGAAGTTAGACTTCTGTACTTTTTCTTTTACGTCCGTGGTATATTCTCATAGTATAGGATGTTGATGTAACGATAACACAGGAAATCGAGTTACTCGCCGGAAGTGTTACATATTTTGTTGTTTCTTTCTGTTAAGGATGTTGGATAAAAATAATTGAAGGTGCCAGCGGCCTTTAATAAGTTAGTAGACTTGTGGGTGGGTTAGTTTACAGGGTCCCGGCTAAGACTTTAAAATAAATTAAATGTCTTGCTGGTCTAGTGGTCGCAAGCGCAACTGCTGAGGATGAGGTCCTGGGCTCGATTCCCAGGTCGGGCAAAGCGTTATTGGGTTTTTCCATCAGGAATTCCTTAGTAGCAGCCACGGAGTCCGGATTTGTGCCCGCTTAATGGCAATAGGCTCGCCCCCTATTACATGGGACTTAAACATAACGTGTAATAGACTGTGATTTCAAAAAATCTCTTTTCCTTGGAGATCGGTACGTTTGGAGTAAACGCAGCCTAACAACTTAAACAATGAGCAGCTCCAAATGTTAACATAACCATAAACGTATGGCGAACGCATGAAATTTTACGAACGAAGATACGAATAAAATCGATGTTTGCCGAACGTTGTTTAAATGTCTTTGCGAATGGGAAGCGTGATGTGAAGGCATATATCTGACTTTTGAAAGTCAAGCGTGGCTTTTTAATTTTATATCTTTGCCAAAATAATAATGAGAAAAAAAAATATACCGCCTACCTCGTATCAGGTCTGGAATCCGTATCAATGCTCTAGAACAGCTACTCGTCAGCTGGTTTGAGCTGAAACGAAACTACTAACAAGAATTTGTGTGGTATGCTACAACTAAAAAACCCGGGTACTGAATAAAATGTATCCTATGTTATCCGGGCCATAAAAACGAATCGGTTGACACCTTATTCATCAAAATCGGATGAATAGTTTAGGCGCTACGGAGGAACATACGTAAATACATACATAGACTGCTAAAATCATAATCGTTCCTTTTGGCTTCGCCGTAGTCGGGTAAAAATACTATTTGCGAAGGGTTCGTGGAGGGGCGGAGGGGAGGAGAGGTCTTTAGTAATGATAAATAACAATACCTATGTATTTACTAGCATCATTTTAAAAGGTTAACAGTTTTCTATAAAAGTGTAAATAAGTTGTAATAACCTTCTTAATCGATTAAGTAGTAAAATATACAGATTACTCTTCAAAAAATATGAAACTTGATCAATCCTCCTTAATAACAAACTAAAATTAAGTTAATCAAAACTAACCAACCCTAAATTACCCCATTTATATAAAATTTACCCCACAACCGGGCAGCCAGCAGACCACGGATCTAAAAGAGCATTCTAATTCAACTACAAACAAAGTTAATGAACTGCTAAACGAATTAAACATGCAACAAATGGAAGGCAAAGAGCGCCACTTCTTGCAGTTAACGAACTGGGAGAATAGGGATGTTTCCTGTGTAAAAAAATATGATTCTATTTAGTCCGTCAGTTAGATTATCGAAAAATATTGGATACGTATTTTTTGTTTTATCAAATCAATAAAAATTGACGAACATAAAAGCAAAGATCATGAGTGGGCCTGTGACGTCACTTTTCGGCAAAAAGTCAGTACACTTTACTTACAAGTATGACGTCACACGAGTTTTCGACGCACTGTATCGTCTTCATTTTTGGTTTTCGTGAAAAAAGAAAAAATACGTGTCCAATATTTTTTGGAAATGTATCTGACGGACTAATTAGATTTTTTCAGGAAAAATCCCTATTTACCTACTATTTTATTAATTTAATTTAAACTAAAAAAATGGCTTGTAAACTACATAACATCACGCCTGTAATCCCTGAAGAGTTAGGCAGAGGTGTACTTAATAGTACACACATATTTCACCAGTTATGTTTAAGTTCCATGTAATAGGCCATCTACCGGGCGTAAATCCAGACTCCGCGGCTGACACTTAATAATGAAATTCCAGAAGGAAAAATGCAATTACAGTTTTCCCGACCCGGGGATTGTACCCAGGACCTATTGTTTCTCCATAAGAAATTGTTAGATATGAGCAAAATTCAGTTGTTGGCACATAGTAGGTGGTTCGTAGTTAGGTGGGTGGTAGGTAAATGGTAGGTGGGTGGTAGGTAGGTGGTAGGTAGCTGGTAGGTAGCTGGTAGGTAGGGGGTAGGTAGGTGGTAGGTAGCTGGTAGGTAGGGGGTAGGTAGGTGGTAGGTTTATTTCTTTCTAAAGTGAACAAATCCATTATGGCTTACCTTTAAAAAGTCCAACAATTCAACATGGCTTCCTAATCTACCGCCAAAGGGAACGATTATGATACACTTGACATAATCCCTCAGGCCGCTTGCCCGACACGAACAAAAATGGGGCTGCCTACATCATGATAGAGTTTAATAAAGGGTGTAAATAGACCCTTAACATAGCCGCAAGGCACTTATTCTCCCCATCTTTGCGATATTTTTTTTGTTCTAGACCATACCTGGAAACCTTCTAGTTACGAAGATATTGGGGGTCAAAGTTCCAACTTTTGCACAAGTTTTTTTTTTAATACATGTTTTTAATGTAAGATTTTTACTTCACACACCTCCTCGATCGCCGCAATATTTAATCCATCCATCAGCACAATGCTTTGAGTGCTTTCTATCGAGTCCTACCTTAAAACGTGATTTTTACCCCAAAAAAAAAAAGTTGATTCCCAGCAATAATTTTTGCGTAAAGTTACTTAGTTTGATGTACAGAATGCTTGGTTGACAGCTATGTGAAGGGTATGTTTACACTCTGTATAGCTATCGCTAGTTATAGTTGGTCTAGTGGTCACAAGTGCGACTGATGAGCATTGGATCTATGGTTCGATTCCCGGGTCGGGCAAAGTGATATTTCTCGTTGTATGTTCCCACTGTTGTTATGGCTGGCACTCTTTCCTAACTACCAACGCTACATAATTATGTAATAAATATCAAACTCAAAGGTTGGCGGCACACTACACTGGGTAAGTACCTACGTACTTGCGGTTCGAACCGTTTCTGATTCAATTAGTGTGGGTAACGAACTATAATGACGTACGTAGGGCTGCGACGTATTACCGATGGCGAGGGGAATCAAAACTGGACACAGATTCAAACTGTAATGACATACAACAGTTACATGCTGCCGAAAATATTATTAAAATATCTAAAACCAAAAGTTTAACATACCTGACGGCTGACTTACCTAATGGTTCAAAATATCTATAGTTATACCTAATGTTAAAGTGCAAAATACCAACGATGACAAATGGCGCTGCCGATTGATTTCATCACAAAGGCGTGTTTTTGTAGTACTATTTTTATGGGGTAGTTTCGATAGTATGTTTTTAAGATTTTAAACTATCATGGTCACTTATTTATCCTTTATTAATTTTCCTTACAAATAAATTACTTTTTTAAATATTCCTTAAAAAACAATATAAAAAACATTTAAAAATATAAAAAATTGTAGCCCACCGGTATCGGGAACAAGGTCCAAGCTACCGGCGGTCAGGGCTCCAGAGAGAGAAACCTCCTAACAATACGAGCCGTGTCCAGAAGTACCGCTTTCTGAATCAAGCCCTTGATCCAGCTGCCTAACGAGAGACTCCTCAGATATTGGTCGAGGCTCTTGGCAAATAAGCCAAGGGCTGATACAACTATCGGCACAATGATCGCTGAGTCCACATCCCACATGTCGACAACCTCGTGAGCCAAGTCAAGATACTTGATTTGCTTATCTTTCTCGGCTTTCACGAGGTTCTCATCATGCGGGACCGTTATATCAACAATCATTGCGCGCCGCTCTGATCGATCCACCACCACTATATCAGGCTTATTGGCTACAATAGGCCTGTCAGTGATAATGGGTCACTTTATTATTAATACTCGAAACGGGATATTTACCATGTTTACTGTTTTTTATGACAAGAATCAAGAAAGAGGGTAGACCAATTTGTCTGCTCATAAATACCCACCCGCAATAACTTCAGTTTATCCGTGATCATGGTGCTTGCAACAGCGCCGAAATATCGGGAACTTATAAAAAACAGTAAACATGGTAAATATTCCGTTTCGAGTATTAATAATAAAGTATGTTTTTAGTGTACAAATTCACCTAAAGTCCAAGGTAAATAATATCAATATTTTGTTCTTCCTTTGGGGCTCCTATTTCTGTTTGCTCCAAAACCAAAACAGCTGTTTCCTACAAACATGCAATACCTACACGGTCAAAATGTATGGAACAGCTGTTTTAGCCTCGGTGTCCCTTCCACCCCGTATTTCAGCCCGGTTCATGGCAATAAACGAATCTTCTACATTACCACCATACCAGTGACCATACCATAATGCTAGAATAAAACCATTTCAAAATAAATAATTAAATCTTTATTTTAAAAATCATTTTTTGATAGGCTCCACTAGTCTCTATTCTATTTATATCGGAAATTTGTTTTCGAGGTTTTTCATTGTAGTCACCAGCCATTCTGATACCTAAAAAAAATTGTAAGTTAGTTCAGTAAGCCAAGTTCAAAACTCAAATATCTGCAAACATAACTGAGTCGGTGAAACAATTATTTTCGATTTTGGTTTGAATACACAAATAAAGGGTGTGAATAGACCCTTAACATGTACGAAAGGCACTTGTTCTCCCCGTCTTTGCGATAATTTTTTTGTTCTAGACCATACCTGGGAACCTTCTAGTTACGGAGATATTGGGGGTCAAAGTTCCAACTTTTTCTCATTTTTTTTTTAAATACATGTTTTTAATGTAAGAATTTTACTTTACACACCTCCACGACCCCTGTACTATTCAATCCATCCATCAGCACAATGCTTTGAGTGCTTTCCATCGAGTCCTATCATAAAACGTGATTTTTCACCCCAAAAAAAAAGTCGATTCCCAGCAATAATTTTTGCGTAAAGTTACTTAGTTTGATGTACATAATGCTTGGTTGACGGCTATGTGAAGGGTCTGTTTACACCCTGTATATTGAAAAAATTAAAAGTTTTTACACAGGGGTGCGATAAGCCGAGATAAATTATTATTAGAAAATATTTCTTCAAGGCAGGAAAGAGGGGCTGCGGGACTGTTCGAAAGAGATACCGTGGCCCTGGAACACAAAGGGCAAAGAAGGAACATGAATGGGTTTTAGTCAGTACAAGTCTGACACTCCCTTCCGCTCCGCCCAGAGAGGGGGGGGGTCATTTGATGATTTCCCACCCGAAAAAAAAAAAAAAAAAAAAGGCAGGAAAGAGGAAGAGGGTATCAAAATTGGCATCATCCTTTGTAAAAAGGAGGTACCACGTTTATCAATTCTTAGAAAGTATGTCTTAATTGATTAGGCATACATTCCTGCAAAATTGATTTCGGAAGATCATCTTCTATTTCATGCGTTTTAACACGATTACTTTTTCATAATTGTTGTTTTGGACGATCAATAACAAGAGTATAGATAAAAAAACTGATTTTGTAGTAAAACGAGCCAAATGCAAGTCTAGGTCTAAGTTAATTTTTGAATCGAAAATACAATTATCTTATAGCATCTTAGTTAAATGGTTTGCTACAAGCATAATCAGGATCATCCATAGATATGAATATTTTTTTAAATTATGAAAATTTTATACAGGTTGTAAGAGACAGCCCCCCACAGACTGATGGGGTGAATTCAGTACCTATATCATACCACAGATATAAATCATACTAATATGACCGGTACAAGAAATTAGTTCTGGAATCAAATAAATTTGATTTGTTTTATTTCCTCATATGCAATGTATCGTTACCGTGGCAAAACGCACGTAACGAACGGCAAGTGCAACGACGAGTTCGATGAACTCTGTAGCTAGACAGGAAGTGAACAGCTGATTTCACGCGTCGTTAGTTAGAGTATTTCAACATCCATTCTTGGTTATTTGATTTTAGCCGTATTATTTACATAAATTGAGTGCTTCTTCTTCTTCGTATTGCTGGCACGACAAATTTTAAATTTTGCCCAAAACTGCGCCAATTCCAGCGCGTCGTCGGTGGCAGCGCAAAGGTCACTCGGCTGCATATTTTTGGGCTAAGAGGGCAGGATAGGAGGTGGAGCATAGTTTGCGACACAGGTCCACAACCACACCCCGCTGCTGTTGGGGTAACCCCACTTAACGAGGTTGGAGTTACATCTTCCCACTTGAGTCCGGAGACGGTTCAGGGACTTCCAGGTGCTCACTTTGTGGTAAGTAGTGAGTGGGAGGGAGACAGCTATTTTCCCACAGCTTACATCGGGCGTCAGCCGGGTCTCCTGATAAGGACGCCGCGGTTTTTAACAAACTGTTCCTACTTTTTAGTCGCTCTGCTTTGGCAGTTGGGCGCGTGTAGTGGGTGTCTGGTATCTGACTCCTGTTTTTGTTTCTCCACTGCGCTTGCGACTTCTCTTCGGACATGTGGAGGTGCTATGCCAGCCGTGGGGTATAGTGCGCTGACTGGGGTCGGTTTGAGGCAGCCTGTAATGGTACTGCATGTTTCGTTCAACATCTACTTCCCTGGCGTTGGCGGGAAGATCCACACTCAGGATGCATATTATATAATGCAAATTGAGTGCTGTGTACAGAGAATAGAATTTTAGATTGAAATAAAGGAATAGTAATTGAAAAAACGATTAAAAAATTAAAATTCTCCTGAGAAACATAGCGCGGCACATACTCACGTTCAGTTTTTTTTGGATTGCAATGGACTTTTTTAACTGGGTGTTTGACGGTGTCCTTCATAGAAAAGAAGGTAAACAGCAATAAAAAATTGTACACTTACAGCAAATTTAGTGGGAAAGTTAAAAAAAAACTCAGTAAATGTTGTTCCTTCAACAACATGGCCATGGTCTCTACAACACTCGAGAACTAGATATATCACAAGATACGACCTCATTACACTGTGCAACACTCAGATTGTTTGAACTCAGTTTAAGAACAATGCGTATCATTGAATGCGGACTTAGCAAGATGAATCAAAATAAGTTTGTAATGCTGTTACTTGTACTCATTCGGTTTCGTGTGGGAGTATTTGTTTTGATTTTGTCATTGTTCATTACATAAATCACGCCTGTGACTCCCAACGGGCCAGACAGACGAGTACAACATAGTTTGGAAAAGGCTAGGCACAAGATGATGAATTACATAACATAACGCCTGTAACA
Organism: Noctua comes; assembly: GCA_963082995.1. Taxonomy (NCBI): domain Eukaryota; kingdom Metazoa; phylum Arthropoda; class Insecta; order Lepidoptera; family Noctuidae; genus Noctua; species Noctua comes. The sequence continues at coordinate 16,358,977 of OY720273.1, forward strand.
CCCGACGGGTTAGGCAGACGTGTACCTTATAATACAAATACTTTTCACCAGTACTCTAGGTTACCAGAAGTCTGTTTTCTAATAAAATCCTTTCGCCTTAATTTATACAATCTATATATATAAAATAGTAAACTGACTGACTGACTGGGTGATATATCTACAGACAGCCCAAACCGCTGGTCCTAGAGACATGAAACTTGGAGGGTTTGTTCTTTGTGAAGAGAAGGTCTCCACTAAGAAAGGATTTTCGGAAATTCCACCCCTAAAGGGGTAAAATAGGGGATGGAAGTTTATATGAAAGTCCGTCAGTTTTGAATTTAGGATCTTCAAATTTTGTGTTTAGGCTGACGATTGAAAATTAATTTATACGTGTCTCGGCGTTTTTGATAATTCTACCCCCGAAGGGTTAAAAAGGGGGATGAAGGTAAGTAATCTGATATTTACGACATCTACGCGGGCGAAGTCGCGGGCAAAAGCTAGTATACAATAAATTAAACTGCGTTCGTCTGTCGGTCTGTTACCTTTTCACGCTTAAACTGAACTGATCGTTTAGATTTTTTACAGATAGGTAGGCTTGCTCTTATAGAAGGACATAGGCTGCTTTTCAACGTGTCTAAAAATCTTCAAGTACGAAATACTCGCAGGCAAAGTCATATATTTTGGCATTTATAATATTTTAATGGATTTTAAAGGGCAATGGAGAGGGCTATGCTCGGAGTTTCCTTGCGTGATCAAATCAGAAATGAGGACATCCGCAAGAGAACCAAGGTTACCGACGTAGCCCGAAGAATAGCCAAACTTAAGTGGCAGTGGGCAGGGCACATTGCTCGCAGAACGGATGGCCGATGGGGCCGAATTCTGGAGTGGCGACCGCGAACCGGAAGACGTTGCGTTGGAAGGCCTGGGAGGCCGATGGACCGATGACCTGGTGAAGGTTGCAGGGATCCGCTGGAGGCGAGTCGCACGGGACCGGTCAATGTGGCGACTCTTGGGGGAGGTCTATGTCCAGCAGTTGACGTCTTTCGGCTGAAATGATGATGATGAACAAAACATTTCAGCACCGAGGCATCACTTTCCCTTCCTTGTTGTCACATCTGAAAATGAACAGACAAATACAAAAAAAAAAAATATTCAAGGTATCCCTCCCATTTTTCCTTAAACGTTTTCCTTTAGTCACACGAAACTCCGAAGGTAATTACGATAAGGCATCTGAAAGTGAAGTTGGCAACCCTATTAATGTTTCGAACTAGGGGACTATTATCGCAGCGATTTTCCATTCGATAATTGTTCGATATTGAATTTTAGTTGTCGCCGGCAAAGGTTGAATGTTCTTTATGTAGTTTGATAGCTAATTTGTGTGCACTTTGTAGTTCAAAGTGCTGCTTAATTAACCGAAAATCATTAGAGGTGGAGTTTGAAAATGTAGGAGGATTTTAGAAGTTGTGGTGTGTAAGTCTTACTACTATTATACTCGTATATGCGAAAGTTTAGATGGATGGATGGATGTTTGTTACTCTTTCACGCAAAAACTACTAAACGGATTTGGATGAAATTTAGAACAGAGATAGTTTATAACCTGGATTAACACATAGGATATTTTTATCCCAGTAGTATGATCCCGTGGGAAAATTATAGACCTCCACGCGGGCGAAGCCGTGGGCATAAACTAGTGTATTATATTTATTACTAGCTGTGCCCGGCATGTGTTGCAATACACCTTTTTTAAACTCCCCAACCTACCCTCCCTACCCACCCTGGATTTGCGCCCGGTTGATGGCAATAGGCTTGCCCCCTATTATATGGGACTTAAACATAACTGACAAAATGTGGGTTATTAGAAACAACTCTGCCTAACCCCTCGGGGATTAGATGTACTTTAAATTGACAATATTTTAGTGGTGATAAACTAATTATACCTTAATTTACAAATCCCCTTTTTTTCTTGAAACTCATCATTTTTTTTTTTTTTTTAGTTTTTTAATATCATCAAATGAGTCCTCCCACCCAGGGCAGGAGGGACTGTCAGACTTGTACTGACTAAAATCCACGGTGTCCTTCAATAGTCCTTTATGTTCCAGGGTCACGGTAATTCTATAAGTACCGTAACTCATCTTACGGAACATTTCTCAAAACAAACAACAATAAAAAATATAGCGCAAACAACAGAAATAACCATACCGCAGGTGGCGATACGCTTATTTCAATTAAAAATTGGTCACGGATCGCGAGCTAAGATTGCGAGGGGTGTTTGAGTTTCCACCCCTAACTAACTACTTTAATTAACTTTGAATTTTTACAACCCCAATTAAATTATATGACTCTGATAATTGCAGTTGCTTGAAGAACTAACAGTTTTATTGTGAACTCGATTAGTGGCGCTTTTCTGTGTTTTAATTAATCATGTTTTTTCTAGAATTTTAGTTTTTTATGGTTTTGTGGGTTCGAACCTAGGCAGGCGCATTATTTTGTGTAATTTATTTCATCACCACTGCTCTCAAAACGGTGAAGGAAAACATTGTGAGGAAACCGGCATGTCCTAGAACCAAAAATTCGAAGACATGTGACATCTACCAACCCGCACTGGGCCCGCGTGGTGGATTATAACCCATTCCCTCTCATAGAGAGGAGACCGCATGTCCCAGCAGTGGGAACATTATAGGCTGATTATACTATGCTTTTGTTTTGTTAAAGTACTGTACTGGGGTGCAATTTTCAGTAGCAATTTTATTTTTCAAATTCAAATGTCAAAATAACTAGATCGATAATAACCTCGTTGTTACCTAGTACTAACTGGGTTGTGGAGGTCAGATAGGCAGTCGCTCCATGTAAAATACTGGTATTCAGCTGCATCCGGTTAGACTGGAAGCCGGCCATAATAAAGTTGGGAAAAGACGAACTAGATCGGTCAGTCAGTCCGTTTTTTTAGATTTCAAGGTAGACCATGACCTGAGTAAAGACGTAGGATACTTTTTATCCCAGTAGGTACTTACTAAATATGTTCCCGTGGAATTTTCCTACTACCACACGTGAAAAGCAAGAATTACCTTTAAAAAGGGATCTTTTTAACAGGATTTCAAACTTTTCCTCAAGACTTGACACAAGTAAACCACTCCTGGCAATCATAAATAAATAGTTCCACCCCAAAAAAGCCGAATAAAAAATCCCTTCATAAAAATGAACCCCGGAACTAGAAAAAAACACATCAAAGAAATTATAATAAACTCGGGTTCGCCTACGGAAATCCGCTACCCATAATAACTAGGGTACATTATAACTTCAAATGGTAGATTAAGTTGACCTTAACTTTGTGGATATCGTAAGGAATTTTGATAAAAGGGATATTTTCGGAAAATGCTTTTGAAATGTCTCCAAGCTATAGATAGGTTCTGGGAACGATCATGTGGGTAGATATATATGTAGGTAATTTTGTTATACTATATCAAGATTGAAGTTGGTTCTATTTTGAGATGTATTGTGAGGCACTCCAATTGAATAACAAATTCATAGTAAGAAGTAAATAGACACCACAGATTTTCTAGTTATTTTCTATTTTTGAAAAAGCTCGTCCGACTAAGTGCTGCCGTTTTAAACGTTGCCCTACACATTAGGAATATATCCTGTATCGTTTTCTACCAAAGCATTGGTGTTTTCTGACTGGATTTGTTTTTAAATTGTCTATGTCTAACTGGCAAAACCAAGGACTGCATCTCCTTGGAGGAGGCCTTTGTTGAGAGATAAACTGCTACTGAAAATTAAACCGATTACCGATATACTATAAAGACCATAATTAGGTGTAACAAGTATTAATGTAAATAGTGATTAGTATAACATGTTAGAATAAGATTGTAAAGAGTAAAAATAAAAAAAAAACAATATATTTCATTTCACATAGGCCTCGATGGGCACTTATAAAACGTCGATAAAAAGGTGAAAAAGTAACAGTATTATTGGCTTACTGATACTGATACTGTTGCCCTGCGTCATCCCACCGCTGGGCAAAGGCCTCTCCTCATGACTTCCAATTAAGGAAGGCTAAAGGTTAAAGGATCATTTTATTTATTTTATTTAACTGGCAAAACATACTATTTGATTTGCCTCTGCGATGCCACAGCTTGCTTGCCTCTGCTTTATTGCAGATGCCTCTTGTTGTTTTCACGTTTAGTCTCGGAATATTTCAACGCCGATTTTCAGATCAGTTAAAAAAAAAACACGAAATTCTTTACCTATAGCATGGTCACCCTAAAACCACTCGGACAATATCCATAGCTTACCCCCATTATATCTTTCTTTATCCAGACTAATGTCCTTTCAACAAAAATAAACCAAGACCTAACCTTGGCTAAGTCCTAGAAAAAAGAAGTCAGAAAAGACAAATATGAGTGCCATAACTCATCAGGGCAAAATCCTGGCATCTCGCCAGCGATACTGGCAGAATGTAAATTCAATACTGTACGAATCGAAGGCACTTGCCAGACTGTATGGTATTATTTAAATCCGTTCGGACACTCATATCAGTTGTAATAGACACTCATATTGGTTGTATCCAACTTTTGAATCTTTATTTGAAGATACTTACATTTCAGATTTCCAGATTTCGTAGTATGTAAATAAGGCAGTTCGATTTGTACTGGACTGGTGGTATACGAAACCATTTCGAATACTATTTTTATCAAAATACAAAGTGTGGACAGACCCTTCACGAAGCCGTCAACCAAATATAATGTACATCAACGTAACTGTACGCAAAAAAATATTGCTGTGCAAGTTTTTTTTTGGTGAAAAATCACGCTTTACGGTAGGACTCAATGTAACCCGCTTAATGCATTGTGCTGGTGGTAAAAAGTGCAGGGGTCATGGCGGTATTCAAAGTAAAGTTATAATATTAACAACTTGTATTTAAAAAAAATAACGTGTGAAAAAGTTGGAACTTTGACCTTCAATATCTCCGTAACTAGAAGGTTCCCAGGTATGGTCTAGAACCAAAAAATGATAGCAGTAACAGCGAAAACAACTACTTTTCGGTTTCGTCAAAGTTATTATTAACATTTTATATGTTTTATTTTTGACTGCCTCGTGTCTCTAGTGGTCGCAAGCGCGACTGCTGAGCCTGAGGTTCTGGGTTCGATTCCAAGGTTGGATAAAGTGTTATTGGGTTTTTCTATCAGGAATTTCTCAGTAGCAGCTACGTAGTCTGGATTTGTGCCCGGATGATTGAAATATACTCGTCCCCCGGCTTAAACAAAATTGATGATATATTGGTGTAGCTACTATTAGGTAAAGCTCTGCCTAACTGCCGAGATAACACTAGTGATGTCCTGTTAATAAAATTTTACCGTTGTAGTAAAAAACAACCAGCTCAGCCTATAGCTGTTCACCACTGGGCTTAGGCGTCTCCCACGCAAGTTGCACCACAACAACCAGTGTATCTTCCACATCCAGTCTATCCCAGAAACCATTTCGGTCGGTCCATCTCTGTGGAGTTTCAGACGATACTTACGCGATTTTTACTTAAGGACGGACCGAGCCGTTTGTTACTGTTTTTTTTACACTAAATAGGCTTCCGTTTGGCCACAACTCGCCTGATGTGAAGTGATGACGCGGCCTAGGCTGGAGCACGCTTGCCTAAAAGAAACCGATTCACTAGAACTGAAGGTATCCAGATTATAATGATCGAGAAACAGAGAAATTTTACGGATATCAGTCCTTTTATCAATCAATCAGTCAATCATTTTATTACTATTAATACTAACGGGATATTTACCATGTTTACTTAACAGCGCCGAAATATCGGGAACTTATAACAAACAGTAAACATGGTAAATATCCCGTTAGTATTAATAGTTAGTATTTAAGTTAAGTTAGTCAGTATTATTAGTTAATAGGCCGCACCGTAAGCACCATGATCACGGTGCTTGCAACAGCGCTGAAATATCGGGAACTCATAACAAACAGTAAACATGGTAAATATCCCGTTAGTATTAATAGTAATGTTAGTGACCATGATAGTTTAAAATCATTTTATTGTCAGGCAACTGAGGCCGACAGATAAAAATACACAAAATAATCTAATACAATAATAAACTAATAAAATACCTTATCATTGACGGCGTCTTGTTTTGCTGCGTGGTGGCGCGTAACCGTCCTCGGAGTCGTCGGTATACGACACCTTTCGGCCAAAAGATACCCACTACCCACGTCTGGTCCACTGGCGCATCAGCTAACTAACTCAGCAAGGTTGCAAGGTATGCTGGCAGCTGTAGCCCTCTTCTTTTAGATCCAAATACAAAAACTATTAACCGCAGTCGTAAACTGATTGAAGAACATTTTAGTAAGAGATAGTAAACGGTAAGAAATTGCATATCGTTTATATTACAACGAAGAGAGAGGACAAAACCCGCCAAGTGTGAGTCAGCCTCGCGCATGAAGGGTTCCGAAAAATGGTGGCTCCCCTACTGCGATGATACGGAAGTATCGTCGATTTCGTGCAAATAAATTAACACTAAACCAAAAAATTAAAAAATTAAAAAAAAAAACAAAAAAAAAAAACACAAAAAAACCACAAAAAAAAAACAAAAAAATCAGCTGTTTCATACATTTCGGGTCATTGGGTATTGCACTTTTGTATGAAACTGCTGATTTTTTTTTTGCGATTCCAGAGTTGGTTCCTTCATGAAAGTTGTTCAGTTTCATGGTCCGAGTTACCACCTAAGAGGTTTAGGGTGAATTAATTAACACCTTATATATTTTTTTTTATTGTTGTTATAGCGACAACACAAATGCATATTCAAACACTGTTTTAAGCTTTCACGGTTTACTACTAAACTGTTACGGGGTTGTCGGGAGCACAAAATAATGAATATCCCGTAAGTGACAGTATAAGTTTAAAAACATATTCTGTGAAAATTTCAAATAACTACCTATTACGGATCATGAGATACAGCCCGCTGACAGACAGACGGATGGTCGGACAGCGGAGGTTTAGTACTAGGGTCTCGTTGGTTATCCTTCGTGTACGGGACCCAAAAAACCACCTTAACTTCGAACGTCCTCTCTCCTCTTACCAGAGGCGGCGCAAGGCGTAGGCGACGTGGGCCACCGCCCACGGCCTCGCGGTACGAGGGCCTCGCACCTCAAAAACTCAATGACAAAATTGGGACCGGAACGAAATCTCCAAACTGTACATGGCCAATTTTGGTCAATTTATATTTTTTGTTGACGCGCACTCTGTTTTATTTTTTTTATTTTTCTAGCACAGCGACATCCTTCGTTCTTGTACTGACAGAAAGCCATTGTAGATTCTGATATTTTAAGCTAGATGGCGTTGTTTCGTATAGGATTACTAAAAATGTTTTCTGCGATGGGATTTCAAGTGAATTATTTGCAGTTTATTTTTTCTGTGGTTGAAGTGAAAGCTGTTGGAGTTTTGTTTCGTACGTAATATTAAGTACCATTTTGTTCCTGAAATTATGGCCTTTCGAATGATACATGTGAATTCCGAGTCGATGCCGATTCCGGGCCTCGCTAAATGTACTTTGCCCACATAAAATTTTGGTCTTGCCCCGCCACTGCCTCTTACCTATTTATAAAACGTTTATACTCGTCGTCGTCGAATGCACCTTGCTTTATTTAAACCGTAGATTCTCAAGCGAAAACACAGCAGTAGTTGAATGCTTACCAAACCAACCCCCTCAGTTATTCGAATGTGGGTTATGCATACAGTACCGTCCTTTATGCACCGAATGGGAGTTTAATGGCGACAATACACGGGCTGGGAGACCGTTTGAAACCGCTTTATGCATAGTGCTAATGTGTTAGAGGAGTGTTTAAAAAGATAGGGATGCCCAAGGCTTGTTGTTATTCAATTATCTTGACACAGTTCAGTCGCTGCTATTTATTACGGTAATTTTAATCGTGAGGTCTTGGGTTCGATTTCCGGGTCGGGCAAAGTGTTATTGGGTTTTTTCATCAAGAATTTCTCTGTAGCCACGGAATTCGTTTTGTTTTGTGCCCGGTTGATGGCAATAGACTCGCCCTCTGTTACATGGGACTTAAACATAACTGGCGAAATGTGGGTTTATTAGGTACACCTCTACCTAACCCTTCGGGGATTACAGGCGTGATGTTGTTAATTTATGTTTATATTATTTTGAATAGTGATCGGTCCAACAACACTCGGGTAATCGCAAAAAAAGGTTTTTTTCGCATGTCTCCAGCGACTTTCATTTGTACCATTAACACTCCGTTACACGCGCATTTGATCATCACGCGAATACACGCGCGGGGCACTATTGTGCCCCAAACAAATTAATTTGTTTTTGTCAATTGGAGTTAAAATAATAAATAAAACATATTTTATGTGTAATCAATATTTATGTACGCTTATAAAAAAACAAAGAAATATCAAGTTTTGACAGAAACGAAAAAAAGACAGGACGTTTTCCTTATGCCTGAAAACCCCTTAAAAAAAATGCATGGGTGATTTAATTCACACTTTAATCATCATTAGGTGACTCAATGACATTAATTACACTTTGGTTATAGCAAGAGATACACATGCTATATTTATGTTCATTACAGAGAGGCCAAAGGCACTTTTGCCATGCTGTTATTGTAGACCGATCTTTGGCTCTTCCGCGGTAAAAAACCTAGCCGTTTTCGTTCTCTTGCGCAGCATTTGGTCTTCCTGTGGTGTGAAATTGCTTTCATTTATACCCAAAAACAGCAGGCTTCGTTCTTTAAGATGTCTGGGCAAATTTTTGAAAGAAAGCCTCTGTCGCTTTTGTGGTTTTATCAGCTCTATAACTATTGAACGCAAATAGTCGCGTCGGGGTATGCGTTTGTAATTGTGGTTTACCATACTGTCAATGATTATCCCGTTTATGCCTGCTATATTGACAATGTCATAAAATAAACTCAGAGGCCATCGTAGGCTATTTCGAGTGACGCTGAAATGCTTGTTTTATAAGTCCGTAAATCAGCTAATGGAGCATCTTCGTCTGAACTTTCTGACGACACAGGAGCAAGTGTGTTTGATGCAACCTGGCCCTCTTCATCATTTGCCCATTCCGACTGTGAGTCATGTAACTCTTCTGAACAGTGGTCTTCTTCATCCTCACTACTACACAGGTCATCAACACCACCTTCTTCTTTCTCGTCAGTCTCCTCGAGTCAACTAACAATTGGCGTACTGAACTATCCATTTATTCTGTTATGTTTACGCGAAATGATCAAAATACGAATGGTATTATAACAAATTATAATAACGACAAATTTTATACAATAAAATTCATAAAACAACTCATACTACTTACTTCCACCACTCGAAAAAAAAGTCACGTAATTCCACGCGTGGGGCACACGAGTGCCCCGTTGCCACTAAAAGTGTTGTCAACAGTCGTCCGCGTGCCGATGCCGTTGACGCAATATTAGAGCTTACTCAGTACGATGCTAGTAACAGCTATTAAAGATCACATGATCGAGTACCGAATAATAAAGTAATAATAAGCAAAAATGCACGACTGGGGCACTTTTGAGCCCCGCGCGTGTAATGGAGTGTTAGGTACGTCCTCTGTCTTACCCTACGGGGATTAAAGGCGTGACGTTATGTTATGTTTAATCGTGCATGAGTCGAAGTCAGAAACCCTTTAAATATTCTGAATCTTAAGCTTATATTACTTCTACGATACAAAAATCAGAGAAGTAATGAAGATAAAAGAATCAGTCCAGTATATAAAAAATGGGGTTGAGTTAACCTCAAATTCTGTATAGTAAAGTTATCTCAGTTAGACTTCCCTACTTGAAAGAAATAACAACTTACGTATTCATTTCTCTAGATAAAACATAAAATAACCTAAAAAAAGTCCGAACATCGAAATATCTAGAAATCTCCAATACAATCCAATTCTAATAAAAATCGTCGCCCATTTACAGAAATCGCATAAAATCATGTTTTACGATGTCCCACTGCGTATATTCCGAATTTAATCCCTGAATTTATACAGGGTCTCTGAAGGAAGGATATTTCTTTAGAGCACCCTGTACAGTTTATGTGTCCAATAGGAATCATGATCGAAGTGCATGTTATCGGTACGATTCGGACGGACTTAGGACTGGCAAGGAATTAGGGCGAGGGTGCTTCGACAAGACGTGTAGTGTGTAGGAATTATTATTATCTTGATCCGATAATCTAATCGAAAATTCCTGACGATAATAGCACACAATAATTGCAAAGATCGGTCTGTCCGGACGAGGACACATACACAAAACGATCAGGCTCATTATTTTTTACGATTTACTTTTAATAATGACTGCCTCGTTGGTTGGTCGCCTGGTAGTAAGCACGACTGCTGAGCATGAGTTTCGTGGGCGTGGGGTTCGATTCCCGGGTCGGGCAAAGTGTTATTGGGTTTTCCTATCTGGAATTTCTCAATATTAACCACGGAGTCTGGACTTGCGCCCGGTCAATGGCAATATGCTCGCCCCCTATTACGTAGAACTTAAACATAACTGGCAAAATGTGGGTATACTGTTATTATTCGATACACATCTGCCTAACCCTTCGGGGATTACAGGCGTGATATTATCTTACTTTTAATAGTGATCGTTCCAGCTATGCCGGATCTGCCAACAACAAGCGTCATGGATTCCGGTGGACTAGACAATGAGTAATCACAAAAAAAAAACAGGTTTCTTTTTCGTATTTTTGTCTCGACTTTCAACTAGATTGACGTAAGCTCTTCGATGGTTGATAACAATCCAACACATTGAATTTCACATTGAAGCTGGCTTTTCACTATAAGATATAATATAATACATTATATCCCGAGATACAAATTATATCTCGCGATTGGCCTTCACACTGTGAGATATATCATTTTTAACCAGTTCGCGTACGTCATTGAATCTGTGTGATGCACACGTCGTTCGCTAATAAAATCGTCTTAGGGACAGGAATTTGAAGACGTAGCGTCGGCGCGGACCGGTGTGGGGCGGGACAGGCGTTAAAATAATATATAATGTTGAAAACTATCACTCGGATGATTGAAAAAACATTTATAGTTTGAGATGTAATTAAAAGTTCATCTCAGTGTAAACGATTCCATTAAAAAGTGTGGTGAATGATGTAATATTAGTTACATTATATGCCAAAGTCAAAAGTGAGCTCCAGATCAAACAGATTAGAATAAAAAACTGACCATGTGTGCTAGCGTTTACTTATCCGTTCACCAAACTCACACCAACCTACCCTCACACCATTAAATACAAAATCAACGGCCCCCATAGTCCCGGAGATAATAACTACAATATTCTCCCAGCCTTGGTCAGTGCTGCCATATTTTAGCACAAAATCTGCCGTAAACAAAGAAAAAAGATTGCGTTTAAACCCAATGTACGGTAACTTGTAAATTGGCAGCGAAGGACGCTACGGCTTACCTTGTCATAATTTACGCTTTTTCATTTTAATAAAGAAGCGGGTGGTGGATGAACGAAAAGTGGATGGGATTTTCATTATCCTGGGTATGTTTAAAGGTGGGCAGGTTAATGGTATTATTTTTTAAACGGCAGAGGATGGGATAGCAACTTGTCACATTTAAGTGTATTGTGTGGTTTAAATTAATTTGATCGTTTAATCATTCTTTGTGGGAATTTATGAAAAACTCAGAATCTGAGATTTTCTCAATAATCATTTTGGTCGAAGGTTTTGTTTAAGAGTTGACAGGAACGTTCACAATAGGTCAGTCGTTAAAACATTTTGGATATATGAGAATTAATAAGTTAGAGGCTTTGATTTCTCTAGTATTTTATATCAAAATCAGTCGATAAAAGAAGATCATCAGGTTGAAGAATTTTGTATTTATACACAATATTTTGATCAATATTTAAAACTGAAAAGCGCCATCCACACCTGTCCTGGATGACGAATACATGCCGAAACAAAATCAGTCGTAACTTACTCAATGTATCATCATCATCTGCCTAGCCTTTTCATAACTATGTTGGGGTCGGTTAGCAGTCCAACCGGATGCAGCTGAATATCAGTATTTTACACGGAGCGAATGGTTCAGTGTTTACCTACTCAATCATCTGCCTAGCCTTTTCCCAACAATGTTAGGGTCGGCTTCCAGTCTAACCAGACGCAACTGAATATTTTACATGGAGCGACTGCCTATCTGACCCCCACAACCCATTTAGTACTAGGTAATACGATACCCTTTGGTAAGACTGGTTGGCAGACTTTTTGGGTCACTGACTACCTATAACAACTGTCAAAGATCTACAAATGACAGCCGGGACCAACGGCTTAACGTGCTTTCCGAGGCACTGAGGAAACTCGGTATGTAATGGGTGACCACCCATTACATACCGAGTTTACCCATCCACAGACCAACCTAGGCAAGCACGGCTTAACCTAAAGATGGATCCGAGCGGCTGTTATTATTTAGCCATGAGCTCCTACTCAATGTAGGAGGGTTGCTGGGTGGGTGGTGTCATGTGTGTGTGTCCTTTGTGCTCTTCTATCTTAATGTAATGTCTTGTTAAGTATTTTGTGTGTACATAAATAAATAAATAATAATAGCGGTACTCCTGGACACGGCTCGTATTGTTAGGAGGTTTCCTCTCTCTGGAGCCCTGACCGTCAGTAGCTTGGACCCTGTTTCCGACACCGGTGGGCTACACTTATATATTTTTTTAAATGTTTTTATATTTTTTTTTATAAGGAATATTTAAAAATGTAAATAATTTGTAAAAATATAAATAAAGGAAATAAATAATGAATACCAATAAAAATCACATTTATTCCTCCTTACACCTTTAAAATACCAGTCCCATCCCCTCGAATCGATCGCTCATAGCTTAACCGGGATCCGCCTCAGGTGAAGCAGATGTCCAAAGTTTTCTACCCTTGTCAACTCAAAATGTCATGTTTATTTTTATTTTTCTCCTTTGATGGTAAAAAAAAGTGTTTTGTGATTATTCTTTGTAGGAATGTGAGGTAGTATCAGGTGCTATGTGGGTGTGTTTATTTTTAAGCAGAGACATTTAAATTGGTATACAGGGTGTAAACAGACCCTTCACATAGCCGTCAACCAAGCATTCTGTACATCAAACTAAGTAACTTTACGCAAAAATTATTGCTGGGAGACGACTTTTTTTTATTGGGGTGAAAAATCACGTTTTACGGTAGGGCTCGATGGAAAGCACTCAAAACATTGAGCTGATGGAGGGATTGAATAGTACGGGGGTCGTGGAGGTGTGTAAAGTAAAAATCTTACATTAAAAACATGTATTTAAGAAAAAACTTGTGAAAAAGTTGGAAATTTGACCCCCAATATCTCCGTAACTAGAAGGTTCCCAGGTATGGTCTAGAACAAAAAAAATATCGCAAAGACGGGGAGAACAAGTGCTTTTCGTTTATGTTAAGGGTCTATTTACACCCTTTATTTATGATAGACGAAACCATGCCAAAATTTTAGACTATTTTCAAGAGCCATCGGGGTGTTGTCGATGCAAGTGAAGTGTATCAAACTTGGTAACATAACATTACATCACGCCGGTAATCCCCGAAGGGTTAGACAGAGGTGTACCTAATAGTACACCCACATTTCGCCAGTTATGTTAAAGTCCTATGTAATAAGGGGCCAGCCTATTGCCATCAACCGGTCACAAATCCAGTCCGGACCCAGACCGGTCACAAGGTCAGAGTCCGTGGCTGCTACTGAAAAATCCTAATGGGAAAATCCAAAAACACTTTGCCCGAACCGGGAATCGAACTCAAAAACTCATGCTCAGCAATCGCGCTTGCGATCGCTAGACCAACGATTTTCATCTCGCGATAATCTCTGCTTGCGCTTTGTAGGAACTGATGTGTTGTGTAGTTCGTATCTGGCGTTATAGGTACCACCACACAGAATGTTGCTAATGAATAATTATTGGGCTAATAATTAGCGTTAAGCATTGTATATCGACGGAAGAAATTAGAAATGCTGTTATACACATTGAGTGCGCGTTGAATTAACAACGTTTCGTTCAGCGCTGAAAGCTGAAAATCCATAATCACGCTCGTCACTTATGGTATAATTTCCACAGTGGATACCATGATATATTGGTTGTATCGACAAACTATAATTAGCTGTTCCAGTCATCAACTAATTGGTCATAGTATCTTAATTAGTTCAAAAGCTGTATCTCTAAAATTACTATTCATCAAACAGCAAGCCTTGTGTCCGATATGATCGACGTAACGTGACGTAGGTACCTCCACACAAACTATCATCCTTTATTTAACCCCTTTAGGGGGTGATTTTTTTAAGCTTTCCTTAATCTTTATTTATTCAATAACCTTCAACACTTCTTAAAGACTAGGCCACATGAATTTGGTTAATTAAAGGTCATACAGATAGAGTTCACCCTGACTCCCAAAGTAGGAGATCCTGTGACTTGGGAGTCAGTATTCTGCTGTCACTATATTACCAAAAAACTTTTTATTAAAAAAGTGTGTTGTTTCGGCTTTTGTGCTTGAAGTGTTAAATCTTTTATATATAAAATGGTAAACTGACTGACTGACTGACTGGGTGATATATCAACACACAGCCCAAACCGCTGGTCATAGAGACATGAAACTTGGAGGGTGTATTCTTTATGAAGATTAAGTATCCACTAAGAAAGGATTTTTGGGAATTCCACCCCTAAAGGGGTAAAATAGGGGATGAAAGTTTATATGAAAGTCCGTCAGTTTTGAAGTTAGGATCTTCAAATTTTGTGTTTAGGCTGACGATTAAAAATTAATTAATACGTGTCTCAGCGATTTTGATAATTCTACCTCTGAAGGGTTAAAAAAGGGGATGAAGATAAGTAATTGAATATTTTTCGACATCCAGGCGGGCGAAGCCGCGGGCAAAAGCTAGTAAATAAATAAAACTTCACTTCACTTTAATTTCTATTTTGTTTTGTTGACATTATTTTGTTTGTATTAATATTTAAACTTATGTAATAATTTGCACGCCGTAAGGTAGACTGTAGCCGATCTCATTAATTTATGTACAACACCTAATCTGTACTACTTTCATAGCAAATAAATTCTGATTCTGATTCTGATTCTGAAAAAACAGATTTGAAAGTACATACAATTAAATTATTAAAAAAAAGATTAAACGAATTTATTAAACGGTGTTGTATTATGAGTGTGCATGTGTAATTGTGTGTGTGGATGTGTAGGTGTGTATGTAGGGTGAGCGTGTGTATTAGGGGGCGTAGTGTGTGTGTATGATTGAGTTTGTATATGTCACCGTAAAATTGTAAAAACCGTTAGATTATAATCTATCTAGCGAGATTGTAAACTGTCGAAAGATTGTGAACCGTAGCATACTGATTACAATTTAACGCTTTATTTTTCGGTAGATTATAATCTATCGAAGTGAAACCGTCAAATTTTGAAATGGCATGCGACGGATCGCACCTCGCGCGGTGATTGGTTGAAAGTATTGTGAAATAGATTTCGTGTTGAAAATAACTAAATACATGGGACTTAAACATAAATGGCGATAAATGGGTGTACTGTTAGGCACATCTCAGCCTAACCTTCGGGGATTACAGGCGTGATATTAAGTTATGTAGATTAGTCATGGATATAATAAGCACTGAGTATTTATAACTCAGAATAACCACACATATAAAAGCAATATCTTACCTATTAAATAGAAACAACACTAACAGTTCTGTCTACCCTCCCAAAAATCGCGTGATCATTAGCCGTAAGCTGACCATGACGTCACGCGTTCATTAAGCCAACTGACCTTTGCGTGTAAATAAATGTAATAATCTTTGATAAACCAACTCCGGATACTGTTAATGAGCTCTCTTTTATGTTCCTTAGAATATAGAGAGAAATATTTGGGGGACATAAACGTGGGAAGAATAGTTAATTTTTATCCTATATTAGCAACTAAGATCTACAGGGTGGCGCCGAAAATACGACACTAAATAAAACTACTGGTAATACAAAATATTGGTTCAAAGAATATATTTTTAAAATATCAAATTTAAAAAAAATACATCACCATTTATAATACTCTGTATACGACTGCCTCGTTGGTCTAGTGGTCGGAAGCGCGACTGCAACTGCAGAGCATGAGGTTCTGGGTTCGATTCCAGGGTCGGGCAAATTGTTGTTGGAGTTTGGTTGCGCTAATATTTAATGGGACTTAAACGTATCTGGCCAAAATGTGGGTGCACTATTATTATACCTCTGTCTCACCCTGAAGGAAAATACGGCCGTGATGTTATTAATATATTTGATAAACCTACTCAGATACTGTTAATGAGTTCTCTTTTATGTCCCTTACATTAATGCAAGGAGAAATATGTGGATCTGGGAGACATACGTGCTTAGACTGGTTGATTTCTTTGATCATAGCATTTGTTATGCCGTGCGATGTCATGAGCATTGCCATAATAACATACGAAAGACAAATAAATACTCTGTAAATAGTACAACGTACCTATTTTAGTATCCTAGGACACGTTAACAGCAACAATGATTCTATGGAGTGTTTGGTGATTCAGGGAAGAGTCTAAGGCACAAAACCACGTCGGGTCGCCTGCCAGGGCTGCGGGAGTGTTCGAAAGAGATACCGTGGCCCTGGAACGCAAAGGGCAAAGAAGGAACACGGATGGGTTTTAGTCAGTACAAGTCTGACACTGCCTTCCGTTCCACCCAGACTTGGGTCATTTGATGATTTCCCATCCGAAAAAAAAAGGCACAAAACACGTCGGGTCGATCACCAACCCGATGTACAGACTCCACCTAATCTGTCACTAAGGTTCCTGTGGTAGACTGTGCTTGCATGCAGTCAATAGAGACCAGTGGAAGAGGATCGCGACGGCAGCGACCACAGTTGTGGACGATCCGCATGACCACGACCACTCTGTCAAGAGCAAACGATTATAAAAAGAGAAAAGAGATCTATAACTTACTCATATTCAAAAGTTCATGACATGGCTCATACAATAACAAACATAACTACAAAATGGCAAATCTGCAGCAATAACTTAATGGGCTACATTACATGTACAGACCTATTTAATACTAAATTAACTACAATATTTTTTAATGAAAACTTAGGTACTATTCATTATCAAACATTCTGTGCCGCTACCTAATTAAGAAGTTCTGATTATATCTCAAAACATTAAATACTAAATTAACTGTGTAATTCTTTACCTTAACCAGATTTATGACCTAAATAATTGACTGAATAAATTCTTAGATTGGAATCTCGACCTTCGAATAATGATTTACGAAATGTTGTTATTAATTATTAGACTTAACATCATTAAAATTTTCCCTTCATTATAATTCACAAAACCACGTCGGTTCGATCACCAACTCGATGTACAGACTCCATCTAATCTGTCACTAAGGTTCTTGTAGAATGTGCTTGCATGCAGTCAATAGAGACCGGTGGAAAAGGATCGTGAGTGCAGCGACCACAGTTGTGGGCAATTACAATTGCCTACAGAATAAGCTACCTCGTGAAGGATGATATGCAACCTTTACTAGGTCATCGGTCCACCTAGTGGGAGGCCTTCCAACGCAGCGTCTTCCGGTTTGCGGTCGCCACTCCAGAACTTTTCGCCCCATCGGCCATTTGTTCTGCGAGCAATGTGCCCTGCCCACTGCCACTTAAGTTTGGCTATTCTTCGGCCTACGTCGGTAACCTCGGTAACGAACTCATTTGATTTAAAATTAGAAAGCCTTGGGGGGGGCATGGCTTTCCAATTTTACCTTCTCCGAGCAATCCTTTAAGAATGAGTCCAGGTCGTCACGCCAGCGTTTCTTGGCCCTGTCTCGGTTACGACGGCCGTCTTCAGGCACCCACTGTGTGATTATCTTCGCCAGTCTGTCCGGCTTTATCCTAGAAACGTCACCAAACCAACCCCATTTTAACCTCAGCAGACTTATCACCAACATTAGCGATGCCTGTCTTAGAACGTATTCAGGTGTTGCGCATTCGATCGGAAGACAGTTTTACTTTAAAAAAAATAACCATTTTTAATCCAATTTCGGACTACAAAGTTCTTTTCTCAGAGCCAATAAAAGATAAGATCTCGGCTACCTCAATTCATCATTCACTCGAATCTCGTAAGTCTTTTGTCTCAGATAGCGATAACCCGGCCGAGAATCTCGGAGCGATCCCTGCAATCCCTTACATTCCCTTCCCGTTCACCCCTCGTCATTTATACGCATCATTTCGCAGACAACTCTTGAACAACATGCGGAAATGTCAGATATGTACGGCTGAGATACAAACTGAGTTTCTATACATTTTATGACATATCAACGGGCAAAATTCTGAAACAAACCCTCGAATTTCAACCAACTTTCTGACTGGCTCGTTGCGTGGGGTTAGTGGTCGCAATCGCGACTGCTGAGGATGAGGTCCTGGGTGCGATTCCCGGGTCAGGAAAATTGTTACTGGGTTTTTTTTTCAGCAGCCACTAAGTCTGGATTTGCGCCCGGTTGATGGCAATAGGCTCGCCCTCTATAACATGGGACTTAAACATAACTGGCAAAATGTGGGTGTACAATTAAATACATCTGTTCCTAATCCTTCGGGGATTACAAGCGTGATTTTATGTTAAAATTCTGAAACAAAGCGGTGTGACTGTCTGTCATGTATTCCTAATTATTAAGTAAATATTTTAGCCTTGATTCATATTTCAAAAATCATCACACGGTCTGGGCCACTTACAAACACATTAAACTTCTATTCTAAGGCTTGACAGGCTGACAAGTTACCGTAATTAATAACGAAGTATCCTTTCTTCCTTTGAATTGTAAAACAATATTGCATCACTTGGAAACACATAAATTCTTAAAAGGCTGACAGGCCGAATAGAAAAGATAAAAATCTGATTTCTAAACGCATTTCTGAATACTAGTGCAACATCTGGTTGCAAATTACTCCGGTCTTGAGTGCCCGAAGGGCCCTTAAAACAATTGAAACGGTTGTACAAAAAAAACAGCACTAAACCAATTCAGGTAAGGTGACCCAAGCGTGGTGTGTTGAGAAAGGCGAAGGGCTAACGAAGGGTGGTGGACTACCGAGAGTCTATGTCCAAGTGGGTTGTCGCAAGAGTGCGATAATCATGGAATAAGTTAAATATAGTTGGGTTAACAGCCCTGTTTAGACTAATATAGTACGTGTGTGTGTGTCTGTTGGTGAGCGACTGGGTGAGTCCTTCATTACAATAATTATCCTAGGCTGATGTTGTAATGAAAGTTCTTAAAACTACACAGACAGAAACGTATTGCTGGGGAGTTTGTTGCGCTACTTCTTCTCCTCAGCTCCAACACTAGGAAGTGGTGAAGGGTGGGCGCTTTTGGGGCTGTCTTTAGGGTTTCAATAGAGTTGATCTCCAACTCTATTGCAAAATGGTTCTTGAGTTTTGATTATTAACTCTGCGATCTGATAATTCTTGAATTATGTATTCATTAGCTCTAACCATCAGTCCAGCCAATTGCCGTTTGAGTTTTGATTCTCAATCCTATTATGACCAACCATATAGTGATTCTAGAATAATATGTTCTTACCTCTGATAAATGATTCGGTCAGGCTGACACGAACACGTGTCTTGCAGATGCGCTTGTTGTACGAATAGAGCACATGATCCATGGGGTGGGATTGGAATGGTTTGATACCACAGCTATTAAATAACCAGTCTAAGGACTGTTAGGGACCATGTCAACTAGTTATCATGATGATCGACGTTCTGCCGCTGAAAAACCGCCCTTGTCACGTTCACCAGTTCGAAAGAACTGCTAGGGACAGTGCTCACTAGGAGCATGCTGTCGACGCTTTGCCGCTGAAAAGCCGCCTACGTCACTTATGGAAGTGTTGCTCTGGTGCTCCAGGTGTAGATGTGAAGTATCGTGTGAGTCACGACTGACCAATTACCTATTACGCTAGCGTAAGGGTTATTTACAACGGGCACGCCGCAATCGCTGCGGTAAGACCCCTCTTTGAGGAGTGGCTGGATAGTCGTCACGGCGGCGATAGGCGGAGACCTCTCGCGCCCGGCATTGGTCGAGGCCATGCTGCGGGGCGAGACGGAGTGGGAAGCGGTCGCCTCCTTCTGCGAAGCAGTCATGCTCGCGAAGGAGGAGGCGGGCCGCTTGAGGGAGAGGACAGCGTCCTCCCTCCATTCCAGCCGCAGTGGTAGACGCCCACGGCGCCGGACGTCGGCAGACGATTTCCGGCCACCGTAGGCGCGGGCTTGCGGGCGGCGAGTAATGGGCGACTCGCTGTCCGACCATGGACCATGCCCGGGTCGACGGCGCGTTGTGTCCCACGCGCGCCTCAAAGAGTGTCAGTATTATGACGGGGCCCCCCTCTAGAGGGCCAAAGCCTGCCGGGGTCGCGGGACTTATAGAATTACCGTGACCCTGGATCATAAAGGGCTATTGAAGGACACCGTGGATTTTAGTCAGTACAAGTCTGACAGTTCCTCCCACTCTGCCCTGGGTGGGAGGACTCATTTGATGATTTTACCACGATAAAAAAAAAAAAAAAAAAAAAGGGTTATTTACAAGAACTATTGATATGGCATCCGTCGTTCCCCGACCAGGATTAAAACCGAATTGATTTCGTGAAATTTCGCTCTTCTCTCAGTCGTCTTCCAATAACTTACTCCGAAACATTCATAAACTTACTAGTACAGTTTTTCTATGCACGTCTTCCTAGTTTCAGATTTTTATGTTACCACTATGTGATGTGGGCTGTTTGACTTAATGTGCTGGGTTCTGGTCGGTCGTCTTTCTCTATCTGGTGTATTTTAACCTCTCAAATCAGTCAGTCAAAGCATCTTGTCATCAGACGGCGCTAGTTCAGTTTAAATTGAAGTTTAAGATGTCGCGTACGACCATGTACAAACTTATACTAAACTCAAACTAAGACAACAACGTTTATCTACGAAGTATAAGTATTTTCATTATTAAATCTAAACACCCGCCTTTAATTTGTAATGAATAAGACAATGTCATTGTATAATCTTTATTCTAATAAAAATATCATCAATGTAACGCACTCGAAACATTGAGCTGATGGATGCATTGCATAGTACGGGGGTACTACAAGTATTAAAAGTAAAGTTATAACATTAAAAACTTTTTTTAAAGTATAAAGTTGGAACTTTGACCCCCAATATCTCCGTAACTAGAAGGTTCCCAGCAGGCTTAGCCAAGTTGGCAATCTACAATCGTTAACGCTAATAGAAAACTAATCAAATGTATGGGAATGACATCACCTCAACGTTAAGTCACGTGGTCAAAACAAACGAATAGAAAATTCGTAGACAAGTTTACAATTTATCTGAGCGTTCAATATGATAGAATGAAATATAATCGTTTCTACAATGTTGATCGCTAGATCCCATATAAATCGTAGCCAATTTACAGTTTTGACAAACACTAACGAAACGATGTCGAAGTTTTTGAACGACCATTGAGCGATCGCCGAGACCCAAGAGTTAACGATAACAATAGGCGTCTATATGATTCAGCTGTGTCGTGTATCACGTCATTGTTTATGTTTCAAACTTTCAAGTGCCCGAGTATGATAGAATTTCGAATAACAGTAAGATATTTACGAAATAACTAATCATTTTCGTAACTTTCTATGAATTCTAATAAAGCTACGAACTTGCTCGAGATCTAGATTCCATCCTATAAATTATCACTTCACTTATGGTATCTTTCATTTAAATGCAGGATCATATCATAACATTTCGAGTCACAATAATGTTTAAAATTACATTCCGCACTGTGATATTATAATAAACCAATTATAAGAACTTGTTCCTTATTTCGCTTACTTTCAACTTAAAAGAATTATTCCTTCCTTAACAATTCAAAACAAAAGTTCAGCCCGCGCACAAAGTGACAACTGAGACTTTGACGTTAGTTTGACGTGGGTAGGAACGCTCGCCATAGACTAAAGGATAGGTTTTTTTCTACAAACATTGGAGAACGAGCGATCGACTAAGTCGTGTCAAGTTGGATACCAACTTAGCGTTTTCTCAAATCGCTTACGCAGGCGTCAACGATTGTAGAAAGAGATGCGATAAGAACCGTATGTAACTTGGCTAGGCCTGCAAATATGGTTTTGGACAAAAAAAATTATCGCAATGACGCATAGTGGTCTGGAAATCAAGCTCCATACTCATAGAAACTCAAAGTCAGGAATTAAAAAAAAAAAATCCAATGGCTCTGGTATACCTCCCTTGACGTCATATTAACGTATGGATGGTATGAGTAGCTGCACGAGTAAGAAAAAAAAAGTTTTGTGATTTTTTATATGGGAGAAAACACTTAAAGTACATTTTTTTTTAAACTGAAAGGAACTGAAGGGCTGGTGCTCACATGAGCTATTGTACCATACACGGCGCTCAAGATGACATCAAATTTATGCACCTTTGGGTGCCGCTTCGCACGTAGCAATTTTTTTTTAATTTTGCTTTTCTGTATGTAGCTCGATTTCCAGACCACTGTGTGACGGGGAGATTAAGTGCCTTTCGGCTTCGTTAAGGGTATTGTTACTCCCTTGTATAAATACGTAATTATAGTTATCGTTACATTTTGCTTGGATGTCTTGAACAGAAGACGTTTCTACACGAAGAAATTTCTACACGTCATTTCATTTAGATTATAAAACATAATACATTGATACAAAGATCTTTTGGAGCTCGAATGATCCGGGCAGAGGGCGCTGTTGGTGAACATTTGTGAATTGTATTAAAAAAGGGGAGTTATTTCGGATTTCGACCACACTCCAAAAGATCCTTGCTATGGAATCCTACCTCAATATTTAAATACAGACAATTCGAAATATTAGGTTATATTATGTCCTGCCCGTTTCCTTTGTAGTGTTTTGCATGGTTTATTCACATCTCTAAAACTTACATTTTTAAGTCGTTTAATCTTAAGAATAAGAATCACAATATTATTACTTATTAGTACACTATTTAATATTTTAAGAACTTAAAAAAATTTATATGGGTGGCGCCGACAATACGACAATAAATGAACTGGTCACCCTAGTTCATAGGAATATTTTTAAACGATCAAATAAATCCTAAAAATTAAATTGACACAAACTAAATAGCATAAGCATAGTTTACGAAATACAACACCATTTAAAATAGAGCGAAAAGCCACTAAGTCCAAAAATGACGAAAATAAATAAATAATAATAAATTTCTTTATTGCCATATAAAAACAGGGAACAGAAAAATGTTAGACCCTGGCTCCAGAGCTAGGTTAGAGTACCTGTATTTCAGGAGCCAGAGACTTCTTCCATTTAGGTAACAATTGGGCAAGTTGCAAAAGGAGCAGGTGGAGGAGGTGCAGCAAAAGGTAACAAAATTATATCACTTAAAATTAAGTTCAATAGTTAACATTAAATTACGCACTAAAAATATAATTAGAAAAATTAGACAAGAAAATGAGTTATCAATGCCATTGAAATCACATTTTTTTGTAGCTGCTTTCGTTTTTGTTTTACGAGATGTGAACAGTTAGCAAGTCTACACCTAGGACTCCAGAGCATTATGGAAGAATTAACTATTTTACTTTATAATTAGACATTTTTCGAATTTTTACAAAATTTGAAACTAAAACACTGTTCTTGAAATATGAATGCAGGCAAACGCCTTCAGATAGCCCAAACATCACTAAATTGATTTAGTGAGTCATCAACATCAATAATTTGCTAAAACACAGTTTAAGCGAAAATTAACTATCTTGACATAGTCACTACTCACTCTTTATTTTTAAATAATTTGTAAAAAAAAAAAGCGAAAAATCATTATCCCATTTTAATGTTTTTTTTGTCTATTAATAGTGGTCCATAAGATCTATTGCGAATAATAGTTAAAGTTAATTATTATTTATACAACTTTGACGTACATTGTTACGAATAGAGTAAATTTCGCTCGCGAGTTAGTAAGTTTGTCGCGGCGAGAACGAGCAGCGCGGTGCGTGGTGACTTTTATTCATTCGCAGAATTAGAAGTTCTAAAAAAGCTTGTCAGCTGTCAAAAGTCCAGAAATCCCTATATAGGAATATGGATATATTGCATTAGACCCATCGATTTCTGAAATATCTTAAGTAGGGCAGACCAAAACAAATGGAAAAGGTTGCTGCACTGATTGGTCAAGAGTTCATGTGGTGCCATGCGGCTATTGATAGACCACCGCTCAGTTCCTATACACACGAGTAGGGTCATTTTGTTTCAGTATTACGATTATGGCAGATTCAAAAGAAGATTGGTTGGGTAAAAAGAGATGGACTGGACGAAATTTTTAGGGAGAGACGTAGAATGTCTTCCAACGAGCACAATTTAAAAAAAGGCGCAAAGAGCGAGTTACATACGGCTGTTGTGCTATTGGGATAAAACTGAACGAGTATAAAAAAGAGTTTCTTTGGGAAAGTTGTTTGTTATCATGAGTAAAATTACGTGTTTAAGTATCGGTCACTACCAGTCACCCTATCATCATCATCTGCCTAGCCTTTTCCCAACTATATTGGGGTCGGCTTCCAGTCTAACCGGATACAGCTGAATACCAGTATTTTGACTGCCTATCTGACCTCCACAACCCAGTTAGTACTGGGTAATACGATACCCCTTGGTAAGACTGGTTGTCAGACTGACTACCTAACGACTGTCAAAGATCTACAAATGACAGCCGGGACCAACGGCTTAACGTGCTTTCCGAGGCACGGAGGAAACTCGGTATGTAATGGGCGGTCACCCATCCACAGACCAACCTAGGCAAGCACGGCTTAACCTAAAGATCGATCCGAGCGGCTGTTATTATTTAGCCACGAGCTCCAGTCAGTCACCCTATATGTTTATAAAAACAGTCTTTGAAATATAAATTATTTAAGTATTCGATTCGGTGGACAACATTAAAAAAAATAAAAATCCCATATAAAATTATATCCATTCGATCTATAAAATTCCTTCTACTACTAATATGTTTTAATTTAACTCTAGATTTGATATTTCATGTCAGTAATGCCTAAATTAAAAAAAAAAGGATTGACTCAGAAGTCAACCAAATAATGAGTCTTCTGATAATAACCCAAACGTTTAATAATAAACTAAATTTGTTAATTCTTCCATAATGCTCTGGAGTCCAAGATGTAGACTTTTCACATCTCGTAAAACAAAAATGATGGTTTGACAGATATTTAGAGAAAAAAATATGTGATTTCAATGGAAAACTCATTTTCGCCATTTTTGGACTTAGTGACTCTCTACGGGGACGATGTCATCATGTAGAAAATGCTAAAAATGAATAATAGTCTTGTGTCTCTATACTACTGGATACATTTGATTAATTTTTGTATGCAGACTGGGAACGTCATGAGGTATACGCAGTTTATTTATTGTCGTATTGTGGGCGCCAGTATACAGTGCTGCATGGATGTTTCGGCTTTCGGCACTTGACTGACTTTGTTTCGAAGATGTTGCTGGTAAATTTGTGAATTTATTGATAAAACCAAATGGTGACGTTAGCTCCGATTATGACCAAAAGGTCCATGCACGAATAAAAAGTTTCTTAACGATAATCATAATCGTCATCGTCGGGATCATAACTAGTCTGACTATGAAAGGCATATCTCCTGTTGGCTGGATTTATTGTTTTTTGTGATGGCAGGACAGGGAGCAACAGCTTTTCACCTGTGGTGATTGAAATACTGGTTGCCATGGGTATTCGAAAATTTATTTCATATTTATTCAGTAGTGGTGTCGTTGGAATACCAATCGGCGGTGCGGTACTGGATCCGAGGTTGAGTGTGGCTATGGGTCTGGATCCGGGTCTGAGTCTAGCTGTAGCTGTAGTTTTGTGTACTGAAAATTGATGAAAACATCATACATGTTACTTACGGGAGTGAACACAAGTCGATGCGAAATCTTGGTTGAACCAGTCAGAAAGGCCTTTGTTTCCATGCAAAAATTGCTTGCTAGGTAAAAAAGACCAAAGATAGAGGCTGGGTGTAAAAAAAGGAGTAATCTACTTATCTAAAAACAAATCGATGTATTCAATTATTATGTCGGAGAGCGTGACTTAATTGATTTTAAATGGCTACATTAATTCATGTTGAATGTCTTCATTTGTAACATTATTATGAAAAGTTTTTATTGCACACTATGTGCAAGTTTCAAACAAATGTATTAGCAGATGAATGCTAAGAAATACACTTACATACATAATACTGACGATTGTGTAACTGTAAAAAGTACACTTTAGAAGTAAAATTGATTTATTTTAGAAATGCAAGTAAAAGAAAAAACAATAACTCTAAAATGATTTTAAAGAAAATTGGTTTTTGATTGGTAATTGACAAATGTAATACTTATTTACTTGTAGCAAGTGCAGCTGCTATCTTATTTATTACCTATGAACGGAATAAAAAAGGATTTACCTGTTTAATTACTTTATTTAATGAAAAAAAAATATATATATTAAACAAAAATTTAATAATTAAATTTAATTTTTAATTTAATCTGAGCATTCCAGGCACGTTTTGTCGCGGTGATCCTTAAATGCAAAAATTTTTCAGTGCTCTCTTTGAAACCTCGATATCAACGTGTTTTATCATTCAGGTACCTACTCACAATTATTATTTTTGGATACTGGTTAAACTCTGGTAGTAGTTTTATCTCAAATTTCCAGTATTTTTAGTTTTAGGCATCGCTTCAAATTTCATATTTAGTGATGCCTAAGAAAAGTCACGGTTCGGTCAACTTAACGGAAAAATCATAAAATATCATCTACATTAGTTGTTCCTATATTTTACAAGAATTTTCACGATTGTTATTGTCAAAATGGAAAATAATCAAATATATCGCTTTATACCGATTTTGAACTTTATTTTCTAAAATAAAATAAAATAATTTGAAAAACATGGTTTTACTTCCTAAAATGAGTTTGAATAGTAATTCAAACATTATCATAAACTTTTCGAATGCTTCATAAATACATTTCAAACAATAAATATTTCAAAAAATGTAACCGCTTGTCAACCATACACTATTCCTGGAATAGTATTCCATAAACATTCGTGTCTCAGAAAATACCCTTAACTTTCCTTGTCCGATAGCCGTAATACAGGGTGCATTTAAAGATGGTGTAGTAAGAGCAGCCACCTTAGCCGTGGCAGCTACAGAGCACTGTGTTAGAAGGCTGTGCGGAACTTTTTGACACATTGTGAAAATAATGTACAGTCAGTAAGAAAAGGGGATTGTTTTTTGAAAACCTTTATTAGATGCCAATCAATCTTGTCTCTTAAAAGGATCAAAAACTCCACGCGTTGAGTATCGGAAAGGTTAGAAATTACAAATAGAAACTTGGCCTTGACGTTGGCCAACGCGAGGAAATGAAAGGAGTAAACCCATGACCGGTTACTGAGTAACGTGTGACATCTACGCATTCGTAATAATGTCAAAATTACATTGAATAACCAAATGTGAAAAAAAAACTTCAGTAGGTATCTAACGATAGCACACAGCTATTCGAAGAGGGAATCAAAATTGGCATCATCCTTTGTAAAAAGGAGGTACCACGTTTATCAATTATTAGAAAGTGTGTCTTAACTGATTAGGCATACATTCCTTCAAAATTGATTTCGGAAGATCATCTTCTATTTCATGCGTTTTAACACGATTACTTTTTCATAATTGTTGTTTTGGACGATCAATAACAAGAGTATAGATAAAAAAAACTGATTTTGTAGTAAAACGAGCCAAATGCAAGTCTAGGTCTAAGTCAAAAACCTGTTTTTTATTATTATTTTGTCATGCTAGCTACTAGTAACACTTACTGTGTGTCGAATAGCTTAGCCACTGTGTTTAGAAATACACAGAAAGAAAGGGGATAGAACTTAGTTCGGTCAAAACGGTATGGTCTGATTGTGGACCAGCCGCGGACCCCGGACACTGAACGACATTTCAGGTCATTTAGAGTTTGGAGGTCCCGAAGCAATAGCACGAGCGCGCAATGTAAACGTTACGTAAATGTGTACGTCGATTTTTGAATCGAAAATACAATTATCTTATAACATCTTAGTTAAATGGTTTGCGATAAGCACAATCAGGATCATTCATACATGTATGTGAATTTTTATTAGTTAAATATACCTAATATTTTATATTTTATTTTTAAAATTATGAGTATTGTATACAGCTTGTAAGGGATAGCCCTCCACAGACTGATGGGGTGAATTCAGTATCTATATCATACCACAGATATAAATCATACTAAGATGACCGATACAAGGAATTATTTCAGAAGTTGTTCAATTTGATGGTCTGCAGCATATCCTGTCATACAACTATACCCTTGCTAACACTGTTTCAAGCTTTCACGGTTTACAACTATACTGTCACTTACGGGATATCTTCCGTGATTGTTCATTATTTTGAGCTCCCGATCCCGCGATCATGGCGCTTGCAACAGCGCCGAAATATCGGGAGCTCAAAATAATGAACAATCACGGAAGATATCCCGTAAGTGACAGTATACCCTTGCTGTTACACCCATATATGCAAATTGAGTGCTGCGTACAGAGAATATAATATTACATTGAAATAAAGGAATAGTTATTGAAAAAATGATTAAAAATGAAAATCATCCTGTATGTATAACGAGTATTTTTAATATTATAATCGACGTATTCACGTTACGCTTACACCACGCCCTCGTGTTAGGGCCTCAGATCTGCGTCTGTATTTTTTCCGAACCGGTTTGCCCAAACCTTTATAAGGTTTTCTAAGAAACATAAAGCAAAAAAACGGGAAATTTCGGGAGCTCAAAATAATGAACAATGACGGAAGATATCCCGTAAGTCACAATACAAGGTGTAACATAATAAACGCAAGACCTCCCTTGTGGTTTCTCGCACCATGAAACTAAACGTCTTTTGTTCTACGAGTTCTTGAAATTTCCAAAAAAAAAAAAATTTTTTCTATAGGAACGGACGCAATCAGCTGATCCACGTGTATGGTAAAACTAAAAAAAAAGTTAAGAATTTCCAAAAGTCATAGAACAAAAGTTGTTCAGTTTCATGGTCTGAGACACCACACGAGAGGTCTTGCGTTTATTATGTTACACGTTGCATAAATTGTAAACCGTGAGAGCTTAAAACAGTGTTAAACATAGAGCAGCAAATACTCACGTTCTGCTCTTCTTTGATGGCCATATCTGTGTTTAGTTGGGTGTTGGATGGCGTCCTTCATAGACTCCCAAGCTACAGAGAAGGCTCTCTGAAAGAATTACATAAATACAATAAAATTAAGGCTTCTTGTCCTTTACATGTCGATGAAACTGAAATTGGGTTAGAACAGTATGTAGCGACCGGCACAGCTCTAACATTTGCACTGATTAAATCCTGAAAGGTGCAAGTCGTTGTGCAGGATGTTCAGGCCAGGTGTTAGTGCATATCCTGCAGAGGAGCTCCACACTGGCGTTTTGCTTGGGATGGATAGACCCCATTTGGCCAAATTATATCTACAGTGGCCAAACTGGGCTCGCAGTCGGTTAAGAGACTTCCATATTGGTCACTGCAGTTCGTATCTGAGCAGCAGGTGTTCTTCCGGGTTGATGAAATATGGTGGGATGGGATATTTGTTTAGTTCTACACTAAATAATGCTAATTAATAAACTAACGCACTAACATTTCTCAAATTGTTGGTGGTATTGAAAACTCGTTTCGTGCGCATTAGTGCTACCAATAATAGTGCATTGTTAGATGAATATAATGCAACTGATGGATATTCGTGTGACCTCCGCAGAGACAATCGTCGCGTTCATTTATTCAAACATTGAAAAATTTAGTTAATTAAAAATATTCGCCAGATCACATTAAACATAATCATTTACAGATAAAGATATACCTAGATAACGGAAGAGCACGTGTGCACGGCTTAAGTATTTTATGCTTAACGTGGCTACTGTCGCAGTAAGCTGATTTGTTTAAAACAACAACGTTACAACTCAAGAACTTAATTCTAGACATTCAAAGAACTAAAACGTAGTCTATTTTGTATAGTAACTTGTTTGTATACTAACTAAATAGTGCTTATGACGTCATAATAGATCGTCAAACGCTTGGTCTTCATACGGATCGTAATACTTGCGTTATCTAGGTATATCTTGTTTGTGTTTACAGCTATCAAATAAGATCGGCAAATGATCATCATCATCAATGGCAGACTTGTTCCACCCATTGCTGATTATTTCCAGGCTTTTGTGCCATTCTCCATGCATTGTCCGTGGTCTGCAGGAGGCCTGGTCGCCCATTATGTTTAAGGTCCACGTAATATGGGTGAGCCTATTGCCATCAACCGGGCACAAATCCGGACTCCGTGGCTGCTACAGAGCAATTCCTTATGGAAAAACCCAATAACACTTTACCAGACCTGGGAATCGAACCCAAGACCTCATGCTCAGCAGCCGCGCTTGCGACCACTAGACCAACGAAGCATTCTATCTTTAATAAGTGAAGTTAATCAATTTAAATAATTTAAAGTAAAAATTATAAATTTATATTTTTTTCTTAAATTAGTTTTTATTAAAATGGAAATAAGGTAAACAGAGATTAAAAAAAATCTACACTTACAGGAAGTTTAGTGGGAAGGTTAAGAAAAAACTCAGCAAATGTTGACCCTCCAACAACATGGCCTTGATCTTTACAACACTCTACAACTAGATATATCACAAGGTACGACCACATTACACTGTGCCACACTCAGTTTGCTTAAAGAACAATGCTTGAACTACGCACTAGCAACACTTGAAATACGATATCACATATAATTACAACAACATACAACAACAACAACATACAACAACAACAACATACAACTTAATTACTAATTAAATTCAATGACTAATTAAATTATTAGTATACATACATAGTTTAGAAACTGACACCAATATAGTTTGGAAAAGGCTAGGCACATAATATGTTGATTTTTAATTACGATGTTGGGATATCAGATAATTTAAATATTCCTACGAATTAGCATTAACAGTATTTTCATTTGTTGTTGTACTGTCATCGTCGCCTCGTGTGTTAAAAAACCCTGTTGAATACGAAAGTCCTATAGATTTCACAACGACATTCTCAAATAAAATAGGAAACATAAAATATTCATGAAAGTAAACAGATTAATGAATTTCAAAATGCATGATTTTTGTACCCAAAGGAGACGATTTTTTTTTGTTTGGAGAATAGGCCCACCACATAAATTCTAGCATATAATAATGAAACGAAAATTGATAATATTAATACGTATAGTGGTAATATTAAATACCACTGTACTCTAGAGATTATAAGGAAGTAGCAATATACGTTTCATTATTATACGCTAAGCCTTGTCTAACGGGAATATTGAGAAATTCGAAAATGAAAACGTGCATCTAAGGGGTGGGACAAACAGAAAAGACAAGACGAGGACGCGTCGCAGACGCAGCGCCCCTTCAATAAATTTTCATACAAAATGTATAGAAGCGTCGCGACAAAAAATAAACAGAAAAGACAGGGCGCGGACGAGACGCGGAAATGAAAAACGCGTCCTCGTCTTACGTCTTTTCTGTTTGTCCCGCCCCTAACAATAACTTCAAAACGATATTGTCTAATTGGATTGGTTTAACTGGTATTTTAAGTTAACATAGTGCATAGTGTGTGATGTATGTGTATAAGGCGGTAGGTGCACATATTTTATTATAAGACGTTTTACCACCCTACCGCCATTTCTTCGCCGTATTAAATTTTGTACTGCACGGACGTGCTTAATTGTGCTCCTGCTAGATTTCCCTGAGTAGCCTAGATCACCCGAATTAAGCTTGGACTTATCATTGGCGACGAGCTGGTGCATCGATTCGCGTAGTGCAGTTGTTTTTCGCGTGTAAATAGTGCGAAAAAAAATGTCAGAGGGCAAGATCGGGTCGTTTGACGTCAGCAAGGACTGTTGGAAATCATACCGCACCTTGAAAACAAAAGTGGCGTTATATAAAAATTGACAATTTTCAGTATGACCATTTCAAGTTTTTGACGCGGCATTTGGGTCAATATCTTAGCAAATAACTGGAATAAAAGACTGCAATTAATTTTACTTATCAGCTTGACTATCTTATTTAAGTTATATACTGAAATCATGCCAGTAAATTATGGAGTTATTTAGAAAACATGGTTAAAAAAATAAGTTCCGCATAGCAAATAAGTTCCACTTTTGTTTTACGTAAACCTACCCCCCCCCGTTTTAGAATAATTACCCAAAGAGGTAATTTTTTTATTCATCAGATTTTTTTTTATTTGTTACTTTAACTAATTAAGTGACACTATACTTAAAATGCCATTTTTGTAGTTATTACATCAGCAGAATATTAGCTTGAATTACCTACGGTTAAAACGACACAAAACATAAAATGCCACTTTTTTACTAACAGTAGAGTGTGTCCATTCCGAATGCTTCTTTTCAACGCAAGACCTCTCGTGTGGTGTCTCAGACCATGAAACTGAACAACTTTTGTTCTATGACTTTTGGAAATTCATAACTTTTTTTTTAGTTTTACCATACATGTGGATCAGCTGATTGCGTACGTTCCTATAGAAAGTATTTTTTTTTTTGCGAATTTCAAGAACTCGTAGAACAAAAGACGTTTAGTTTCATGGTGCGAGAGACCACACGGGAGGTATTGCGTTTATTATGTTACAGTATATGTACGAAAGCTGAAGATAGTACTTATTTGAACTTTCCAGAATTTTGTACCGATTACTAGGTTGGCTCTGAAATGCAGCGAGGAGGAAGAACGACCGTATTGAACTAGGCGCGCGGAACTATACTTAGCTAGGGGATGTGTTATCTGGGGGTACAGGTTAGTAGGTCCAATAAAAAGGGAATGAATACTAAAGAAGCTAACATCTGGGCCATTTAGGTGTTGTTAAAATGAAAGCAGTAGCGAGTGGTGTGGTGCCCAGGTATTGATACTGATAATACTGATATTGAGCGAGGTTGCAAAGAATTAGCACATGCATAGAGGAGAGTGCAGCCCCACCCAAGGCTCCTGTCATACCTCGGCCATACCTAACGGAACCCTGGAGTAGATTACATATTGATTTTCTTGAACCTTTCCATAACAATTTTTTTTTGTGATCATAGATCCTCCACAAAATGGGTAGAAGCATTTCCTATGGCTCGAACAACAGCATCGGCGGTAATTAAAGTTTTAAGAGAGACGTTTCCCGTTTTGGGTTGCCCCGGGAAGTGGTTTCTGACAGCGGTCCCCCATTTTCTGGTAAAACGGTATTAAATTAACCTTCTCGGTGGTCTATCAACCCTCTTCTAATGGAGCGGCAGAAGGAGCATTTAAGCTTTGCAAGCGGGCGGTAAAAAAAGTCCCTTCGTGATGGACAGGATAAGGAAGCGGCACAGCAAATGTATTTTTTAGCATATACAGGGTGTAAACAGACCCTTCACATAGCCGTCAACCAAGCATTCTGTACATCAAACTAAGTAACTTTACGCAAAAATTATTGCTGGGAATTGACTTTTTTTTTGGGGTGAAAAATCACGTTTTACGGTAGGACTCGATGGAAAGCACTCAAAGCATTATGCTGATGGATGTATTGAATAGTACGGGGGTCGTGGAGGTGTGTAAAGTAAAAATCTTACATTAAAAACATGTATTTAAAAAAAAACTTGTGTAAAAGTTGGAACTTAGACCCCCAATATCTCCGTAACTAGAAGGTTCCCAGGTATGGTCTAGAACAAAAAAATGATCACAAAGACGGGGAGAACAAGTGCCTTTCGGATATGTTAAGGATCTGTTTTCACCCTTTAGTTCAACATAGTACCACGGGGGTATCTCCAGCGACTTTATGTAACAAACTAGCTGTTGCCCGCGACTTCGCGTGGAAATTATGATGTGTTTGCGTGTTCGATTCCCGGGTTGGCTAAAATGTTGTTTGGTTATTCCATCAGGAATTTCTCAGTAGCCGCTACGGAGTCTGGATTTGTGCCCGATTGATGGCAATAGGCTCGCCCATATTACATGGGACTTCAACATAACTGGTGAAATGTGGGTGTACGATTAGGTACACACCTGTGCCTAACCCTTCGGGGATTACAGGCGCGATGTTATGTGTGAGAACTGAAGGCCTGAGCAAAATGTGATAATGTGGGTGATGACTACAAAAGGCGTCTTTTTGGGCGCTGTTATTCTGGGCGGCAGAGGTCTGAAACAAAATTAAAAGGCATTGAGGCGACGATATGGCTTAAAAACTGGAAGATTATGGTGCCATACGACTTTTTTTCAAAGGGAACAATCAAACGCCTTATTGGGCGCTATTTCATTATTTATTCTAATACCGTTTTGTATACAACATTAAAAGATTTGTTTAGTGACCGTGTGAGAAGCATGAAGCGCCCAAATGAATGCCTGCCACTTTTAAGGTTTTTCCTTGGAATTTGTTGACCGTCATTGTAAAAGCCCATTTTAAGGGAAATTGCAACTTCTTAAATTGAAATGGCTAGTTATTTGGAATAACGGGTATGCGGGGAATTAAACCGCTTTCTCCTTTAGCCACTCCTGTAATAATGGTGGCTATTATAATATTACTACCCAGCTCTGTTCCGTATGGTGTCGGACGTAAAAGAATAGCACCATCCCATATCTTCCCGTGGGTGTCGTAAGAGGCGACTAAGGGACTTACCAGAGAATGGGCAGCAGCGTTCTCTGCGGTATATAACAACCGTACTGCGATCGCCAACCCGCCTGCCAAGCGTGGCGATTATGGCAAAACCCCCCCAATGATGAGCGCAACCAAGAAATGGCCCCTAGTACCCGGCAGCCCGTCTACCCTCGACTATGGTAGCGGTCGAGGTTACGGCGTGGCAAGGGGTGCGAAGAATCTCCGGACGGGATCAGGCTGCCTATACCGACGACTTGACCTGGCAACATACAACACGCGTACACTCCGGAACGACGAGAAGATAACGGAACTCGAAGAGGAACTGAGCAGGCTGCGATGGAGTATTGTGGGATTATCTGAAGTCCGAAGAGAGGGGGAGGATACGATAATCCTGAAATCCGGCAACCTGCTCTATTTCCGAGAGGGTGACCGGCAGTCTCAGGGTGGTGTTGGGTTTATCGTCCACAAGTCCCTCGTGAATAACGTGGTGAAGATCGAGAGTGTGTCGACCAGGGTGGCGTACCTTATACTCAGAATATCCTCAAGATATTCGCTGAAGGTCATACAGGTCTACGCCCCGACCTCGGCACACCCCGACGACGAAGTGGAGACCATGTATGAGGATATTTCTAAAGCCCTGCATGGTTTCAAAACTCACTTCACCGTTGTCATGGGGGACTTCAACGCGAAACTGGGCAAACGAGACGGGGATGAGCTGCAGGTGGGGCAATTTGGGGTTGGACGTCGGAACCACCGGGGTCACCAACTGGCTAGTTTTATGGAGAAGGAGGGCCTCTATATGATGAACTCCTTCTTCAGAAAGCGTGAGCACAGGAAGTGGACCTGGCAGAGTCCCGATGGTGCAACTAAAAATGAGATTGACTTCATCATGTCAACCAAGAAGCAAATGTTCAATGATGTCTCTGTGATCAATTCGGTGAAAACCGGGAGCGATCACCGCATGGTAAGAGGCACATTGAACATCAATATAAAGCTTGAAAGGTCTCGACTGATGAAGTCTACGCTCCGTCCAGCACAAATCCAGATCCAAAACCCCGAGAGCTTTCAGCTTGAACTCCAGAATCGTTTCGAGTGCCTAGGAAGCTCAGTGGACGAATGCAACGATGGGTTCGTGGAAACTGTCCATACGACTGGGTCTAAGTTCTTCAAGACACGTCGTGCACAGAAGAACAAAAAACTCTCTGATCATACTCTCGAGCTCATGAAGGAGCGGCGCGAGATGATCCTGCAGTCTTCAGACGAGGCGTGGAAATACCGGCAGCTCAATAGACGGATCTCTAAATCCTTGAAACGCGACCTCCGCCGCTTTAATACCGAGCGTATTAAAGACGCTATTGAGCGGAATAAAGGCTCCAAGGTTTTTTCAAGAGATCTGGCTATTGGGCAGAGCCAGCTCACGAAACTGAAGACCGACGATGGCAGGATCGTATCCGCCAAACCGGAGCTGCTGAGGGAGATCGAGAGTTTTTATGGGCAGTTGTACACTTCAACCAGTAAACCCGTTGCAAATCTAGCTAACGACCCAAGAGCTAGACTGACCCGACACTATACCGAAGACATTCCGGATGTCAGCCTGTACGAGATTAGGATGGCTCTGAAACAGCTTAAAAACAACAAGGCACCGGGTGAGGACGGAATTACGGCCGAACTACTGAAGGCAGGTGGAAAACCGGTACTTAAGACCCTTCAGAAGCTGTTTGATTCCGTCATACTCGAGGGGAAAACGCCGCAGGCATGATGCAGGGGTGTGGTGGTACTCTTCTTCAAAAAGGGCGACAATGCCCGGCTGAAGAACTATAGGCCCATCTCACTTCTAAGCCATGTCTACAAGCTGTTTTCAAGAGTCATCACGAATCGTCTCGCGCGCAGGTTTGACGATTTTCAGCCTCCCGAACAAGCCGGATTCCGAAAAGGCTTTAGCACCGTAGACCACATACATACGCTGCGCCAGGTTATACAGAAGACCGAAGAGTATAACCTGCCTCTCTGCTTGGCGTTTGTGGACTACGAGAAAGCCTTCGATTCGATCGAGACTTGGGCTGTACTGCAGTCTCTCCAACGGTGCCAAATCGACTATCGGTACATCGAGGTGCTGGAGAGTTTGTACAAAAACGCCACCATGTCAGTCCGACTTCAGGACCAGACCTCGAAACCTATCCTTCTGCAGCGAGGTGTGAGACAGGGAGACGTCATATCTCCGAAACTGTTCACCGCTGCGCTGGAGGATGTCTTCAAGGTTCTGGACTGGAGAGGGCTAGGCATCAGCGTCAATGGCGAGTATATCTCTCACCTTCGGTTTGCCGACGATATAGTGGTCATGGCTGAGACCATGGAGGACCTCAGTACAATGCTCGATGACCTCAGTAGAGCTTCCGAAAGAGTGGGTCTTAAAATGAACATGGACAAAACCAAAGTCATGTTGAATGCCCATGTAACACCCACTCCTATCAAGATCGGAGACTCTACACTCGAAGTTGTAGACGATTATGTCTACCTGGGACAAACGGTCCAGTTAGGTAGGTCTAACTTCGAGAAAGAGGTCAATCGTCGAATCCGACTCGGCTGGGCAGCGTTCGGGAAGTTGCGTGGTATCTTCTCGTCCAACTTACCGCAGTGTCTCAAGACGAAAGTCTATGACCAGTGTGTGTTGCCAGTGATTACATACGGGACCGAAACGTGGTCGCTCACAATGGGCCTCATCAGAAGGCTGAAAGTCACCCAAAGGGCAATGGAGAGGGCTATGCTCGGAGTTTCCTTGCGTGATCAAATCAGAAATGAGGAGATCCGCAAGAGAACCAGAGTTACCGACGTAGCCCGAAGAATAGCCAAACTTAAGTGGCAGTGGGCAGGGCACATTGCTCGCAGAACGGATGGCCGATGGGGCCGAAAAGTTCTGGAGTGGCGACCGCGAACCGGAAGACGCTGCGTTGGAAGGCCTCCCACTAGGTGGACCGATGACCTCGTAAAGGTTGCAGGGATCCGCTGGATGCGAGACGCACGGGACCGGTCAATGTGGCGACACTTGGGGGAGGCCTATGTCCAGCAGTGGACGTCTTTCGGCTGAAATGATGATGATGATGATGACCCAGCTCTGTGATACGAAGCCTGGTTCCATTGCACAGTCTGGGAGTTAACCCCAGGGAGTTGAGAAATTCAACGGCAGTACTATCATCATTAGCCATCACAGGGTCTATGGATGTCGACGCCGACGATCATATCATTTTTTATTTGATTGACACACTCGTTCTTTGGCGATAGTACTACCCCTCACACAACCACCCTTCATTTTTTATATTAACCTCCAAATTTGAAAAAAACGTGCATGATGTGATGATGTGCATGTGCGTGCATCCTCTGTAGCCACTGGATGGATGGAATTTTCCCATCTGCGCCCGATTCCAGACGACCCACTCCCATTTGCAGCAGCATATTCGCAAAGACACCTGCTTCGTGGTCGTTGTACAGTTGGACGCGCATGTTGCAGGTAAGATGGATCTTTTCGATCCTAGACAACAGTGGCGCCGCCTTGAGACATGCGTTTATTTCATCCGCCGGTGTGCCCCTCTCAATAACTTGCAGTATCTGTCAAAAGTCGCCTGCGGGCAAAACGACAAAGCCACCCATCAGCGCCTGGTTGCCGCGGATGTCCTGCAAGCTGCGGTTCAACGCTTCTTATGCACTTTAAACTTGCACTGCTGCAAAAGGACTCCCCGGCCGCTGTTTTTGGTGATGTTGCATGTTGAGGTATCTTCACTTGCAAGATTCAGCGGCAATATGAAAACGGAGTGTGCAGTCCGGCCACCGTTAAGTAAAGTTGCAGTAATGTCCGAGGGAGCCACTGCCATAGCTATGTAACCGCACGGTTGGCGCAGTGGCTCATCCGCTGTGCCAGCCGAAAGGCTGCTGCGCTGCGAGTATCGGGTTCGATTCCCGCACGGATCACATTTTTGTATGGCCTACAGGTAGTTGTTTCGGGTTTGGCTGTTTGTGAGTTTAACTGCCTGTAAACACACCCACGATACAGGAGAAATTCCAAGTGTGGCAAGGTTAAAAAAATTTTTAAAGCTGTATATAGCGGTGCTTGAGGAGTTGGGCAAGCAGAAGATTCAGTACAAATGCAATGTGACGGTACAGTTGACGTAGTGGCTGAGCGATTGACTGCAGTGCTGCGTGTCGCGGGTTCGATTCCCGTACGGAACAAACTTACAACGTCGTTGGTTTTATCTAATTTTTATTTTTTTTATTTTAAAGTTTTTAGAGATTTTGTTTCGGTCAGTGAAAATTGGTCAATTAATATTTGTTAATTTATGATTACCTAACTGTCTTTCAATGGTTAAAAAAAACAAAAGCATATTAATCTAATATATAATGGTTTGGAAAATCATAAAGCATTAGAAAAAAAAAACAAAATATCTAGTTACAAAAAGTGAAAACCGGCTGGGGATCAAACTCGCCAACCATGTTTATTATTTTTGGAAAAAATGATTACAAAAAGTGACTGGTTGCGACTCGAAATTGCGAACCCTGGTTTACAGGGAGGTCTGTGAACCGTCAGCCTACTTCGCTTCGCTTTGATGACAAATGAGCTAAAATAGCCGTTCTATTCTAACGCATGGTATGACAGTTGCCAGTTGTCAACCAGTTGCGGAATGTGGACATAATGCAATATTGCTCATCCACCTAAGTTCATCATCATCATCATCATTTCAGCCGAAAGACGTCCACTGCTGGACATAGGCCTCCCCCAAGTGTCGCCACATTGACCGGTCCCGTGCGTCTCGCATCCAGCCCCCCCCCCCTAAGTTATTAGCACGATAATCTATCTCTGTGCCAAATTTCATCTACATCCGTTCAGCCGTTCTGGCGTGATTGAGTAACAAACGTCCATCCATCCATCCAAACTTTTGCATTTATAATAGTAGTAAGATACAAAAGACAGATATGATAAAGATACCTAAATATTTTTCAAATAACGAATTACGTGCTTTTTTTAACAATCAAGACGCATCATACATTACAATCATCCACCCTCCGACAAAGACAACAAAGACGAATTTATTTTTGGGATATGCAGAGAAACAACCTGAACCTATTATAGTTGTGCAAAACTAAGAACAACGACACAACAAAATAGTTTCAAATTAATTTCAATAACTGCTAATATTTTTATTGGGAGCGATTTAAAACATCGAGTCTGACAGCACCTGTGGACAGCATACAACGACGTTGTCAGTTCAGAACACCATCGAACGGCAAATCCAACATGAGGAAAGAGATTTTACCAATGATTTAACTTTATTCATAAGAATTTATTATATTATACATAAAAAAGAGAAAATAAATAATAATAATCTCTATCAAAAAAAATTACAACCAATTACAAAAAGTATAATCTTATTGGGGCTCGAACTTGCGACGTGATGCACGTAAAGCGGTCATGAAACCGTTTCTCTATTTGTTTCGCTGACATATACTTTGAAATAGACGTTGTTACGCATATCACGACTGAAACGGTAAACAATTGAATAATACTGACATTATGCAATATTGCTCACCCCCTTTAGCAAGTAGCGTGATAATGTATAGCCTAACATTTGAAGAAGCCTGTAATAGATATTTGTGCAAAATTTGAACAGGATCTATGCAGTAGTTTTTGCGCCAAGTCGGAACATCGATTTGGATTTTAACGATTTTATTATATGTAGAGAAGATAGAGAAGAGAAAAGAAATCTTCGGTCCAGACTTGATATGATCAAAGGTGATAGGATAGTGGAAGAACGAAGGACGGTGGTCACTCATCTGTGTCCGTACTACTTGACAGATTTTGATACGATTTTCACGATTAGATAGACTGATTTACGAGAAAGGATTTATAATTCATTTTGAAATAGCGCGGCATCGCCTAACCATTACATTGAAACGTTCCTCGTGAATCAATTTATTTAATCGAGACAATTGCATCAAAATACTTTCAGTAAGAAGTTCAGAAGAAAATCACGGACGGACAAACAGACACGGTGTGGAACTTTATTTATTTTAATATTTATTGATTTATAAGGAGGCATAGGGACTTCCAAAACACCATTAAAGCCACAATGACTAGAAGATATAACAAATATATTTATTTAGGTAAAGATATCATAAACTGATAAATATTAGGCAAGTGAGATGTTCTAAGCTAACCGTGTATGGGAAAAAAACACATTATATCCTCCAAAAAAAATATTTATTGCTTTTAATCATCGTCATCAATTAGTAGTAGGATTTCATTTAAAAAAGATGCAGGTGGTTCGACCTTATCTTGATGCAGTGCTTTAGGGTGCTTACATAAAGAAGCAGGGTTCCGGTACGGGCGGGTCGGTACCGACCGGTGCAGGTACTAATTTCTATGTTATCTTATGCGCTCACTTATAAAGAAACAGGTTCAAATTTGTCGGTGCCGAATACCTGGAACAAAAAAAAAAAAAAATAATAATATAGTTCTGGGCTGACACAATTTAGATTGCCATCGACACGCTAAGAAGAAGACCTGGACCGAGTCATACGGGTTCAAGTTATATGGTCAATACGGACAAATTTACCTGTTTTTAAATGCAAGTTAATCCTGGACCGACCGGTACCGACCCGCACAGATTTGTCTGTACCGGAAACCTGCTTCTTTATGTAAGCACCCTAAGATAACAACCACACGACAGACATTACATGTGCAAAACATTTGGCATATTAGGCGTAGGCATTGGGGATGGTTGTGGGATATTACTGCTGTGTTCTATTTCTATATCCATTGGCTGTATTTCCATATCTCTGAAATCCTCCAGCTGCCTGTGCACAGCTCGGGAAACTCTCGGCTGCTAAGCCAAACAGACTCGTTGTAAACGTTCCACCGGAAAAGATCTTTAATATTGTAAATATTACTTTTTTTTTGTTAATCTAAACTGTCCTCCTGGGCAAAGGCCTCCCCCCATCCCCTCCATTTACCCCAGTGTTGTGTTTCTTCTCACCAATTCGAGAGGAAGTCATCTAAGGCATCCTTTCATCAGTCTGTCTGCGCTGCAGAACCCAAATTGTCAAAATAGTTCATGAAGCTGCAGGACTGAAATGGGACTCGGCAGGCAATGTCTGCTGGATGTCGGCACAGCTGTGAACTCTTATATCGGAAAATATAACTTGTTATTATTTTATTTCTAATATAATATCTTAATGCAGACACATACATAATTATATTACTCACCTGTTGCAATGGTATCCACTGTAAAATAATATTATTTTCCGCAGAGTCAACAAGCACAGCATGTTTGGTGTGCTCTTAAAATTAAAGACCCGCATGGAGTGCAAATATTCCTATATCCAAATCTTCTAATTAATTGAGCAGTATTAATACTTGTATTCAATAACATTAGGCAGTTTCCACGAAGAGCATCTAAAGTCCCTCTCACGAGAAGCTATTTTGTAAATAAAGAACTACTAACAAGTTACGTAGCGACAATTCAAACAACAACAAATAATCACAAATTCAATCAACTCAAAACATTAGCGATATAAAGCGCTGTTGTCTAAATGTTTTGTGGTACTGGAACGCGTCTGACTCATGGAACGTAAACATTTTTTGAAGTAAATTTGTGCTGTATTCGCAGATTTGGTTATGTTGTTTCTTATTGTTGATTTTGATTTTAGAAAGAGTTAATGTCAAATGAAGTTGTCTGTCAGCCACCAAACAGATGGATTTACAACGTTCTGTACCATCTACACGATTTTAGCGAAAACTTTTAAAAAGCATTAAAAAAAGTTCACATTTTAATAATATTTGGGTAGTTCTTCAAAAAATATTCTCTGTGTAGCTTTCGTGGCGAATTTTTTATTCTGAGTAATCTTCCTTTAAATGGACATACATCTACGACGCTGTAATAATAATGAGTATAATTTTTATTAAGTGTAAATCGGTGCATAGACTACAGAGATATTTTATTTTGAAATGTCGGTGTCCACGAAACTTACGAAAGACGCCACGATTTTTTAAGCAAGAGGGATACAATTGGCAAGACAGTCTAATTTGGGGTGGGTTAAACTGTTCAATTGGCTACGAGAAAACATATAAACAGAAACACATTCTACGAGTCGTTACAAGAAAAAAAATTAAATACATACATGCATTTAAACACTTATACAAATACATAACACCTTTCTTTTGAGCTTCACGGTAATCGAGTAAATGCATCTGCGGCTCACAAAAAAATCTATAGTTTATTATTTATTCTTTCATGGTGCGCTAGTTGACTTTCGTGGACAACTAACCACGAAAGTTGTGCCACGAAAGTTACGAAAATTTCACATTTTTGAGAATTACGATTACAGTTATTGGTAAATTAACGAACAAAGTACTTGGGAATAATGTCGAAGATCTATCTTATTCTTTAATTCAAAATGATTTGGAAAATTATAAACATTATCCTTCAAAATATATGCATGAAAGTTTCTTGACCAAAGGTACTTGAAAATATTCAAAGAATCACTTACCTCGTATTTTTATTGGGCGACGAACTTACCTGTCTCCCCCACTGACTCCGAGATACTACTGAGCACCCGTGCAGCTAAAACGTGAAGCGACAATTTGGCGCTCTTGGAAGATAGGTGCAGATTTGTTGCGCGTTCGCGAAACTAGCAAAATCGTGTGACAGAGACATAATGCCTATTAAGTATTGTAACTTAAGAGATAAAATTAAAGTTCTTTGGTAATTATGATGCATAGTTAAACACGATTAATTTGATGTATCACATTATATGCTTATGAATTGAATACAAAAGTTATCAAGGTTTGAAGTGAGCGCGAACAGAGTGTTTCGCGCGAAGAACACCGATTTTGCTCCCGTTTTGGACATTTGATATTTTTTTAAATAAAAATTATATTAATTTTAGATGTTTAATGTTGAAATTATACACATAATTATAAATAAAGAGTAATCTGTATTTGATCCTAAGACTGTACGTTTAATAGTTTAGGAATTAAGACCGTGTGACCGCGTTTTGCGGGAGTTCGAAGAACCACCCATCTATTTCAATTATATAATTAAAGCAGATATTATTACCACTGGGTACCGTACTTTTTATGTAAACGTAAAAAAAAACGCATTTTCCATACGTCAGTCGTAAGGTTCTTTCTGTCAAGTTCTTTCAAATGACACTGATTATGGTCAATGTCAGGAATAAATTGTCTAAAAAAAAATAAAAATATTAATTAAGATAAAAAAAAAAAAAAAAATTAATGATTTCAAGATTCCCGTTAGATTTCTATGTAATCTTTCGTTTATTTACTGTAGTAAATTCTTAACTTTTTTTTGTGTAATATGAACATTATACGTAACATATAAAGTGGGCCGAAAAAAATTGTCTCCTTTCTACCATTTTCCCAAAATCTAGCTAAATTTTATACTAAAAAAGACACATTAAAATATTCGAATTATAAACGCAGGTTTTAAAATTACTTAAAGTAAAAACTTACTCCTATTTCCCTAGGTATCGTTACTATTAAATCAGCAATTGTACCATAGACATGACTTTGGTCTATACACCAAATTAGAACTAGAGATACCACGAGTATTGACCTCATTTCACTGTGTACAACTCATAGACACCACTCCGTTCGACGACTAAATGTACAATGATTAGAGAATGCTATGACCTGACTAAATTAAACATTAGAAAATATTAAACATCAGGGCCCTGTTTAATAAACGTTACAATCCGACAATTTTGTAAATAAATTATATTATTATATTTGTAAAGTTGTATGACAAAGTGCTGTCTGTAGGCCCTACATTTATCTAGGAAGTTTACTAGTTAAAACATTACAAACATTACCATTATAAGGGGAATATCAACAAAGTTCATTTTTTGACAATTTTGGGGGCTCAATTTTTTCTTTAGTTTTCGTGAAAAATAAGGATTTGGTATAAGAATAGAAAGTCCATATATGTGCAATAAGTTATTGTAAGACGAAAGATTGATCACGTTTTTTAAAACACGACCAACAAAAAAACGTAAGATTTGTCAAACCTACATGATTTAAAGGTAGCCGTAATAACAAATTTCCTTTTGTCTTTCGAGGAAAAAGGG
Source organism: Noctua comes (assembly GCA_963082995.1). Taxonomy (NCBI): domain Eukaryota; kingdom Metazoa; phylum Arthropoda; class Insecta; order Lepidoptera; family Noctuidae; genus Noctua; species Noctua comes. The sequence continues at coordinate 16,403,870 of OY720273.1, forward strand.
AGCACGAGCACTTTTTCATACACTCTCATTTTTTCTCCTAAATCGAGATAAGGAAAAAGTACCCGTTGTGCCAAAAATCCTTGATGTCACTGTGACATTGTATCTGATTTCATTACCAAATACGCTGCAAGGAAATATCATGGAAATACTACGTGGAGATTCTGAATTATGGCGGAATAGATAGGTAAGGTATAAGTATACACATGACGTTTTTTAAGGTAAAAATATTAATTTACTTTGCCCTCGTACATTATTTACAAACAGTAAATAGAATATTAAAATAACAATAAATTCAAACAAGGATCTACGCCGCGGAGTCTGTAATTGTGCCCGGTTGATGGCAATAGGCGCGCCCCTATTACATGGGACTTAACAGGCGAAAAGTGGGTGTAGGTACTATTGGTATGCTTCTGCATAACCCTTCTGGGATTACAGGCTAAAAAACTATAGTTTAGTTAGTTGCGATTTATAACTATCTTACTAGACTGATCTAGTGAAATAATTATAAGTATTATATTTGATGGAAGAGCGACCGAAGCGAATAAACTAAGGACTACCCCGCCATCCCCTTCGTGTTAGGTTACTTTAAACCCTGCAGACTGAAATCGTAGCCCCGACTAGCGGGGCTACGGCGACTGCGCCTTAGTTTGGAGTCATTTATTTTAATGGGATAGCAAAATGTAAAATTTTTGGTTAAAATTTCGCAGTAAAATTTGGTTTTAATTTTGGTGATTATTTGGCAATATAAAAATGTTTTATAATTAGTACTCTAGATTAGTCTAGTCAGATAAATATAAATCTCTTTCATATTACTATCGTCTGGGAAACAGCTATATCCCTAGGGATATAAATATATCACGGCTAAAACTATCTAACCGCGACATTACTATATAACTTCCTGTACCACACCATCAAGATAACCACAAAACAGCGAGCCTTTTTAGAAATCAATGCATTCACGCGTTGGTTCTTACAGCGCAGCGTGACAATATTTCGTGTTGCACTTTATTCACTAAAACACTACGTTATAATATTTTTATGTGTATCCCGCAATCAAGGTAACCTACAAACAGAGAGCTTCTATAGAAATCCGTTCACATTCATGGGTTGGTTCTGAGAGCGTGACGCAGCGGTTTGTGAGTTGGTAAGTCGGAGTGTCGCGGGCACTACTTGAGGTAAGACTTCCACCGAGTCACGCGGTTGAGGCACACTAGGTGTTTTATTTTTCTGAAAAACATCTAGCTCTTTTAAGTCATTGAAGTTTACATTCTTCAGTTACCATGTGAGGTCCTACAGAAAGAACTGACATTAGAAAAACAGAGGATCGTGTGGAATAGGGACAGGGTGGCGTTGTCCCAGCACGAAAAAAAAAAAAAGGATTGTGAGTTCACATTCTCACAATGGCAGCTGAACCTAATGGTGCGCATACTCATTGTCACAATCCCAATCACTTTGGTGACTAGACTGGCTATTGACAATGTAAAAATTTGTCTTTTGTCATAAAACTTTGACCCATGACATGGAACTCAAACATAACTGTCGAAATGTGGGTGCATAATAGATAGTATCTACAATCTAAATTACAGCTCTGTTTGAATCGTAGCGATCAAGAAAGGTCCCGTATAATCACTAAATGTATAATATTCTCCCAAATAAAAAAAGTATCATCAAATTGGCCTTTTGAAAGTCGGTTAAACATCATGCGATATCTACAATTAAGCAAAGTATTTAAACGCACCAAAAACGTATACTACTTAGCATCTAAAAACACGCCTACAATATCCCCCACTATCACAACCGACGCTCTTTCAATACCTAACTACATTATAACCAAACTAGTGCTATAAATCAAATAAAAATATCATAAACAACACCGTTCCCCACTGCATTACCAACTTCAGAAAACTTGCCCTAACTAGTCGGGAGGTGACTCTCACTTTTGAAGCGCCCTCTGAAGTGAAAAGGCGATATTTTCCGCACTGCAATGAATGAAAAACCCGCCACAGTTATGAGGCACTCTGAACGAATGTACTTTTGTAAGGAAAAATTGAGAACAAGTTTGTGTTGTGTTTCTTTTGCTAGAAAAGTATTACGGTGAAAATAAATTTTTACTTCGGAAATGTACGCGGTTTGAAATAAGCTGAAACTGAGTAGAATCTGTGTAGTTTGAGGTAATAATTTGTAATAGTTACACCCGGTTTTGATTGAGAATTTTCAAAGTGAGAACTTGTCAAACAGTACTTTAGCATTACTTAAGGTTACTTCTATTGATTCCATGTTACCCGCGAAATACAAAGCATTGGGGCCGTCTCCACAAGCGAGAGAATCGCGGCGATATTATCGTCGTGTCACGTATAATTGTATACACTCTCTTAAGGGCTGTCTCCACAAGCGAGAGAATCGCGGCGATATTATCGTCGTGTCACGTATAATTCTATACACTCTCTTAGGGGCCGTCTCCACGAACGAGGATATCGCCGCGATTCTCTCGCTCGTGGAGACGGCTCCTTAGATTTTATGTGTAAGAAATTTTTAGTTTCTTGAAACATTCAGGATTGACAATTTCTGAACTTCAATGTCTTAATTCAAAACCTAATGTAATTAGGTTAAAGTGCTCGCAAATTGTGTATTTTTTTCGTGTCGGTAAATTAATTATAAGGTTAAATTTTATAACCAAAACGCTTTAATGCACAAAAATTTTAATAAAGATTTGAAAAAGAAAGAAAAAAAACACAAAGTAGAGACAATGTAGAAACTGGATGTACATTGTCTCAGTTCATCTTCTGCCTAGCCTTTTCCCAACTATGTTGGGGTCGGCTTCCAGTCTAACCGGATGCAGCTGAATACCAGTATTTTACATGGAGCCACTGTCTATCTGACCTCCACAACCCAGTTAGTACTGGGTAATACGATACCCCTTGGTAAGACTGGTTGTCAGACTTTTTGGGCCACTGACTACCTAACGACTGTCAAAGATCTACAAATGACACCCGGAACCAACGGCTTAACGTGCTTTCCGAGGCACGGAGGAAACTTGGTATGTAATTAGTGGTCACCCATCCACGGATCAACCAAGGCAAGCGCCGCTTAACCTAAAGATCGACCTGAGCGGCTGTTATTATTTAGACACGAGCTCTTCAATACAATGGACAATGGACATACCGGTTTCCTCACGATGTTTTCCTTCACCGTTTTGAGAGCAGTGATGATGAAATAAAATACACAAAGTGATTCGCCTGCCTGGGTTCGAATTTTCTTATTAAAAATGTGTGTTTTAAAAAACAGATAATTGACTTCTACTTAGTAAAAGATCATTTAATAACCAACACGATGGCATAACGTGGTCTAAGTAAAATTGGTGAAGTCTCACTCACGGTTGTCGCAATTTTAAATGGTCTTGACTTAATGTTATCAGGCAACCCATTAGTTATAATTATGTTTTTCCTTGTATGTTCAATATTTTTTCGCTCGGTAAACAGATAGGGCCGGATTAGGCATTTATTCGGTAGTAAACAAGCTTTATTTACAATTTTGGGGATACCACAGACTAAAGGGGAATTATATCCATAAAAGTAATTGTTTCACACGCGGCACGTCTATAACGTTTAAATGTGACTGCACTTGCATGTAAACTTCGGAGCAAAATATTAATAATAGGAAACAAATACAAGTATTATAGCTTGGGCTGTACTGCAGTCTCTCCAACGGTGCCAAATCGACTATCGGTACATCGAGGTGCTGAAGAGTTTGTACAAAAACGCCACCATGTCAGTCCGCCTTCAGGACCAGACCTCGGAACCTATCCTTCTGCAGCGAGGTGTGAGACAGGGAGACGTCATATCTCCGAAACTGTTCACCGCTGCACTGGAGGATGTCTTCGAGGTTCTGGACTGGAGAGGGCTAGGTATCAACGTCAATGGCGAGTACATCTCTCACCTTCGGTTTGCCGACGATATAGTGGTCATGGCTGAGACCATGGAGGACATTAGTACAATGCTCGATGACCTCAGTAGAGCTTCCAAAAGAGTAGGTCTTAAAATGAACATGGACAAAACCAAAGTCATGTTTAATGCCCATGTAACACCCACTCCTATCAAGATCGGAGACTCTACACTCGAAGTTGTAGACGATTATGTCTACCTGGGACAAACGGTCCAGTTAGGTAGGTCCAACTTCGAGAAAGAGGTCAATCGTCGAATCCGACTCGGCTGGGCAGCGTTCGGGAAGTTGCGTGGTATATTCTCGTCCAACTTACCGCAGTGTCTCAAGATGAAAGTCTATGACCAGTGTGTGTTGCCAGTGATTACATACGGGACCGAAACGTGGTCGCTCACAATGGGCCTCATCAGAAGGCTTAAAGTCACCCAAAGGGCAATGGAGAGGGCTATGCTCGGTGTTTCCTTGCGTGATCAAATCAGAAATGAGGAGATCCGCAAGAGAACCAAGGTTACCGATGTAGCCCGAAGAATAGCCAAACTTAAGTGGCAGTGGGCAGGGCACATTGCTCGCAGAACGCATGGCCGATGGGGCCGAAAAATTCTGGAGTGGTGACCGCGAACCGGAAGACGCTGCGTTGGAAGGCCTCCCACTAGGTGGACCGATGACCTTGTAAAGGTTGCAGGGATCTGCTGGATGCGAGACGCACGGGACCGGTCAATGTGGCGATACTTGGGGGAGGCCTATGTCCAGCAGTGGACGTCTTTCGGCTGAAATGATGATGATGATGATGACAAGTATTATAATAATGAATGCTCGAAGGGCTTGCTTCGACAGTATTTGCTACATCGATCTGCGTGATACCTACGTCTACGCATCATTTTTTTTCCCGTTCATCAGACGAAGTGCGACCGAAGTGGAGAAACTTCATATGATCACAATGAATGCAGTAAAATGCGTTGAAAAACCAAATTATGAAGCTTTGCATCTGTGGGGATCACACTACGGCCGACGTTCGTGTTAATTCGGAAACATGAAGATTACCGAAGCGCACACTCTTTATGGTTCCATTACTAAATACATTAAATTCAAGCAGCATGTATTTTTCAGTAACGGGGTTTTTGCATATTCTCACTTTTGTTTTCCATCGGCTGATTGAGTTACAGAGTTGAAAGATTTTTATATGTGTCGGAACGGGTCATTAGTACGGACATAAAATGGATCGCAAGTCCGCTGGTGGTGATGTCACGTGACCTACTTACAAGTCTACCCCCACCACAGCGTGGCTTCTACAGAGCCCTGATGTTACAGCTCGGAGGCGAGGAGGACATTGAAGGTCTGATCGCGAAGGAGTTGAGACGTCTTGGAACTGTACCCGATTCAGTGTGCCCCGTGTTATTGTGTTAAATTGAAATGTCAAGTAATTTGTTAGTTTATTATAAACAGTGTATCGCACCTAGTGTATTTGCATTGCACGAAATCCATGGTCTGCCCACATGATGTACGAGCCTAACAGAAAAATTTTGTCAAAATCCGACATATGTATATTCAGCGTCGGGACCTATGATAGATCATGAATTACATCTATTTGCTTTCGTTCATAAACGTCTTCTTTGTGTCGATGGCAATAAATTGATTCCCCCCAGAAATCGATAACGAGTTCCTTTAGTCCTTAAAACAAAGATCACATTAAAAGAAAAAAAAGTATTACATTAGAGAAATATAAGTAAAAAGTAGTATAAGAACTATAAGAACAAAACAATTTTTTTGTAAATAATTTCACTGTTGCAGTATATGACTTCCGAAGTAGCCAATCTTGAACAATAGGGATGTTTCCTGTGTAAAAAAATGTGATTCTATTTAGTCCTTCAGTTAGATTATCGAAAAATATTGGATACATATTTTTTGTTTTATCAAATCAATAAAAATTGACGAAGATAAAATGCATCAAAGATCATGAGTGGGGGCCTGTTGTGACGTCACTTTTTGGTAAAAAGTGTAATGAAGTATGACGTCACACGAGTTTTCGACGCACTGTATCGTCTTCATTTTTAGTTTTCGTGAAAAAAGAAAAAATACGTGTCCAATATTTTTTGGAAATCTATATGACGGACTAATTAGATTTTTTCATGAAACATCCCTATTGTCCTATTGGTCTAGTTGGTGCTCAGATAGAATTTTATGACTTTTATTTAAAGGTCCGAGGAAAAAAAGATGCGACGGCTGAATGATGTTTTGGTTAAGACAAATAACAGTCCATTCATTCATACTTCTATTCATATGATCAGCCATGTTGACGCCAAGATATCGTACAATATGTATACATAATATTCGCCTCCCCCCCCCTCCGTGGTGTCACAGTGATCGGACGTGCTTTTTGTTCTCGCTGTGACTACACTCTTGAGAAAATCACATCATTATAAACCCAAGTGAACAAGTGACAAACTGTGTGAAAATTATAGTAAAATAACAATTATATCACCTCCAAAATACAAACAGAAACTTTATAACAGACAACAAAATTTTAAAACTATTATACTATTATAAGATTTGGACTTTGAACCCATTAGCGTACACAAAGGATACGAACACGATCCACCACGCACGTACGCACTCTTCGCTACAGATTGTCATTTTCGAACGCTTTTGTAACGCTGTCGTAGCACTGCGGTGTAGGCCCGATACCAGTAAACACATCGTTACGGGTTCAAATCCAAGTCCTCGAGTGATTGTACTTTTTGCTTTTTGGATTTTTTCAATTTTTTTCTGTAATTTGCTTTTCTTAATTAGTACAGATATTTTAAATCGCTAGAAAAACGCGACACAGCTTTACAAACACAAAATGATGCCGCTATGACGCACTCCACCAGCATCACCGGCCGCAATGAGTGCCACCTGGTCTTCATCAATCTGAGCCCAACATTAGTTTGCTTTCGGAATTGAGTGATCCTTGCATGGATACAAATATAACCAGTCGCAATAAAAGGAAACGGCACGATCACGAATTTTTTGTCAACATGAGCGATTTCAAAGACGAAATATCATACACACTTAAAGAGCTAAAGAAAGAGCAAACATTGTTTCGCTCAGACATTGCAACGACGCTGATGGAAATTAAAAACCAATGCAGTAAACTTCAGGATTACGTTGATTTTTCTGTTGTCAAATATGATGAGATGCTGGCATAAATGCAGAAATATGAAGTGAAGAGAAAGGAAAATCGGGATTACTGTAGACTTGATGAAAGAATCGACCACCTGGAAAAACAATCAAAACTAACTAGTCTTAAAATTAAAAATGCCTCAAAAATTGCCGATGAATCGAAACTTGATCTGGCTAACGCAGTGAGAAATATGGGCAACGTCCTTGATACCACTATTGTTCAGTCCGATATTAAAGATGTTTATAGAATAAACTCCAAAAGCTCCATGAATAACACCATCATAGTGGATTTTACTACCGTTATGCTGAAATCAAAATTACTTAATTCGGTCAGGACCTTCAACAAAAACAACATTAACAACAAATTAAACACAACGCACCTACGAGTTGACGGCCTCAAGCTGACAACCTACCTTCAAAAACCCGAAAGATATTCTTTTTAGCAAGAGATTTCGCCGCTCAGAATAAATATAAACACTGCTGGTCAGCATTATGGTAAAGTCTACTTACGCAAAGAAGACGGAGGGCAGCGTGTCGCAGTAAACTCTGAAGTAGACTTAGCCAAGTTAACTTAAACCTGACTATGTAGTCATTATGTCATTATTACAAAGACTTGCATGTCCACTTTTAATTATGGTGACTAATTAATTTTTAAACAGGTGGGTGACCTGTAATACAGGTGTTACTACCTACCACAGGCACCAGCGATCCACAACCAAAAATCGTTGGCTACTGCTTGTGTGTCAATATTGTTTGTATTTTTTGGCTTGTGGTGAGAAATAAACACTTTTTTATTATTTATTTTATAATAATAATTAATAAGTATTATTTGTCTTCTACGGACTCACTGACCGACTGACTCATATATCAAGGCACAGAATAAACCGCTGTTCTATACCTCTGCATGCCCTTTTAAAAAATAGCCTCTGCTTCGCAGGGACTTACAACTCAACAAAATCGTGATTCTTTATAAATAAGTAAATTAAATAATAATGTAAGATCATCATTAACACTAGAAACGGGATATTAATGATAATGTTAGTGACCATGACAGTTTGTAAACTAATATAAGATCGTCAAGTATTTTTTAATGTTTTTGAGATAATATTATTTTAAAAAGAAAATATATTTATTGAAGAAAAATGTAACAAATGTGTTTGGAAATAAAGGAAATGATAAGATCATCAAGTGCGCAGGTGTGCGCTTGATGATCTTATGACTGGATCAGCGAGCGCAATTCCCACAGCTTAATTGGGCCAAAAATATTAAAAAAATTGCCATCGACACGCTAAGAAGAAGGAAGAAGGAGGAAGAAGTAACATGGGACAAGGGGACGACGATGATGATGAATAAACACATAAACTTTCAGGAATAAATTCTGTCAATGATGACGACGACAACATCAAAAGCCGCTGTAGGATTGAAAGACAGAACGGTCACACAGACGACGCGAAAAGCGACTTTAACTTAATTAATTATGTTTTGGTATGTTGGGAGCTCATGAGTAAATAATAACAGCCACTCGGGTCGATCGCCAGGGTAAGCCCTGCTTGCCTAAGTTGATCCGTGGATGAGTGACCACTCATTACATACCGAGTTTCCTCCGTGCCGCGGAAAGCACGTTAAACCGTTGGTCCCGGCTCTCATTTCTAAATCTTTGACAGTCGTTACAGGCAGTCATTGGCTTGAAAGTCTGACAACCAGTCTTACCAAGAGTACCGTTTTACCCAGTACTAACTGGGTTATGGAGATCAAAAAGGCAATCGCTCCATGTAAAATACTAGTAATCAGTTGCATCCGGTTAGACTGGGAGCCGACCCCAACATAGTTGGGAAAAGGCTAGGCAGATGATGAATTAATTAACTATAAATATAGAAATGGACTTTCTATCAAACTACCTATCTACATATACATTAGAGTGGCCCAAATTCCGTCAAACAATAAAAGAACAAACAAACTTCAGTTTCTCAGACAACACGAAACTAAACAAAGTGCCCTCCATTAATAAATACCCAATAATTATTATCAAAGAGGGGGGCGTCTGTCGCGGTACCAATTACGTACGAAGCCGGACTGTGCCCTTACTACAACTACATAGGAACGCTCTCAGGCGCTTGAATATTTTAACAGAAGTCGTGGTGAAGACTGTCATTTTGTCCGACGGTATGTCATTTTGTACTTTGCTTTGTTGGTTTTTACTTAGCTTGTGAGTGGAGTAAATAGTGCAGGATGTTTTGTTTTTATTCTTTAATATGCTTTGGAATTACATGAAATAACGGGTTATCCTACTAATATTATAAATGCGAAAGTTTGGATGTATGGATGTATGTTTGTTACTCTTTCACGCAAAAACTACTGAACGGATTTTGATGAAATTTGGCACACAGATAGTCTGTAACCTGGATTAACGCATAGAATACTTTTTATCCCCGTAGTTGAATTCCGTGGGACAATAATCGAACTCCATCGGCGGTGCCGCGGGCATAAGCTAATTTTTGTCATAATAGCAACTGCCGTGTATTGGTTATATGGTTCTAGGTAAGGATATCACATGGTAGTCTTGTCATAAAACCTATTCTATTCTTTTGCGAAACCCAAACCTGTTATCTGCACCTCGATCGACAGTCTTTTCCCAGTTATATTACCTAGGACAGCAGCAAGCTAAGAGCAAAATTTCAAGAGATCACTGTAATCCCCGAAGGGTAGGCTGAGGTGTACCTTACAAGTACACCCTCATTTCGCCAGTTATTTTTAAGTCCCATGTAGTAGGGGGCGAGTCTATTGCCATCAACCGGGCACAAATCCAGACTCGTGGCTGCTACTGAAAAATTCCTGATGGAAAAACCCAATAACACTTTGCCCGACCCGAAAATCGAACACAGGACCTCATGCTCAGCAGTATCGTTGGTGACCACGAGAACTGTACAACGAGGCACTCAAACAGTGATAGCATAATAAAGAAATTCTTTATGTTGCTACGTTTTCTAGATCACCGAGGCACAAAAATCTGTCAAAAGATGACGTAATGTGTTTAATGACGCGGGCCTGTGGACGGCGAGTTATGGGCTAGCTCGCCGTCCGGCCGTCTTTTGACGACAGGCCGTGTCGACGGCGCGTTCGTGTTCCACGCGCGCCTCAAAGAGATGTCAGCAACGATGTAGGGGTCTGCAAGGGCCGATGCCTGCCAGGGCTGCGGGACTGTTCGAAAGAGATACCGTGGCCCTGGAACACAAAGGGCAAAGAAGGAACATGGATGGGTTTTAGTCAGTATAAGTCTGACACTCCCTTCCGCTCCGCCCAGAGTGGGGGGGGTCATTTGACGATTTCCCGTACAAAAAAAAAAAAAAAAATGTGTTTAATGACAGCTATACTATACCATTACTATTATGTTTTGAGGCGATCAATATCACGGGGTGATAAAGATACCGCGGCCCTGGAACACTCAGCTGCAAGTCTAGAAGCATCAAGGAAAGACCGCAAGAAAGTCATTGTTTTTATTTTAGACAAGGCACAAGACTATACCGACTAGCAATAAGGTTATATCTAAAGTCTCAATAATGTTATATAAAGGGGGAACGTCAATCATGATATCAATTAGGGTCCACTCGGACTTCTCTCGCGAACAACATGGAATCGCTTTCAGACTGTTTAATATTTTATTATTTGCCGATAGGGTGGACTGAATAAATGAACACCCGTCATTTATTTGTCTATTTACTTTAAATAAAGGTTATCGTACATTTAATCTGAAGAGGTATGCAGAGGGGTAATAGTAAACGTACAATTCTGAACGCGACCGCAACGGCGAACCGCAAACACACCGCAGGGAACTGTAAACACTTTCGCAGTTACAAAGAAACTGTGTTACTTCTTTACTCGTCTAAGTATTTTACTCATTGGTCTAGTCGGTGCGAGCACTACTGCTTACCATGAGGCCCTGGGTTCGATTCCCAGGTCTGCCTAAGTGTTCACTCAGTAGGAGGCACGGAGTCTTTGTATCCGGTTCATGGCAATTTGCTTACCTCCTATTATATGGGACTTAAAAAAATTAAATTCTATTATTTCAGACCACAAGTCCATTTAGTTAGTACAACACACAACTTAGAAACTAGAGTTAGTACTTACAACTACCAGAAAAAAGAAATATTATTATTTATTAAACGCCACAGTGGCATGTAGGCGTACCGAATGCCCCAGTATGTGGCTGTCCCACTGTCCGCTGTAGTGCTCGGGACACGAAACTGGCGAAACTTACATAAAACTCTGCGGCACCATACCCTGCACAGCGTTTGCTGACAGACGTCTATTATTGCGATTTCGCGGCTTTATACTAATATACTATCTAATCAATGTTTTCGTTATGGACATGCGGTCTCCAATCAAAATATTAACAGCTGTACTGCTGGTGTAACTTTAAATATTTTGATCGTCGTGCTTATTCCAACTCGACTTTGTAGTGGAACATGCATTGACAACATCATCGACAATATAAGAGGAAGTAAATGCGTGGCGGTCGAATTGACGTCGTCAGATTATGCAGTGCAACTACTACAATGTCCTGTTAAAAAAACTTCAGGTTTTCCTAGTGCAGACACCAGTCTCTCACAAACTTATCTAGTGACCGTAATGTTAAGCTCTATATACTTAATACGTAATGTCTGTGAAGAGATAACAAATTATTTTGAATTTTGAACAAATGACAGCCGGGACCACCGGCTTAAGGTAAGACCCCACACATCCGTGCCGTGCCAGGGACGGGGCAGGGACGTGTTTCGTCAGGAGTCTAAAAAAATATCATTGCATACATTGTCTATGAACTGGATCACACATGTCCGTGCCCGAGCCGGCAACGAAGCTTCAGTGTCAGGGCCGGCGACGTAACGTGTGAAAGTGTTCCGATTCCATTCCGTGGCGTGCACGTGTTGATATTTTTTCCTTACTATTTGTTGACTTTTTTGTTGGTTAACATGAATGATGAGTTATTAATAGAGACTGTACTGTCCTAATTACTTCTTGTCTGTCTTGTTCTTCTTCCATTTCCTCTTCATCTAGAGCAATTGCAATCGTAATTAACTCCTCTGTATTAAATAAAGCCTTGACGTGTATCACCTGTTATCTATTTCACCATGCAACACTGAGGCTATACTCGGACAATGAAATAGAATGAAGTAAGAGGCGGGTATAGGTGGAAGGGAAAGCTTCGTCTGTTCACGGCACTGATTTGTGTGAACAGACAGCTCCTGACGGGACACGGATGCTCGGTCTTGCCACAGCCACGTCCCTGTACCGTCACTGGCACGGCACGGATGTGTGGGGATAGACCTTTAACGTGCTTTCCGAGGCACGGAGGAAACTCGGTATGTAATGGGCGGTCACCCATCTACGGAACAACCTAGACAAGCACGGCTTGACTTTTAGATCGATTGGAGTGGCGGTTATTATTTAGCCACGAGCTCCTCAAAACAACAGCATAACCAACTCATATAACTCAAAGGTCTAACTATTCATACACGAAATATTTTTAGGGAATCATCTAATGGCTGTAACGAAGCCATTTCAAGGGATTATTTTTTTTTTATCTGAGTATATTTTTATAAAAATTAATAATTTAAAATTACTTGACCCACAAAATAAATACTTGCTCCTTATTTTTGAACATCCATTACGCTAGTTTACTACGTCGCATTTACCTACTGTCATTGTTAGAATATGGGAGTTAAGGTTTTGTGCAAATAGTCTCAAAAAAAGTCTAAAAAAAAAAAACACTCCGATAATTTATTTTTTAGTTGCTATGGCGACTTTACGACTTATAGAAGTTACCCTTAAAATATTTCGCGTATTTTCGTGTTTCGTGTTTATATTTCGTGTATTAACCGTTTTCCAAAGCATAGCATAGCATAATCAGCCTTTAATGTTCCCACTGCTGGGACGCACGGCCTCCTCTCTATGAGAGGGAATGGGCTATAATCCACCACGCGGGCCCAGTGTGGGTTGGTTTTCCAAAACTACAAAATATATCTTAATTTTGGAGTCTTTTTAATGTCAGTTGGATTTTTTGTGACTCTGTGTAGTATAATTATGTTTTATAACATAAATTAATTATGATCTTTCAAAAGTAGCCTTCGCAGTCTCTTTGAGTAATTAGTGAGTTAGGTTTCCTATTAACAAAAACGAAAAAACTGATATCAAAACGGAATTTATTGCGAATATTTCTTAATCAAATAAATCAAGTCAAAAAATGTCAAGGTGCGAGTCGTCGTTTGGTGCTACGAAACCCTATGTGCGTGTGAGACGCACATAGGGTTATAGGGCACCAAACAAAACAGCAAAACTAAATTTGTTTTTCATAGTATGTTAATGAAAAACAAAGTTACTGCTGCAGTTCGATGAAAAAGTCCTATATCTCAAAAACTAAATATCGTATCTTAGTCAAACCAATTTTCGTTGAAAGTTTATTTACGTTCTACAATCTTAAATTTTTTCAGAATTTTCCTCCTCTTTCTTTAGAAATTAGAGAAGGGGTGAATTTTTTTTTTAGTTTCAGTTCCATGTATGGAAAAAAAAACGATTAAGGGCCCCTTAATCTTTTATTTTTTGTTTAAAAATCGTAAAGCGGTTTACAGAATATATCTACCTACCAAGTTTGACGAATCTATGAGGGTTCCGTTTTTTGCCATTCGGCCACGGAACCCTAAAAAGATCTTACTTAAACTCCAAGGAAGAAGCCAATTTACTTAAAGACGAAGGTCTAAAAAACAGCAATTACGCTAAGTGGCTCTTACGGTCCAAGACTTAAGCCTTAATAAATTATTTTTCCATAGAACCTATTAAATACATTCGGCTTTCGATATTCCGGAATTAATCGCAGCCTATTTTGAAGGCACGAATATTCTAATTAAATGCTAGAGCGAGAGGGGATGAGAGTGAAAGAGAGGGCGAAATGTCAGCGACACCTGCTTCTGATTTATTTGTTCGAAAGAATTTAGATTTTGAAGGAGAAACGAAGCGATGGTTGTACAGACTAGAGAAGATTAACTATTAATCTTCATGTTTAGGTAAAAATAAGATGTACTAAGTTATTTTTCGATGGGTTTGTACCTGACGCGACAAAATTAATGGATCGAACGTGGCCTGAGTTGGAGGCCTGCGGATTTGTGACGTAAATAATGATTAGCGATGGTTGTAAGGCTGGTTTTCACCTGTTAGTTCTACTATAATGGCTTTCGTGATAATTTTGTATTGAAAGCTTAAAAGGCTTTTTGCTTTGAAAATAAAATCGAAAAATTAAGACAACAATTAAAATATTTATGAAGAAAGCAAACGAAAACGTGTGCGTGTGGAGGTCAGATAGGCAGTCGCTCCATGTAAAATGCTGGTATTCAGCTGCATCCGGTTAGACTGGAAAATGACCGCAACGTAGTTGGGATAAGGTTAGGCAGATGAATATACAGCCTATCTGACCTCCACAACCCAGTTAGTACTGGGTAATACCATACCCCTTGGTAAGACTGGTCGTCAGACTTTTTAGGCCACTGACTACCTAGCGACTGTCAAAGATCTACAAATGACAGCCGGGACCAACGGCTTAACGTGCTTTCCGAGGCACGGAGGAAATTCGGTATGTAATGGGCGGTCACCCATCCACAGACCAACCTAGGCAAGCACGGCTTAACCTAAAGATCGATCCGAGTGGCTGTTATTATTTAGCCACGAGCTCAAAACAACTATTATTATTTAAATATATTTACATGAACGACACAGTTGCAAAACAATGTTCTAATTTCCTTGGAAATTGACTAAACGCATAGCGGTCCAGTTATCTGCTACGAGGCTACGAGAGTGCTACTGTCGTAGCTATGACGTCATCACGCCCGCTACGCCGTAGCAATAGAACAATGGATGTTCACACTTCCCTATCTATATTGTTGTGGTTCGAGTATTCGGTTCTAGAATAATGTTACAATATTCCGAATATTCGATGCAATATTGCAGAGTCGCAAGAACTGAAATTAAAAAATAATTTGGTCGGTACTATTTATTAAATGCCTCCGTTCTAGTAACAGAAACAGCATCACTGTTTCTAATGGTTATATTATCATCGCTGCTCTCAAAGAAAATATCGAGGAAGAAAAACAGCAGGCAGTGGAAATCATCATCATCATCATCATTTCAGACGAAAGACGTCCACTGCTGGACATAGGCCTCCCCCAAGTGTCGCCACATTTGACCGGTCCCGTGCGTCTCGCATCCAGCGGATCCCTGCAACCTTTACGAGGTCATCGGTCCACCTAGTGGGAGTGGCAGTGGAAATATTATAGGCTAACTAAAAAAAAATAACTAAATAAAAATAAAAGCTTTTTTGAAAAATATTTTTGAAGTATTAATTCATTTACATTTTTAGTTTCGTATTCTTCTCAGCAAACCCTTTTCATTTATACCCATAATTATCATGGGTGTGCATAAAAATAACTATAGACCGACCGCTTTAATGAGTCCTCCGTCTTGCCCCACCAAAGGAACATTAAGCGTCCACAAAGTGATAACAATATCCCACAGTTTATTTGCGTTAAAATAACCATAACCCACGTAGGTGTGTGTGACCAACCTGCTGAATATTCCATCTCGCGAGGGCTCACTAAAGCGGTCGGTCCGCCATCTTTGGGTATCTTCATCTTTCTTTTATCTTCATCTTTGGGTCCGCCATATTAGATTTAAAATGACGTCACTGAGCTAACCATGCATAGTCATTTAAACTAAACGTGTATGCAAATTTTGAGCTCAATCAGTTGGGGATAAATGTTTTAAAATCCAGTTGCAAGATTTGACCCAAACAAACATACATACAAAAACAAAATTGTGAGTTATTTTTCAATAAAAGGCACACTAATTGCTCAAGTGTGAGCGCACACTTAGAAAGGGGGGTATAATTCACAAGTTGACAGTATCTTTTGACATGTCTGAGGGGATACACACTCAGGGGAGACTCGGGATATAGGGGTCGCATTAAATAACCGGTGTGGCATCGATTATTTTCATCGTACACTTTTTATAGAGGTGAAAATAAATATACAAAGTGGGGAGTGAATATTATGAGCTTGGGTGAATATTTATGTACAAGAAAGTATTGAAAACTAGCACTTCGCCCGCGACTTCGTCCGCGAAAATTGTGATAGCTCGGCTAATTTGCATGATATCTTTATAATTTATAGCCTATAGCACTCACGAATAATGTAGCTTTCTACCAGTGAAACAATTTTTAAAATTGGTTCATTACTTCCGGAGATTACCCCCTACATACAAACAAATACCTCTTTATAATATTAGTATAGATTATGCAAAGGTATAGGGGCTTTTGGCTGTAAACAAAGACAGGGGGACACTTTGCTTTGGCCAATTTTTCACCCCCATATATCATCATGCCTGGAATCTCCGAAGGTTATATAGAGATACTAGCTTTTGCCCGCGGCTTCACCCGCGTGAATGTCGAAAAATATCAGAATACTTACCTTCATCCCAATTTTTAACCCTTCAGGGGTAGAATTAATTAATTTTCAATCGTCAGCCTAAACACTAAATTTAAAGATCCTAACTTCAAAACTGACGGACTTTCATATAAACTTACATCCCCTAATTTACCCCTTTAGGGGTGGAATTCCCAAAAATCCTTTCTTAGTGGATATTTACTTTTCACAAAGATTACACCCTCCAAGTTTCATGTCTCTAAGACCAGCGGTTTGGGCTGTGTGTTGATATATAACCCAGTCAGTCAGTCAGTCAGTCAGTTTACCATTTTATAAATATAGTTAGATACCGTAGTACACACACATTTCACCAGTCTGTAGTATTTGGGTCCTATGTGTAAGGAGGCCTACTTATTGCTATCAACTGGGAACACCCAAGCCAAGGGCTACTAATGACAATTTCAAATAAACTTTCCCCGACCTGGTAATCGAACATAGGACCTCAAGCTCTGCAGTAGCGTTTGTGATAGACCAACGACGCCGTAAGTTCAAATTAGTAGCTTTAGCTTCGCCATTTTTATATCCATGAAAGATTTTATATCAAGAAAGTGTAGTATCCATAACATTTTAACAGTCCATCCACAACAAAACAGAACACGATCTAATAACCTGTAAAAGAAACACAAACCCAATGAAATAAGTAGCAAGCATCAACATTCTCCTGATTATTCCATCACATAACATCACGCCTGTAATTCCTGAAAACTCAGGGAGAGGTCTAGCCACACTTTGCCCATATTTCACTAGTTATGCTTGAGTCTCGGGCAATAATGGGCAACCCAATTTCTATCAACCAACCCAATAACGTCTTGCGCGACCTGGGAATGCAACCCAGGACCTCATGCTCAGCTGAAGTGCTTAATACCAATTGACTTATAGGAAATTATTTTACGATTACTGCTAGAATTAATCAATGTATTATCGCATACTAAAGTCACTGTTCCTGTAAAGAACAGTATGCCTCATTTTTATTATGTATTTATTTAAAAAAATAAACATTTAAAAATATAAAAAAGTGGTCTGCCGGTGTCAGGAGCAAGCTACCGGTGGTTAAGGGTCCAGAAACAGGAACCTACTCACACTGCGAGCCGTATCGAGGAGTACTGCCATCTGACTCAGGCCCTTGATCCAACCACCTAAGGAGAACCTCAAAAGATGTTCGTCGAGGCTCTTATTATTATCTTGAAGTATGCCTTATTATTATTAATCATAATAAAACGAACACAATATGGTTTCCATAACATTTTAACAATCCAACCACAGTACAACAGAAGACTCCATAAAAGAAACAAACCCAATGAAATAAGTGGCAAGCATCAACATTCTCATGATTATCTAATCAAGAAAATGTCAAGGCGATAAACTGACTGACCTTTGGCTCTATAACTTCATTAATACCAATAACAAAGCCAACCATTGTTATTTGAGCTCTGGGAATGAAACTATTGAATGTGAAAAGGCGGTCAAAATATCCTGGTTTGGTCTAAATGAAGTACAGTCGAATAAGGGAGTTGGTATACAGGCGAAAACAATGTTTGGTACTTACGATCAGTCTATAGCGTTCCCACTGCTGAGAAACAGGCCTCCTCTCGTGTGGGAGTGGGCCATAACCCAGCACGCGTTTGAGTGCGGGTTGGTTGGGTATATTTGTTTCTAATAAACAACACATTGACAATGTTCATTTTCATTGTGTACCTGTTATATAAACTCATAGCGAGCGTGGATATCCAAACCCGAAACTATGAGGAATAGCGAAAAATACTCGAAGGAATATAAGGCTCGATTTTGATGAAAACAGAAACTGAATCATTGGATTTTTGAAAAATTCATAAACCTATCCAGGAATCGATACCCATTGATTTTGAAAAAAAAAAACTTACTGTATACACATACACCATTCGATGATAATAAATTATAAATTATAATGATATTTTATGTTTATTTTGCAAATAGCTTTTTACAAACACATTTACACTTAATTTTTTCTAGTTTTATATTTAACTAGCTTTTGCCCGCGGCTTCGCCCGCGTGGAGGTCGTAAATATCAGATTACTTACCTTCACCCCCTTTTTAACCCTTCGGGGTAGAATTATCACAAACGCCGAGACACGTATAAATTAATTTTCAATCGTCAGCCTAAACACAAAATTTGAAGATCCTAACTTCAACACTGACAGACTTTCATACAAACTTCCATCCCCTATTTTACCCCTTTAGTGGTGGAATTCCCAAAAATCCTTTCTTAGTGGAGACCTTCTCTTCACAAAAAACACACCCTCCAAGTTTCATGTCTCTAGGACCAGCGCTTTAGGCTGTGTGTTGATATATCACCCTGTCAGTCAGTCACTCAGTCAGTTTACTATTTTATATATATAGATTTTTTCAAACTCTATATTTCTTGTTTTAATTATTTAACTGTGTAATTATATAATGTGCATGTTGTGCTTTTCTGTAAGTAATGAGGCGCTTAGACTTAAGTTTGCAATGTACAAATTATAATGTAACAGTGTACTCGTTGTTGAAAAGCCTAATAAATAAATAAAACTAGAAAGGTCCGGTGTTTCGTACCACTCTGAGAAGAAACAGCCGAAACAAACTCAGAGGTCATAGTCTCTTTTAAGGTCCAGACATAATCGTCAACTCACATGAGAGCCCTCATCACGTAAGGACTATGCAGATTGGTGTCTGAGATGGTCAAATCATTTATTTCAAGTAAACACTTGACACAGTTGGGACTTTATAATAGAAACTAGTGGACTGTATTTTATAGGTGTAATGCCATAACTAATATAAATCAACGTTTGAAGACCGTACAATGAAATGTCCGTAGTGGCCGGCGTCTGTGAGCTCAGTGTTTGGTAGGGCGCGCTGCGGCGCTCGCGCAGCCGGGTTCGGTACCCCGAGCCCCGCGCCCTCCCCGCGGTTATCCACGCATATGTGAGGCGCCGACACAAGCACTTTTGGACAGTCGGAAAGTTAACGTTAGTGGAACTACATGGACACTTTTTAACAAAAAATTGTTCGACTGTACATCAAACCCGCAAAGAAATAATCCGAGATTGGTCGTAAACTAAACAGGGGGAGATGGTACAGTTAACGATGCTAATTAGGAGCTCAGATAAGGCACGCGACACGTGTCGATAGTACGTCAATCTTGTGCGACAGATAACCGGATTACATAGCCACGTCCGAGTGACTGACAGCGGGCGGGGGGCCAGGAGAATTGTAGGTCATCAATTTCTTGTATATTTCTGTTTGGGCTTAGCAGCTTTAACTATAGAGATGTTTCCTGTGTAAAAAAAAATATGATTCGACTGAATCCGTCAGTTAGATTATCGAAAAATATTGGATACGAATTTTTTGTTTTATCAAATCAATAAAAATTGACGAAGATAAAACGCATCAAAGATCATGAGTCAGTATACTTTACTTATAAGTATGACGTCACACGAGTTTTCGACGCACTGTATCGTGTTCATTTTTAGTTTTCGTGAAAAAAGAAAAAATACGTGTCCAATATTTTTTGGAAATCTATCTGACGGACTAATTAGATTTTTTTCAGGAAACATCCCTATTGTCCTGGCGGTTACCTTTAGAATAGAATATTCTTTACTAGCTGCGTTTAGTTCGGTAATGGCTCCATGTGATAAAAAGTATCCTAGTTGTTAATTCAGGTTATAAACTATCCGTGTGCCAAATTTCATCTTGGTCTATCAATCCGTTGAGCAGTTTTTGCTTGAAAGAGTACTAAACATCCAGAGGATGTCTGAATGTTTTGGTCACAGGTGCGTGCGCGCCTGAATTTCATACGACTGTTGTGTTATACATTCGTATGAATATAAAATAGTGTTTCTTTGGGAAAGTTGTTTGTTATCATGAGTACAAAAACGTTTTTGAGTATCGGTCAATAACCAGTCACCCTATATAGGACCACCGCGCGGGCTTCTTCTTCTAAATGAAAAAAATATCACGTAAATCGGCCCAGTAATCACGGAGAGATCGGTGAACATAGATAAAAATAAATGCTGGTGGAAAACATAACCGCCTCCTCTGTTAGAAGTCGGTTAAAATGCCAAAAACATTTTATCCGACCTCAGGATTTATCCTAGCTTCTCATATTCTGTATTTACAATAGACCAACAGAGCAGGTTTAAATATCGGATCTGCAATTTAGATATTGAGTGCGTCCCAGCGGGTTTGGTGGCCGCACTGTAGCAAGGATATCCGCTTGTACCTATCACTGATCAGGCCTGATTGCGCATTACCATGTCAAGCTCACGGCTACGGCTAATGTCTGCTCGTTATCGGCCTTCCAATGCGTACCTACATGGATACAGATAATCTATACATAATATGTACACGTGTATGTGTGTTGCCATAGAGCACGGAATCGCCGCTACTGAAGAAGACGGTTTTGTTAATAATAGCTTTTGTCTGTGACCCGAGTTCCATGTTTTACATAACATACTTAACATCACAGCAGCGCGACTGCTGCGCGAGCATGAGGTCCTGGTTTGATTCCCGGGTCGGGCAAAGTATTATTGGGTTTTTTCATCAAGAATATCTCAGTAACAGACACGGAGTCTAAATTTGTGCAAGGTTGAAAGACCGGTTGATGAGACTTAAACTTAAACGAAATGTGGGTGTACTGTGTATTGGCTCGCACCCTATTACATGAGACTTAAACTTAAACGAAATGTGGGTGTACTATGTATTGGCTCCCACCCTATTACATGAGACTTAAACATAAACGAAATGTGGGTGTACTATGTATTGGCTCGCACCCTATTACATGAGACTTAAACTTAAACGAAATGTGGGTGTACTATGTATTGGCTCGCATCCTATTACATGAGACTTAAACATAAACGAAATGTGGGTGTACTATTATGTACTCCTCTGTCTAACCTTCCGGGGATTACAGGCGTGATGTGGTGTTATAGAATTGTACAAGAATGACACCACTAACCGCAATTGGTTGTCACAGGCATTATCAGAACTGTCACAAGCCGTAAGTAACCGGTTTCTCTAATGGTGTGTGTGTGAAGTGTAGACCGTGTCTAGGACCGGCCGCTGAGGCGTGTTCTTGCTCTGTGGCGCTAAAGTACGCGTGTAGATTGGCAGATATTAATCAAGAGTGCTATTGAAGCTTAATGTCTGATGCTCTACCAGTGACGGATGTGTCTTGAAGCTGCCATTTGACCTGGAAATCTTGAGTTTAAGCCTAATTTTAATGATTGTGATTTGAATTGTGGCAAGCTTGAGTCCTTCTGAAAAAGCTGGGAAAGTCTAACTAGCAGAATTATGACACGATTATGAGTAAATAGTAGAAGTATCTGCCTAGCAGCGGTTCAACTCAGGCTAGATAATTGCTTAGAAACAGGAACAATTGAGACAGAGGCAATTCAAATTAGCCCATTTTTCACCATTCATCATCTAGCCTTTTCCATACTATGTTGGGGTCGGCTTGCAGTCCATGCAGCTGAATACCAGTATTTTACATGAAACGACGGCCTATCTGACCTCCACAACCCAGTTAATACTGGGTAATACGATACGACTGTCTTAGATCTACAAATGACAGCCGGGACCAATTGGTCGACGTGTTTTCCGAGGTACGGAGGAAACACGGTATGTATTAGATGGTCACCCATCCACGGACCAATCTAGGCAAGGACGGCTTAACCTAAAGATCGAGCTCCTTTATCATCTCCATTCAACGACAAAATTATGATGTCCACCCCGTCACCAACGGGTTGCACTCTCTTTCAGAGAGGAAGCATGAGTCCCAGCTGTAGGAACATTATAGACCAGTTAGGTTAAATGATACATCTGTATATATATATAAAAATCTCGTGTCACGGTGTTTGTGGTCGCAGTCCTTCGCAACGGCTCGACCGATTTTTATGATTTTTTCATGTATATTTGGGAGATAAGACTCGTAAAGTATATTTCACACCTCTATGTTGTCAAATTCTAAATTAAAGCGAGCGAAGCCCTAGGCAAAAGCTAGTTTTATTATAATTGTTGTTTAAATAGAATGTGAAGGGTCTACTCCGGTTTACATTGTAAACACGTGTCTATCAGGGCGGACAACTTAATCTTTCTTTTGAGTGTGTTGAGGCATTGAGTCTTAAAACAAGGAAGCTGTGCAGCAAAGCCTCGTTTTCATGGTATGGGGCTTACACTGACTGATGATTTATCACAAAATGTATGCACATTACTTAAAAACAAAGAAAAAGAACCTAAATATGAAATTCGAATTTTGAATTAGTATTATAACTGCACGAATCCACATACAGGGCGACGCATAACATAACATCACGCCTTTACCCCGAAGAGTTAGGCAGAGGTGTACCGAGTACAACCTCACAAGTCCCATATAATAGGAGGCAAACCTATTGCCATCCATCGGGCCCAAATCCAGACTCCGTGGCTGCTACTGAGAAATTTCTAATGGCAAAACCCAATAACATTTTGCCCGAGCTGGGAATCGAACCTAGCACCTTCATGCTCAGCTGTCGCGCTTGCGGCCACTAGACCAACGATGCAGTCATTACATACTGGGCTACTACTAAGAAAATCCTGACGGACAAACCCAATGTACACTTGGACCTTTAAACCTCGAACCTGATGTCCAACAGTAGCTTTTGCGACCACTAGACCAACGAGGCAAGCCAACACGCAAGAAGCAAGTAGTAAGTCAAAATAAAATAATTTCCCTAAATAACCCTATAAAAAACCCAGTATCTGGTAATCTGCACGATTAAAAGCACCTATAATACAGGGTGTTAATGAACCCCTCAGGAAACCGTCAACCAAGCATTCCGTACATCAAACTAAGTAACTGTACGCAAAAATCATTGCTGGGAAACGACTTTTTTTTTGGGGACAAAAAATCACGTTTTACGGTAGGAGTGTAACGCACTCAAAACATTGTACTGATGGATAAATTGAATAGTACAGGGGTTGTGGAGGTGTTTAAAATAAAGTTCTTACATTAAAAACGTGTATTAAAAAAAATGTGTAATAGTTGGAATTTGGACCCCCAATATCTCCGTAACTAGAAGGTTCCCAGGTTCTAGAACAAAAAAAATCTCGCAATGACGGGGAGAACAAGCGCATTTCAGCTTCGTTAAGGTTCTTGTTACACTCTTTATATACGTAGCTTAATGCTTATCGAAATTTTCATAGAATTAATATTCATGGGTAGTTTGTAGGTTCGCACCCACATACTGTTTGCATTGGTCGTCACAATATTTGTTTAATTTTAGGTCGAATACCGCGTTTTCGTATTAGTGAACGAACCCTTTTGGAGTTTACTGTTATTTTTAATTAAAGTTTTAATGGTCTTGTACAAGATCTTTTGTGATTAAATATTATTTTCACTATCACTAAACCAGTTTATTACCAATGAAAATTGGTTTTCATTAGAAATATTTGTAAGTATTTTTATTTCTGAATTCATTTAGCTATTTTTTTTGCAATATGAAGTTTTTTTTTTTTTTTTTTATCCTGTTAAAATCATCAAATGAGTCCTCCCACCCAGGGCAGAGCGGGAGGGACTGTCAGACTTGTACTGAATAAAATCCACGGTGTCCTTCAATAGCCCTTTATGTTCCAGGGTCACGGTAATTCTATAAGTCCCGCGACCCCGGCAGGCTTTGGCCCTCTAGAGGGGGCCCCGTCATTATGCTGACACTCTTTGAGGCGCGCGTGGAACACAACGCGCCGTCGACCCGGGCATGGTCCATGGTCGGACAGCGAGTCGCCCATTACTCGCCGCTCGCATGCCCGCGCCTACAGTGGCCGGAGATCGTCTGCCGACGTCCGGCGCCGTGGGCGTCTACCACTGCGGCTGGGGTGGAGGGAGGACGCTGTCCTCTCCCTCACGCGGCCCGCCTCCTCCTTCGCGAGCATGACTGCTTCGCAGAAGGAGGCGACCGCTTCCCACCCCGTCTCGCCCCGCAGCATGGCCTCGACCAATACCAGGCGCGAGAGGTCTCCGTGCAATATGAAGTCTTTACTTTTATCAATGCGAAAAATAATTGAGTAAGGAAAACAACAAATCTGTACTAAATATAATTGTTCTGTAGCCATTCATTTTAAAACAAGGTTATGCCCGCGGAATCGCTCGCGTGGAGTTCGATTATTGTCTCACGGGATCAAACTACCAGGATAAAAAATATCCTATGTTTTAATGCATTTTATAGATTATAAACTATCTGTGTGCTAAATGTCATCCAAATCCGTTCTGTAGTTTTTGCGTAAAAGAGTAACAAACATCCATTCGTCCATCCTCTCAAATTTTCGCATTTTTAATATTAGTAGGATATAACAAATAAACACAAACCATCCTTATTACAAACTCCAAACTTAAAAATAGATCACCCATGGGTTTAATTAAAAACTTCCAACATCAACATTGATACAAATTAATCCCAGGATCCTAAACAAATGTTGGACATAAGTTTGCCAAACAAAAGTTTTATATATTATGACAGAGAATGGAGTAGGAGGACGCTAATCCCAAATATCGGCGCCATCCGCCATTCCGCCATATTGTCTTCGTGTGACATGATTCTTTTGTTGATAGATAGGTAGTTGGGTAGTTTAAATCACACACAATACTTGACTCAAACTTCAAACGTTTATTTCTATTAAACCATTTACAAGTTGAGCCACCCGTTCGCAAACATGATTGTTCATAAGGAGAAGAACGGGCTAAGAAACTCCTTACACACTCTTTTAATTCGTGTTACAGTTCCCATTTACACAACGTAATATTGTTCACTTCAAAAACCACTTCATTTCTATACTTCAATTGTTTTCTAATCGCGAGCTAACTAACTCGACTTCTCGTTGTACCTACGCGTGTTCTGTCTGCCCGGGCGGAAGTACCACACCGCCAGTACAGTAATTTATAACATATTAAGTTCATTAAACCTTACAAACAATACTAGAATACTTCACAATTAATTACTCTAATAATTAAACGATGCCAATATTCATAAATGCAAAGGCATTATTGAGTTAAAACTAATTAGTGGCTTCATTACTTTTTACAACAATGGGATCTTGCTTAAAATCATTTCTGGCAGATCAAAGGATTTAATACAAACAGGTCTTTCACTAATACATTGCTCTGTAAAATAATCTTGTTACTTTTTAGTTTGTAATTAGTTACAGAAACTGATTTAGTTGTAGTTTCAAATTATAAATTGAGTTATTGATCATTAAAATCGTATTCGGCGCCATCTTCCACAATATTGTGGAATGTTGCCTCAAAACAAATCTTAGTGTTAAATGTGCAATTGTTAAAATCCCAATTGTCAAATATTTGCTTGTCTTAATTTTAACTACAGTTCTAGCTAGACTTTCGTTTAATAAATTAATCTTCAGAAGATCTTATCACGAGTTCGTGATAAGATCTCAGTACTAGTTAATACAGAGACCATTAGATGGCGCTTATCTCTTCTGTCAATCGATACAGGTCATTGTAATAATTGTTCTTGGAACCCACAGATGGCACGATCAATATTATGATGGACGAGACATTGTAAGTTGGTTATTAATTAAATTAACTAATATTCTTAGCAGATAGACGCTCTTGCGGCGACACGGCCATTCTGA
This sequence comes from Noctua comes, assembly GCA_963082995.1. Taxonomy (NCBI): domain Eukaryota; kingdom Metazoa; phylum Arthropoda; class Insecta; order Lepidoptera; family Noctuidae; genus Noctua; species Noctua comes. The sequence continues at coordinate 16,430,122 of OY720273.1, forward strand.
TCGGTGGTGCGCGCTCTGCACCTGCCGCCGCCGTCACTTTATGGAATTTCGTGGTTGTTATCTGAAATAGTGGAGATAAATTTTGTCGGCAGATTATTGTTACTTTTATTATCCTACAATGTTCATTGAGATGTAGGATTTGGTAACAGAAAGTTTCAGTCAACATAGAAAGCTTGTAATAGATCTGACATCTATTCAGTTTTCTTCATATTTAAAATTAAATGCATTTATGAATCACCTAGACACATGCACAGTTTCAGACTTAAAGCTGCTTGCAATTTTTATTTAAATTTATTGATGATCAGCTGTTAGCTGAATAAAATAATGTTGCCTGGATTATTCAATAACATTTATTACATTGAGTTTATTGATATTGTTTGATCAGCTACTAGCTGAATAGAATATTGTTGCCAAATTATCAAACAACATTAATTGTATTGAGTTTACTGCTATTGTTTGATCAGCTACTAGCTGAATAGAATATTGTTGCCAAAATTATCCAACAAAATTAATTGTATTGAGTTTACTGCTATTGTATGATCAGCTACTAGCTTAATAGAATATTGTTGCCAAAATTATCCAACAACATTAATTGTATTGACTTTATTGCTATTGTATGATCAGCTACTAGCTGAATAGAATATTGTTGCCAAAATTATCCAACAACGTTAACGTTAATTAAATTGTTAATCTTAGTATGAGTTAGGTTTTTAGAACCTCGTTTTACTAGATTCATCTTAAATAAAATTATTGATTGCTTTACATAATCTGTAATTTGTATTTGGTAAGTGTAGTGAAAGTAGCATGTTTTTATTTGTTCATTCTCACGGGAAGGTAATGCTCTGTGATAGACACAAAGTCTTGGATTTGACAGGATAAAAGGATAGGATCAGGAACACCGCTCTGTGATAGACACAAAGTCTTTGATTTGACAGGATTAAAGGATAAGGAGTTTAGGACCATTGCTCCGTGACAGGCACGAAGTCTTTGATTTGACAGGATATAAGGAACCAGGCTCTGGGCGGTTTGTCCGCCGTGGACCCAGCAGGATAACATGAGAGTATTGTTTATTAGATGCCTCCACGGCCGCTAATAGTTTGTTATTTTCATTATCAGTTGCCTCCACGGCTGCTGATAGGATAGTTTCATGTGTTATGTTCATTATCAGTTGCCTCCACGGCTGCTGATAGGATAGTTTATCATGTGTTATGTTCATTATCAGTTGCCTCCACGGCTGCTGATAGAATATTTTGTCATGTGTTATGTTCATTATCAGTTACCTCCACGGGTGCTGATAGGATCGTTTGTTATGTGTTGTGTTCATTATCAATTGCCTCCATGGCTACTGATAGGATTGTTTGTCATTTGTTGTGTTCATTATCAGTTGCCTCCACGGCTGCTGATAGGATCATTTGTCATGTGTCGTGATCATTATCAATTGCCTCCGTGGCTACTGATAGGATTGTTTGTCATTTGTTGTGTTCATTATCAGTTGCCTCCACGGCGGCTGATAGGATCGTTTTTCATTTGTTGTATTACTCATTGAGCTAATTGTTTCCTCTATGGATACCAATAGCTGGTTGTGAGTTTTATTATTTTTTACTTTATTAGGTACTGTTAGGAGTACTAATACTTTGTTATTATTATTGTTAGTAGTTGCTTACAATTGGCAGGATTACAAAAACAAAAATGGATACACAACACAATACTCATCACGCATGAGCATCACGTGGGTAGGTTGATTTGGCTATTGTATTAAGCCTATTGATGTAACACTGTAGGTATCAGTGAAGTGTAGCAAGTAGTTTGAAAACTCCTCACCTTTTATGTTAGCTTATGCTGTGTAGACACTGAAACAGTTATCCTTGGTTGGCTGTTTCCGTGCTGTTCCTCATTTTATAGCTGGCGACACGGTCATTTGTTCACCAGGCTACAGTCCATGAAGCTGGTTGTTTTTGAAACTGTTGGTCGAATCACATATTTAAGTGATCTCGCTCCACTGTCATTGGCTGAGGTGGTGGTCAACAGGTGGAATGTTGCCACTTTGCATTAAAATAAATTGTATTGGTTGGCTAAAACCAATTGTGATATGCATTGGTAAGCCAGCTTATTCTCAAAGGTGTTCTTATTGACGGTGGTCTAGTACTTCCACACTTGATGTCATCACTATCTTGAGAGTGACTGGGTGCATAGTTTTAGAAGACTCAAGTTCCTTATAGTTGCTTTCAATTTTGTTTCAATTTCTTTGATAGTAGGTTATCGTTTCCTCTATTATAAGACAATTGCCTGGAACCTGAAATGTGAGAAGTCATGCAAGTAAATAACATAACATCACGCCTATAATCCCCGAAAGGTTAGGTAGAGGTGTGCCTAATAGTACACCCACATTTTACCAGTTATGTTTAAATACAATGTAATAGGGGGCGAGCCTATTGCCAACAACTGGGCATAAATCAATAATCTAGGTTTTATCTATGGGCCTCAGTTGCCTGCCAATAAAATGATTGATTGATTGATAAATCCAGACGCTGTGGCTGCTACTGAGCAATTCCTAATCGAAAAACCCAATAACACTTTGCCCCACCTGGGAATCGAACCCAAGACATCGTGCTCAGCAGGTGTGCTTGCGACCACTAGACCAAGGAGGTAGTTAGTGCAGGTAAATAAAGTGCAAGAAAACATGTCCAACATAACATCACACCTGCAATCCCTGAAGGGTTAGGCAGAGGTGTAAATAATACATCCACACTTTGCCAGTCATGCCCGAGCCTCTTGTTTAGCGATATTGCTATTTGCCATTAATATGATTGTCTGGGCTACTACTGAGCAATTCCTGATGGAAAAACCCAATGACACTTTGCCAGACCTGGGAATCGAATCCAGGCCCTCATGCTTTAATAATAAGGCTCATGACCACTGGACCAACAAAGCAGTCCTACTAGTGTTTAAATTAGTTGGAGTGATAAGTTATAAAGTAGGTAATCAATTGTTTTGAAATAATTATTTACTTAGATTAACTTAATTAAACTAAGATGGGAAAGTTAAACTGATCAGAAATACTTTAAAAACTATTGGTTGTGTAATTACACAAACATTAATGTTTTAACATAATGAAAGCTTTGCTTTCTGTTGATTTATCGCACTAAGATTTCATAGTCACAACTTGTTGAACTAAAAGTTGTTTGACATTTCATTGAAAAGCCCTAAACGTTGCACTTAATGCAAACAATATCTGATTGTGAGACATAAACCTACAGTGTGAATGTCAAATGTGACTAAGTTCAAATAAAAATTAATATTCTCTATTGAATGTTTGTAGTCACTGCGAATGAAAAGTCAAATACAAGATTTAAAATTTGTTGATACCACTTAGTTAATTATATTGTTAATGCAAGTAATTAAAAAGTTAAATCTGATTCATGAGTTCAGTTTCTAACACATCATTACTGGATTTCAATAATTACATTGAGCTCTTAGTGAATGAATTAAATGGAGTGATTAAAGCTGTTGTGTTAACTTATTATTTCACATCCACAGGTGTCAAGTTAAAGGTGGCATTAACCTAGCCAGTGTGTGATGTGACAAGATAAAATAATGTTAACTGTAAATATCTACAGTAACAAAATACTAAAATTTATAAAACCAAATACTTCCCGGGATTGATGTGGGTATCCATCAGCAGGTTTATTTATTGTTATGCTTTCCCGGTGTCCAATTTTTATTCTGCTGTTCGGTCATTCTGTGCTGTTAATGTTAGTCATTTTGAGTGCACTATTAAGTTGTCCGTCACATACAACTTCATTGTTTGTCCATGCATGTAAATTTCATTTTCATAATGTGTTCTTAGGGTCTGACTTGGGTTGTGTGTTCAAGTTGCACTAAGCCATAATATTATCATGTTAATGACTGTCAGCCACTTGGATAAAAATGCAGCCAACTCTTTGACTGTCATAGTCTGCAGTATCTTCCTGTCCATTGCCACCGTACTTTGGCTGTGGCAGCCAAGTCGCTCGCTCTTGGAAAGCATCATGTTTACGATTCCATATCAAGTCTTAAGGCACGCCCTCGGCCATGACCATGCAAGTAAGTTTCGCAGTTCCATGTAAGTCTTCAGATGTCCGGCATGCATGAGCAGCGCGCAAGAGTTATCACCTCTTCTGATATTATGACAGAGAATGGAGTAGGAGGACGCTAATCCCAAATATCGGCGCCATCCGCCATTCCGCCATATTGTCTTCGTGTGACATGATTCTTTTGTTGATAGATAGGTAGTTGGGTAGTTTAAATCACACACAATACTTGACTCAAACTTCAAACGTTTATTTCTATTAAACCATTTACAAGTTGAGCCACCCGTTCGCAAACATGATTGTTCATAAGGAGAAGAACGGGCTAAGAAACTCCTTACACACTCTTTTAATTCGTGTTACAGTTCCCATTTACACAACGTAATATTGTTCACTTCAAAAACCACTTCATTTCTATACTTCAATTGTTTTCTAATCGCGAGCTAACTAACTCGACTTCTCGTTGTACCTACGCGTGTTCTGTCTGCCCGGGCGGAAGTACCACACCGCCAGTACAGTAATTTATAACATATTAAGTTCATTAAACCTTACAAACAATACTAGAATACTTCACAATTAATTACTCTAATAATTAAACGATGCCAATATTCATAAATGCAAAGGCATTATTGAGTTAAAACTAATTAGTGGCTTCATTACTTTTTACAACAATGGGATCTTGCTTAAAATCATTTCTGGCAGATCAAAGGATTTAATACAAACAGGTCTTTCACTAATACATTGCTCTGTAAAATAATCTTGTTACTTTTTAGTTTGTAATTAGTTACAGAAACTGATTTAGTTGTAGTTTCAAATTATAAATTGAGTTATTGATCATTAAAATCGTATTCGGCGCCATCTTCCACAATATTGTGGAATGTTGCCTCAAAACAAATCTTAGTGTTAAATGTGCAATTGTTAAAATCCCAATTGTCAAATATTTGCTTGTCTTAATTTTAACTACAGTTCTAGCTAGACTTTCGTTTAATAAATTAATCTTCAGAAGATCTTATCACGAGTTCGTGATAAGATCTCAGTACTAGTTAATACAGAGACCATTAGATGGCGCTTATCTCTTCTGTCAATCGATACAGGTCATTGTAATAATTGTTCTTGGAACCCACAGATGGCACGATCAATATTATGATGGACGAGACATTGTAAGTTGGTTATTAATTAAATTAACTAATATTCTTAGCAGATAGACGCTCTTGCGGCGACATATACGTTCAGGATCCTTCTATAATAGTATGTCATTTGTTTTTGTTTGGCCAATGTTGGTCCTTTGAGACAATATTGGGTTTAGAAAGTGATTTGAAAAAAGATTGAAAAACAAAAGAAAATCGGTATCAGCCAGCATTGAAATGCTGGCCAATGACAAATTTGCGAATCATTGCATTATTGCTGTTATCTATAAGTATATACTGAGGTTAGCGAAAAAAAAAAAAGAGGTACAGACTAATATAATTACTGATCTTTATTTAGTAGTAACTAAGCTCCTTAGAAATAGGTGCAAAGTTCAATTTTTATTTAAATAAGATCTTTTTTTTTGTTAGTCTATTTGAGTGTCCCACGGCCTTTGCCCAGCAGATTTGGAATAATGTTAAGAAAAAACACCAAGATTTTTTTGTAAGTTAGTCTTTTTTCTGCAAAGTTCTTTCCACCAGAATTTCCCAAATAAATCTAACCACCACTCAAAAACGACTACCAAAGGACTTGATGAACAATAGCAAACTACTTCGCTTTAATAAATTCCACTTTCAACAGAGAATCGAATCGTTCTTATGCCAGTGGTGAAGCTGAGAGGACATTTGTCAACATTCTAACAATACTTTGAACAAGGGAATGCTTTCAAACGATATTGCTTTATTTATTGAGCTGTTGTAGCGAAAGACTAATAAATTTCAAGATGGTTTAAATTTCTATTGGACGCGTCGAATGGATTTAGTGTAAGATATTATGCTTGAAATTCGGTAGATTCTGTTTATGGTTAAGTTAGGTGGGAAATTGATAATCAGGACTTAAATGTAACAAGTGATCCCATTATTTTATAACATGTAGATAGAATGGTATAAAGGCGCGTTGACACGATCAGAGTATGCTCTTGTGGGAACCCATACCAATCCATCCGAGTGCGATCGGATTATGGGTCACAATACGAGTTGCGTCCGAGAAGGTATACGAGTCTACTTGGTGGGTTGGTTGATATTATACTCTGATCGTGTCCACGCGGCTTTACTAATTGTTAAGTATATTGTTTAAAAAAACAACACAAAAATTACAAATAACTTAAAAACAAATAAAAATGTAATAAGTCTCTTTATCTCTTGCTTTTTTTAGTAGTTCGGCGAGCATCGCATGCACAAATATCATAAACACCAACAGTTACAGACACAAATGTTAAACTAATTAGAAGGTAATTTGCCATTGAGAAATCGTCCCTACCGGATGCACGACTCCCTCACCCAAAGCCCCCTCATCCAGCAGTAACCCTTGCAACTATTAGACCCATTTTCAAATGGCATGTATTTGACGCGGCGACAAACTAATCTGATTTAGGGTTTAAAAAATAATTAAAATGGGTAGCAAAAATAGTAGGTTGGCAGTTCCACTAGATTGTAGATAAGACGTAGTCGACGTAGCCCCGCTGCGTGGGGCTCCTATTTATGTTTGCAGGGTTTAAATTAACCTAACACGAAGGGGATTCCGGGGTCTTAGTTCGCTCACTTAGCTCGCTCACTAGACCCCGCCATCCCCTTCGAACCTAACCTGTCCGAGTCGGGGTGCCACAAGTCTCTCTCAGCCTTCGCTCGCTCCTATATTCTCCTAGCCGCAATGACCGGCTAAATTGTTACTTACTTGGAACAATAGTCGCCCATTCAGTATATTCGTCGCCAATTAAATTTTTATTCGCCTGATTAATAATTTCCCTTTTCAAATTACAAAATAGCTCATGATTGACTCTAGAAAAGGAAGTTAGCTCCTCTTAAGACAAACTGATGTAAATTTCTCAATGTACCGTCAATTAAAAGTTGACGGAAGCGACTAAGACCTAAGACAGGTCGGCGTTATTATGCAGAATGCAAATGACTCCTCTTTTGAGGAAGTGCAGCCAAAAGCGGTGCAGTTGTAGGTAACTTGTTGAGGCTGACTCCAACTCAGTCTAAGTTCAATAATTAAGTCTTTGTCACGCTCCTGTTACGTTTATAACTTGTGTTTAGTTTAGTGCTAAGTCTAAATGATGTCTACAATAGCAGTAGTAAGTCATTTGTGCTTAGGTATAAGGGCGTTAAAGTTCATGTCACATTGTGTTTAATAAAGAGACTGTAAGACGCGATTTATGCAGAAACGGAGTCACAGGCATGAGTGACTTTGGCAACGCCACTCTGGAAAACCTGATCGATTTTTAAAATTCGATGCGCCATTTGAACGGAATAAAAATGATCTTTGACTTTGACAAATCAAGAAATAATTCAATTCAAGTCAATTTTATTCACAAACAATTTACATTGCGTTTCATCATCATCATCATCATCATCATCATTTCAGCCAAAAGACGTCCACTGCTGGACATAGGCCATTGACATTGTGTTTGAAATAACAAAAATCATAGTTTAAAAATTAAAAAAAAACATTTGTAATTATAGTAACACAATTAGAAATTAGCAACATAATTATTATCTCTCATCAAAATCCAAACCAATATCAATATCACGATCAAAAAACAATAATAATATAAAACAATAAATAAATTCAAAAATATAATAAAATTATAGGCAAAAAAACCGTTTACCAAATTGAGTACCTACTAATAATAATAGTCTGTATATTCAAATAACAACTGTCATACTTTGACAGTTCTTCTATTAACGACAAAACTGGCAAAGTGTGTCAATTTGATAAACAATTATTGTCCTCGGCTGTCCTTCATTAACACAAAAATGTCCCAAACTCCCGAAAAATATAATAAAACACCTACATTCGCTATAAACATGATAAATATCTCGCTTTATCCGACACAAAGTGTTTACAGCTTCAGAGTGTATCCTCTGAGACATAGAAACGCTTTTATCTCGATATCAGATACTTTCCTCCCCTCCCCTCGAATATTATACCTAAGTAGTTAATTTTCTTCTAACAGAACAGAAATGACGTATAAATAGGACCTTTCTTTTCTGAATTTCTTGTAGATACGTCATTGTATGTAAGAAAACGAGAACAAGATGCAGGCTGCATATGAGTGGTAAAACTGACACAAAGACAACTACTTCAAATCAGTTACAAACTTCTTATGTGAAACTTTTTAAACATAATGTTATTCCAAATACAAAATGTTGTGTTCGGAAGGCCAAAATAGAATCTAGACACACGGTAGCGTGGTGTCAACCCAAATTCAAGCTAACAGAACTGGCAAGCAGCACCGTCTGTAATATTACACGAACCATTGCGATTACATTTTACACTCGTAAATAATGTACAGTCGCCAGCGCATGAAGTCACTACAAACTGTCAAATTTTTTCATTCGATTTTGAACTTAACTGTCAACATTTTATGGTTTAAAATCGATTGGGAGAAATTTGACAGTCTGTGGTTACTTGATGTGCTGGCGTCTGCACTAACGATCAAGATCTCTGATTGGTTGAAAATAGTTACAGTTCAATCATCATCATCTGCCAAACCCTTTCGCACATTACTTTGGGGTCGTAAATTCAATACACGAAGTGACATAAGTACACAAACTTTTACTATTGACTCCGTACATGACAGCTCGTAGTTTTTACATTGACAAAATTACGCCCTAAGCCGAGACTCGCTTGGTATATAAGTTTTTCGCCTCTGGCTGGAGACCTTACACTCTAGGCACCCACAGGATAGTCTGGTTAAGCAGAATTCAGCCACACAGGTTGACCAGCGAGATGTCATTACGAAAAATTAACAGTGACAAACTGTCTAATTTGCCAAAAGTGAAAATTTTATTCTTCTTGTTGAAAAAAGATGTAAGTGTTCAAAGTTCCATTTTCAAAAATTAACACCATCAGAATTGCCTTTTAATCATCGTAAATCCGTCTAAACAATTTACCGGCCAGTATCAAACACTTCGCACAAAGCCAGGTAAATAGACAGCGAGAATCCGACAATCCCGGACCCCGGGATCACGGTCGCTAATTCAATTAGCGGGACGCGCGGCCCACTATTACGGGATTGTTACGTCACCGAGATTTATTTGCTTTAGCTACCTGCGAACGGTGAAATGTTGCGTTTGTTATGTAGCTTGTGTGTTAGTGTGATTAACACGTGTCCTTTGCCATTTTGAGATTTGTTTCGTTAAAAAATTTGGGAGTAGGCCTAGAATGGTTTCAGAAATGAATAAGTTTGGCAAAAGACATCTCTCGGTTTAATGATGATGATGGGTGAATGGGTTGGTTAGTTAATTGACAATAGGCTGGCCCCCTGGTACATGGGACTTAAACTTGTTTGTCTGTCTGACCATCCGTAAGTCACAGCCACTTTATTCCAAAACTATAGGACTACACCGTTGAAACTTGGTAGGTGGTCGCGGGCCTTATAGAATTACCGTGACCCTGGAACATAAAGGGCTATTGAAGGACACCGTGGATTTTAGTCAGTATAAGTCTGACAGTCCCTCCCGCTCTGCCCTGGGTGGGAGGACTCATTTGATGATTTTACCACGATAAAAAAAAAAAAAACTTGGTAGGTTTTTATGCAAAAATAAAAATAATAAAAGATTAAGGGGGTCCACCCCATACATGGAACTGAAACTACAACGGTGCGTACGTACTCTAAGGATCGGCTGTGTGATATACTGGTTTTAGTGCATTGTGTAATAAATAACAGGCGTTTTGGGGCAGATTCCAATACTTATTATATTATAGATATCAAATATAACCGTATTATTTTATAAGTCACCTCTTTGACACCTACTGTCTCACTAACCTATGCACTAACCTTTTTAAATCTAATTTCAAACTTATTGTCTATTTCCTTTTTCATTACAAAGTGCCAGTGTTAATTTTACAGTAAGTACTTACCGTACCACTTTTTTTTTTAAAGCTTTGTCTGTGCCACTGTTGGGCAAAGGCCTCCCCCATATCCTACTAGGTACTCATCTCCTGCGCCACCTCGAACCAGCCTTCATGATGCGCGTCTAGATCATCTCGCCACCTCGTTCTAGGCCGGCCTCGGCGGCGCCGTCCATCCATAATTTAATTACTTAAAAACGGCATGAACCTTCATTAAAATGCATGGAAGACGTAACGGATACATCGGTATTCCGAGTTGATTGTGAACAGACACGTATCACGATATAGAAAGACAGGGACAGAAGGTTCGGTTTTTTTTATTTATTATTATTATTTATCAAGACAAGGTTTACAAAAATCTTAACTTAAGAACTATGCCCCACAACACCGTTTTCACGGTTTGTCTGAGGGAACGGAACAAACACTAAAAAAAGGAAAAGTTCACAAGTGCTGCCACAAAATCTTCACTTGTTTTACTTTTTAACAAAATCAAAATCAAAATCAAAATCCCAAAACCAAAAACCACCAAACCAAATTCCTAGGGTGGGGCAATGTATTTAAAAAAAAAAAAAAATAATATTTCACATAGGCCTCGATGGGCACTTATAAAACGTCGACAAAAAAGTGCACGGTTCGGGTTGGTCGTTTCCTATGGACAAGAACCGGCAAGAAACTCCAAATGCTTATATACTAATTTAATAATTTACTAATTTTACTAATTTACTTATATTTACTAATTTACTCATATTACTAATTACCAATACTAATACTCAGGTTTATAAAATGAGAGACAACAGGCGCATGTATGTACACGAACGCTTACGTGCAGCTAAACTAGAAAAGGTTTGCGCTTCGGTAATTGTCGTAGGAAACATACACAACAACTAATTACTATACCAAGACATATTTTCATGAAAGAGCTATATTTTCCTAAAAAATCGGTTGTCTGTAAAGTCGGTTTACTGACGATAGTTGAACGTGACAACGTCATAAGAAAATACTGATGGAATGGTTACATTTTTCAAAAAAATGAATGTGCGTTGAGCAATTGTTTTATGGAACGCCTCAGAGCGAGGTAACGCCTCATTTTTTCGTGCGTGCAGCCGGCTCCATCGAATTATAAGACGTTGTCACGTCAAAAAGTTTCCGTGTAGGTCTCTAATGATTGGGATTTCCGCATACTGTTCAAAACACTGTATTATATCTCATTATCATGTATTTGTACCTATTAGCGATGATTCCACAATTACATCCTTTTTTTGGAGATCTATTCGGAAATCTCAAACGAATGCGTCGTGAGTGCTCATATAGTATGTCCACTTTAAGTGTGAAGTTCAAGGTGGCGTTGCTTGTCAAGAAGATTTGCATCAATGTGTCAAACTTGGTATATTTATTTTAGTTTAGTGTTTTCCCGTCTGCACAGATAATATGGTTAAAGTTTACACTGACCATTCGTCAAGCATGTCTAATTGATTATGTGTGCCTTAGTTTTCGTTCTTTGTACGAAGAAAATCCTCTGGGCCTATCCTTTTGGTGTCCGTATTGTAAAATCAATCACAGTTTGTTCTAGGATCTCAGTTCGTTAGAGCCGGTAATGAAATCGGACACAATACGTGCCTGGCACGGTTCTACCTATTGTCTGTGCAGAGTTGCCATACTCAGAATTTAAGTCCCGTTTTAGTTTTTTGACGGTTAAAAAATAGTCTTCCTATGGGCATTGGGCAAGCGCGTAATTATCGTACACACGTCGTTACATAAAATACATTTTGACCACCACAGTCCAAAACATCATTTGTTTTATTGAGTTGCCGCTCTCAAAAATAAAAGCCAAATTTTTAAGAACGTTTTTAATGTAAAATATGGGGTTTTGCTGAGAAACACGATTTTTATTCCAAGATTTTTTTCATTTCCAACGCTTTTGATCAACGAAATTGTTTTCTGCGCCTTCATAATTGTTATTATATAGGTATAGATGCTTTGGTCTGCTTCTAGCTGAAAATTAAATCGTATCAACATACATTTTTAGAACCAATTTTTTTAACCATTTTAACTGAAACGGGAATGCCGATTTTAGGCCCAAGAATGGCCAAGAAACTTCTTTTAAAAAAAAGCTTATGTAAACAATAAAGAAATTTTGTATCTGTGGCTGTACTGAATAAACTGGAATTACGTTTTTTTGTGCAAATATAAATTCTGTTTCATTTAAAAAGAATCCTAAACTTTAATAGCAAAAATAAAGAATTGATTGCAAAACATTAACTTAAGTTTACACATATTTGTACTTTACTTATTTGTGTAAAGAAATTCCAATGTATTTTACGTATTAAATATACATTTACAAACGACTTACAATACATAATATAAAAATTCAATGATCTACATAATGCGCCGATCGAAAGAAAAAAAAACGTTAAAAACTAAAAAAAACTTATAATATGGAAACTGATTTTTTTCAATAATTTTTTTTATCAATAAATTATTTGTGGTGTATACTAATATTAGTATTCAGTCTTACATGTGGGAACTCAGGGCCTAAATCGCTAAGGCGGCTTGGCATTCCCCAATGATGCCTGGCTATTTTTCTATGGAAAATCTATGTACGAAAAATTCAGATACAAAATTATTCCTTGGGTAACATTAACGTTATAAATCAAAGTCTACATACATTCACTTTTATCCTCATTATAACCGGCACTGAAAACTGGCCTTCTAGCAGGTTTAACTACATTCTGACGAAACTTCCATTTCTTTTGGGGACGTTTTCTAAAAAAAATGTTTGATTATTGCTATTAAGATCGGTACATAATTGTATGTTAGCTACAATAAAGGGTGTAGACCCTTAACGAAGCCGGAAGGCACTTGTTCTCCCAGAATTTGCGATATTTTTTTTGTTTAGACCATACCTGGGAATTTACATTCTAGTTATGGAGATATTGAGGGTCAAAGTTCCAACTTTTTCACAAGTTTTTATGTTTAATGTAAAAATTTTACTTTATCACCTCCACGACCCCCGTACTATCCAATCCATCCACCAGCACAATGCTTTGGGTGCTTTCCATCGAGTCCTACCGAAAAACGTGAATTTTCACCCCAAAAAAAAAAATCGTTTCCCAGCAATAATTTTTGCGTAAAGTTACTTAGTTTGATGTACACAATGCTTGGTTGACGGCTTCGTGAAGGGTCTGTATTTATACATTAGATCGAAATACTTACTTTTTTGTTTTCCTAGCCTGCTAACATTTAATGAAAATCACTTAATACTAGCTTATGCCCGCGGTTTCACCCTATTGGAGTTCGGTAATTGTCCCACGGGTTCATACTACCGGGATAATAAGTATCCTATGTGTTAATTCAGGTTATCAACTATCTATGTGCAAAATTTCATCCGAATTCGTTCAGTAGTTTTTGCGTGAAAGAGTAACAAACATTCATACATCCTAATATTCTCTCAAATTTATGATAGTTTAATTTCGTATTTAGGAAAAAAAACACAGAGGCAATTACGTAACACACAATCATAATGCCTTTCATTTTGTCAATCAGAATACTTCCATTGCGTTATTACATTTATTACTGTTGTGCAGCAGTATTTTTCGAACATTTGAAACAAAATATTACGACTTTTCTTCAAAATCCTTCGTATACGTAGAGTGTGTTAAGAAATCCCAATTACACGTCTATAACTTTTTTAATACTTACATAACATCACGCCAGTAATCCCCAAAGGGTTAGGCAGAGATGTACCTAATAGTACACCCACATAGAGCCACTTATATTTAAATCCCATGTAATAGGGGGCGAGCCTATTGCCATCAACCGGGCACAAATCCAGACTCCGTGGCTGCCACTGAGAAATTCCTGATGGAAAAACCCAATAACACTTTGCCCGACCTGGGAATCGAACCCAGGACCTCATGCTCAGCAGTTGCGCTTACGACTGCTAGACCAAAGAGGCAGTCCATGATAAAATAGCTAATACTTACAATCGCAACAATATATCTCGAATGTCGTTCGTATCAATGTTATTTTTAGCACGATCATTCCTTGTTTTATCAGAAAACGTGGTTTCCACGTCAGCGCTTTCAGAATTAAAGTCATCACCACTCAGAATGTAAATGCGAGCATCATCATTAAACTGGTTCATTTTCTCTTCACCTCTCAGAGACTTCAGTTTGCTAATCAACTGTTTTACGAAAGTAATTCCTTTACCCTCCAAATTCTCTGGTTTCTCAGATTTAGGTCCACTAAGTAACTTTAGTAAAAGATCCGGTTTTTTGATATATTTTGGATCGGAGTTCAGATTTTTTATTTCAAGCCCATCGTCATTGTCGCGGATTTCGAAGATTTCAATTTTAGTAGACCCTTGTACTTCGATTGTAACGATTAGCAGGGAAACTGAAAACATACAAATACACCAAGGTATTATGTTTATGAAGCTAGCAATATACACGGTGTAAACAGACCCTTCACGAAGCTGCCAACCAAGCATTCTGTACATCAAACTAAGTAAATCTATGCAAAAATTATTGCTGGGAAACGACTTTTGTTTTGGGGTAAAAAACCACGTTTTACGGTAAGACTCAATGTTAAGCACTCAAATGTGCTGATAGATGCATTAAATAGCCGTGAAGAGATTTAAAGTGAAGTAATAACATTAAAAACATGTATTTGGAAACAAAGTTGAAATTTGATCCCCAATGTCTCCGTAACTAAAAGGTTCCCAAGTATGGACGAAGAAAACAAGTGCGTCTTGGCTTCGTTAAGGGAACATGTACACCTACTATTCAATGCATCCCGTGCACAATGTTTTGAGTGCGTTACATTGAGTCCTACCGTAAAATGCGATTTTCACCCCAGATTTTTTTTTACGTTAACTTACTCAGTTCAATGTACACTTGTACATAATGCTTGGTGGATGGTCCATTTACACCTTGTATGCACGTAATACTTAATTTTAAATTTTAATATTGAATTAAAAAATAATGTAAAAATATTAAACTTACTTAACCCAAAAAATATTTTCATTTTATGTGCCTGGAATCCTCAATTGTTTCTAAGGGAACATTAGAAACAATATTATTTCAGGTTTTTATGTTATTTTTACGAGTGAAACCCGCCGGTTATTATTTTATTCTATTGAATATCGGTACGTCGTAAAATTTGGAAGTTTCATTTATTTTATGGCTTATCGATTGTATGTGTTATTACTTTGAGGTTTTATTTCAATTTTATATGTTGAGCAATAATTTTATGTTCTTTTTGAGTAGGGTTTTGGTTCAACGAGTAAGGTTTTTTTTTGGAACTCAAGAATTATTGTTTTTGCATTACAAAATTATATAAAAAAAATTTATTGACTTTGTATGAGCAAATGGACGCAAAATCATGAAGAATAACATCACGCCTGTAATTCCCGAAGAGTTATACAGAGGTGTACCTAATAGTACACAGTTAGACTGGAAGCCGACCCTAACATAGTTGGGAAATGGCTAGGAAGATCATGACTTGCATATAAACTCAATATACTCGTAGCTGATTTTTTCATGTTAAAATGATTTGATCCAGTTAAAAACAAGCGTAACGTAGTATTTACCGTTCATTATTTGCTTCCTCAGAGAAATAAGAGGTTGCTCTCATTATGAAAATTAAATTAAATTTTTACTTTGACCACTTCCTGACTCCGACGGTGAGCCGGAAGGATATAAATAAACACTTATGAGGTAACAGATTCATAAAGCGACGTCAGTTTTAAAATGAGCAGTATTTTATTAAAAATGAGTTATTAAAAAAAATGTTTGGTTTCTCTGCCCTCGTTGGTATTGTTAAATTTTTTTTTGTTAAAATTTTTGCTGTCGACTATTAAATACTACTAATAATAATCTATACTTCTATACTATAATATTATAAAGCTGAAGAGTTTGTTTGGTTGAACGCGCTAATCTCAGGAACTGCTGGTTCGAATTGAAAAATTATTTTTGTGTTGGATAGTCCATTTATCGAGGAAGGCTATAGGCTATATAACATCACGCTATGACCCTTAGGGGCTGAGCAGCGGGTGACACCGCAGGGATCAGCTAGTCTAATATATTATGAGGTTTGTTAGTTTGTTAGAGTTTCTTATATCATTTACTGTTATAATTATTATGTTTATTGAAATTCACATGGTAAATGATATTTATTTTTTAAATTGGTTAAAATATATTACTCTTTTTATAATCAATCTTGTTTTAAGGTAGATGAGGTTTGCTTCTACCGGTTGCCATTAAAACAGTTTTGCAGTATTGTTGCCTTTTCGTAGACAAAGTCGCAGGCAGAAGAAAGTATCATCTAATCATAAAATTCAGCTCAACTTAAAACAAAATCCATTCTACACAAAAACAATTTTCAAAATGATTTGCTCCCAAAAATCCCCAATGATTTGAAATTCCCCGGTGTTGTGGGAAAAACTTGTAATCTGGCAACTTTGCTCTTTTACTATTTCATTGGCTTTTTTGGCTGTTCGTCCCTTAGGGGTGTAGTAGGTTTAAAACGAACTTCGAATGTATTGGTAAATTTTTGTTTGTGACTGTGTAAATACCGAACAAAAGAAATATCGGTGTTGTGTGGTTTTTGTAGTTTTTCTTTTACTGTTATTTTTTAGCTTATGAAACATTTTCAATATAGTACAAATCAATACAAAAAAAACGTATAGCTAACGTATAGTAAATATCAAGCTACCCGAAACTGCGCTGCGTGTCGCGGCTTCGATTCCCGCACGAAACAAATGTTTGTATGGCCTACAGGCAGTTCTTCCGGGTTTCGGGTCTGGCCGTTTGTGTATGTGAGTTTAAATGTTTGTAAACGCACCCACGATACAGGAGAAATTCCTAGTGCGACACAACGTTACTTAAAAAAAAAAAAACTGTAGAAATTTCCCAATCAACCTTGAACCTAATGCTTTAGGGATAAAGTTGAAAATCTATTAAAGAAATTTGACAGATTGTAGTAGCTGTGGATGTGCTAGCATCTGTACATCAGAAATTCATAGTGCATTCTATTAATTAAATTCATAGCAAAAAAAATCAATATCCATTCCCGTGAAAACAAAAATAATTCCTGTAGGAAACAAGCAAAAATACATCAGATTGGTACGGTATTTCATTTACGCAAATAATATTGTATTAAGAGAGATGAATACCAACGCTGTGATTTTTTTTTTTAATGTTGCAGCACTATGCTGAGATAGGGACCTTTTGGCCTAGTACAGGATCAATTTAATTTGTTTTATCTTTTTCTTATGTTTACTTTTTCATATATTTTTTGTATTACTATCTGAAATTTCATCCATTTTTTTGTTTGTTTGTCCTGTGTGAGTCTAATAAATGCTTTTTCTTTCTTTCTTTCGAAACTCTTACCCTGGTATCTACAACATTATTTTTAGTATATGCGAAACCTGAATATAGTTTGTTCAGAATAAGTTACTGAATCGGTTCCAATAATTTTAAACATTGTTATATTTTTTCCCAAAAATATTTAAAAAAGACCGATCGACTTTAAGTACCTTTCGCAATAATCTAGGTACCTACTGCCAAATTATTATTATCAATGAGCTCAAGACGACGCTGGAGACGCGCGCTGCGTGGTGACCACGTTTTTGTGCGGACAACTAGGTAACAGAACAAGCAAAATTTTGTACATAGATTCTTTACATAAAAATACTAGACACGTGTTTCAGGTTTTGCATAATTACACTAAAACTAATGTTGTATAGTCAAGTTTAAGTAATTACTTATGCAACCATTTTTTATTTGCAATAGACAAGAATTTGAACGAAGTAAGAATCGTCAAAGAAAACAAAGCTAAGATTTCTAACCTTTGACAGTTCTTATTTCGAGAAATTACTAAACTACAGAATTAAAATCGTATGATCTTAAGTTATTACTTTTATTCAAGTAATCACTTTAACTTGTTTATAGATACTGGTGTTAAAAATAACTACTTAAAAAAATAATAGAAGCACTGAAATTAAATTGTTCATAGCGTAACTCCAAAGCAGATCTTTTAACAAAAATCTTCATCGCCAGGTAATTCAAAATGATACAATTTTTTTTTTATCTTCTATTTAGTATAGAGAATAGAGTACTTGAGAATCCATCACACACCCCTTTTTAGTTCCACTATGAACACTTCGAAATCTACATCGTGACGTCACACGTCTCATTTCATACCGACATATTCAGAGCAATAATTTTCACGGAATCTCTAGAAAAAATCCTCGGAAAACCCTCACGGAATTTTCAACTCTGACATGCCAAACTTAAAATTGCTTTTAGTTTGGTAAGTTCGATCTGTAGGGAACACAAACAACAGTGAACTGTCAGATCGAATACGCGTAACATGTACGTAACAGTGATATAGATATGATACGAGGTAACGAACTGTAATGCTGCTGTGGAGCCATATAGGTGGCGAATAGCGATAAATTCTCTATATTTGATGTTGTTTCGTGAAGAAAATGTGTAATGGCTGCTTGATTTCATGGCCAAAATGCTGTGCCAAGTTTAAAACTAATGTTTTTTTTCGGTTACTTAGCCTTTTTTCAAGGTTTCGGTCCCGTTAAGAGGATTTTTAGGATAAGAAGTAGTATAATCCGGGCTTAAAATATATCTATGGTGGTATGGTATGATGTACCTACTTGTCGCAGTCACGCCGTGCAAGCTGTTAACTTTTTTTGTTCCGTCCTGTTATATGTATTTTATAAATATTTCTTATGCTTTTTTTTGTCATTTTGTATCCACGTCATGTCCCTGTAACAAATAAATGTTTTTCTTTCTTTCCATACAAAAATCACACAAAACCGTTTGCTTGGTTACTGAACGAAAAACAAAAAATACACTATCACATTGTAATTATTTTCCAAAAAAATATATTTCCTTCTTGGCGTATCAATACCAATCTAAACAGATTCGGCTTACTATGCGGGTACGAGCTTAGCGTCGTCACAAACGCCATCATATTCTTTTAAGTCAACAGGACAGCCCGAACACATCTTTTGTGAGAAAACACGACAAAATAATTGGACTACAAAGAAACGACCCGGGAAAAGACATCACTAATATCCGTCAACTAAGATTCGTCCCAAAAAAGGGCGAAAAGCCAAATAAGAGCCTCGCTAGCACCGATATAAGCCATCAATCACCCGCCAACCTCCAGGCCACACCCTCTATCCTTGCTGGCGCATCCCGACCCACCCTGTATCAATTAGGACAGCGTCGGTAAATAAGGCTTGATCCTGATTGTGCCAGCTTTGTTTTCCACGCGTTCGTCCTGCCATTGTTGGCCTTTTTTTAGGGATCTGTGGTAAAACAATTGGGTTTAGACAAGTTGCAGTCGCTTGAAAATGGTTTTTTATTGGTAGTCTCCTAATACAAGCAATTCCTTGCTTAATAGGCGATCTCCAATAATTTGCCAAAATGCCCATTATAATTGAAATAATCTTTTTTTTTCTACAACGATTTTCCACTGGATTGACAGGCTACTGAAAAGCTTATCAATACTACTTTTACTATAATTTTTTTCATTCATCGTTTTCGCTCTTAGAATGTGACTTCGTCTCTAGGCCCTAAGAAATACTTATAGTTTCGCCGTCAAGTCCATCTATCTATTCGTGGTGTAACTCCAGGACTCTTGGACATGGCATGGTCAAACTGGTCATAGGTATAAGTCACCTATAAAGTCATGAAAAAGACTTTTAGAGAAAAATACTAGAGAGAAATACCATGAAACACAGACTCATTATTGCGGCGGGCGTCAATGCGTGCATTCACCGATTGCGGAACCCTTCACTAAACGTGTGGCACGCACTTGGCCAGTTTTTTTTTATTTTATTTTATATTTCGCCCGGAACCAGTACGTTTGCGCTCGTAATGTGATTCTGCTAATGAAACCCAGCTTTCATTATTATCAGTGTTTTTTGAATAAAAGGTATTTTTTATGTTTGTTTGCTATCGGATCGGATACACAACAACAGGGCTGGTAATTTCGTTATTGTTCTGTTGCCGAGATTCGTGTTTCTGTTTCAATAACAATTTAAAATGTTAGTGCAGTTTCTTTTAGGTTATTTCTTGCGAATAGCGGGTTTTTAATCGGAATACTTGTAGATAGTTCTAATTTTCGACTACAAATTCGGGCTGCGTTGAACCAAAAACATATTTAAATAAAATTACTACAACTTCAATAATGGGGCATGGTTCAAACGTAAAATTCATGAAATAAGCAGTACCTTTGTGCTCTTCTATCTTAATGTAATGTCCTGTTAAGTATTTTGTGCGTACATAAATAAGCAAATAAAATCTCATACAACAAAACTAACTTATTAATGTAAGGCAATTCGCAAGTTTTTTTAGTGAACAAAACAAAGCTCTAATGCTCGTGAGATCTTATGTTCAATTCCCAGGTCTACCTAAGTAAAGTGGTCTCTTTCTTCTTCTTACCGTCTCAATGGGAAATGTATCGGCTCAGAACTGAGCCACTAGTTTGGCGCCTTCTGGACGCTAGAAGTTCCTGTAATGAACAAACTGGATGCGAGACGCACGGGACCGGTCAATGTGGCGACACCTGGGGGAGGCCTATATCCAGCAGTGGACGTCTTTCGGCTGAAATGATGATGATGATGATGATGATGATGATGATGATGATGATGATGATGATGAACAAATAACAGGATACGCAGGACACGATATTAAGTGCCCCATCTTTTGTGGAACAGCGCCACATTTACACTCAAGGGCAGAGTCATCAATGAATTTCCACTTTTGCAGGTTTTCCTGGCCGCCGCCAACCTGGGCCCGGAGTCTAATTAAAGACCAAGTGATAATTTATTGAATGGGACTGAACACATAACTGGTGAAATGAGGGTACCTAAACTACAAGTACACCTCTGCTTAACCTTTTGGAGCTTACAGGTGTTCACTTTTTTCTTCTCGATTATTTACAATTTGATCCAGAACTTTCTAGAGCCATCAAATTGCTAACAGAAACCTCTCACCCAGCTGCGCCAATGCGACGATCGTTATCTATTACAATCGGCAATCAGGAACGTTTGCAACAGAGCACAGGTCTTGTCTGTACACTTTGCACACAGAATAGTCGATACAGAAGTTTAGGTACAGGTTATACAAGGTCAAATTGGATTAGCTGGAGTAACTCTGAACACGTGATGGATCTCTACAGGGTGTTTTTTTAAACGTGGGCAATACTTTAGGGGCGTGTAGTACTCATAAAAATAAGCAACTTTTATTATGGGACCGACCATGAAATCGCGAAAAAAATATCAGCTGCTCCACACATTATTGGTCGCGTAACTCGAAAAAATATAGGCAACAGCAGATTTTTTAAATCATATTTTATAGTTAGCCCCATAGTAAGAGTTGCTCATATTTATGAGTGCTTCACTCCCTTAAAGTATTGCCTACGTTTAACCAAACACCCTGTATTTAGTTATATATGGACACGGTAAAACAAAAAAAACACAAACAAAGAACGACTGCTGAGCATGAGGACCTGGGTTCGATTTCCTGGTCGGGCGAAGTGTTGGGTTTTTCCATTAGGAATTTCTCAGTAGCAGCCACGGAGTCTAAATTTGCGCCCGGTTGATGGTAATAGGCTCGCCCCCTATTACATGGGACTTAAACGTTGCTGGCCAACTTTTCGGGGATTACAGGCGTGAACAAAAGAAAAAATTGTGAGGATGATGAACCAAAAGTGGTAAGTGATTTTTCATGCATTAAACAGCTTCTTTCATTTGCAGCTCGTTCCCAAAAGGTTTTCGCATATGACATGCAGTCAACTTTCTATACTATTCTGTGTACTGAACGAACGGAAATGTCGAATTGGTCAGAAAGGGGAACGCTGTGACCATTGGCACACATAGAAGGGCCCATCGGCACATTTGTACTGAGTTCATTTAGAGGATTCTATGTAGTAGTTAGGATTACAATGGATTTACTTGAATAGAAATGAATTGAGCAGTTTGAAGTGTGACGTAGATAAAGATTTAACTGACGTCTTTAAACTGGTTCGTATTCAGGTGTCCCAAAATTTACGCAAGATTTGGATTTAAAAATGATGCATGGAGTTACTGAGGCTGTTGAGGAGGCCTATGTCCAGCAGTTGACTGCTGTAGGCAGCTTGTACACGCCAAGAAATTTCACCGTGTCTGCTGCAGATAGGACCAATTCATCATGTAGACGACAAGAATTTTGTCGGATCTACGAAAATTTAATTTCCTTAATATTAGGTACTATGCGCGTCAGGTCTAGCGTAGAGAGATGTTTTCTTGGTCAACGCCGAAGCAGTGTACACAGTTCGTGTGTTGAAACGGCACGAATTCTTGCATAGGCCTGGTGACTTTTCTTAGCGTGTACAAGCGGCTGTAGGCTGATGATGGAATAGCACATCGGGCAAATAGCCTACGCGGCTTTGATGGCACATTCGCACGCTTTTTCTCGTTTTCCATGACCATTTTGCATAAATGTGGCTGAACTTCAAACAAATACATTTCAAGGGCACAATGCTGTACTACAGGTAAGAGAGTATCTAGTCTGTAGGATATTTTAATGCATTGTTCAATTATGTTAAAAAAATATTCTCAGGACAAACAATATGTAAAAAAGCCGTGAATGTTTTTATATCTAGTTATTACAATAAAGGACCATCATCATGATGATGTCATGGTCCAGATCCCGACTTCACCCACTCCTGGGTATAGGGCCTTTCCTTGTGTGATCTCATTTCCACGCTCCTATTTTTTCCTGAGAAGAAAATGCCTTCCATCGTTCGGGGGGCGCGGGCGGTGTGGTTATGTTGGTCTTGCACCCACTAAAAACTCCCCCGTCTTTGTCAATTTCTTTTTCTCGGAGGGGCCCCGGGTATTGTGTTGCATAAAGTTCGGGAGCGGTGGCTTTCGCCTCATCCTCCTTAGTGATATCGTGACCGATGTCACCTCACCCAACTCACATGAGCTCATGCACTGCGGACTGTAGTGCCAGCCTCATCCAGGTTTTACCCGCAATGGTGAAAATACAAACCAGCATTTTTTTTTTAAACGTTTCCCCACTCTAGGAATTTCTCCCGTATCGTGGGTTCATTTACAAACCTTCACACGCATACACAAACAGCCAAACCCGGAACAACTACCTGTATGCCATACCAATATTAATTGTTCCATGCGGGGATCAAACCCGCGACACGCAGCGGAGCAGCCGATTGCTCAGCCACTGCGCCAACCGTGCCATTATCTAATTTATGACACAAAAAACATCTGATACCCCGACATAGCCGTACTTTACTCATTTTCGTTCAGAACTCGAGGAACGGCAGTATTAATTAACAAGATTAAACAATGCTGTGGTAAACCCTACATTATCCTAGCAGTTTAAATAACAAGGGGTCACAAGCGCAGCGTAACTCGCTCAATAACGAACTATAAATCAATTTTCACGTTAATCGCGAGTTTAAACTTAGTTCCCGTTAGAGCGATAGCGTCTTGACTAGAGTTCCGACAGCCGCTGAGCTTCCGGAAGCGTATTTGTGAACGATGGTGTGAAATGAGGTCGCGCTGAAAACGTATATAGTTTTAGCACTAGTAGGTTATGAAACGATGTAGTAAGTCTTCTTCTATTCATATCGACGGCACTTTTTATTCCAGTTAGGCCCAGTAGGTGATGGCCATGCCAATAGAATAGACACTGAACACTTTCCACGTTCAGTTTTTGGCCTTTTTTAAACTAGATTGCTTCAGAATTTCTTAGCAAACTTATCACTAAGACTAGACAGCCGTAGTCGAGGATAGCAGTTGTGTTAGGCCCTTTGGTTTTGTAAGTAACGAATCTAGAACTGTATGAAGTGGAAGCCGACAGAGCCACAACAACTTAGTTTAGCTTTATTTTCCGGACAGGAATATAAGCTCAGGACCGAAATATAAGGTCCTGGGTTCGATTCCCGGGTCGGGTGTTATTGAGTTTTATTCCAGGAATTTCTCAGTAGCAACCACTGAGTCTGCATTTGCACCTGGTTGATGGCAATAGGCTCGCCCCCTATTACATGGAACTTAAACATAACTGGCGAAATGTGGGTGTAATGTACACCTTTACCTTACCCTTCGGTGATTACAGGCGTGATGTTATGTAATGAATATAAGCAGATTATAATTTTCCTGTGACGCAAACCAACACGATCTGAGAGCACACCAAACCCACTTTCTAAAATACGCTTCCCTATGAAACAGCAACGAAGCTTATCGTTATTTCGCAACAAACTGTTATTCGTTGTTTTAATGAAGTGAATTTAGCGAGAATTTGCTTGTTTTCCTAACAACCTTTGTTTCACTTAACAAATAAAAGGCACTACTATTAATACTCGAAACGGGATATTTACCATGTTTACTGTTTCTCATGAGTTCCCGATATTTCGGCGCTGTTGCAAGCACCATGATCACGGATAAACACACAACTACAACAACAACACACACAAACAACAACAACAACACAACAACAACAAATAACAACAACAAACAACAACAACATGGTAAATATCCCGTTTCGAGTATTAATAGTAGGGTTGGTGGCCATGATAGTTTGAAATCTTATAAATAAAAGGCACACTGTCTGCTGCAGTTGTTGTGGCATCGTCAAATTGTTTTGCAGATAGAACTCTGTATTGTGTGTTTGTTTCAATTTCGTTTGAGAAAAGAGGGAAAACGGTGAAGTCATGTTGCGTGAAATAGATGTGCCAATTTATTTTATACTCTGTTTGGAAAATAATTGGAAAAGAGAGACGAAATAGAAATTAAGTTTCCTATTGTTCTTGAAACATAATTCAATTCTCCGTAGAAAATACAGGTAGTATTTTCTGAATGGTTAAACAGAAAGGATTTCTGGTGATTTGTAACAGAAACAACTCCCTTCCCATAACTAGTGAGTTTTTTTTTCCATTTCGGTATTTTTGCCGTATTTACCAAACATACAATAAAAATCAGTATATGTGCATTTCACTAGATAAGTTCCATATATGTAGTATGGATGAATTAATTGCTATAAACTAGGTCCATATTTTGGAATTTCTCATAAGCTATATAATTTCTCAGAAGCAATTCAGAGCCTAATCCTGGCTGCTTCTAAGAAATTCCTGATTGGAACGAGTCAAACCCAAACATCGTATCTACTGAACCCAAATTAATTCATAGTAATACGGACTTCTGATCTCGATTTGACGGTTCAATTAAGAGAGATGCCATACGATACGTTGTCGGTAAGTTGCGACGACGGAGCGGTGACGCTACATCGCTGCTAAATCAGACCGACATGCCACACGCACGGTTTCCTGGCTCGAGGCCTTTCACTCAAGGCACCCACAGGATATTCCGGTTAAGCAGGCGACAACCGGTGGAGGTGGTGGAGACCGCGAATCGGCAAACGTAAGGTGGGACGCCCTCAGGCTCGGTGGAGTGACGATCTTCGCAGGGTGGCTGGTAGCAACTGGATGAGAGTTGCTGAAAATCGAGTTGAATGGCGTGCGATTGAGGAGGCCTATGTCCAGCAGTGGACTGCTATAGGCTGATGATGATGATGAGGCGACAACCTCCCAGGACATTGACCTGCGAGATGCCATACACTAAAAAATGAAACACGCAGGGTGCGTTGAAACGACGACGTGCGGCGACGGAATGCGTGCGCGTCGGACAAAGGGCCAGAAACACGAAGCAGGGAGTGGTACTAGTGACACCGAACCAAAGCAACGTAGCGCATCGAAGATTTTTAAAACGCTGCAAAGTATTAGCGGGGTCACTGCGTTTCGAGTGCGTTTAAATCAGAGCGTAGCGACGACGCAACGCGCCAGTAACACCCGTGTGGCTTCACTCTAAGCTAAAGCGTAGACAACATGCATGTAAGATGTAATCAGAGCTCGGTTTGAGTGCACTGTTATCAGACCTCACTGGTGCCCTCTCACTGCACCGGTTAATTGTAAGGGGCGAGTGTAGGGGACGAGTGGCGAGCGGGGCTAAGGTTGCAAGTAAAAAAGTAGTAGTGGGTTTAGCCGCTGGGCCACAAAATACACGCTCAAGCAACACACATGTACTGATAGTGACTGTCTATCTACAACCGAGAGCCCGAGTTTCAGAGGACTGGGTCCGGACTCAAACTTCGAAGGACCGACCGAGGCACATTATGTATGTATCGGTACTTTTTTAATACTAAATAGACTTGCGTTTGGCCGCAAATCGCCTGAATTGAAGCGATTCACTCGAACTTTGAAGAGATCCAGATTATAATGAGCAGGGAAAAGAGAAGCCGGCAGTGAATTCCATAGACTGGCGGATGTTCACCGTGATTGGTCGATCTGTATGGCGAGTCATGAAGTCTTGAAACAATGGTAAAAGAAAAACAATTTTCCAATTATTTACCAATTATTTAAATGCAAAATTTTTCTTTTTTTTTTTTTTCTTCTACGCAATTATGCGTAAAAAAGTTGCGTCGGTGGTGCGACGAGTGCGTGGGAGCCCAAATAGCGTCCTGAGAATGATTGGTGAGAGATCCGATACTGTTCTGCTCAGTAGGTTCACCGAACTTCATGTGTTGCGAAACCGATGAGCCTACTGTGCAGGGGTAGACGGTGTGCCTTTTTGTTTACTTTTAAATATGTACTAACATTAGTTATAAGCAAAAGTTTTATCACTAACAACCTTTGCCTTGTCTATGGACTCTTTTGTCTGAATTAAATGTTCTTTTTTTTTTTTTTTTTACATTAACTCAGTCTGTTACTTTTTCACGCCTAACCGACTGAACGGATTTCGACGTACTGGGCAGTTAGCCCTCCTATACTTGTACCTTTAACTCTGCAGGCCAACTTTATTGGTCTAGTTGTGACCGGGTATTTATAACAAAATTCGGTCTAGCAAGTCATATCCGGGCACATGACAGGAAATAATTTTAGTTTATTTAACCTTTTCACCGCCAACGTACACAGAACGCGATGCCTCGCCAGCGCCAAGCTATAATTGTATAACGAAGTATACAGTAAACAGTACTGATGAGGGTATCGTCATATCGATGAATGAGATTTACACGCTTTAAATACAGTACTTTTATGTTTGATAGGTAGTTAAAAATTAAGAGTTTCTGATGAAGTCGTGGCGCTGGTGGCACGGAAATCTAGAACTTCTATTGAAGTCCGTGGCGGTGAAAAGGTTAAGAGTCGCCGTTATCGAAATCGATAAGGAGGACTATAGATTGTCCATGACCTGTATAAAGACAAAGGATAAATATCATACTGGTTAAAAAATGTAGGTGAAACCGCGAGCAAAAGTTATCTAAACTCAAATCGTAGTATTTGACACCTTGCACCAAAATCATAACCGAAGACATAGAGTAACTGGGACACCTTCAATTGTCTTGCGGATCCGGGATCATAGCTTGTAGC
The DNA here is from genome assembly GCA_963082995.1 of Noctua comes. Lineage (NCBI taxonomy): Eukaryota > Metazoa > Arthropoda > Insecta > Lepidoptera > Noctuidae > Noctua > Noctua comes. The sequence continues at coordinate 16,457,685 of OY720273.1, forward strand.
CGACACACACCACTGTTTGTGGGATTTATTACTATGGAACTATGTATCGTGGAAATGGTATTGGAACTGGTATAGTGTATATTAGAAGCAAGCTTGGGCTTGTCGCAGTTGAACGGTGGAGAAGGTTAATTTAATAAGAAAGTTGGGAAGTAAAAAAGACTGTCCAAATACCATTCGTCAATACTGTCTTACTTCTTGACAGTTCACAATTGGTTAGGTAATTCCATCAGGAATTTCTCAGAAGCAGCCACGGAGTCTGGATTTGCGCCCGGTTGATGGCAATAGGCTCGCCCCCTATAACATGGGAATTAAACAAAATGGGTGAAATGTGGGTGTACTATTAGGTACACCTCTGCCTAACCCTTCGGGGATTACAGGCGTGTTGTTATGTTTACAATAATTCAGTTTCCCGCGCACGGGGTCACCTTTGCCGTATTGGTGAATACAGGCGTGCCTTTACGTGAGTTTATTTAAAAAAATGTAATAATAGTTCCCATCAGAGGATTACCACGCTATTCCCTCTATTACTCCTTGACATTTACATAGTATAAAACAAAGTCGCTCCCGCTGTTTGTACGCTTAGATCTTTTAAACTACGCAACGGGTTTTAAGATTTCAGCAATAGATAAAGTGATTCAAGAGAAAGGTTTATAATAATATGTATATTGAACCCGAGCGAAGCCGGGGCGCGTCGCTAGTCTAACATAAAAATAACCCAAAACTACTGTAACTATCAAACTTAATCCCCAAGGCGATAAAATAATATTTAAAATTGCGAATAGTTCCCAAAAAATAAATGTCCCATTACTCTTTTAAAATGGGCCCAATTTCCCCGATACTACCCTTAAACACGCATGACCATTGCCTTGAGCATACAATTGTGAACTTTAACATGAGTGTATTAGGGTTTAATATTGAGCGTATTAAAAGGAAATTAGAGAAAAAAATTGAAGTGTGCTAAGCGCAAATCGCGCCCAGCGGGAATTTGAGTACAGTTATCCATCTTAGTTGGATGATACGTAGATTTTAGCAAACTGGATAAGAGAGAGTTAACAAGTTTTTTTTTTTCAGCTACGGCGTTGGTGAGTTCTTATTTGATGGTTATTTTTTATTTTACTGATAAATTATAGTTATACAACGTTAACATAATAAACGCAAGACCTCCCGTGTGGTCTCTCGCACCATGAAACTAAACATCTTTTGTTTTACGAGTTCTTGAAATTCGCAACAAAAATAAAATACTTTCTATAGGAACTGACGCAATCAGCTGATCCACATGTATGGTAAAACTAAAAAAAAAGTTATGAATTTCCAAAAGTCATAGAACAAAAGTTGTTCAGTTTCATGGTCTGAGACACCACACGAGAGGTTTTGCGTTTATTATGTTACACGTTGTATATACCAGAGCCAAATTAAACTTTGGCTCCGGTATGTCAACACATGTCTGCCTTTGATAGCCACTTACCATTCTATCAGCCTATAACGTTTACCCTGCTGTGGCGCAGGTCTCCATGTGAAGTAGTGGCTGTAATCCACCAGTGCAGGTTGGTAGAAGTCACATGTCTTTCAATTTTTGGTTCTAGGACATGTTGGTTTGCTCACGATGTTTTTCTTCACCGTTTTGAGAGCAGTGGTGATGAAATAAATTACAAAAATTAACGCACAGTTGGGGCTTTAATGACTAAGCCACTATAACTCCATTTACCATAAAAAAACACAAAAATTAATAAAAAATTATAAAATTATAGAAAATTCCCTCACTACTAGGTACCTCTTTGCATGGCCCGATACTCTGCCAACTACCTCATTCACGAAATCTTGATTTCAATTTCTTCTTTTATTTCTTTCAAGCGAAATAACCTAAATAAATAAACAATCCAATACAATAAACACATTAAAACAATCTCCAAGCAATAAATTGCCAGTAATCTAAAATGAGGCGCCAATTTATCTCTCAAGCCGTATCCAAATCTTGTAATCCGAGGAAGAAACCCGTTTCAACCTTTATTTATGTTTGGTCAACGGTTTTTGGAAAATGAAATAGATAAGGGGGTCCCTCTTCGTCGTTATCTGTTGCGTTCGACCCCGGGCTTGGGACCCTTCCGAGAAATGCGTTTCAAGTTGGAGTCAAATTATTTTTCGTTTTCAGAGGGTAGTTTTGAATTGGAAATGTTTTATTTAGGGGTATGTGGGGTATTTCCGCTTGAATGCATGTTTTCGTAACCCTATTTATTTCTACGCTATGTGCGTAGTAAAACATGTTGTTATTTAGCTAAAAATTCCATCACGTTGTCTTGATAAATAAATAAATAATACATAATAATAATGTGCAACATAATAAACGCAAGACGTCTCATGTGGTGACTCTGACCATTCTCAGACCATCGGATGGGAAATCAACATATGATCCCTCCCGCTCAGGGCGGAGTGGAAAGGAGTGTCAGACTTATACTGACTAAAACCCATCCATGTTCCTTCTTCATCCTTTGTGTTCTAGGGCCGCGGTATCTCTTTCGCACAGTCCCGCAGCCCCGGCAGGCATCAGCCCTTGTGGACCCACTGCCGACACGGCCTGTTGTCATAAGACGGACGGACGGCGAGCTAGCCCATTACTCACCGTCCACAGGCCCGTGTGGTGACTCAGACCATGAAACTAAACAACTTTTGTTCTATGATTTTGGAAATTCATATACAGCATTATTTTTAATATATGCAAAACCTGAATATAGTTTGTTCAGAATAAGTAACTGAATGGATTCCAATATTTTTTAAACCTACTACCAAATTATTAGTATCACTGAGCTCAAGGCGACACTGAGGGCTCGCGCACGCGACAGTGCCACTTGGTGGCCACGTTTTTGTGCGGACAACTAGGTAACAGAACAAGCTTATAACTTTGTGATTTTTCATGAGACATTTTGTACATAGATTCTTTACAAAAAAATACTAAACACGTGTTTTCGGTTTCGCATTTAAACTAAAAGTAATGTAGTATATTTTTGTTTTTTTAGGATTTCTAATCGCGTCAAATCCTATAGAAAATCCATTTATTTGCGAATTTCAAGGACTCGATGAACAAATGTTCAGTTTCATGGTCCGAGACACCCCACGTGAGGTCTTATTAGCGGGTTTATTAAATTACACCTTGTAGGTACTTTTTTATCAGGCAAACTTTGTAAACAAAAGTTATCAGCGCCAAATCATCGAAATGCAAAAAGAAAACATCTCCACTCGCACTGAAATCGATCACACGTTATCTCGATCTGAGATTTGGGATCCAATAAGACCTCTTTTTTCCAACATTGGGCATTTATCTTCCGAAATGGGATCAATTTAGAACTCTGCTGAGTACTTTATGTGTATAGCTAGCTATTATACACCCATTGTTGGGTTATTTTATGGGTAATTTTGGATATATTTCCAAGATTTATCTGATACGTAAATGGATTCTGGGTAAGCTTGCCATTCATTGAAAGGAAAGCACTTATATTTTGATAGATATTCTGTATTTATCTGTCATATAACGATTTATTTCTCAATTCGGGAACTAGACGATTTCTTATATTAACTCGTCTATCTGTTACGCTAAAGGCTGGTGCAGATTTGTGCGGCCGCAAATCATTACGAAAATATTTTTAAATAAATAATTTTTGTACATTTTTGTTGAAATTCGAGGTTCCAAAAAGGTTCGAGCCGCCCGCTGGTATCTGTGTGATGGACACAGCTACTGGCGACTTGACCCGCACTTTATTTTATTAGTGTGCGGTAAGCATTGGGGAACGGTGAACGTTTTTGGCTCAAATTAAGTTGCGATGTGCGGCAGTTTGATACGGTTGTACTATTTGAGATAGCATCTGAATTGGAATTTGAATTTATGCACTTTTAAAGCGATTTTTAAATTTTATTTCTGTAATCGTCATCATAAACAGTACAGAGTCAAGTTTCACTACATAGAGACTGGTGTCTGTATCATGGTGCTCCCACACTGCCGTTAAAAATATTTACAAACATTAGTAAACATTTTCTTAACAAACATTAGATCACAATGTTAAGAATGTAAACATTTTCCATCAATGTAGGAGCACTCAAACATCTTACAATTCCCAACAGAATGTAAAAAATCTTATCATTTGTTAGTAAATGTATTACATATTAGTGTTAGAAAATGTTTGTAAACATTTTTTAACAGCAGTGTGGGAGCACCTTTAGGTAAACCCTCCCTCGGACATTTATCATATGACATAATTAAGTGCATTCAATTTTCATACACGATGAATTTAACATAATTAATTTAATTAAAATTAGCAAAGATTGTCACTAACCTGGCTACAGTTTCGTATTAGTACGATTGCTTTCAACAGTATTGTCATAAGCTTTTCGGTAGCTAATGTCTTTGTCGAGGCCCTCAGATGGTTTGAAGAAAAAATATTCTATTGGCCTGCAATGACGTCTTAGAGCAGAATTGTTTTAATCTTATTCCAGAGTGGGAAAAAGATGACGCTAGACGTCCTCTATAGCTCCGTCTCTTTCCCACACTGGAGTGACATTAAAACAATACTGTTTTAAGAGTTAACGATTTACGGTATTACATACAAACTTTCAAGTCCTTTTTTTTTTTGAAAATGCTTAACCGATTTTAATGAAACTTCATACGCATAAGCAGGATACGTAAGTCTAAAAACTTGACAGAGAACTTTTCGAAATGTCAAAAAAAAAAGATAATTGGATGTTTCTGTTTCTATGGAAAATCTAAAATCGGTCTAATTAACAGCACACACTATTTTTCGAAAATGTTCTCTGATAACTTGTTTGACCTATGTATTCTGCTTATGCGTATAAAGGTTCATTAAAATCGGTTCAGTCATTTCGAAAAAAAAGGACTAGAAATTTTGTATGAAATGCCGTAAGTTGTTGACGCTCTTAAGACGTTACGGTAACCTCCTTGTCCTAAAGGAATGACTCCCTTGAATGCACCTAGTCCCATAAAACGAACACAAATACTCGAACAATATACCAAAAAGTCAATCTACATACAATTCACTGTTCAGTTTATCGTATCCAACTGCGATTTTTGCTCCAATTTCAACTACCTTCAACTACGATTTAGGTAAATAACCTACAGACGAAACAGCACTCTAGGTTTTTAAGTTTATGGTTGGTTTTCAACTGTGGTGTAGAAAATGGAATTTCGGTAATGTGGGAACAAGAGGACCGCAGCGGAAGCAAGTGAGAACTTCCTGAGGCCATGATATCAGATAGGAACGTTGAATTATTTTAATTGTGCTAACACAACACAAAACACACAGTAAACATATAAGTTTTAACTATTTTTTCGGCATTGCATCTCGCAGGTCAACTTATGAGGCTGGCTTCTGCTTAACCGGACTATCTTGTGGATGTCTTGAGAGTAAGGGCTCCAGCCAGGGCCTATTAGTTTTAACATAAATAGTATTTCAACTATAGCATTTCCGCGTTGGTCTGCTGGTCGTCCTGCTAAGTATGAAGTTCTCTCGGGGTTCGATTCCCAGGTCGGATAGTGTTATTGGGTTTTCCATCAGGAATTTTCCCACCTTCTTGTACTATCTTGCACCGCATCGATCCGCTTAGAAGGAGAGATGGAATTTGGACTTATGCCCGGTTGAATAACAGGCTCGCCCTCTATTATGGCACTTAAACATAACTGGCGAACTATAGATAAGTATAATAAGGTATCATCATCATCAGCCTATAGCAGTCCACTGCTGGACATAGGCCTCTTCATTCGCACGCCATTCAACTCGATTTTCAGCAACTCTCATCCAGTTGCTACCAGCCACCCTGCGAAGATCGTCACTCCACCGAGCCTGAGGGCGTCCCACCTTACGTTTGCCGATTCGTGGTAATAAGGTATGCCTCTGCTAAACCCTTCTGGTATTGCGGTCATTTATACAGGGCGTAAACCCGCAAAAATTATTGCTGGGAAACGGCTTTTTTTGGGTTGAAAAATCACGTTTTACGGTAGGACTTAAAGTAACGCACTCAAAACATTGTGCTGATGGATGGATTGAATAGTAAGGGGACGTGGAGGTGTTTCAAGTAAAAATCTTACATTAAAAACATGTGTTTAAAAAAAAACTTGTGAAAAAGTTGTAACTTTAACCCCCAATATCTCCGTAACTAGAAGGTTCCCAGGTATTGTCTATAACGAAAAAATGATCGCAATGAAGGGGAGATAATAAGTGCCTTTCGGCTTCGTTAAGGGTCTTGTTACACTCTTATTCTTTGTAGGAATAAATAGGTTTACACGAATATTAAGCGTGATAACTCGTTAATAAGTCGGGGATGTCGTATAGAGACAAGTAGTTATGTTTTATGTATGTAGTACATGACAAAAGTCTGGCTCATTGGTCTAGTGCGTTGTAGTAGATTCCCAGGTCGGGCAAAATGTTATTGGGTTTTTAAATGAGGAATTTCTCAGTAGCAGCCACGGTGTCTGGATTTACGCCCGGTTGATATCAGGCAATATGCTCGCCCCTATTACATAGGGCTTAAATATAACTGGCGAAATGTGGGTGTACTATTAAGTACACCTCTGCCTAATCCTTTGAGAATTACAGGCGTGATGTTATGTTATGTAACACGACAAAACGTTCAGTTGATAACAACAAACTGTGTTGCAGTTATCGACTGAATCTGATTTCACAAAATGGGTCTAGTTTGGTGTACTGATTATCGCTGTACTGTGGTGAACGATTATGCACGCCATTGTGGATAAAAGCAACGGGTTTCTGTGTCGAGAAATTTTGTTGTTATTAAGTGTTTAATAATGTATTTTATAAGGCATCTCCTTTTCACACGCATAAATTATAATTACCAACGTGGGAAAATATTATCTGAGAAAAAGGATAACTTTAGAGTACTATAAATGTTCTTTTGTGTATAGAATGTTCTAGAGAATGATTTTTTTATGTATAGTGGTTATATTGTGGTTTTCTACGCTAGGAAGATACATAACACTGCTTTAAGTTTTCACTGTTTAAAATTAAACTCATACTGTATCAACTATCATGCCGCGATCATGGCGCTTGCAACAGCGTCGAAATATCAGTAGCTCAAAATCTATACTTAATATTATAAAGCTGAAGAGTTTGTTTGGTTGAACACGCTAATCTCAGGAACTACTGGTTTGAATTGAAAGATTCTTTTAGTGTTGGATAGTCCAATTATCAAGGAAGGCTATAGGCTATATAACATCATATAGGAGCCGAGCAAAAACAAAACAGGTCAGAAGCGGCGGGTGAAACCGCGGGGCACAGCTAGTAATTAATAATCACGGAAGATATCCTGTAAGTGAGTATGAGTTTAAGATAAATAAACATTCATCAAACATTATTAGGTATCCGTATATTTTCTCTTTTATTTCGAGAAAGAAACTAAATTCGAAAAACTCCACAGAACAGACATAGAAATACACACGGCAGCACATCAAGCTATACATAACCAGTATAACCTGACTTCGCTTTGTGTGAGCTTCCCGTATGATGAGAGATCAGCTTAATTTGGTTTGCATAGCTTGAATGGCCGCCGTGCGTAGACTAAGTACATATTATAAGCATTTATTTTTCTTGAGTATTTACAAGAGTTTCAGGAAATATGCGAAATATTTTCCCTTCAGTACAATAACATACATGAACCTGTAAAAATGCGACAAAATCAACCCTCCATAAATATGAGAGTTCAGAAAGTATATAAAAACATATTTTCATAAATGTTAGTAACGTCTTCGATATTTGACGTCCCTGTTCCTCTTTTAATGTATCATTTACACGATCAAAGTTTCTCGCCTCAAATATACACAGATTATTCACAAAGTTGTATTTTACAAGTATTTATGAAGATAGTCACAACACAAAAAGCGGTTTTTTTTTTAATCTTATGCAAAAACATTATTTTAGAAGTATCTATCGAGGTATGATTATTATTATTCGTACTTTATGGACTACTAGCTGTTCCCCCGAGTTTCGTTTCTCGTTACTTTCTTAATAATTTCAAAGGTTTTAATTTTGTTTCACGGAACCCTAAACCTTTTTCTAATATAATAGCATCCTAAGTTACTCCTTATAGCATCTCCTATCTGCCAGTTAAAATCCCGTCAAAGCCGGTCTAGTCGTTTCGGAGATGAGCCGGAACAACCAGACGGACAGACTTACAGACAAAAAAAAATCGGTTGTCTGTAAAGTCGGTTTACTGACGATAGTTGAACGTGACAACGTCATAAGAAAATACTTTTGGAATGGTTGCATTATTCAAAAAATGAATGTGCGTTGAGCAATTGTTTTATGGAACGCCTCAGAGCGAGGTAACGCCTCATTTTTTCGTGCGTGCAGCCGGCTCCATCGAATTATAAGACGTTGTCACGTCAAAATATTTGACTTAATTGACTTTAAGTACCGTACATACTTTCATATGCATTCAGTAAGTTGTTTCACGGAACCCTAAACCTTTTACTACTAATAATACTTCACTTCCTTTTAATACTTCACTTCTTATAATTATTTCAAAGGGTAGACAGTTAGTCATGGCTGTCGTTCGTAGATTTCTGACAGTCGTTACGAGAAGTCACTGAAAATCTGACATAAACTTTGGCAAGACTGGTTGCCAAAGCTGCTTGTGGTTAGTGCCTAACCTGGTGTCAGAGTTGTTATGCCGCCGTGGGCCTCTGACCAGTCACCTTCGTGGGCCATGGTGTTTAAATTACAGAAAGGCAGTCGATCAGTGTGAAAATACTTTTATTTAGTTGAATCATGGTTGTCTGGACGGCTGTCCCCAACAAAGTCCACGATGATGATATTCACAGTCCGATAAAATTGCTAAATAGAATAGAATAGAATAGCATAGCATTTATTTGCAAATATGGGTAATACATAATGCAGAGTTACCTCTGCATTTTAGCCTTTTTAGTCAAACCTCAACGCCCAATAACTTTCCTTTTAAATTGTCAACTCTTTATTCAAAATTAAATATTTTTGACTCATTGTTGGACCGCAGTTTTTTTTCTTCAATTGGTGCTTTGACTTTCATAGAAATAGACTATCTTTCGATATATTACACTCAAATTTACAATATACATAATAACAATAAGTTAACAGATTTTATCTGTGTAATGGCCATGGTGCCCATAATTAATTATGTATAAGTGAACATTTTTCCTGGCATCAAACTAGTGAGTTAAGGTCGGGTTTTTGACCTTCTCCGTTTACCCCATACATTTTTAAGAGATTTGCTTCGAAGGATTTTTCATCTAACGGTTCAGCAATTCAACCCGTCGGGACACCGAGAACCGAACGGAGTTGATCTGCTCAGCGGAATATATACCTACTTTGGAAACACGACGTGAAATTTTGTCCTTATTAACCTATTTCTTTCTTCCTAAACTTTGACGTGATTTTTTTATATTATTGGCCCAGACGAGAAACTCAAGAAATAATCTAATTTTATTTATTTAAATTACATATTAATAGCAAAATTTTTAGGTAAATATAATATTTCCTTTCCATTCTATTCAATTATAAAAGATTTTTTTATCTTCGGGAAGCTTCTCCAAGTAAATAATCTTACCTTTTTTTTCTCTCCTTTTAACAACCTATTTTTTTTATCCTGTGCACTGTTTTTTTTTGTCAACAAGTTTTCTTTTATTATTATATTCCATAATTATTTTGTTTAATCCTTATTTTATTAAATTGTTATTTCAAAAAAGTGAAGTTGGAGCCTGTTTTATTTCCATTACTCCACAATAAGTAGGTCGTAGTAGGTATACATCAGAGTTCTGCCAGTTCTGAAAATCTTCTTGTATTCGAGTTTTTGTTCCTTGCTTGAAACACGTGAACGATTTACTCGCAGGCGAGTCTAGCCTACGATTCCGATGAGTCTAGCTGAACACTCGCTTTTCGACTGTCGAGAAAACGACTCCGTGTAAATGAGCTTTAAAACGCTCGTTCTTTTTTCAAAAGCCATGTTCCTTTTTCGCGAGAAACCTGCGAGTCGTATTTTCTCCTGTTTAATTTTGCGTCAAGTGATGGTCGAGAAAATAACCTGGCGATATCTTAACCAAGTCTTTGTTCCTTGTTCAGAAGACGCGTGAAAGTGATAACCACCTGGCGAGTCCAGGTCTCGCAAGGACACTCGCCTATCTACGATCGAGAAAATCTCTTACTGTAAATGTGCTTAAAATGGCTTGTTTCTTTTTTGCGGGGAACCTGCGAGACGTATTTTCTCAGTTGTCGAGGTAGGGTAAGTTTCCGTGTGATTTAACCCGCTCCACATTTGCGTCGAGTGCAGAACACTGAATCAACGTTGGTATATTTATGAATTTTTGTGCATAAATGTTTCGGTTTCGAGTTGTTTATTTTGAAAAAACTTCCTTTGGGACTGCTGGGACGCCGTTTTTTATTTTTCTTAGCTGTTTTCATGAAAAAATGCAATTTTTTTTCAAGGAGTTTTATTTTTACAAAGAAAATAGCTCTTTAATATGTTTCTTGCAAAACGAGTTGGCAAAGGATCTTTAATAGAGGCTTGCTAATTAAATAACTGAGTAAATTCTAACTAAATAACGTTCAGTTATAAAATTTTCTCATGATTGTAAGATTTCTACTTTTTCATTTCATCTACAAATAAAATAAAAACTAAGGTTAGCCAGAAAGCCAAATCGCAAGAAGCCACTGAAACAAAGTTATCACGCCTAGACCTCATACATTCACTCGAGACTTCAATACACACAATTTTTCTAACTTCGACCACTTAGCTTTTGACAGCGCGGTTGACGCAGTTGGCGGCTGCGCTGCGTGTGGCGGGTTCGATTCCCGCACGAAACAAATATTTGTATGGCCTACAGGTAGTTGTTCCGGGTCTGGCTGTTTGTGTATGTGAGTTTATATGTTTGTAGACGCACCCACGGTACAGGAGAAATTCCTAGGGTGGGGGAAGGTTAAAAAAAAACTTAGCGGTACTGTACAATAAAATATTACGAAAATACGAGTAAATGGGGAACAGAGTTACTACGAGTTTTGTCCGTTTGCATTGGTCCACAACAGCCAACGACGAACCTACGCATGATTGTGTAATTAAGTAAGATACACAGCCACGCCATGCACGGATTCATGTCTATCGAACAAATGAACTGCCTCGTGGACTTTCTACGTGTCAGTGGACGCTCGGCTTTACTTCCTTTCACGACTTTTTTTAAGGTTCCGTACCTCAGTCAGCAAAAATGGAACCCTTACAGGATAACTTTGTTGTCCGTCTGTCATGACCCTTTTTCTAAGGAACGCGTGCCACGTGTGGAGCTATCAAGCTGAAATTAATATCAATACTCAGGTCTGCTACTCTTTGGAGCAGTGAAAAAATCTTGTTCCTGTTGACCTAGAATCATGAAATTTGACAAGAAGCAATGTCTTACAGCACATGTAAAGGAAAAAATCGGAATATGTAGTCTAATAACAAAATACCTACAAGTTTATACGGGACCCTCGGTGCGCGAGTCCAACTCTCACTTGACCGGTTTTTTTTACCTTTTCCCCTCAAAGAAATATCAAGAAAGAAAAATAAGAAATCATAAAGAATAACTCTATCCCCGTGGCGTATTAACAGTGTGCAATGCATTTTATTTAAAGCTCAGCTCGCAATGTTTCTGTGTGATTTAACCACTGGGAGCCGTTTCCGCCTGAATTTATAATATTCCCCGTCACTTCCGGTACGCGGCGTGACGTATGTTGCTTCCGGTATTGTGTTTTATTGTTATGTTGGCTTTGAGCGTTTTATAGGACGAGATAGCCAGAATGTTTTGGGGAGAATTAGAGTTAGAATGTAGAATTGTTTTCTAGCAAAATAAGACCTTCTTGCGTTGGTCTTATTTGACTGTGTGATATAATTTTTTTTTAATTCAAAGTATTTATTAGTGTGATTTTTGGTGACACAGTAGGTCTTAAATCACTTTAAAAAGATAAATAGTATTTAAGCTGTTTAATTATGCTTCCGTGGAGCCTTTTTCCGACACTCCAACATGCAAATTATAAATTAAAATCACTTTTCGTCTTTCGTGTGACTTCTTTGTTATTCTAAACTAAAATCAAAATCAAAAATCAAAATCAAAGCATTTATTTCAAATAGGCCAGTTACAGGCACTTTTGAATTGTCGAAACAAAGACAACAATAGCTATAGTCCACGTCACAAGGCATAAAAACTGTGAAAGTACTGTAGTTGCCCATTCCCTAACGTAGATCTCTATGGAGAAGAACGGGCAAGAAACTCCATGGACACTCTTTTAAATCAGAATACTTTTAGTTAAGTTACCATATCTATTTATTTTACTCCGGAAGGTGTATTCTGTATTATTCATTAATGTACAAGGTGTATACAGACCCTTCACGAAGCCGTCAACAAAGCGTTCTGTACATCAAACTAAGTATACGCAAAAACTAAGTAACTCTACGCAAATTGCTGTGAGAAGACATTTTTTTGGGAGTGAAAAATCACTAACGGGATATTTACCATGTTTACTGTTTGTTATGAGTTCCCGATATTTAAGCGCGGTGGTAGCGGTACTGAGTGCAAAAAACGAACAAGAAAGAGGGTAGACCGATTTGTCTGCTCATAAACACCCACCCGCAATAACTTCAGTTTATCCGTGATCATGGTGCTTGCAACAGCGCCGAAATATCGGGAACTCATAACAAACAGTAAACATGGTAAATATCCCGTTAGTATTATTAGTAGTGAAAAATCACGTTTTACGGTAGTACTCAATGTAACACACTCAAAACATTGATCTGATGGATACATTGAACAGTACGGGGGTCGTGGTGGTAATTTAAAGTAAAGTTATAACATTAAAAACTTGTATTTAAAAAAAATACGAAAATGTTAGGACTATGACTCCTAATATCTCCGTAACTAGAAGGTTCTCAGGTATGGTCTAGAATACTCTAGAACAAAAAAAAAATCGCCATGAAGGGTAGAACAAGTGCCTTTCGGCTGCGTTACGGGTACTTTTACACCGATTATAACCTATATGAAATAAAGAAATTTTCATATTGTTCAAGTAGCAAAAACCGCGCGAAGCGTGGGCAGGTCCCTGATTACCTACCTACTTATAAATGACATTTAGATCTCTCAACCCACCCCAGAATTGAAAACCAACCCTTCTATATTATTAACAGTTCTTCCCACTTTAACTCCACTTACTCCCACTTAAGACCCGCAACTAGTTCATATCGCCCCGTGACTCCTCAAGCCCTCACACATTCCTCCTCTCAAAGATTTATTGCCCGAAGCCGTCCGTGTCCTGAATTTCAATCTACCCCCAGTGGACCGGCTGATTAAATTTTTCAGCATGAAATATATGCCTTATAATACAACACGAAGAGCTTCTGGAATAAAATTGAATGTGACCACGGAAATATGTGGTTTGATTAAATTTTTGAGGGTATCTGGATTTCTTGGAATGGAATGGAGTTTGACGTTTTTTGGTCTTTTGTGAAAGTATTTTTCGGACCTAGAAATAAAAGAAGACATTATTTGGAACCTCAATTCAGCTTGACAAATAATTAAGTCCTGATGTGTAGTTAGTTGGTTAGTATATTTTTCTTTAAATATTAAAAAATAAAATTTAAAAAAAAATTATATAAGAAAATATTTAGTTTTAATTATTCTTTAAGTATTATTAAAACATTACAAAATAAATTGAAAGTAAAATAAAAGTGGAATTAAATTGAATAATTGCTTTTTGGTGTCTTGTTCGCAAGTGCTACTGGTGTGCTTGGAGTCCTGGGATAGAGTCCCAGGTCGGGCAATTTTTTTATTTTTATGTGGGTTTCTATTAGGAATAGTTTGTTACATGACAAGCTGCCAAAAATCTGGATCTGTGAACTGGCTAAAATAAGATTGACAGTTAGTTTAAGTAAGGCCTAAACTAACTGAAAATCAAGCTTAGGGGACAACAGTTGTGATATTATCTCTACGAGCGATAGAATCGCGGCGATATTATCGTCGTGCCACGTATTACTTTCTATACATATACTCTCGTAGGGGCCGAGCGAGACAATCACGGCGATATTATCGTATAGGAATACGTGGCACGACGATAATATCGCCGCGATTGTCTCGCTAGTGGAGACGGCCCCTTAGGTAAGCGTTGAAAACAACCTACAACTAACTAATTCAATTCGTAACCTACTAGACTAACATTTCCACCACAGCTCACAGTAAAACCAAAAAAAACCACTCAAATCCATCTAAACCGTCACATGACACCAAAGCGATTCTTTTCCGAGATAAAAATAAATGAGAAACATAAGTACGTCGAACTGGAAACAAAAATAATAAATTCGCCGTAGCTTTGAGTGCTTTACTGTTCAGCCACTCGCTGGAGTACGCAGCGACATTTTAATGATGCAACTCTGTGGGCTAGGGGGCTTAGAATGTACAGAAGTTGCTGGCAGCTGTGGATTGTAACATAGAAGTGAGTGGAATAGATAGAATAGTCTTTATTATGTTCACCATAACAGTTACAAGTAAAAAAGTAGACATGATAAATACGATGATACAAATAATAATCAATCAATTAAATGCTCCAAAGGGTTACATAATGACGAAGTAGGTATAGCTTCCTGTAATAGGGATGTTTCCTGTGTAAAAAAAATATGATTCTATTTAGTCCGTCATCGTCAGTTAGATTATCGAAAAATATTGGATAAATATATTTTTGTTTTATCAAATCAATAAAACATGACGATGATAAAACGCATCAAAGATCACGTGTGTACACTCGTGATCTTTGATGCGTACTTCAGTAAGTATGACGTCACATGAGTTTTCGACGCACTCCTCTTCGTTTTTGGTTTCCTTAAAAAAAGAAAAAATACGTGTCCAATATTTTTTGGAAATCTATCTGACGGACTAATTAGATTTTTCAGGAAACATCCCTATTCCGTCAGTAATTATGAATAACTGTTGACGGGTCTTTAGTCTAGTGGTCGCTAGCGCGACTGTTAAGCATGAGGTCCTGGGTTCGATTCCCAAGTCGAGCAAAATGTTATTAGGTTTTCCATCAGCAATGTCTCAGTAGCGGCCACGGAGTCTGGATTTGTGTCCAGTTGATGGCAATAGGCTCGCCGTCTATTACATGGGACTGAAAAATAGCTGACGAAATGTGGGTGTACTATTAGCTACACCTCTGCCCAACCTTTCGGGGATTAAAGGCGTGATGTTATGTGGTCGCAAGCGCGACTGCACTATACTTGACTATCTCGTTGGTCATAAACGTAGGTGGACTATAAATTTTAATGTTAGTTGGAGTAGAACAGAATTCGATTTAACCATTTTTAAGTCACTAATACATGCACTACTTTTCTCCGCTGTTGTTAACAAGAGGAAATAAGTCCACTTTAATCATTTTCCATGTCCCAGTTTAGCCCAGTCTAAACCTGTCCAAGTCTATACCGCTCTCAAAAGGCCGCAAGTCCTGCAGGACAGTAGGGGCTCTCCACACGAGCGACGCGCCGTGCCGCGACATTTTAATGAAGCACCAGTGTAGCTCACTTGAGCCCTTTCATACTGCTAGCTTATACGCACGTGATGGCATAGCCTTATATTTATGAGAATATCCGACCAAATTAATAACAATATAATGTAGCAACGTCGGCTGTCAAATGTGAAATGACATTGACGTATGGCGACGTTGCATTTCAAGAATATTGTAAGTTAATTATCATCGTAAAATAATATCTTGGGAACAGAAAGGTTCTAATTTCAAATAAACCTAATATACATTTTCCCAAAGATATTTTATAGCCCGATGAATTTTATAGAATTAGTTTCCATTGTGGCTTAAAAGGCTTGGTTTCAAAACGAAAGATAGTTGTGATATTTGAATAATCAAGTTAAATGTTTATTTACTTTATATTGCTAATAAATCAATTGGTAATAATTAAATGATATTTATATGTTTCCTAGATCTTATCTTGCAATTTCAATATATCTAGTTGTTTTAATCAATTCTCTGAACTATCAGTTGATGTTCATATTTTATCCGATTAAACATAAATATTACAAATAAATACATACTAGATTGCTAAATTATGTAATGACGTTTTAAAATAGTTCCCTTACACAGGATTTGTTAATTATTATGTACGTTATTAGTTATTTAGATATAACGTATGACCATTTGCCATTGGTTTATTATGGCGGCCATCTTTGAAGAGTATGATTATGATTATGATTTGACGGGTATAAAAATAGATGTTACCGCCAATTCGGGGGCTTTATGCTGTAAGTACTCTAAGGGTTATGACATACCCTGAGTGTTATATTGTGTGTGCTATATGTATAGTATTACGTTTGAAAGTGACATAGTAATGGAGATACCAAATGTGTAAAGCTGGAACCTATTTGGATTACAACGTTTATGTAAGTTATTTGATATTATACTATGAATATTACTGATAACTATGTGCTAGAAATATGTGTTATAATAATTTGGCTTATATTGCTTATTGTTTAACTACACTGATAAATTAATATAACTTGAGGATGGTCCAGGACCACGTAACGTTGTCCTGGTATAATATTTTAAAAGATGTTACCGTGGAGTTTCTTGTCCATTCTTCTCCACGAAGACCTAGGTTTGCGAATGGACATAGCTTGATAGGTAATTGACGTTGCCTATAAATATCTGACAAGCCTAACCGAAATAAATGAATAGTCTTGTCTCTCTGTGCTTTTCTTGATAAAAACCCTTTTCCCTACACACCTTTTTAGAGATACTTAAGACACAGTAAATGACAAGTAACCATTCTGACACTCAAAGCTTGATAATCTGTGGATATTAATACATATATACATGTAGATTTACATCCATTTTCTAACACACGCCTGTCGCATGGGACCCCAGTAGCTGGCGAAAAAAAATTGCGTGAATGTTGAAAAGCATGGTTAAATGTTGTGATAACACAACTTAATCTGCTTAAGTATACCTTTGTAGCTTTTAGGGAATTACAATTATTATCAAACGGATGGATGGTCACCCATCCACAGACCGACCTCGGCAAGCATAATAGTATGTGTGAATTCAATTCACAGTGAAATATAAGCAATTGTTAAAATCCAAAATTGGACCTTTACATTCACACAAAAAAAACCCCGTTTTCGATCAACAACTTATTCAAACCAAAAGATTTAATTTTTCAGTAAAAATTTGAACAACTTTGTATCCCTATAACATTACTTTAGAACAACTGTATCTCCTACAATAAAATCTTGATTGCCGCTCACTACAATACAGTACTATACGGAATACATTTTAGTTACATCATCTGTTTACGAGCTGAAACTATGTGAGAATTCTCCGTTACGAATCAACATAGCATCAAATAGAACTATGTACAGGCAGCGAAATAAATAAGTATTCAGGCATGCAGGTCAGGTGATGTGCTGAACAGGTGGACACAGTTGTTCGTTGGAGCTCTCATAGTACTAACTTGAAAACACGTCTCTTTTCATCGAGCGTTGACCTGCTAAAGGATTTGTGGTAGCCAAACTTGAACTATGTTATGAGTTTATGTCACAAGTTGTTTGTTAACTGCTCTGGGTGTTTAAAAGTTATATCGCACGTAAAAATAAGATGTACTCAAATTTTATAGTCATAAAAGGATAATAATATACTCTATGTGCATAAAAAGCACCTATGTGAACATCGGGTGAACGAAATTAAAACATGATAATGGCTGGAGAGTGATAATGCAGTAGTGCACTGTCTTGTTTGAAGTAGCAGCAGTAGCAGCAGCAGCAGCAGTCAACAGCAGTGCAGCAGTTTTCCTCTCGTTGCCCAACACATATCTTAACAATCATTGCCTTTGTAATGCACAAATGTTTTCTTGCATGCACAGCTAACTATTTTGTCGACTGTACTCGAGAACTACTGACCCGGTGAAGACAAAGTATGTGCTCAGACGGTATTACGGAGATGTGAGCACTACGTACACTGGTGTCTAAAATACTTTACACTCAGTTAAATTCTCAAGAGAATTTTTCAGGACACTTTTATCTCTATTTTTCTTTTACTTAATTAAACATACTGTAATAACTTTTTAAGTTTACCTCGAACGTCACTGACATCAGTGATGGAAAACATCGTGAGGAATTTTGGTGTTATAAGATAAGCTTGAAACTGCCAATCCACCTTAAGCAAGCGAGGTGATATCTTCTCTGTTTGGGAAGAGACTTTTCTTGCAATGAGACAGCAATGGGCTGGGATTAACAACATGTTCAGTTACGTAATATATTATCATTTGCAAAAAAAAAATGAGACAAATTAAAATTTACAAAAGTATACGTGTCGAATTAAGAGCCTCCTCCTTTTTTTTCGTCGGTTAAAAAACAAATCAGGATTTGTTTTTACAAATTAATATTCTATTTAAATTGGTTAAATATTTGTTATTTTGTTTTGTGTTTGTTTATAATTGTTTCTTCTAAAAAATATCTGTCGTGTTCGACTGCATGTTTTAGACATGACTGTACCTATAAAATAAACTATGTATGATATGGAAATAATTCTACAACAATCACTAAAAAAGTTGGAAAAAGGACTATTTTACTAACTCTTTTTGGGCCTTTTTATGCTAAGTTATAAATTTACTTTTTCGAGAATTTCGTGAGCCACACTGTCTCACTTGGCGACATTTTCATAACATTGAGCGATGTATTATTTGAAATTCTTCTCTGTAAAATACGAAACACGTGTGATAGCTCGTGTATTCATAATCTGATATTGTATGGAATAGCACGTGTAAAAGAATTAGAACTCGTGTCTTTGTTTCAACACTTTATTGCAAAAAGAGTCTTCCCTCGGTCTAACAATGTGTAGCTAACCAGTCGTTCATTCATCATTAGCATTACCTACCTATTTATGTCCCCCCATACTTAAGTACAAATGCTGTATCCATAATAATATTGTAACACCAAATGATTTGAAAAGAGTAACCATGGAGTTTCTTGCCGGTTCTTCTCCATAGGAAACGACCAACCGAACCGTGCACCATTTCGTCGACGTTTTATAAGTGCCCATCGAGGCCTATGTGAAATAAAATATTTTGATTTTTATTTTTAAGCAACGTTTATAAGAAGACGTGAAAAATAACTTTATGTTTCGTCCCAGCTGTCATTCAAAGATCTGTGACAGTCGCTACGGATACTCAAGCAGTATTGTATTACCCTTTTACTGGGTTGTGGAGGGCTATTTGGGGCTCATCATCATCACCCACAGCCGAAACTCACCCACTGCTAGGTATAAGCACGCTAGGTTGCTAGGTTGACCACAATGCGAAAAAGATGCGCTTCCCTGGTGCGCCGGGTGTGGGCCAGCCCCAATATTATACTGCAGTGTGTTGCGAGCAGACTGGACTGTTTGTGTGTGAATCGTTGCTGCAAGCTTTCTACATCGGTGTTGGGCTTGTAGCAGGGATTCTCATAAATATGTAAGGCAGTGTTAAGTTAAGTGTGTAGGTTAAGTTTACTAACATAGTTGTAAGGAAATAGTGTTACTAACATTGTGAGTCCTGTTATTTGTGGATTAAATATAAATAGGCCTCTCTTTGTTTGTGCCATTCTCCACGTTCCTGTTCCAGCCTCATCCAGGTTTTTCCCGCGATGGCAACTATGTCGTCTGGCAGTCAGCCTAAGTTAAATATTGATGGCCAGCTGCATCTAGTTAGAATGGAAACCGATCCCAATACAGTTGGGCAAATGTTACGCAGATTATAAGGTGGTAAGAAGACGTATTAAAGGGATTTTTACAAGACTTTTTTAGTCTCGTTTATGAAGATTTTTTTTTTAAAGTACCCCTACGCGTTTATCTTGCCCTCCAACACACGCCGAAGTTTTAACCACAAACGAAAACAAGGTAATTTACCGAACAATATTAATATAACACGGCGTCACAAGCAACAAAATACCAATAAGCACTGGTTCCTTAAAGTGAGGAGGAGAGAGTTAGTAGGTGATGTCGTTTACTTTCCTACTAATTATAAATGTGAAAGTTTGTATGTTTGTCACTCAATTACGCTAAAATGGCTGAACGGATTTGGGTGTGTAACACAAAGATAGTTTAAAACCTGAATTAACACGCTTTTTATACCGGTTGTACGATCCCGTGGGACAATTACCGAACTACACGCGGGCGAAGCCGCGAGCTTAAGCTAGTGTTTTTTTTTAATACTAATTAGGCTTGCGTTTGGCCGCAACTCGCCTGATGTGAAGCGATGACGCGGCCTGGGATGGAGCACGCTTGCCTAGAAAAAACCGATTCACTAGAACTTTGAAGAGATCTAAATTATAATGATCGGGAAACAGAGAAGCCGGGAGTGAATTCCACTGTGTGTAAACTTTAGCCTTATTCAGTTTTTTATGTCAAGAAACTCTACTCTGTCAAAAAGAAGATCTTTCTAACCTATGGAATATAATAGAATAGAAATAGCATAATAGAATAGAATATAGTAGAACAGAAAAGAACAGAACAGAACATAACATAACATAACAGAACAGGATAGAATAGAACAGAACACAACAGAACAGACCAGACCAAAACAAAACAGAACAGAACAGACCAGAACAGAACAGGACAGGACAGGACAGGACAGGATAGGATAGAATAGAACAGAATAAAACAGAAGAATAGAACAGAATAGAACAGAAATGAACAGAATAGAACATAATAGAACAGAATAGAACAGAATAGAACAGAATAGAACAGAATAGAACAGAATAGAACAGAATAGAACAGAATAGAACAGAATAGAACAGAATAGAACAGAATAGAACAGAATAGAACAGAATAGAACAGAATAGAACAGAATAGAACAGAATAGAACAGAATAGAACAGAATAGAACAGAATAGAACAGAATAGAACAGAATAGAACAGAATAGAACAGAATAGAACAGAATAGAACAGAATAGAACAGAATAGAACAGAATAGAACAGAATAGAACAGAATAGAACAGAATAGAACAGAATAGAACAGAATAGAACAGAATAGAACAGGATAGAACAGGATAGAACAGGATAGAACAGGATAGAACAGGATAGAACAGAATAGAACAGAATAGAACATAATAGAATAGGATGAAATATGATATAATGAATAGAATAGAAATACCAGAATATAATAGGATAGAACAGAATAGAATAGAATAGAATAGAATAGAATAGAATAGAATAGAATAGAATAGAATAGAATAGAATAGAATAGAATAGAATAGAATAGAATAGAATAGAATAGAATAGAATAGAATAGAATAGAATAGAATAGAATAGAATAGAATAGAATAGAATATCTATTCTTTATTGTGCACTCCATACAAGTAGCCTTATCTTTCCCGCCCAAGTTTTCCCGTTTTACCACAAACATTTACCAAACAATATTAATATTACACGGTGTCTAACGAGCAACAAAATACCAATAAGCGATGGTTCCTTTAAGCGAGATCGTTTATTTGGCTCATTACGATACGGCGAAGCCGACGCCCGACGCCGCAACGATTTATTATTGTTTGCTTACTAAATTAATTTCTTCAATTCCGGGGGCTGGTACCAACGGGACGACACGAAGATATAGGGAAGATAGATGGGACAAGGAAGTGAGAAATGTCATCATCTGCCTAGCCTTTTCCCGACTATGTTGGGGCTGGCTTCCAGTCTAACCGGATCCAGTTGAATACCAGAATTTTACATGGGGCGACTGCCTATTTGACCTCCACAACCCTGTTAGTATTGGGTAATACGATACCCCTTGTTAAAACGGGTTGTCAGACATTCGGGCCACTGATTACCTGTAACGATTGTCAAAGATCTATAAGTGATAGCCGGGACCAACGGATTAACGTGCTTTCTGAGGTACGGAGGAAACTCGTATGTAATGGGTGGTCACCCATCCACGGACCAACCTAGGCAAGCGCGGTTTAACCTAAAGATCGCCCCGAGAAGCTGTTATTATTTAGCCACGAGCTCCTCACAGTGGGAAATTTATGGAAACAAAAACTAAACTAAAGTTGTCATACTATTTTGTTTTGGTGGTAGTGATTTTTTTAATGAACTCGCCACTCCTACAAAGTTGGAAATGAGGTCTGATAGCAGTATCAGACCTCATTTCATTTCATTTTCAGGTTGTACTACAGTCACACCCGGTATAATTCAACTTATAATGGGTGTTTTGTACCATTAACGAAACTGAAAATTTAAGAACTTGGTCTCTCCGTCATTGCGATATTTTTTTTTTGTTGTGAACCATACCTGAGAACCTTTTAGTTACAGAGATATTGTGGGTCAAAGTACCAACTTTATCACAACTATTTTTTTTAATTACAATTTTTTAATGTTAACTGTACTTTAAAAACCTCCATGACTACTATTCAATGCATCCATCAGCACAATATTTTGAGTAGGTTACATTGAGTCTTACCGCAAACCGTGATTTTTTTACCCAAAAAAAAGTCGCTTCCCAGCAATACTTTATGCGTAGAGGTACTTAAAATTTTATGTTCAGAATGCTTCTTTGGCGGCTTCGTGAAGGGTCCGTTTACACCTTATGTAAAATGACATTTTTCAGCTTTGTCTGCAGACAAAGCATCTTCGTCAACCGAATAAGAAGTATCACTGTCTCCCAAGACCATTTACAGATCAATTATTAGTAGGAGGCCGCCCCGTTTTATTTTTTTCTCAGTGTAAACAGTGCATTGCTACTGCTTCATGCATTTGAGCATAGACAGGAACTCGGTGCACCGACGACCTGGTGGGAATAGCGGGGTTAGGAAACCGAAGACAGAGCCTAGTGGGTATTTGAAAAGCCATACGCTAAGTGTTACGAGTATGTGGATACGGCTTAAAGAAGAATGCAAGCACGCAAGCAATCATAGCCTCGTGGTGTGACCTTCGCACTGCCAAGTCATAGGTCTCAAGTGCGAGCCCAAGACACACTCCTCTGATTTTTCGAATTCATATGCGTATTGTATAATTATCACTTGCTTCGGTGGAGGAAAACATCGCGAGGGAACCAACATGCCTGAGAGACATTTCTCAACGGCATGTAAAACTAGGTCAGAGGCCCATGGGTGGCATAAAAAATTCGACACCAGGTTAGCCCTAACCACATGTTCAAGATAAAGAAGAAGCAAGCAAGAACGCTCATTGAGCGCTTTCTAGTCTTCTCCACATCCGTGTAAACAACGAACGCAACTTAATATTTGCATAATCTCTTTGATTTGCAAAATAATAAACCGGTAGAATTTGTGCTTTTAATAATGTGCCGTAATATTGTGTAATAAAGGGTTTCCGTGAGTCAGGAGCTTAATCTGCTGTTATTGTAGAATTCTGAACGCTTTTCTGAAGATTTTGCGAAAAGTAAACTTCACTTGGTGAAGTTAAAGCTGCTTAGAGCGCAAGATAAACATTAATTATGTTTTCTTAATTGTATTGGCTTCTTAGTATAAGCTGAGGAACGCTTACTAAGAAGTCTGTGTTTCAGGATTCCATGTATAGCCCTCGTTGACCTGGTTGTATCAAGAGCGACTTGTCTCGATCCTGGAATCTGGTTTATACTAGCTGGAATTTCTCAATATTAAGGAGCTCATGGCTAAATAATAACAGCCGCTCGGATCGATCTTTAGGTCAAGCCGTGCTTGCCTAGGTTGGTCTGTGGATGGGTGACCACCCATTACGTACCGAGTTTCCTCCGTGCTTCAGAAAGCACGTTAAGCCGTTGGTTCTGGCTGTCATTTGTAGATATTTGACAGTCGCTACAGAAGTCAGTGGCCCGAAAAATTTGACAACCAGTCTTACCAAGGGGTATAGTTTATCTAGTACTAACTGGGTTGTGGAGGTCAGATAGGCAGTCACTCCATGTAAAATACTGGTACTCAGCTGCATCTGGTTAGACTGGAAGCCGATCCTAACATGGTTGGGAAAAGGCTAGGCCGATGACGATGAAGTTGATGGGCATGGACTTGCCAACTTTAAGGTGCGTGAGACTAATACAATAACAGTGCATTGTTAAATCTCATTATTATCGTGAGATTACACTATGGAACGCAAATAAAGATTATTATGAAAACACTTAAATATCAAAATACCAAGAGATGTGAACTTACAGAGAAGGTAGTGTGACTCAGCTATGAGAACATAATAGGCTGACTATACTGGGTACTGCTAGTCTACGTCGTCTCAATGCTGGGCAAAAGACTTCCAGTTCTTTTGATCCACGGCTGATAATACATACATACATAACATTACGCCTGCAATCCCCGAGGGGTTAGGCAGATGTGTACTTTAGAGAGAACTTTACTTTTGGGAGAGGTGTGTTTCACTTTTCGCCAGGTATATTAGGGGCGAGCCTATTGCCATCAACCAGGCACAAATCTAGACTACGTGACTGCTGCTAGAAATTCCTGATGGAAAAAGCTAATAACATTTTGCCCTATCTGAAAATCGAACCCAGGACCTTACGCTCAGCAGTCGCGCTTGCGACCAGTACACCAAGGAGGCAGCGCAGTATTCTGCTACAGCTGCTACGGCTGCAGTTTATGCTTTAACATAATCAGGTGCAGTGTATGTGAACTACATCCCTACCTATCCTTTCGAAGAATAATAAGCGTGATGTTGTTGTATGCAGTTCAACTCGACCCACAAAACCAACGCTACATTTCCTGCATAAATTAAAACTAGCAGAAACAATCCTTGCATCCAATATATCGAGCTAAAACAGAATTTAGACCGTTTAGTTTAAATTCGCCATGTTTGGAAAACGGAACGTAATTTAGTAGAAAACTTCTAAAGCACCAACTGGACGTAGCTGGAGCTGGTTGTGTTTTGTTTACGTTACCTTATTTAGCTCGAATTTGTGTAGGACATGTGATGGTGAATTGGGATGATTTGATAAGCGAAATTCTATATATTTTTAAACGAGTATATGTATGTCGGATCCGGGCATCAGTACGGACATAAAATGAATCTCAAGTGCGCTGGTGGTGACGTCATGCAACCTACCTACAAGTCTAATCACACCACCACAGCGTGCTTCTACAGAGCCTAGATGTTTACAGCTCGAGGCGAGGACGATATCAATGTCTGATCGCAGAGGAGTTGAGACGTCTTGGAACTGTATCCGATTCATTGTAACCCGTGTTACTATGTTAATTTGTAATCTCAAGTAATTCGTTAATTTTGCTAGAAACAGTGTATCGCACCCAGTGTGTTTTCATAGCACGAAATCCATCGTCTGCCCACATGATGTACGAGCCTCACGGAATAAATCCTGACATATCCAACATGTATGTATTTTTTAATTATTTTTGCAAAGTCTATGCTTAGGAATGATCTCTATTAGCAGGAATGTTGTCCCTGTATATGCTACCAGCATCCATAATCAAATTGGGAAAGATAACATAACATCACGCCTAAAATCCCCGAAGGGTTAGGCAAAGGTGAACCTAATGCCTGTACCTAGAATTGAATTATTCAGACGTAATTGTAAATTTATCACTGAGCTTCCGTACAAAAAATTCTGCAAAGTTCTGAAAAAATGGCTTATTTCACATAGCTTTTATTCCATAGCGGAATTTCTCAAAAAATCTAATTGCCACTCATATCACTACCGAATTGCATTGTAAAGAATTACCTACATTATATGATGTTGTGTTTGTATATTTTAACAATTTTATTACGCTAAGAATTTGTTGTATGTTTAAAATACTTTAATATGTTAACATTATTCGTTTTTAGTATTTAACAGTCTAACTAACCTGTTCTACATAAATAAATACTTTATTTAGTTAGTTACCTACCTAATTTAATATTTGTGTTTAATAATATCTGCATGCTATTTTTATGGCGAAATGTGTTATTGCACTTCATGTCATTTTTACCATCTTTTGTACCACATTTACAGCAAATAAATAATTTTGACTTTTTGACTTTGACTAATAGTACACCCATAATTTACCAGTTATGTTTGAATCCAGGACCTCTGGTTCAGAAGTTGAACTAGACCAAAGAGGCAGTCTATACTGGGATAGATAGATAGATAGATATAGTATTTTTAATCGTTAATGAAATAATAGACTCTGAAATTCTCAATGTTTTCTTGTTATCTCATAGATTTTATCTTAATGGGCGCAGTATCAAAATTAATTCTCAAGTTATATTTAACGCCAATCACCAAATTAAAAACGCCTTTAACAGCCACTGTGAGGCAGTTGATGAAAGAAGTTAACAGGGGGTAGGGTAAGAGGGTGCGGGGAGAGGGGGTGCTGGCGTCGATAGCGAACCAAACTGTAAAACAATCAAGACACCACGAACGCTCACGGCGTTTTGCACGGAGCTACGGTGTGGGGCTTGAAAAACTGCGGGAAGTAGTTTGAAAACTGTCTTAAGTCTATTGACGTTGGCATATATAATAGTATTTTGGCTGCCTCCTTGTCCAGGACAGCCAAAAAACTATACAAAATTGTAAACGCGTAGATAGACATAGAATGCCCCTATGAGGGTGGCATGGTAATACATGATAAAACCCTCTATAGACAAATAAAGAAAAAAAAAGGTGTATTTATGTATACTAATATATTAATCCAACTCTAAAAATTCTTTCATTGGCAGAACGCTACATTATTCGTGGGTGCTATAGGCTATAAATTATATTTATATTATGCTTAATAGTCGAGCTATCACAATTTTGGCGTACGAAGTCGCGGGCGCAGTGCTAGTGGTTACATCAACTTAACATCTGAAGGTTTTTCGCAGAGAAGAGGTTGCATAGAGTGCATAGTACCCCTCATTTCGCCAGTTAAGTACCCGTCAATTCCATGGGAAATGAGGGGAGCCTTCATTGTACTAAACTTTCACAAATTCGGAATCTGGTCTACTACTCAACAATTCGTAATGTAACAAATACTGCCTCACCTGATGATATCCTACTTCTAACTTACTTTAAACTCGGAATTGCTACTACCCTTTTCCAAAATGTACTTCAAAATTGCAACAGTAACTATAAATTAGAATCTCCAATGGAATTCCTTTCAAAACAAAAAACAATCAAACCTCATTTCTCCTAGCCCCACATACCGTTGAACCACGCCGACACCGCTCATATTAACTCCGGACAGGCAATGATAGCCGACAATTTGTTATCGCGTTGTATTGCAAAGAAACGAAGAAAACTATGAGCTGCACTGAGCCGCAATTATATATTGTTACTCACAAATGAAAGGGATCGTGCTCAAGCTGGGTGTTCATAGGTGAAACGAATCTTTTTTAGTATGTGGGTTTTATCACATCGCCGCGCCGAGTTTACTACCAGACAGCAGCTAAATAATTACATACAGCTACATCGGTCAATGCTCAAGGTTAAGCAGCGCTTGCCAAGGTCAGTCCGTGGATGGGTGACAATCCATAACATATTATCTAGTTTCCTCCGTTCCTCGGAAAGCCCGTTAAACCGTTGGTCCCGGCTGTCATTTGTAGATATTTGTCAGTCGTTAAAGGTAATCAGTGGCCCGAAAGTTTGACAACCAGTCTTACAAGTGGTATCGTATTACCCAGTACTAACAGGGATGTGGTCAGATAGGCTGGTAGTGAAATATATATGTGAAATATCCCTAGACGGTATTGATGTGTGTATGTTAGGGTCGGCTTCTCAGATGCAGCTGAATACGGGTATTTTACATGAAGCAACTGGCTATCTGAGCTGTTGTTGACCCGGCAGTGTGTTGTATGGCGGTGTCCTGGCGCAGTTGCTGGAGGAGTACCTGACGGAGGCGGGGCTGCACGCGCTGGAGGCGGGAGACGCCGCGGCCGCCGCCACCGCCGCCGCCGCCGTGGCGCCCAATCCATGTAGAATACTGGTATTCAGCTGAATCCGGTTAGTCTGGAAGCCGACCCCAACATAGTTGGGAAAAGACTAACCAGATGATGATGAGACTTCGCAGATTGGTGTGCCACCAAAGAGACAAAATACTGGCTCATAATGTGAAAAAAAAAGAGAAAAACTACAATAATGGAACGCTTTATAATTAGTATAAAGCGTTCTATAATTGTAGTTTTACTGTCATAAAGTAGATGCGAAAATACTTTGTCAGAAGAAGAGGCTTTGCACTTGCAAAAGTTGAAACTGTTAAATTTGAGTGATTATCAAGCGCGTTGAACTCTTCAAAAATCTTATTTAACCTTTCAAATCCCAACAGAAATAAATCAAGTTAAATAATCTGATACAACAAATAATATAACGCCACAGTGATAACTCTGCCTAAAGCAACTTCAACTAAAATATTGGGCAAATGGCGATCCTAATTCAGTACCCTGAAACAATAGATTTATGGTCTTCTTTGTCCTCGCTAGCGAAGTGACCTTCATTGTGCTGACTGGCTGTTTTTCAGCATGAATATTAAATGTCATCTCGACTACCATTCTCTATTATATAATAAATATGAATATTCTTTTGTACCTCCATAATAGATTGCCAACAGACAGACCGATGGAATGAAAAGTTATTACCACCTTTTGCGTTGTCCACCAAAGTTGAACTGTCTCAATTACTTATTCGGACATCGCCTGTTTCATTCATAAAATTATTAATTCCTCTATAACTACATAATAACACCACAAAACGCCTGTAATCCCCGAAGGGTTAGGCAGAGGTTCTAATAGGTCCCATGTTATAGGAAACGACAGTGGCGTGCCTAGGGTCCAAACTAGGTAGTAGGTTATAAGGGCAAGTCAAGCTTGTAAGCCAAACTTATACTGTCACTTACGGGATATCTTCCGTGATGTTTCATTATTTTGAGCTCCCGATATTTCGACGCTGTGGCAAGCGCCATGATCGCGGGTTGACTGGAGAATGCGGGTAGATGGAAAATAAATTGATAAAAGCAGAAAAATCTGTCTACCCTTTTTCTTTTTCTTTTGCTACGCGCACTACTGGAGCTCAACACTGACAAAACGCACTCACAGTATCACCAGGTTTTGTGAAGCTCGTAAGCTTGTTTGAAATTACCGCCACTAGGAGCAAGCCTATTGCCATCAAGCGGTTACAAGTCCAGATACGGTCTGCTACAGCTAATTCGAAGACCCAACCCTTTGCCCCACCTAGGCATATCAAATCAAGGCCTCTGTTCAGCATTTCGCCGACGCCGTCTTCTATAACTATCACCCGGCTTAATTATCCTCTGTGAAATGAACACTTTATCCAACAACTAGCGACGCGCCCCGGCTTCGCATGGATGCAATATACATATAAACCTTCCTCTTGAATCACTCTATCTATTACTGAAAACTTCATTCAAATCCGTTGCGTAGTTTAAAAGATCTAAGCGTACAAACAGCGATAGCGATTTTGTTTTATACTGAAGAGAAGAAATGCATAAGAAATAAAGACTAATCTGAGTCAAAAAATTATGCTCAACTCAAAATTCATAAACCTAGAATCGACAACCTACATGTTCAAATAAAAACAACGTCTTCATACACACGATCTTCCCTACTTCTTATTCCAAATCTTTTCCGTACAAAAAAAAACTTCACTTCATAAAATCAGGTGAACAATATATGCAAAAAGGGAAAACAACGGAAAACCATTTTCCTAACACAATTTACACTCAACGTAGAGTTTTTTTTTTTTATTAAAACCCCAGGCGAGCCGTAAAGACAAGGGGGGTGAAGAAAATTTATTCATTTCGAGACATAATTCTGAGCATATTTTAATAAAAATGTTACTTGAGCACCGGTAGAGAGTTCGAGAATTTGAATTCTGATGTTGCAATTCCCTATTTCATTTCGGCTGCCATCGGTAATGTTCGGGATGTGTGTGTCCACATTCCGGGATAGATTTTGATTTTTAATTCTAGGTATTGGTACACTGCAGTAGCGAAGGGTCAATTTTTGTAAGAGGTAAGCCGGAGTATAATAATCTAGATATCTTTAATGTGATTTTATTATTTGTCTATAAAAAACTGACTGCCAGTTTTCAAAGGGAAGCCGGTAGTAAACGAGTTGTATGGAACCTTCGCCACTGGTACACTGCGTGCTTCACTAGTCTGTGGTCACAATTTTTTAATGTTTTGAAAGCTTTAGCTGTTAATTAGTGACGTGATAGCAAATGAATTTGCTATCATCATAAGAACTCAAATTATATATTAGGCAAATTATGTAGTTAGATACTTACTTATGATTTTATTTAAATGCTTCAACATTTATTTTAATATTTTATATTCCCATCAAACCTAATGAATATATGTAAAAAAAATCATCCCGAACATACGGGGGCCTATTTATTTAATCACATTTAAAACTTCTGCGCATTTGCCACTCCCGCAAAAACATCAAAAAACCTCCTAAGAAAATGAGATTTTAAAAGTAAAAAGACGCACACAGCCTAAAAAGATCGCATCACATTACAGTATATCAGGTTGCGGACAGCGGGAACATTAAAATGCAAAGAGTGACTTAACTCGATAGTATCTCTCAAGGAATTGGATAAATCTTAGCGAGCATTTTATTTACTTACAGAAGGCGAGAGAATGTTCTTTTAATTTTTTTTTAAATGCGCGGTGTTTGTCTTCTACCGATTTTTTTTTAAATCCTTGAATAGACTTTTTTTTAAATATCTTTTCGCACCGTCTCGCGTCTGTCTGCTTGCAAACGGCATGCTAACCTAACATTATAAAAACCTACCAAAAAAAGGAAAAAAATAAGAAAAAAAATAAGATTTGAATTTGGAATGTCAACGAAAATTTGTAGTAAAACTTTTACCAAAGAGTTTTCACTTCCTATGAAGTGAAAAGGGAAGTATCGTATTACTCGTTACTAACTGGGTTGTGGAGGTCCAATAGGCAGTCGATCCATGTAAAATCCTAGTACTCAGCTGCATCCGGTTAGATTGGAAGTCGACCCCAACATAGTTGGAAAAAGGCTAAGCAGATGATGACTATAGTAATATTATAAATGCGATTTTACCTAAGCTAGGCATCAACGTCAATGGCGAGTACATCTCTCACCTTCGGTTTGCCGACGATATAGTGGTCATGGCTGAGACCATGGAGGACCTCAGTACAATGCTCGATGACCTCAGTAGAGCTTCCGAAAGAGTAGGTCTTAAAATGAACATGGACAAAACCAAAGTCATGTTGAATGCCCATGTAACACCCACTCCTATCAAGATCGGAGACTCTACACTCGAAGTTGTAGACGATTATGTCTACCTGGGACAAACGGTCCAGTTAGGTAGGTCCAACTTCGAGAAAGAGGTCAATCGTCGAATCCGACTCGGCTGGGCAGCGTTCGGGAAGTTGCGTGGTATCTTCTCGTCCAACTTACCGCAGTGTCTCAAGACGAAAGTCTATGACCAGTGTGTGTTGCCAGTGATTACATACGGGACCGAAACGTGGTCGCTCACAATGGGCCTCATCAGAAGGCTTAAAGTCACCCAAAGGGCAATGGAGAGGGCTATGCTCGGTGTTTCGTTGCGTGATCAAATCAGAAATGAGGAGATCCGCAAGAGAACCAAGGTTACCGACGTTGCCCGAAGAATAGCCAAACTTAAGTGGCAGTGGGCAGGGCACATTGCTCGCAGAACGGATGGCCGCTGGGGCCGAAAAGTTCTGGAGTGGCGACCGCGAACCGGAAGACGCTGCGTTGGAAGGCCTCCCACCAGGTGGACCGATGACCTTGTAAAGGTTGCAGGGATCCACTGGATGCGAGACGCACGGGACCGGTCAATGTGGCGACACTTGGGGGAGGCCTATGTCCAGCAGTGGACGTCTTTTGGCTGAAATGATGATGATGATGATGATGATGATTTTACCTATGTCTATCTGTTACCTAATGTCAAAAAAGGGAAGAATCCTGTAGTGTTTGTGATCTATAATCTAGTCAATAAACATGACGTTGTCTCGGGCACACGGGTGGTGGGGTGGTCAGTCACGTGAGAGCCACAGGCGAGAACGGACGTCTACTTGCCTACTGGTGTGGTAACGAGCCAATCGACGTACCTTTTGTGACGCGGAGTACTACATGTGGCGACGAGATAAAAGGTTAGTGGTAAAAAGAAAATAATTTTGGAAAAAAGGGGTGAGGAAGGTTGAATAAGTGGGTACTTTAGGAATTGGAAGTGTGATTGATTGCTAAATTACCGGAGGGTCACAAATACCAATGTTTTGGGCGTTAAATTTATAGAATATAACTATATACGCTGTAAAATATATCATATGGATTACTACGTGTCCCCTTTGGCCGTTAGTACAATTCGTTTTAAGTTTTTACTTCGTCCCTTATCTCCAAAAGTATTGGCATACAATGGGTATTCAAGCTTGTGTTCTGGAAACACCAGCTGTGCTCGTAAACTATATTATAGGAACATATTAAAAAAAAAATATATTAAAAAAAAAAAAAATTATATATGAGCATAAATTACCAACCAATATGTAGGTACCTTGTTTTGTTTATCACTGCACTTGGTAGGCCTTTCCTAATGATCCCGATGAGTCACCGCGTCGCGTTATCGCTATGCGGTAAGCAGGTATTGTGTCGGATTATTGTAAAAAAATTGAAGTTTTAAACTATCCATAAAGATTGAGTTCAAATTACTAGTTATGCTATTATTTATTAGATGCTATGACTTTAGCAATGAATAATTTTTAATGGATTAAAATTAAAGCTTGGTGATTTAATTAGCTGTAGCGGTTAATTATTGCCCTAGTATGGTCGATTTCTTGTATCATAACTGGGTACTTACCTACCTGAAGGATTATTCATGTGTGTGTAAAACGTATAAATATTCATTTTAAGCAGTATTGTGTAACATTAATTACTCAAATTTTCGGTAAGTCCTAAATGTCTTCCGGTGATTTAGTAAACTTAATAGTGTCATACATTTCAGTGCGGTACTTATTGTAATAACTATAATGTATTAGGTAGTACGAACCTACATGAAATTGTAAATCGTACTTGATTGTGTGTATTAGGTAGTACGAACCTACATGAAATTGTAAATCGTACGTGATTGTGTGTATTAGGTAGTACGAACCTACATGAAATTGTAAATCGTACGTGATTGTGTGTATTAGGTAGTACGAACCTACATGAAATTGTAAATCGTACGTGATTGTGTGTGCTAGGTAGTACGAACCTACATGAAATTGTAAATCGTACGTGATTGTGTGTAGTAGGTAGTACGAACCTACATGAAATTGTAAATCGTACGTGATTGTGTGTGTTAGGTAGTACGAACCTACATGAAATTGTAAATCGTACGTGATTGTGTGTAGTAGGTAGTACGAACCTACATGAAATTGTAAATCGTACGTGATTGTGTGTGTTCGGTAGTACGAACTTACATGAAATTGTAAATTGTACGTAATTGTGTATTAGGCAGCAAATGCCTTCTGACATGAGTTGACCGTATGTAGATATTGAGACGAATTATTAATATACCGCAGTTTACCAAAGTCAACTTCGCTTCCAGGTCGCCCTAAATCTACCTACTCCGAAAATGGCCAACTTATTGCCAGCTCCTGAAAAGCTTGATCTCGAAGGAGATAACGCTACAGTTGCGTTAAGATGGGAACAGTGGAAAAGGTCCTTTAATATCTACTTGGAAGCGACAGAAATTACAGGAGAAGAAAAAAAAAGAGCAACATTGCTCCTTTTAGGAGGACCAGGGCTCCAAGAAATTGTTTTCAATCTACCAGGTGCTTATGAAGAAAGCTCTACAGTTGAATCACAAGTTTTCAAAACAGTTATTGAGAAGCTTGATGAGTATTTTCTTCCGAAGCAGAATAAAATTTACGAACGACATTTATTTCGACAAATCAAACAGGATGAAGGAGAAAAATTTGAAAAATTTGTTGTGAAATTGAGGAATCAAGCCGGGAAATGCAAATTCACTAGCCCTGATGAGCATATAATTGATCAGATCGTGGAAAAATGCCATTCGTCGGAACTGCGGAAAAAAATATTAACATTAGGAGACGCTGTTACATTGGACAAGATCATAACTGAAGCAAATACTCTAGAAATAGTGAGTCATCAACTGGAGGAGTATGGACAAAAAAGCAAGCAAGCAAATGATGTTAATACGATTAGAAGTCAGAAAAATATTTATAGCACAAAGAAAGATGACATGAAACGCAAAAGTGAGAATAACAAAATGGGAGAATTGACAAATAAATCAGAACCGAGTAAATGTGGTAGATGCGGATACAACACGCATACAGCGTCAAACAAGGAATGTCCTGCAAAAAGGAAAAATTGTCATGCTTGTGGAAAATCCGGGCACTTTAGCGCATTGTGTAGGTCAAGACCCCAAAAGCGAAAACACGAAAATAAACAAAATGACGATTCTAAAATTAAAAAGAAACGGAATGAAGTGAACTCAATAGACTTTGGAGGTGATTCTTCTGACGAGGACCATTACGTTTTTAACATGAATGACGACAACGAAGCTACCATCGAATGTGAAATGGGTGGAGTCAAACTGAATTTGCTTATAGATTCTGGATGTAAATTAAACTTAATTACAGAAAAGACATGGGAAGATTTAAAAAAGAAAAAAGTTTTCTGTACTAATCAAATGAAGGGATCAAACAAAAACTTATATTCATACGGGAGTAAATTACCTTTGAATGTTAAAGGGTCTTTTGAAACTGACATCAAAGTGAATCAGAAATCAGAACGAACTACAGTTTACGTAATTAAAGAAGGATCGCGAGATTTGTTGGGAAAAGAAACTGCTCTTCGTTTAGGAGTCCTTAAATTAGGTATTGGAATAAACAAAATCACACAATCCCCTAAACCTTTCCCTAAATTTAAGGATGTACTGGTTGAGATTCCAGTCGAAGAAAACTGCAAGCCTGTATCACAACCATATCGGAGAATCCCAATTCCCATTGAAAAGAAGGTCGAAAGCAAAATAAAAGAGCTCCTTGACAGCGATATTATTGAGGAGGTACACGGACCCTCTCGATGGATTTCACCTGTAGTACCTATACTAAAAGACGACGATGACATACGGCTGTGCGTAGATATGAGGCGAGCAAATTCCGCAATCATGAGGGAAAATCATCCATTACCCTGCATGGATAATTTCTTACCTAAAATTAAAAAAGCTCAATACTTTTCGAAACTTGACATAAAAAATGCTTTTCATCAAGTGGAGATCCACCCTGATTCAAGGCATTTGACGACATTTATTACTTCAAAGGGCTTGTATAGATACAAGCGACTTATGTTTGGTATTACGTGTGCGCCGGAATTATTCCAAAAAATACTTGAAAAGATGTTGACGGGACTGGATGGTGTAATCAATTTTATTGATGATATTTTGGTGTACGGAGAAGACGAGAAGCAACATGAGGAACGGCTATCTAAAGTTTTGGACGTTTTAAAAGAAAATAATGTTTTGTTGAACGAAAGCAAGTGTCTATACAAAGTGCAAAGGATCAGCTTCCTCGGACACGAACTGACACCAGATGGAGTTAAACCGCTAAAGAAATATATGACCAGTATTGCTGAATTCAGAACACCTAAGACAGTGGAGGAACTCCAAAGTTTTCTAGGACTAGTAAACTACATTAATAAATGGCTGCCCAATCTATCTACAATGACGGAACCTTTGAAAAAATTATTAAGGAAAAAAGGTGTGAAAAAGGCAAACATAGAAGATTTGTGGAAAGATGAACAGGACCAAGCATTTCAAAAACTGAAGCAAGCTCTCGGTAAGGTGCCAACATTGGGATACTACGATGTTAATGACGAAACACAGGTTATTGCTGACGCGAGTCCCGTGGGTTTAGGGGCTGTGTTGATACAAAATGATAGTAGAGAGTCTAGAATTATCGCATATGGTAACCGCACTTTGACTGAACTGGAACGGAAATATAGTCAAACAGAAAAGGAGGCACTCGCTCTGGTTTGGGCCGTAGAGCACTTCAAGATTTTTCTGTTTGGAAAAACATTTGATCTAATAACAGATCATAAGCCGTTAGAGTTTTTATTTGGACAGAAGTCGAAACCATGTGCGCGCGTTGAACGTTGGGTTCTACGGCTACAAGCCTTTCGATACAATATTAAATACAGACCTGGTAAAATTAATATCGCCGATCCTTTGTCAAGACTTTGCGAATATCACAATGTCCCACCCGGAAACGTTGACGATTATGTACAGCAGATAGTGGAACAGTCTAGACCGTGTGCTATTCCCATGGAAATCCTATCAGAATGCTCTGGACGAGATCAAGAAATTAAAAACGTAAAAAAAGGAATGTATAATAAAGACTGGGATGATTCGGTAAAGGGATATAAATTTTTTGAAAATGAGCTTTGTTTTTACGATAAAATATTACTCAGAGGTAACAAAATTGTAATACCAAAAGAACTCCGGAAAAGAGTATTGGATGCTGCACACGAAGGCCACCCAGGGATAGTGGCGATGAAAAGCCGGTTGAGATCAAAAGTTTGGTGGCCAAGAATTGACAAGGACGCTGAATTAAGAGTAAAAGCGTGTAAAGGATGTACTCTTGTTGGGTTACCCAGCCACCCTGTACCTATGAAACGACGCGATCTCCCCGCTGCTCCTTGGGTGGATGTTGCACTAGACCTATTAGGTCCGCTACCAAACAACGACTACTTGCTTGTACTTATTGATTATTACAGCAGGTACAAAGAGATAAAATTTACTAAAACTATCACAAGTTTGCAGATAATTAAGCTGCTAAAAGAAATATTCAGTCGTCTCGGATATCCCTCAGCAATCACAGCTGACAATGGTCGTCAATTTGTTAGTCACGAATTCAAGGAATATTGCCGACAATGTAATATAAAACTGTTCAACACTATACCTTACTGGCCTCAGCAAAATGGTGAAGTCGAGAGGCAAAATAGGGACATTTTAAAGAGGTTAAAAATCAGTCACATGCAAAAAGAAGATTTAAAGGAGAGTGTGTGGGACTACCTAATGATGTATAACTCAACCCCACATTCTGTGACAGGAAAGACCCCTACAGAACTTTTCTTCAATAGACCAAATAGGGATAAAATCCCTTCTTTACTTGACAGTAATAATAAGATAGACGATTCCGAAGTAAGAGACAAAGATAAAATAGAGAAGGAGAAAGGAAAAGAGTATGGAGACAGAAAACGGCACGCCGAGTATTCAACACTTTTGGAAGGAGATAAAGTATATATAAAAGATATGGAAAAAGGAAATAAGTTATCAACTACCTTTAATCCGACACCACATGTTGTAGAACACTCGGACGGTGGAGATGTAATAGTAAGGAATGAAGAAACGGGCAAAAAACTTAGACGTAACGTGATTCACTTGAAGAGAGTAGAAGGAGAATGGAAAGTTCATGGTGAAGATCAAAGTATTGCTGAACAGGATCAAAATGAAATAAATAAGTAATTGATTGTGTGACTAGTTGGGTTGATTATGTAACCAAGTACTTCTTTGATTAATAAATTTATAATAAGGAAGGGATGTAGTGTTTGTGATCTATAATCTAGTCAATAAACATGACGTTGTCTCGGGCACACGGGTGGTGGGGTGGTCAGTCACGTGAGAGCCACAGGCGAGAACGGACGTCTACTTGCCTACTGGTGTGGTAACGAGCCAATCGACGTACCTTTTGTGACGCGGAGTACTACAAATCCTATGTCACTTTATAATCAAATAATCAAGTTACAGCTCACACCTCACTCAAACAAAAGTAGAAAATAAACTTTATTTAGCAGACCTCTGTGCTCTCATATTTCAGTCTGGCAGAGACAAAAATAATAAGGGCAATAGGGATGTTCCCTGTGTAAAAAAAATATGATTCTATTTAGTCCGTCAGTTAGATTATCGAAAAATATTGGATACGTATTTTTTGTTTTATCAAATCAATAAAAATTGACGAAGATAAAACGCATCAAAGATGGGAAGATAGTTGGGGCCTGTGACGTCACTTTTCGGTTCGTTCTTTTCGTCACTGAAGTATGACGTCACACGAGTTTTCGACGCACTGTATCGTCTTCATTTTTAGTTTTCGTGAAAAAAGAAAAAATACGTGTCCAATATTTTTTGGAAACAAACATCCCTATTCTTAAGTAAGAACTAGACTTCTTTGTCTAGAGAGACGAAATATCACCTCACAAAAAAGTCGCATGTGCTCCCACTCACCAATCATGTTTCCCGCTCAAGATTATCACAAATTCAATTTATTATGTTCCTGACACCCACTTTTACCAAAATCAAGCTTTTTCCTTTATTATTTTCAAAGAAAAATCTAAACTGCCTGTTCTAAAGTATTCAGACAAAATTATTTTCTTTTATTTCTTAATTTAAAAACAAGAGTTCGTGTCTAAAACTATGGTGGATTCTTTTTGATGTTAGCTTTCAGTCGTTTTAAAGAAGTTATGCTGAAATCGTTTGCTTATTCTAATTTTTGTAATAAAAAACTACAGCGTCATTATCATGAACCACAATGTCGGGTGCAAGGGGGAAAAAAGATACAGTAGTATAAGAGATTTCTTTATTTAAGTGATTTGATTTTCATGGCATGATTTTTTTTCGTTCGCAGAACGGATGGCCGATGGGGCCGAAAAGTTCTGGAATGGCGACCGCGAACCGGAAGACGTTGCGTTGGAAGGCCTCCCACTAGGTGGACCGATGACCTGGTGAAGGTTTCAGGAATCCGCTGGATGCGAGTCGCACGGGACCGGTCAATGTGGTGACACTTGGGGGAGGCCTTTGTCCAGCAGGGGACGTCTGTCGGCTGAAATGATGATGATGATGACGATGATGATTTTCATGCCATCTTAACAATCAAATCTTTTCAACAAATGGCTATTTAGGTATGTGAGTTTAAATGTTTGTAAATGCACCCACGATACAGGAGAAATTCCTAGTACGGGCCAACGTTTAAAAAAAACAAATAATGTTTGGACGTGATCGTATTTACACCGTTTTTACTAAAAAAATAACGGCGTGCTATGGGAAGTATTAATTATAACTTTACTTCTGTAATTACAAAAGTTTTACTACTTTTAAACTTACTGTTTTCGCAGAAATCGTTTTCAATTGAGGTCCATTCTAAGAATATATTGATTGGTTCCCGAGATATCACACGCTAAAAGTAGCCAAATACTACATTTTTATATGTTTATATTTTGTATCAGCCAGTGTCGAATTCCATGGTTCCCTTGCCAAACCTAAACTTCTGCGACATTCTTCCAGCGGTCATTACAGAGCGGGGGAAAGTGGATACTGTATAATATTCACATTATATCCCCCTTTACTGGCGTTTCTATCGGCTATCAGCCGTTGCTCAGCATCTTTGCGGGACTCCAAATGATGTCATTAATGTTTGATGCCCATTTTTACCCACCCTCCTCTTTCGTGGAAGATAGTTTGTTGAATATGTGATGTTGTTATTGATTTTGGAACCAACACAATTTTGGTATGTTTTTTTTGAAGTAGCAATGTCCTTGAGGTTTAATACATAAACACATGCTTATATTCACGAGTTTGTCTCATTAGGGGAGACAGAAACCTTAAAACACAAAATGCGTTCCTTACATACTCCTTTCGCCTCGTCCACTTCATACATCAGGTCTTACGCGGTCACTGGTTACAAGTACTACGCTACCTGACCTCTGACCTGAACTGAGCAACATTCCCAATAAGATCAATGTATGTTCTGCTGGGGCGCCCCTCCCGGCGTTGCCACTTTCATCTTGAGGTTCCAAGACAAGAATAACTTATAAGTCAGTATTTTTAAGAGAAAACCTTATTTATATTAATTTTATTCCCTTCTGGGGATGATAGGGCATAGTTTATTCGATGCTTGTTCGTGCAAAATGTAGCTCCTTTGATATAAGTTGGTTACTCTGGGAAAAGGTCAAAAATTCAGTATCATATTTTTAATACACATTATTATGTTTCGTCCTTTAATACAGGGTGTAAACAGACCCTTCACATAGTCTACCAAATTCTGTACATCAAACTAAGTAACTTTACGCAAAAATTATTGCTGGGAATCGAATTTTTTTTTTGGGGTGAAAAATCACGTTTTACGGTACGGTCGTGGAGGTGTGTAAAGTAAAAATCTTCCATTAAAAACATGTATTTAAAAAAAAAAACTTGTGAAAAAGTTGGAACTTTGACCCCCAATATTTCCGTAACTAGAAGGTTCCCAGGTTTGGTCTAGAACAAAAAAATTATAGCAAAGACGGGGAGAACAAGTGCCTTTCGGATATGTTAAGGGTCTATTAACACCCTTTATAATTATCTTCCTAAAGGTAGAAAACTTGATTTTCACGATCTTTAAATTAAAACTAAGTATGTAAAGTAAGTTCTTGAGTGGAGACCGCGAATCAGCAAGCGTAAGGTGGGACGCTCTCAGGCTCGGTGGAGCGACGATCTTCGCAGGGTGGCTGGTAGCAACTGGATGAGAGTTACTGAGAATCCAGTTGATTGGCGTGCGATTGAGGAGTCCTATGTCCAGCAGTGGACTGCTGTAGGCTGATGATGGTGATGTAAAGTAACTAAGTATTGGACGGGGAGTTATAGGCTAGCTCGCCGTCCGGCCGTCTTATGACGACAGGCCGTGTCGACAGCGCGTTCGTGTTCCACGCGCGCCTCAAACAGATGTCAGCAACGATGTAGGGGTCTGCAAGTGCCGATGCCTGCCAGGGCTGCGGGGCTGTTCGAAAGAGATACCGTGGCCCTGGAACACAAAGGGCAAAGAAGGAACATGGATGGGTTTTAGTCAGTACAAGTCTGACACTCCCTTCCGCTCCGCCCAGAGTCGGGGGGGTCATTTGATTTCCCATCCGGAAAAAAAGTACCTAAGTATGTAGCTACAAGATAAGATGTAGATATATAAAGTGTCTGTTGCTATGTACCTATACATACTCATAACTGAGATCCTCCACCTTTTTGAAGCAGGTAAAAACTTTTCTTTTTGCCTAGGGCTACAATAAAAATACGTAGCAGAATAACTTTTAATAAAATATGTTGCCAAAAAGATGTAGAAGATCACGACCCGTATTCAACAGACAACAGACAAGACATTCCATAACTCTATAAGCAAATATGATGGTGGAAATAGTCATAATTAGATCGACATGACTGCCTCGTTGGTTTAGCGGTCGTAAGCGTGACTGTTGAGCGTGAGGTCCTGGGTTCAATTCCCGGGTCGGGCAAATTACCGTAGGGTTTTTTAAATCAGGAATTTCTCAGTAGCAGCCACGGGAGTCTGGATTTGTGCTCGGTTGAAGACAATAGGCTCTCCCCCGGACTTAAGCATAATTGTCGAAATGTGGGTGTACTATTAGGAACACGTCTCCAAAACCCTTCGGGGATTACAGGCGTGATGTTATGTTATGTTAGATTGACATAAGCTACCTAGAAGTTTATATCAGTCCTGTTATTATACAACATCATTTTTAGAATATGCGAAACCTGAGCAACTGAATCGATTCCAATAATTTTTAACCATGTTATATTTTGTCCAAATTTTTTTTTTTAAATTTACAAGTTGGACACCTATCGCAATCATTTAGGTACCTACTGCCAAATTATTATTATCAATGAGTTCAAGACGACGCAGGAGGCGCGCGCGCGGGTTCGCTGCGTGGTGACCACGTTTTTGCGCGGACAACCAGGTAACAGAACAAGCTTATAACTTTGTGAATTTTCATGATATATTTTTGAAATTTTGTACATAGATTCTTTGCATAGAAATACTAGACACGTGTTTCAGGTTTCGCATATACTAAAACTAATGTTGTATAAATACCAAACTCATTGAATACGATTGTCAATTGTCTATGTCTTCAGTTCCAGTGACCAAGCCAATGGATATCGTCCCCTCAATTTCAAGGAGCCATGAAATTAATTTAAAACATATCTTGTCTCAAATGGACTAAAATTACATCTCCTTCACCATTTAAAAGCAGTATAAGTACCATATTACCATTTAAATTAATCATACTTTTTTCATAAATATACACAGGAAACAACTACTGACACTGACGAACACCGTGTTAGTTTGATTAAACAAACTCGTTCGGGATCGTGCACTGGGTTGAACTGTGTCACCTGTTGGAAAACAGCGTAAGATAATTTTTCAATTAACAAAGTAAATATTTATTTATTCAGAAGCCAGACGGTGGGGTGTGGGGGTAATTTGAATGAAATTAATTTATTAAAGGCTGTCTCAATGGGTGTGGCTCCAAATGAGATATCTTTTGTGTGCCTGCAGAGGATATCATAAAGAATTGTGAGGTGGTTTCCTCTGAGGCTAAATGCAAATTGTGTGACTCTTG
The DNA here is from genome assembly GCA_963082995.1 of Noctua comes. Classification (NCBI taxonomy): domain Eukaryota; kingdom Metazoa; phylum Arthropoda; class Insecta; order Lepidoptera; family Noctuidae; genus Noctua; species Noctua comes. The sequence continues at coordinate 16,500,064 of OY720273.1, forward strand.
CCTCGGTAAATAGTTAAGAACGAAAACAGTATATTTTAAAGAATAATATTGTGTTTATTTTAAAGAAAACTGTGTTTATTTTAAAGAAAACTGTGTTTATTTTAAGAAAATAATAAACTTCCCTTTTTTTTTGGGGGGGTATTCCTCAAAGCGCAACTATTTTTAAGCGCAACTAAATTATTCAGCGAAGCACAACCATTAGTTGCGCTCACAAAGAAGAAGGAGCACGGTTCATACAAAATTAACCCACGTCCTACAGCAACGAGAAGTATCTCAAAAAATTGATAAAAATATGTTTAAAAAGATGGCATACTTCCAAACTCCATCCTTACAGTCTAACATTTAAAAAAATTGCTAAGAAAATTAGTTCAGGGGCAGTAATTTCTATAATGAATGTACTACAATATTGAGAAATACTTGGCTATCTTGACTTGACTTCAATTATTGAGTTCCATCATCGAGCACCAGAGGTTTTTTTCACTTATTCGTCCACCGAACATCGATCTAGTGAGAATTATAACTTGATTGTTTGAACATTAGCATTGTTAAATAGAATAGAGTAGACTAAGACAGGGTAGGCGAGACTATGTTACAACTATAGATACTGTTTTTTTTTTTTTTCATGATATCAGATATCGTTTACATTTTTAAATATTCGGATAATTATATAGGAATCTATAAACTATATAAAAAAACTAAACATAACATAACACCACGCCTGTAATCCCCGCAGGGTTAGGCAGAGATGTACCTAATAGTACACCCACATAAATAAAACATTAAAATATAAAAAAGTAGCCCACCAGTTTCGGGAACAGGATTAGAGCTACCGGTTGTTCGGACTCTTGAGAGAGGAACCTCCTAACAATACGTGCTGTGTCCAGAAGTTCTGCTTTTTGAATCAAGCCCTTGATCCAACTGCCAACCTAGAACCTGCTCAGATCAACCAGCAACTCAGCGGGACCGTTATGTCAACAATCATTGCGCTACGCTCCAATCGATCTGTCACCACAATGTCAGGCTTATTGGCAACAACAGTCATGTAAGAAACGATAAGTCGATCCCCATACACGTGATATTACCATTATCTAGAACTGGGTCGGGCGCATATAAAATATTTTACATAACTTTTATTCAATTTCCATATCTCTTAATACACTATTTAAGAATTGTGCCGGATGGTTCATAGGTTCTGGATTATTTCTCATCCAACCTAAGTAATATATGATCGTCATAATATGGGCGCATACTCCCAGTGTCCTGCGCCCATGTATGCATGAACAACAATATTCAAATATTGCATTTCTCCCTTCAAGTTCGGTGTTGTAAAGCGTATAGGTAAAACTCTCTTCTTCGAACGTGTCGTGATTGGATCCAGCACCTTATGAGGACATTATTTTCAAACCCTTCACGATAGGTCAACAAACTAGGTCATTTATTATTATTAACAACTACGTAATGAAAAATATGAAAACCTACTATTATTATAACTTATTATTTTTTAGCAATTATTCAGAAATTATAATTAGAATATTTGAACGCCATTGACGGTAAGACATAGCGCTCATTTTATTAATATTGACGTCTGTTCTTTTGTTTACCTATGTTCTACAAATAAAATTATTAGAATATGCATTATTATTTAAAAAAATCTTAACATCTTACAATTATAAAGTAAGTAGTATTATTAAGTCAGGATAGTTGGCTAACACTAAACTTTTAACGAACCAAAAGAAAAAAAATACAAAAACAGTATTGAAAATGGGATTACCATATCGATTATTATGTGGAATTTCTCATAGTCTACCCTACTCTAACTTAGTCTACTCTATTCTATTCAACAATGCCAATGATCAAACAATCAAGTTATAATTCTCACTAGTTCGATGTTCGGTGGTCGAATAAGTGAAAAAAACCTTTGTTGTTCGATGATGGATAATTGAATAATTGGAGTCAAGTCAAGATAGCCAAGTATTTCTCAAATAATAATCATGTAGTATAGTAGTACATTCATTGTCGATATTCCCCTGAACGAATTTTCATAGCAATTTTTTTGTATGTTAGACTGTAAGGATGGAGTTTGGAAATATGCCATCTTTTTATATACATTTTTATCTTTTTTTTGAGATACTTCTTGTCGCTGTAGGACGTGGGTGAATTTTGATCCTTGTTCTTTACATTAAAAAATAATACCTATATGTTTATTCCTCAAAGCGCACCATGATTGAAAAAAAAATCGAGGAATAATTTAGTTGCGATTAAAAATAGTTGCGCTTTGTGGAATTCCCCTTTTTTAGGATGGGAAATCATCACATGACCGAGGGGGAGGCCGCTCTGGGCGGACTGGAAGGGAGTGTCAGACTTGTACCGACTAAAATCCATCCAGGTTCCTTCTTTGCCCTTTGTGTTCTAGGGCTGCGGTATCCCTTTCGAACAGTCCCGCAGCCCTGGCAGGCATCGACCCTTACGATTTGCTGACATCTCTTTCAGGAGCGCGTGGAACACGAACGCGCCATAATATATTTCCCTTGCAATGCTTTTATAATATATGCACCGCCTCGTTGCCGTTGATCTAGCTAGTGGGAAAGCCTACTTCAGAGTCCTGGGTTCGATTCCCAAGTCGTACAAAGTGTTATTGGGTTTTGGCCATCATTTATTTCACAGAACCTATTCAGTTAATCACGGGGGGCCGATGATGATGAAACTCCTCAAAGAACAAAATCAGAATACTTTACAAACAAAGATTAAAAAGAAAAATACCGAATAATCCCAACACATCCATCGCCCACCAATAATCTGTGAATCAAATCATCCGACCGATTAGGTACATCCATCCGACATCCTCTGTGGAGCTAATTCCGACAAGCTCTCTGTTCCTACATAGTACATTTATTTGTTCAGCCACAAAATCGAGTACAGTTTCACACGTTTTACATACCTCTAACACTCTTGAAGTTTGGTGTGAGTGGTGTTTAGGAGATACGATTTAAATAAGTTTCGTAGTTTGTGTTTAGCTCAACATTCAAGGTATAAATGGACCCTGAACGACGCCGTCAACCAAGCATTATTATTATTTCCTTTATTTATTTCTTTACAATTTTTTTTTTTTTTTGCATCCAAAAATATTTATTTACATTATATACAGACTACAAATGAACTAAACTAATGATAAAAATAAGGCTAAAAGTAAGAAAATATAAACATCTAAAAAACGACGACAATAGGACATCGTCAAATCGCTGTCATCTGGAAACGTGCCCAGAAGACTGGCAGCATTGCCACGCTGAATGGCAATGCTAATAAATAATAATGATTTACAAATTAATTACATTTTTAAATATTCCTTAGAAAAAACAATATTAAAAAACATTTTAAAATATAAAAAATTTTAGCCCAGCGGTATCGGGAACAGGGTCCAAGCTACTGGCGGCGGTCAGGACTCCAGAGAAGATTATTATTATTATTTATTACATCGAACTTTAGAGAGTATTCTCTCGGATTTGTCTTATTTAAAATTATATCAAAATAAGAAAAATACACTTTTACAGACACAAAACAGCAATGTCATTCAATCATTTTACGAGCAACGAAAAATTATGGTTTCGTTTCTAAAATTGAGACACACAGTTATTGCTGTGAAAAGTTTAACTTATGCTTTATGGGCTGATATTATTATTATGAATGTGTGCTCTCCGTAATGCTGGTGAAAATATTTGTGCTTTCATGATGTATTTATAAAACAAAGGTGAGTAAACAAACACCTATATTTTGCCAGTTGCGTTGAACTTTCAGCCAATCGCACACAAGTTCAGTCTACTACTAACAAAATGAAAACAGAAAATAACAATATAGGTACTTATATTTTGACCCGACCTGCGAGAGTAACGAGAGGCTAGACCAAGTGTCATCCCATCAACCTATAAAATGAAGAAAAAGTAAAAAAATGTATGAAAGAAAGAAAAGAGAAGAATGTATGAGACAAAGTTATTGCAGACACACGAAACATTTTTCAAACGAGTTGCAAAGGCCTCACGTACAAATCTGGGCCACTTACCTATTGAAAAAGCCTTAACGGAAGATCTCAATTGCATTTAATCCAACCTGAGCACTTGCGTTAACGACAAATGAAACAACGAAACTGTCCAAAACTAATTTACTTTTTCAGCCCTTTTAATTACCAGCTAATCCAAATCGTGTCGTGATCGTCACGTATCTTATAAAAGCCTTGTGTTAATATCCTTTGGATTAAGTCAAAGTAATGAGGTGTAAAACCCTCTTGTTTAGTGAACTAGTTTCAGCTCGTATTATGGCGTTTATAGCCGTGCAGGTAGCCATAATGACCCTTAAATTGTGTACGTTAAGGCCTAGATTAGCGTGTAGTTAATGGGTATTGGAAATGGTTTTAATGGGACATAAACAATGGAAAGTTTTGAAGCAGCTGGTGGTCTTAGGGGGTAAATAATACCTATATAAATATTATATTAGCCTACTTACCTCTAAGGAAGGCTTCACAGCGAGTCCTGCGAGGTAATTGCGTACCACAATTCGTCGTTGAAGTTATAACACCACATAAGTAATTTTTTGGCGGTTTTGACATTTTGATGCCGTTTGCTAGAGAATCGGAAGGCGCGTTGTTCATTCATTCATTCATTAATTTAATCATTAACAATTTACATTATGTTGAACATTACATAGTAAATAAAATTATCACATGCAGAAACAAATACATTTAAAGCCTATTAAAATTGAAGTGAAATGCCTAGTTCAAGAATCAATTCATTTAAAATATGTCAACAAATAAATACAATGTCAAATTAATAGCAGGTATAATGCCAATTGTTTCAGCCAATCAGAAACAAGCAACATCTGTATCTAATTTGAAGTGAACACAAATCATAAAATTGTATTATACCATTACCTAGGTATAATTATGTTGATTTTCACTCTACTGTAAATTTGCTATTTTTGACTTACGTGCTGTTATAACAACGACGATTTACAATGGCATTCACAGTTCAGCAACATTCATGGCGTTATATACGTTGTTGAGGAGTCCATATCTTACAAACCAGCAATAGCTTAGGAATTCACGGGTTGTGATTGAAATTAAAACAGAATTGCGTTGTGTGTTTTTTACTAATTCTAAGTAAAAAAAAGTGCAATGTATAAATTTATAACTTACAACCAACCTTAAATAAGACAGGCTGCTTATAGCTGCGTTCGGGTTTTCAAAGGATTTTGAATTAAGAGTAATTTGAGATTTTTTTTTTATTTTATGAGGGTACTGAGAGTCTATTGAATTTTATCCTTGTAATAAAAAGTATGGTCCATTATTTAAAATAGATAGTCGTTGAAAGCCCTTTTATTTAAAGTAGATTATAGCTTTAACGTCTATATTCTACAGTAGGTACTTAATTATTATATGGTAGTCGTGTAAAGTATACCAATACTACCAGTTCTATTGAAGTGTTTAAGGCCCGCTTACACCACATATTACTAAATGCATTTAAATCTAAACGTATTTCAAACTATCTAGGTCTTATCTATAGGTGAAACAAATTAAACGCAAGACCTCAGGTGTGGTGTCTCAGACCATGAAACTGAACAACTTTTGTTTTATGACTCTTGAAAATTCATAACTTTTTTTTTAGTTTTAAAACAAAAGTTATGAATATGTGTGTCATAAGTTTTTAGTTTTAATACACGTTGATCAGCTGATTGCATCAGTTCCTATACAAAGTCCATTTTTGTTTGCGAATTTCAAGGTCTTATAGAACAACAGTTGTTTAGTTTCATGGTCTGAGAGACCACACGGGAGGTCTTGCGTTTATTATGTTACACCTTGGATACATTCTTAAAACTAATCCAAATAAACAACGTCACCAAATTTATTCAACTTCAACACTCCTCTTCTTCACCCAAAACCAACGCTTAACCAATTTTACCACTTCAGAGGTTACCAAAAAGGTGTTCGCACCCACCCATCCTTGAAACAAGATCAAAAGAAAGCATTAAACGTTGTATGGTTGGATGGATGTTAATTCAGTGGTGAGAGGTTCATGACAAAGCACCTTTACGTCAATAAGGGACTTTATTGATCGATGGCTAATAAATAGGCGAACTGACATTTTGTGATGCGCCGAGTGTCAAACAATTTCGTTCCTTATTCATTGATGAAAATAAGGATCGAAATTGCTTGTTTCAATTCCACGAAATTCTATTCTGTTTTAAATTATTTTGAGGTTCTATTTATGTTGAATAATTGTAAAGGATAAAAAGAATTTTATTAATAGTAGGATTAAAGATCGACTCATAAAATCAACAACTTTTGTAAACGGATTATTCATTCAGGGTGGAAAAGACACCGACCCACAAACGGTTACCACGTATTCTGTACGTCATTCTGAAGCCCCCCCCCCCCCCAATTGGTAATTTTCATCCATACATTTTGACCGTGTAGGTATCGCACTTTTGTAGGAAACAGCAGTTTTTTTTTTAGCGATGAAGGACGACAGAAGCATGTAACCTTATGTGCGTCGGTGTTCCTTCCACCCTGTATACGAAATATCGGGATAAAGCAGATGTTCCATTCAAAATGCAATCGTGAGACACACAGTGTCACATTATTTTATTTTTGTTTCTTTTTTTTTAGTTTTCTTTTATTTAACTCTTTTTATACTATACTACTACGACTGTTTTAAGCTTTCACGGTTTACAACTTAACTTATACTGTCACTTACGGGATATCGGGAGCTCAAAATAATGAACAATCACGGAAGATATCCTGTAAGTGACAGTATAAGTTTATACTACTACGAACTACTACTACGCTATGAACATAATACTGTTCATAGCATTTATTTGTAAACTAGATTAAGTACTTTTTGTGAAAGAAAGAAATAAATAAAAATAAATTAAAAACTGTACATTTGTGCACTTTTGGCATTTGTGCCAAATAAATGTATTTTCTTTCTTCGTTTCTTTCTTTATTTCAATCCCGATTAAACTGTATGGACGTATTAATTACAGGTTCCTTCTGCAAATAAAACTCTCAAATGTTTAACATTTTCACGGCGTCAATCATTTAAGCTATTGTAATGGTAGTACGAGGACTAGTGATAATAATTAATTGTAAAAAAACGATTATTTTACAATGTTAACATGAGGCTGATCGCTTTTAGCGATAAGACCGCTAATTGTGTCACCCTGTATATTTTTTTACATTTCGTTCTTGTATTTTGTATGCTAAACATAATAAGGAGTAGGTAAGTATTCTACCTATGTATCTGACACAGTCAAAATAACTAACATTGACTTTGAAAATTATTAGGCTGTGATATTTTTTTTTTGTGACCGTTTGTAAAATATCGTGTTGCAGTAATTGTAACTGAAGCGTTCTGAAATAACATAATTGTTTTTAATTCGGAAAACGAATTTTTACTGACACCATTCAAAACTGGATATGAGCGATAAATCCCCATCATATTACACAGCTAGCCATATACTTCCACTACAAACTCGTAGATAGGATAGCGTCCTGTATTGAAATTATTCAGCAATGTTGGCTCAATTACATCACTTCCGGTTTGGGCCGGACGTGCATTACCTCGCTAACTACCGCTGTATTATGTACGCGCACTTTATGAACCCCGCTACAAAGTTAATGCGGCTGTTATTTAATGCTTTTAACCGCAGAACAAGGTTATGTGTTATTAATCAAGTTTAGCTGTTGTTATCGGACGGGCTTTTTACTTCTGATTATTGGTATTAAAAGTTAGGTGAAATTATGTAAAATGGGTAGGTTCGTAGTAGGCGGTGTTCTGTAGTTTTTGGCTATCGCTATTGGAAAATGGAGGCTGAGGCGTTGGTTCTCGTTGACTCATCGTGATCATCATCATTTCAGCCGAAAGACATCCATTGCTGGACATAGGCCTCCCCCAAGTGTCGCCACATTGACCGGTCCCGTGCGACTCGCCTCCAGCGGATCCCTGCAACCTTTACCAGGTCATCGGTCCACCTAGTGCCACGGTTCCTAACCTGGGGGTAATTACCCCTGTGGGGGTAAAACTGGTATTCTGCGAGGGTAATAAGCTGTTAATATTTAAAGATATATAAATAATGGTAATTTATAAACAGAGTTTATGAACTTCGTGAAGAAATAGGATTGTTTTTGGAAAACCAGAGAACACAAAAAGAATCAGAGTTTTACTCAAAAGTCAAAGACAAAACATTTATCCAGATGCTCTACGTAGACAGTCAATTTGTATTTATGTGTGTTGTTTTGTTTTGTGTTCATTGGTAACATGAGGGAGAGCGGGAGGGGTAAATCAGATTCTCTAGCTAAGTCTCGGGGTAACAAGATCGAAAAGGTTAGGAACCACTGACCTAGTGGGACGCCTTGCAACGCAACGTCTTCCGGTTCGCGGTCGCCACTCCAGAACTTTTCGGCCCTTTCGGCCATCCGTTCTGCGAGCAATGTGCCCTGCCCACTGCCACTTAAGTTTGGCTATTCTTCGGGCTACGTCGGTCTCGTTGATTAGGACGATTTTAATTCAATGATTTTACTCAACACAGTGAGTTTTTAAATTGAGGTGCTTGTGGCTAAATAATAACAGCCGCTCGGGTCGATCTTTAGGGTAAGCTGTGCTTGCTTAGGTTGGTCCGTAGATGTGGGACTACCCATTACATACCGAGTTTCCTCCGTGCCTAGGAAAGCACGTTAAGCCGTAGTTGCGGCTGTCATTTGTAGATCTTTGACAGTCGTTACAGGTAGTGGTCTGACAACCAGTCTTACCAAGGGGTATCGTATTGCCCAGTACTAGCTGGGCTGTGGAGGTCACATAGGGAGTTTTTCATTTTTGTAATGATTTTTATTGATTTTGGTTTTTTCAATGATTTTCCACTTTTTTTTTTTTTTTTTTTTTTTTTTATCGTGGTAAAATCATCAAATTTACTGTTTTTATTTAATCTGAATTTATAATTTTTTGTTGTTTATGGGTATTTTGCCTGAATTAAAACACAATTTATTAATTTTATTTATTTATGTATTTATAAAGAGGAGCCGAGAGGAGCTGTTGGTCCCGGGTGTCATTTGTAGATCTTTGACAGTCGTTGCAGGTAGTCAGTGGCCCAAAAAGTCTGACAACCAGTCTTAGTTCCAAGGGGTATCGTATTACCCAATACTAACTGGGTTGTGGAGGTCAGATAGGCAGTCGCTCCATGTAAAATGCTGATATTCAGCTGCATCCGGTTAGACTGGAAGCCGACCTAAACATAGTTGGGAGAAGGCTAGGCAGATGAAGATGACAGTGAGTTTTTTAATTGTGACCTTACAGCATGAATAATGCATCTAGTGACATACGGTCTTATTACAAAAAATGAAATAAACCTTGGTTTAGACCTGGCCTATGAAGTCCAGGCTTATCTGCAGAGCCATGGTTTAAATTTCTCCGTATTACAAAACATAAATAAACCATGGTTTTCTTAGTACTGACATTTGAACCAAAGTTTAAATATCAACTACAGATTACAACAAATACATTCATTCACCATGTTATCATTCAATTGCAACGTTCTGTTTTCACAGAAAAGAAAACGTTTTGATAATTCGCAATTGACTGATTAATGTTTACGAGTGTTAAAAATATTGATATGTCGTTATTTTGCATGGATATAAACGTTAGTTGGTTCCTAGATTGCAGTTTTGTTTACATTTGAGAAATTACTTGATGTCGTATTATTTACTTATAAGCATTAATACTTGTAATGAAACGTTACATTATTCCCGATTGTATTTCAGGAGACACAGAGCTTCCTCGAGGATCTCTAGTTATGTCTTCTCTAACTAAGTCCACTATTTTCATAGCATATCTTTTGCTAAATCTATACTTTTTCCTGAAATCTGTATCGGATAAGTCCACGAAGGGATTGATTCGAATACGATTTCTGTTGGGTTCGCGTGGCGTTTCTAATAGCTCGACGGTTTCGATATCCTCAATATCATTTAAATCTACCATATTTAAATCCATTTTTGGATAAAAATAACACAAAATCCAAAATTACAATGAAAAAGACGCTACGAGAAACTGACACAACTTTGACAGCTACGACTTAGACCATCGCTAAACTAGGGGGCGGCGTGGTTTATTGTTAGACCATAGTTTAGTCCATGGTTTAACGCAAAACCACGTTTTGTAATAACGTTTTTGTGTAAACCATGGTTTTACGAGATTTAAACCTGGGTTTTTAGTTAAACCTCTTTTTGTAATAAGACGGTTAGTGCACAAGTGAAGTGTCATAAACTTAGTTTTATGGTTCTATATACTAACACAAATTCTATTTTATTACATGTATGTTAGTCTGTAAGGTATATTTATGTATGGGCCAAAGTTGCCTGAGAATATATGAATGTTATAATCAAGTCGTCGGCAAAAGAACTTCTAAAGGATTTGGGTAACGATATTTCTTATCATATTGACTGACTACCTCGTTGGTCTATAAGTGGTTGCAAGCACTACTGCTAAGGATGAAGTCATAGGTCCGATATCCTGGTCAGGAAAAATGGCCTAGCATAATCAGCCTATAATGTTCCCACTGCTGGGACACACGGCCTCCTCTCCATGAGAGGGAATGGGCTATAAATCCACCACGCGGGTCCAGTGCGTATTGGTAGATGTTACATGTTTTTTTTCACGAATGTTTCCGGTTTTCTCACGATGTTTTCCTTCACCGTTTTGAGAGCAGTGCTGATGAAATTAATTACACAAAATAATGCGTCTGCCTGGATTCGGGCCCCCGACTTACCACTGGGCCACTGCTGCTCTCTGCCCAAAATGGCCTACCTATAGGCTTTTTCCACCAGGAATTTCACAGTATTGCCCGGAGGAGTCTGCAAGCAAAAGTACTATAGGGCTCGGCCTAAACCTTCAGGAGTTGGAGGCGTGATTATATTCTACGCTTCACACTGTAAACATCCAACAAAATAATCCGTACATCAAAGTACAGCAACATTACCTACCTACGTAATGGTACGCTAAAATCGCGCGTACGTCAAATTAAGCTTACAACAGAATTTAGGGTTCAGTAAAATTTTTACGTTTGTTGTCAGTAGCGCTAATAAAGTCCTCAAACGGGCTTTAAGTTGTCGCTGAGTTTTAGTATATAAAGGTTGACATACACGTGCGACTATGCGACAATTCTTATGCGCCGCAAAGTCAATCTTCAAGGTTAAGCAGTGCTTGCCGAGGTCCATTCGTGGATGGGTGGCCATCATTACATACCGGGTTCTCTCCGTGCCTCGGAAAGCACTTGAATCCGCTGGTCCTACCTGTCCTTTATAGATCTTTGAGTCAGTACGAGTAGCTTACCTCATTCTTTCGTATCTAGGGTATACAATAATATCATGTCAAATTACTTTGATCACGTTAATCGCGGTGTCAGTGGCGTTTTTATGTCGTCTAAATTGCAGAAGTAGGGAGGGACACCGTATTGACGGCACGGTTGGCAGTGGCTGAGCGATTGACTGGTGCGCTGCGTGTCGCGGGTTCGATCCCCTCACAGAACAAATATTTTTATGGCCTACAGATAGTTGTCCCGGGTCTTCGTTTAAAACGTCACTATAACAGGTCTCAGGTCAGGTCAGGTTTGTAAATGCAACCACGATACAGGAGAAATTCTTAGTGTAGGGCAAACTTAAAAAAAAAACTCTTTGTCTCGGAGCGTCCTATGGATCAGTAATTTTGACAAATTTTGTTTGCGGCGTCCTGGGAAAGCATTTATAAGGACAGTGACAACGTGTTTTACTTTAAAATCTGAATGGTCAGTGTCCTGTAAAGGTGTTAACTTTTATGGTACTAAAGCTATTACGACATCAAAGCTAAACAAAGTTACCATTTCTTCCCCAGCATTCATCTGAAACCTATCACTGCTGTTGATAAGTCCTCCGAAGGTGTCTTCCATGATTTTTCGTAGAAGGCACTTTACTTGTCAAAATATCCGGTTATTACTGCAAAATATCCGTTCGCCAAAAGCAAAGCTTACGTCCCATCATTTTCTACACCAACTGCCAAATAACATACACAACACTTACACAAGATTGAAAGGGACCCAAATTCACCGAGACAAGTTCAAGACTGCAAGTTACAAACGATTTTGGCATCTCAAACGCAAAACTCTGCACATTCATATTTCCTGTGTTCCAAATCGCAGCGTGAACAGCGCGCTTTACTCATCACGTTGTTTCGTTGGTACAACATAAACCGAGGCTTTATGGAGACCTGTTGAAGTGACGTTTTTGCATATAATTATGTTCGTACGCTGTGTCGCAATCGTTTTATGTTCGCTTTAATGTGTCTGCGTTATGTTTATTTCAGATATTTGGGCGGATATGGGTAGGATTATTTTGATTATTTTGGTTTTATGGTATGTGTGAATATATGTGTTCGAGCCTACAGTACGACGAGTGTTATTCCTCTAAATGTTGACTGTCAAAGCTTATGTCTCGAAACTGTACCTATTCGACTAATGTGAGTTTTGTTTGCATTTATACTTTCACGCAAATAAAATGATTTTCTTTCTTTCTTTCAGATTATCTTCTCTGTCCAGTTTGTACTATGTCTTGCCATGTGATCGTAGTCGAAGACACAGTTTTTGATATCCTTGGCCTAACCCATGTCATTGACTACTTGTATATGTATCTAAACATGAATGATGTTACCAAGATTTCGAAACAATATTTTGATTTAAAAGAGTGTCCGTGGAGTTTCTTGCCCATTCTTCTCCATAGACATCTACGCTTTGAAATGTGCAACTACAGTACTTTCTCAAGTTATTATGCCTTGTGACTGTAGCTTCGCTTTTTTTTGTTTTTTTGACATTCAAAAGTGCCTGTGATGGTCTAAATGAAATAAATGGTTTGAGTTTGAGTTTGTATGTAAAGTGGGATAATTTTCCGATCCGAAAAAAAAAAAAAAAAAATATTTCGCCTTTATAATATAGCTATATCTGGATATTCAATGAACACTGAACAGCAAGTATATACATTATTTAACCATATATCACGAATCAATTACGTCAATAAAAACTTTAATATACACCGTGTTTTACTGTTTCTCGTTTTTACCTTGTGAAAAGGTTGTAAAAATGAAAAAAATAACGGTTAATTTTATAGTCTTGCAGCTCCTTAGAAAAATGTTTTACTTCCTCAGGTAATAACATCGTAAAAGAAAGGTTGTATTACCTGGTATTAAAGGGCATACACTCTACGCTCAAGGTTACGTATTTTGTGCATCAGCTGCTATTGATCATCAAAACACCATCATCATCCTCCACAGCCCGACTTCACCCACTGCACTGCTGGGCATAGGCCCCTCTTTATAAATACATCATCATCTGCCTAGGCTTTTCCCAACTATATTGGGGTCGGCTTCCAGTCTAACCGGATGCAACTGAATACCAGTATTTTACATGGAGCGACTGCCTATCTGACCTCCACAACCCAGTTAGTACTGGGTAATACGATACCCCTTGGTAAGACTGGTTTTCAGACTTTTTGGGCCACTGACTACCTGTAACGACTGTCAAAGATCTACAAATGACAGCTGGGACCAACGGCTCCTCTCGGCTCCTCTTTATAAATATATAAATAAATAAAATTTATAAATTGTGTTTTAATTCAGGCAAAATACCGATAAACAACAAAAAATTATAAATTCAGATTAAATAAAAACAGTAAAATGGAAAATCATAGCAAAATATCATTAAAATCATTGAAAAAACCAAAATCATTTATTGATCTCAATCATTACAAACATCAATAATCTTTGCTTGTGACAAAAAAAACAAAACACAGTTGTTGCGAACTAATATGATAGTAGGAATTTTACCCAAAAATCGGGTTTGTGAAGCTTCCCCACTGTCAAACTTAACCAGAATAAGCTAGCCTCTTATACTTTTGAAACTCCTTACTACGCTAGACCAGTTAAAGGTCGAAATGTTATCAGTGACGACTGACCAACTATACCAGTGTGCCAATAAGTTGACTGGTAGAGAATGCCTTGTGGCATTAAGTCCGCCCATGTACCACTCTTGTACATGAAATTAATATAAAAAAAATATTATTTTTCAGAAACTCCTTGTGTCGTATTAACGACAAAATATTGTAAGAGTAAGTGGCTGTTGGATTGAGTCTTAAAACTGTTGTTATTAATTTACCTGTCACTAAAATCAATTAGCTTGTTAAGGCAATTATTAGTAACTCAACCGACACATCTTACGTTCCTGCTGTTAAAAACACCGCAAAGTGAGCTAGCCTATAGAAGAAGACTAGCCTAGACTAGTGGTGTGACCGTCGGACTGCTAAGTAATAGGTCTCAAGTTCGAACCCAAGACACGCACCTCTAATTTTTCGGATTCGTGTGAGTATTGTATAATTACCACTTGCTTCGGTGAAGAAAAACATCGAGAGGAAACTAGCATGCCTGAGTGATATTTCTTGACGGCATGTAAAGCCAAGTCAGACCCATGGGCGGCATAAAAACTCTGAAAACATGTTAGGCACTAACCACACGAAAAAGAAAGAAATACCGCAAAAGAAACTGTACCAACATCCAAAGTTTCCATAACTTTCATTTCTAAATCACCACAGAATAGCGACAAAACATTTTAAACAGCGGCCATTATTTTGAAACAAACATTTTCTTTGATTTATCACCGAACGTGGTGATGAAGGGGAATGATGATGTATCAAAAACAAACAACTGAACATCTCAACTTGTGAAGTTACTCCAACAAAACAACTGTCAGCAAGGCTACACTTACAAAGATATTAGGACTAGCAGCTCCACTAAAATAAACCTTAGAACACATGACATAAGAGAATGTTGTCGGCATAAGAAGAGTGGGAAGTCTAACTCAATATTTCATAGCACGGTCGGATACGGGAACTACTAATTGTTCGCGAATTTGAAATATTTACTCGTATGTGTTTCCCCTTTGTGTTCGAACTTGGCACTAAAATGCTCAGGCTTTGTGTAACACGTAAAAAGTTAAAAGAGACTTTATAACTGAAACATTGTGGCTTGGTTTTAAGTGCAGTATGATGTGTGGTCAACATTATAATTACAAAACACCAAACGTATTGGTAATTGCAGTTCCTCTTTAATATCTGAGTTACTTAGCAGTAAGAAAATTTATTTTTCGTGGTGATGGTATAGTTTTTATTCAGCCAATACTCTGCTTTGTCCATGATATTGACAGCGGTAGTACTAAGGTCGTTTTGAGTGCAGGTTTCGGATCTTAAAGGACAGAAAAGGTGGTGAGATTTAGTCAACGATGCAGTTCCACATCACAGTAAGTAAAATTTACTCGGTTTTTTTACTAATAACACGTTTTCACTTTACGTTTTGTTGGTTTTCATAAAAGTGTAATCAATTGCTTCAACCTAAAAATATTTGTCTATGACTTTTGAGTGACGATCCCCAATAAAATCGAGTCTTGAAGATCAACAACTCGATTTCTGTCCCAACCTATCATAGTAAGGGTTAACAAGTCAAAGTTGTAAAGTTATAATTCTCTCGTAAATCCTTTAGGACATTAAATTTATAAGTTGGGTGGGGATAGGGAAAGATAAGCGCGGCTGCATTTGTGATGAACTCGAATTAGTTGGGAACGCGAGACTCGGGCCGCCATGACAGTTAGAGGCAGCCAGTCATAATTTGAAAATAGATCGCGGTAGTCTTTTGTTTTGTTTTTTTTTCAATAGAGGTTGATATTATTTTGTAAAAAGGTTAGTATCAACTAGTGAACGGACCAATACCGAGTTAGCACACCAGGTAGGTGTCAATACGTTAATATTGATTGAAAATTAATGAAAGCAAGATTTGAAGGTAGCAACAATATGACTTTCGAAACAATTGTTCATAAAGTTAAAACCTGTCGTAACTTTTCCACAACTGCAGTCAAATTGAATTAAATGTCACTGACCATTTCGGTTTTTTACCATTATGTATGTACAGTCACGAGCACCAATATGTACACACTTTACTAAAAATTAAAAGCAATTTTCGCGAGAAATAACGATTGTAAGTTAGGGGATCTTTTTTTTTCATAATAATATTAGTTCCAAAATACTATGTTCTTACAACATGAAATTTTAATCAGAACAGTAGGAGAAAAACACTTTTAAAAGTTGTTAAGTGTTTACATATTGGTGCTCGTGACTGTACATCATACGAAACAACTCACTGAAATCAGAAGTATATTAAATTCTCCTTTATGGGAATCATTAATAATTCATATAAATCTACCACATATCATCAAAACTTGGATTATAAAGGTGAAGCTCAGCTCTGTGAAAGCCTTAAGGAACTAGGCTCAGACAATAATGTCATATCTTTATGATACGCAGAAAGTTTCAGTGATAACGGAATTGTCAACTTTCAGAGTTGAAAGTGGTTTACGTTTACGATTCCGTATCCGAAGTTGTTTCCCAATCAGCTCGGGTGGAATAGCTTTCTTCATTTTGATTTGACTGAGGGATGGAAGTAATTTTGTAGGATGGAAGTCATGTTATGATTCTTATTACTTGAGTATAATTATGATATGATCAGTGAAAACATATAATTTTCACACCATCATAATATCACGCCTGTAATCCCCCAAGGCTTAGCCAGAGGTGTACCTAATGTATACCTATATTTCGCAGTTATGTTTTAAGATCAATGTAATAGGGGACGGGGGGAGCCTATTGCCATCAACCGAGCACGAATACAGACTCCGTGGCTGCTACTGAGAAATTCCTGTTCGAAAAACCCAATATCACTTTGCGCGACCTGGGAATTGAACCCTGGTAAATGTAGAACTTAGTATTTAGTAGTTCCATGGGGTAAATAAACACAAATCAAACAATAGTAAAATTACTTGATTGTTGTATTTTTTCAATCACCATATCAAACAATGTCTTATTTTGTTATTCTGGTCTGTTCTTTATCATCATAACTGACAGCCCTAGTCCACCCACTGCTTTGGATTTATAGGCTTCCTACCTCACATGTCTCATTTAGATGAGTAAGACATGCGAGGGAGGAGGCCTATAAATCCAAATAAGTTCAAATTATAGAATTACCAGATGGTAATTCTATCATTTGAACCATCTTTAGTCAATAATTCCTTCCCACTAAGACGAGGCGTATGGTTTCTCTATTCACGAATTATGTGCCCAATCTTATCGCAAGGCTTTTGTAAGAGGGAATAAGGGATTATGTCCAGTGAGTAGAAAGAGCCATTCATCTGTATCGATAACGATTTAATTACTATATTTTACAACTAGCTGTGCCCCGCGACCGTCATCCGCATAAAATTGTTAACAATTTCAAAGGGGTTTAATTTTTTTGCACGTATCCCTAATTATTTTTCTCCAATAACAGTAGCTTAAGTTACTCCTTATAACATCAGCTAACTGCCAGTAAAAGTCCCGTCCAAATCGATTCAGCCGTTTTGGAGATTAGCCAGAACAAACAGGCTGAGAGAGACAATCATAATAATGATTTTTTTTTGTTATAAACGCGTATACGCTCCTATTCAGTCAAAATCTGTTATTTTGATATTACAAACAGACACTTCAATTTATTTATATGTATAGATGTATAGATAGGATTAAAGGGATATGAAATTATGCAGAAAATAGGTAGGGTTAAATAGGTAGTCTCTCCACGTATTGTTTTACCCAGAAAATCTAAATCGAAATATTTGTATGGCCTACAGATAGTTGTTCCGGGTCTGGCTATTTGTGTATGTGAGTTTAAATGTTTGTAAACGCACCTACGAAACAGAAGAAATTCCTAGTGTGTGGCAACGTTTCATAAAAAGAAAAAAAAAAATTAGATACGACGCGGCATGTCTCATTCTTCCATAGTTCCCTATTACTCATGATCTCATCAGACACCTCATTTCTCGCCATATCATCATTCACACAGTCCACCGATCATTTCTTTGGTCTTCCTCTACTCTTATACCCATGTAAAATACAGCAGTATTTAAAAGCTAGCCAGGTACCAATACCATCTGCAATCGATTAGGCTGGAAGCCGAACTCAACGTTGTTGGCAAAAGACTTAAAAGATAATGAAGAATGAGTGTTCTTTTTCTTAGCGTGTCGATGGCAATCTAAATTGTGTCAGCCCAGAACTGAGCTACTAGTTTGGCGCTTTCGGTAGCGTCCATCAGTTCCTGTAATGAACATACAACAGGACACGCAGGACACGATATTAATTGTTGTTATTAATAATGAGTGTTGATTTCTTTCATCGATTCTGCACAATCAAGTAGCTACAATCGCCAGCACCAAGACCGAAGCCTTACTCCACCGCCACACTACACAATTCCCCAACAAAAAGTAAATAAAGCTAATCGCCGGGAAACTTGTCGGGAGCAAAGAAAACATTGCAGCAACAGTTTCATAACTACCGTCCACCGCGGCCATTTTGTGCGCCATAAATTAACAATAGTTAACCCACTCTTTACAGTACAAATTAGCCAGTCTCGATAGTTGAGACTGCACTATATTGTGAAACTGCGGGGCTTAACAGTGACAGGCGGAGCGGGTTGTAAATTTATCAGTTTGATTTTTTTAATTAGGCGTTAAAAAATGTTAAGTTATGGAATCAGATGTTACTTTCTGAAAATCCATAACATAACATTTTTTGCAACACACTTAGCGTTTATGCCATGAATAAGATCTAAGCTTGGACGCAGGATGCAGCACCAACTCCCGCCCGCAAAAATATGCACATGCAGGAAATCCGAAAATTGGCATGCCATACACCCAAACCGTTACTCGACACGAATTTTTCCCTCCACGGGCTTCCTCAGGTGGTGCTGGATCTTGAATTCAAGCCTGAATGTCTCACGCGGACTAGGTAAGGCAAGGTGCCATTACGTTTTTCCATCAGGAATTTCTCAGTAGCTACCCGGGAGCCTGAATTTGTGCCCGGTTGATGGGACTTAAAAATTACAACTGCCTAAATGTGGGTAAATAAATAAATAAATAATCCTAAATACGAGTTTGTAGATTGTAGACCTATGCCCAAACCTTCGGAGACCACAGGCGTGATCGTGTGTAGCTAAAAAACAGACAAGGAAACCGCAATAAAAAAGAAAACAATTTCATCTTAACATAGACATCGCCTGAAGAACCACCTGTCCAATTAAATGAAAAGATAAAAAAAGCCCCTGAAAATCACGAAACTAAATTTCTTTTATCTTTTCAAATCGCTGAAGCACTCGGTCTCGCCTCGCTTATCAAACACAGACCGCTTTATTTCTCATCTAACGCAAACTTTCACGAGAATTTCATGATTTATTCGTTTGACTTGTTCTTTTATTGAAAAAAGGACTTCAGACGTTTTTCCGCGTCTGCCCCTTTGAATATTTTGATGTAATAAAAATGATATAGTATTTTATAGAGGGTTGTTATTGATTATTTTGTTTCGCTTGCGGTCCAGCAATAGACAGTGTATTAGCTGAAAAATAACCCTGCTATGAAGTGTAGTAGTGTAAGGTTTATGCTAAACTTGCCATTGATAGATATAAAGTAGAATAATCCGTGCCGTACACCAAATAACTGTCAAAAGAAGAACTAAACAAGTGTCTGGATACTTAAAAACATCCTGGCATTTAAAAAAAAACTGGCGGCGTGGCGTTGCCATACAACGTGGCAACGCCAGTCTCTTGGGTACATTACCAGTTGACAGCGTTGAGGAGGAGTTTTTTTAAAGTTTATTGTTAAGTTAGTTACTTTAGGTTATTTTAATTTATAAATGTATATAAAATTTAGCTTCATAAATAGTTTAAAAAAAATAGAAATCATGATGGCTCATGCCTTAGTAAGCTGTCTGGAGTTCCAAACTGAGAAATTCCTAATGGAAAAACCCTATAACACCTTTGCCGACTCGGGAATCAAACCCAGAACTCCACGCTCACTAGTTGAGCTTGAGACCACTGGACTAACGGGGCTTTTACTTTGGCTATAACTCATACAGCCATTTATGTACACCACCGTAGGTAAACATTTTAAAATTAACCTCCAAATCATGGTCCAAACCGCCGAGCATAAATCCGTTAATTTGTGATTTCTTGTCGCTGGGGTCTCGCCACAGCGTGATATATGAGGGTCCAAACCCTTTTATAATCATTAATTATTCTCCATACATCTGTCCCTTAGTTATCAGTACAAGAAACGAACCCCCAGGGCTCCTAAAAAAGGAATTGATATCATCGTACAAATTGGTCATTAGGTTTAATCTGAACTTATTTGATGAAATATGGAGTCGGGGGTAAAGGCCGGGGGAATTAAAGCTTATAGTTTGTGAATAGGGTTTATGATCGAAAGTTTGCCGGTGCGGTCATATTGATGTTTGGGTCAAAAGTTAGGCTGGTCGCCATTTAAACTCCACAGCTCATAAGATTTATAGTCTAACACTAATAACTACAGAATAGGAGCTCGTGGTTAAATTATAAAAGTCGCACGGGTCGACCTTCAAGGTTAAGCTGCAGTGGATGGGTGACCATCCATTACAAACCTACCAGTTTCCTCCGTGCCTCGGAAAGCACGTTAAGCCGTTGGTCCCGGCTGTCATTTGTAGATCTTTGACAGTCGTTATGCGAGTCAGAGTGGCCCGAAAGTCTGAGAACCAGTATCATATTACCCAGTACTAACTGGGTTATGGAGGTTAGTAGATAGGCAGTCGCTACATGTAAAATACTGGATTTCAGCTGCATCCGGTTAGACTGGAAGCCGACCACAACATAGTTGAGAACAGGCTAGGCAGATGATGATATCATTGAAACATAGTATGCAGATATCAGAATAATATGTAATATATTGACGTTATTAAATTAGATTCTAGTAGGTAATCACACGAAAATACCAGGAAATTGCAATTTGAGAGAACTGTTCGGAGCGTGATAATAAACTCGTAATTACTGCGGCATTTCCTTTGAGTTCATTACCGTGACCACGTACTGCGAATTTCATCATTTGAGAAGCAAATTAAAGTGAACGCAACTGTACTGTGTTTATTTCGAAAATATAATCTTATAGAGTATGAATTTGATGTGAATAGTACCTATACAATGTGTCAGGTGTTGGACTAGCGATACTTCAGGTACTTGTATATCAACTATTCTATTATAAAAGTTTATAAATGCATATTTTTTTTGATATTTTTCTGGAGTTTAATTTATTTTTTCTTAAAGTTACGATAACGTGAACCTTTTATTTCATAATGTAAACGATAGAAAATATCTTTGCCCTCCTTAAAAGCCTATTTTTATCTCAGTAAGGCCAAAACTTTGAGAGATATGATTTTTTTTGTACGAAAAAACAAAATGGCTGCCAAATAGCAAGGAAGTGGATTGGACCCAAGTGTGTAGTGTATTTGTGTATTAAAATTGTTGTTTTATAAATACCTTGAATATCGCTAGTATATAACCGGACACATTGTTTATTTATAACTGACATCTATGGTTTCATTACAAATTCCTTTCTTCCTTTTCGAGTTTCTGCAACGATCTGAGGGTTTCGGAATTGAAATTCGAACTTTGAGTCGAACGTCAAACAAATGTTCATGCGGCCTGAAAAAAGAAAAAAATAACTAGTACAGTCTCATCTCTCTCTCTCTCGCTCTTGCTTCTATTTAAAATCAATGTCCTTTTATTATTTTGCGTGTGTTGTGACAATTTATGCCCATTGGACAAGCCGGACTGGTAAGGACGCAAGTAACTTGGAGTTAAGAATTTTCCTTCTCCTAGCGAGCGTTCTGATCGTTGCAGCCTCTTCGAATTTTTATCCTGCTGCCCCCAAATGCGTTGTTCCTCGGACAAATGTCCCAAAGTTTTGATTAGTGAACAAGACGTTTACCTACCTAAACTAGTTCCATTGCTTAGTAATGACAAGGCTTTAGGAGTATGAGGATCAGGGTGTAAAGTTTCTCATACTCCGTTGAAAAGGTAGGGTTGTCCGACCAGACGGGGCTTATATCTGGTGTATTACTAATTAAATTCGTGTTGTTCTATACAAGGTGTAACATAATAAATGCAAGACCTCCCTTGTGGTGGCTCGGACCGTTAAACTGAACAATTTTTCTTCTACGAGTTTTTGAAATTCGCAAAAAAAAAATTGGACTTAATGTAGGAACTGACGCGGTCATCTATCAAAATGTATGGTAAAACTAAAAAAAAAGTTATGCATTTCCAGAAGTTATAGAATAAAAGTTGCTCAGTTTCATGGTCTGAGACACCACACGAAAGGTCTTGCGTTTATTATGTTAGATCCTGTATATCCTTATCTCGCGGATAACTATAGAACAAAAGTTGCTCAGTTTCATGGTCTGAGACACCACACGAAAGGTCTTGCGTTTATTATGTTACATCCTGTATATCCTTATCTCGCGGATAACTTTGATTTCGTGATGTAGAATTTCTAGTCCTAGTCTTACGTCATAGATGTCGCTGGCGTTCTTTTTATCAACTTGATTATGCTCGCTATAAGGCCTCGGCTGTTTATGACTTAGAACTAGCTATAAGAGTGTGAAAATTGACACTTCGCTACTGCTAGGCAGCAGTAGCGAAGTGTCAATTATTGTAAGAGGTAAGCCAGAGTATATATCTTTAATGTGATTATATTATTTGTCTATAGAATACTGACTGTGCCATTTTTCAAAGGTAAGCCGGTAGGAATCGAGTTCTATGGAACCTTCGCCACTGGTAGGCAAGCGAGCCAGATAGACCGATGACCTGGTACCAGAGTAGCAGACAGGAGTTAGATACGAGAGGCCCAAAACCGAACAACGTGGCATGCAATGAAGGAGAGCTACAATCAGCATTGTTATTGCCACCCTACCTAAAGATCACAGAAGCATAACATCACGCCTGTTATCCCCGAAGGGTTAAGCAGAGGTGTACTTAATAGTACATTCACATTTCGCCAATTATGTTTTAAGTCCCATGTAATGTAATAGACGGCGAGCATGTTGCCATCTACCGGGCCCAATTTCCGTGGCCACTACTGAGAAAGTCCTGTTGAGAAAACCCCTCAGTAGTAACAGAATATTATAAATCCCACATAAAACTCCATCATATCATCATCATCTGCCTAGCCTTTTCCCAACTATGTTAGGGTCGGCTTCCAGTCTAACCGGATGCAGCTGAATACCAGTATTTTATATGGAGCGACTGCCTATCTGACCTCCACAACCAAGTTAGTACTAGGTAATACGATACCCCTTGGTAAGACTGGTTGTCAGACTTTTTGGGCCATTGACTACTTATAACGACTGTCAAAGATCTACAAATGACAGCCGGGACCAACGGTTTAACGTACTTTCCGAGGCACGGAGGAAACTCGGTATGTAATGGGTGGTCACCCATCTACAAACCAACCTAGGCAAGCACGGCTAAACCTTAAGATCGACCCGAGCGGCTGTTATTATTTAGCCACGAGCTCCTCTCCATAAAACTCCTTCATATATACCGAAATAATCTTAAGTACTTTACAAGGCTTTGTCTAGACATGAAGACGCCTACGTGGACATTAAAGTACCACAAACAAATATATAATCGACTATAACATCGTAGTCAGACCACCTGTGAATCATGTGATGTTAGGGGTGAAATAAGAAAAGGGTGCGGTCAGTATTTGTGTTCATTGAAGCTTTTTACCTCGTTGGTCTAGTGGTCACCAGCGCGACTGCTGAGCATGAGGTTCTGGGTTCGATTCCTAGGTCGAGCAAAGTGTAATTGGATGTGACTGTCGCAACCGAGGTCCGGGCACGCCGCAATCGCGGCGGTAAGACCCCTCTTTGAGGAGTGGCTGGATAGGCGTCACGGCGTCCTGACCTACCGCATGACGCAGGTCCTCACCGGACACGGAAGCTTCGGGAGGTACCTGTGTCTGATGGGGAAGGAGGAAACGCCTGGGTGTCACCACTGCGAGGACCGCCCGGAGGACACGGTGGAGCATACGGTGCAGGACTGCCCCGCTTGGGCAGGGCACCGCCGTGTCCTCACGGCGGCGATAGGCGGAGACCTCTCGCGCCCGGCATTGGTCGAGGCCATGCTGCGGGGCGAGACGGAGTGGGAAGCGGTCGCCTCCTTCTGCGAAGCAGTCATGCTCGCGAAGGAGGAGGCGGGCCGCGTGAGGGAGAGGACAGCGTCCTCCCTCCACCCCAGCCGCAGTGGTAGACGCCCACGGCGCCGGACGTCGGCAGACGATCTCCGGCCACCGTAGGCGCGGGCTTGCGGGCGGCGAGTAATGGGCGACTCGCTGTCCGACCATGGACCATGCCCGGGTCGACGGCGCGTTGTGTTCCACGCGCGCCTCAAAGAGTGTCAGCATAATGACGGGGCCCCCCTCTAGAGGGCCAAAGCCTGCCGGGGTCGCGGGACTCATAGAATTACCGTGACCCTGGATCATAAAGGGCTATTGAAGGACACCGTGGATTTTAGTCAGTACAAGTCTGACAGTTCCTCCCACTCTGCCCTGGGTGGAAGGACTCATTTGATGATTTTACCACGATAAAAAAAAAAAAAAAAAAAAAAAGTGTAATTGGATGTTCGATGTTTCCATCAGGACTTTCTTACTAGCAGCTACGAAGTCCGGAGGATTTGTGCTCGATTGATGTCCATAGGCTCGCTTCTTATTACATGGAACTTCAAAATAACTGCCGAAATGTGAATGTACTATTAGGTACACCTCTGGCTAATCTGGCTGTGTTATAATTGTTTTTTAACGACTTGTGACGATTACAAGCCAGGCACACTATTCCGAACCAGTGCAATGCAACTCCTGAAAACCGGAATCATCAGTGCCGATCACAGGAAAAGCGGCGTGACAGTCAAGCGCGACTTGCAAAGGTAAAAATTGGATGAGCCAATCAGCCGATTACGATTACCACTGTGGGGGTAGCGGCTTACCTAAGGTGAGCAAAACATCATGAAGAAACCGGTGCCAAAAAATCGAAGCTGATTTACGTGGAGATTATGGCAGTAGCGGATTATTATGCCTGTTTTTGACGGCACAGTTGGCGCAGTGGCTGAGCGATTGACCGCTGCGCTTCGTGTCGCGGGTTCGATTCCCGCACGGAACAAATATTTGTATGACCTACAGCCCCCGTAGCATGACCACCGTAGACAAGGATTTCTTTGACAGAAGAATCGACAAAGTGACAGATAGTGCAAAGAAATCTGTCATTGTGTCGACACAATCTGTCATTTTGTCGATTCTTCCTTCAAAGAAATCCTTGTCTACGGTGGTCATGCTACGGGGGCAGGTAGTTGTTCCGAGTCTGGCTGTTTGTGTATGTGAATTTAAATGTTTGTAAACGCACCCACGATACAGGAGAAATTCTTAGTGTGGGGAAAAGTTTTTTTTTTAAAAGAATTAAAAAAAAATTTAAAGCTTTACACGTGTTTTTTTTGTCCATGTCAAAACTGGTAACAGGACGAGCTTGGATGTTTATTATAAAACTTTATAAAGTTATTTCATTATCGTGACAAACTCTTAGTTATAAATACCTAATCATCGTAATGCTTGCACAGAAGAATATTCGTTTAGAAAGATTTGAAAATTCAGATTGCTCAGAGTACAAGTTAAGTAATTGGTGTAACATTTACGTTACACGATGTAATTACTGTTATTCGTAGAATTTACAGAGAACGCAACGCCTTCGTAAGCCAAAAAGCAATATCCCAAGAAAACAAAATTAGTTTTTTTTTTGCATTTGCGGAATGTTTCGTGGGCATGATAAATAAATTCATGGGTGCCGAGATGGGACTAAACCAAATGAACTTATCAAAATACTAATATTATCTAAAAAACGCCAGCACGAACCATATTCATATCTCATGAATAAGAGAAATAATTTTTCACATCATCAACTGTCTGGCCTTTTCCCAACAATGTTGGAGTCGACTTCTAGTCTAACTAGATGCAGTTGAATACCAGTATTTTAGATGAAATACCTTTTGGTAAGACTGGTTATCAGACTTTCGGATATCTGACTACTTCTAAATGTTTACATGTTCTCTCTTTTCTTGAAACATAGATTTTTTGAGTTACCACTTTCTGGCTTATGGGGGCAAAACGCAATTATTTCCAACTCCGAAAATTCTAGAACACGTAAGACTATTAAATACATAATTAAACACATTAATCACACGAGAAGTCTTGACATTCGTCGTTAAAATTACGAAACGATGTCTCTAGAAACAGATTACAAATTATATCAAAAGCTAACACTGTTCGTAGATAAACTACAGCTATATTTCAAAGCGAAGTCGCGGTTCTTGGGTTAAGTTTCAACCCTCACCCTTGGGATTGGGGGTTTAAGTGAGGGGCGAAAGAAAATGAATCAAAAATGTTTTCTTCGGAAAATGTTGCACCTTGCTACGTTGGTCATAAGTCTGACAGATGAGCCTGAGACCGAGATTCGATACCTACAAAGGGAAAAGTGATGTCGGATTTTTCGAAAATTATGCAATTTCTCAATGGGGTCTAGATTTGTGCGAGGTTGATGGCATATGGGTAACCCAGCCTTAAACATAACTAGCGCAACGTGGAGCATTATATCAATTCTACGTGAAAAAAGACTTTTAAAATATTTGTGTTTTTTTTATTTAATTGGGATATTATACTCTTTTGAAGAAGTTCCAGTAACTTTGGCAAAGTTTCAATTATTTTCAGGAACTTCGAACTTGCTGTAGGTTTAATGATTATTGCTACGGAATATTTTTTTTTTTTTATTCTTTTTTCTATTTCAATACCTATATTCCAACTAAAGCCCGCCTACGCACACAACTTGGGCCAATCGAAACCACCGTTTGAGGCCTATTTCGCAGCAATGGTAGTTTGTCAGGTCCCGATTAAACAAGCCTCGAGGACATTTCTTTACACTTACACACACAAATAGACAAAACAAACACATTTGTAAAGGGTCACCGCATCTTAAAGCCTCAAAGACCTGCTGTTTTCAACTTCTGCGATAGGTAATCTTACGACTTCACAAATGCTGCATTGCGTATTGACGACTCCCTGTGTTTCAGCGCAGAAACAAAATGGCGCCGGTGTTTCTCTAGTGTCACTTTTTTTAATATCGAGCTTCAGCTTTACGTAGGGTGAACCTATGCTCAATTGATGGCAATAGGCTCGCCCCCTATTACACGGGATTTATAACTGGTGGAAAAGTGTGTACTAATATGTGCACCTTTGTCCTGTAATCCCCAAAGATTACCTTTAGGGATTTTTACCTTTAGGGATTTTTACCTTTAGGGATTTTTACCTTTAGGGATTTTTACCTTTAGGGATTTTTACCTTTAGGAATTTTTACCTTTAGGGGGGCGTGATGCTATGTATGTAACAAATCATAAGGCCCAAATCTCTTTTACGACATTCTCCAGTTTCCTTTATGTATATTCGTATGAATAAACCTATTTCCTTTCTTTCTTTCTTTCTATAACTTACACCACCCACAATGTTCCGAGATCTGTATCTGAGATAAGTGTAGTTCAACGTTTGATGAAATTTCACGTTTGACTGCGGATTCTTTGTACGGCGTCAAGTATTGGCGTCTTGTTTCGAGACTTGACGATGGTTGGCGTTCATTATGAACAACACTTTGAAGTTGGACCGTTTTCATTTCAATTATTCGAGCTGTAATTGGAGGTAATTAACTATTTGTAGTTCGCGCTGTAGTTAATGTAGCTATTTTGTTGTTGAATGTACCGTAAATTATTTGAAATGGTATCATCATCTGCCTAGCCTTTTCCCAACTACGTTGGGGTCGGCTTCCAGTCTAACCTGATGCAACTGAATACCAGTATTTTACATGGCGATTGCCTATCTGACCTCAACCCAGTTAGTACTGGGTAATACGATACCCATTGATAAGACGGGTTGTCAGACTTTCGGGCCACTGACCTGTTAAGACTGTCAAAGATCTAAATTGACAGCTGGGACCACCAACTTAACGTGCTTTTCGAGGCACGGAGGAAACTCGTTATGTAACGGGTGGTCACCCATCCACGGACCATCCTAGGCAAGCGTGGCTTAACCTGAAGATCGATCCGAGCGGCTGTTATTATTTAGCTACGAGATCTTCACCGTCAGCACACTTACAATAGTGTTTAAAAGTAAACTTAGCTGTCTGAATACCAAATAGATTATTCGACTGTACCATAGTGTAAATGAAAGACATTAGATACTGGTGAATACTAGATAAATGGATACATTGAATTACTGTTTATTGACCCAAAACTCGTTGAAAGATTTTAAACTATCATGGTCACTAACTTTAGCATCACACAGAGAGCTCACAGTTAGCTTCGTGTGTCGGGAACAGAATCGAGTTACGAGTGACAGTGGTAGCGGTACTGAGTGCAAAAAACGAACAAGAAAGAGGGTAGACCGATTTGTCTGCTCATAAACACCGACCCGCATTAACTTCAGTTTATCCGTGATCACGGTGCTTGCAACAGCGCCGAAATATCGGGAATTCAAATGGATCAGTAAACATGGTAAATAACACGTTTCCAGTGTTAATGATAACTCGTTGAAAGTCCAAATGGATCGAACATTTATTAGTTTTAATTAATTCGAGCTGTTAATGGTCTCTGAACAATATTGTTTATTACATTTTATGGTCAACAATAGCATAACCTCATTATTAGTAGATATTATAATGTAAAGAGGTTATTTTATTATTAATTGGATTTAGAGAACCCATTGAAATTATGGTTATGAATGCTTTTGAATATTTCCGATGCTCCAACATGATTTATTCGAAATCAAAAACTTGCGCCTGTTCTTGTATGAGGAACGACTTACAATCAAAAAAAATAATCAGTAATTAGTTTTTCATACAGAGCAGCTTTTTTCAAGTTGCTAGCCAATTTTAATTGTCCAAAATAAAGGGTGTAAATAGACCCTTAACGAAGCTGAAAGGCTCTGGTTCTCCAGTTCATTGCGATATTTTTTTTTTGTTCTAGACCATACTTGGGAAACTAGAAGGTAGTTACGGATATATTAAAGGCCAAAATTCCAACTTTTTCACAAGTTTTTTTTTTAAATACTACTTTTTCACAAGTTTTTAAGATTATAACGCACAGTGTGTAATTTCGCCTCAAAAGCGGACATCCCCTTTTTATAGCGGATTCCGATGGATATAACTGTTATACAGTATAATATGAAACACCAGTTTAAATATATTCCTTAATTTTAAAGTTACAATAGTTTTTTTGAAAGGTCAATGAACTTTGTCAAAATCTTTTTTGTATATATTTCCCAAAATAACAAACGCTCACCTTATTTAAAATTAACCATGAATTGAAAATTGTATATATAATGTCGTGTATAAATTACAAGTCTTTACTTTCCCTGGAATGCGAGTTAAAAATTATTTTGTAAATATTAGAAAATAAATTATAAATAATTTTCCATATGACATTAGCATTTTTTTTTACCAACGAAATACACTCTAGTTATGTAGCTTCTTATAGTAAAAAAATGGAACATTTTACGTACAGGACTTCAGAGCTACAACGTTTCTAAGTTTTTCATCAATTTCTATGGAAATAGGGTTGTCAAGCATGAGTTTACTTAATTATGTTATTTAGGTATAATTAAGTAAACTCATGGAAAAATGTATGAAAAATCACACAATATCTATTAGAAACATTTTTTTAAATATTGAACCTCCTCAAGATAAATTTTGAGTTTTTGAAAGAAAAGGGAGAAATAAACTGAACTTATTTGGTATATAGACATACACAAAAAAAGTTGAAATGAGAGTTTACGGGTTATCTTCATTATCTGAAATAATGAGGATTTCGTCTGAAGTCAGCTCCACTTCTTCAAATTCGAAATTAGAATCCGGTGAGTAATAACGCACATTGTCCATTGTCACTTCCAACAGAGAAAGAACTTTTGGGGGCAAAGGTTTTTTCGGTTTGCGTCTTTTATTGTGGGATATAGTTGATAAATATGGATCAGATGATTCAAGTCCACGGTGAAATAAGTCTGCTATAGTTGTTTTTCGATCCAGCTTGCGTGTGTGATGCTCACGATCATTACTTCAGTGATGTTCGTTAAAAAAATATAACGAACATCACTGAAGTAAACCATAGACATGAGTGACAACCCTAACTTAAAATTTTAAAATTTATTATCTCCGAAGTCCTATGTTTAAAGCGTCTAGTTTTTTTTGTCGAAGTAATAGTTACATCAACTAATAATTTGGCATTTAAAAAAAATGCTAATATTGCAGGACATGTCAGAAAAAAAATATATACTAAATAACCGAAAAAAAATATTTTCGCCCAAACCAGACGAGATTTTTAACTTTTTTAATATAA
Source organism: Noctua comes (assembly GCA_963082995.1). NCBI lineage: Eukaryota > Metazoa > Arthropoda > Insecta > Lepidoptera > Noctuidae > Noctua > Noctua comes. Next base: position 16,530,465 of record OY720273.1, read on the forward strand.
ATAGGTGCCTAAAATATGTTTGAATCATAACCAAAAACATCCAATGGAAAAAATGATTAAATACGGAAATAAAATGTTTCCATGGTTTCTATGGACTTATCCCGATTTTCAAACTTTCTAGACAACTATGATAGATAACGACACCGGAGTTTTACTAGGAGATTTGTTCGATTAATACCTTTCTAAATAGCATATAAAACGAGGATGTCCGCTTTTGAGGCGAAATTATACACTGTGTAACGTTACCTTAAGTACCTCCATGACCTGTTTACTATTCAATGCATCCATCAGCACAATATTTTGAGTGCGTTACATTGCGTATTACCGTAAAACGTGATATTTCACCCCAAAAAAAAATCGTTTTTCCTGCAATAATTTTTGCGTAGGGCTACGTAGTTTGATGTACATACAGAATGCTTGGTTGACGGCTTCGTGAAGGGTTCGATTACACCCAGTATGCCCAGAACTGTAATTCCTGGACAGTTGTTGGAAATTTATAACATTGCAAATTGATGCAGTGTGTCAATTTGGTACACATCTTATTTCCCTGACTATGTAATGCTAATATCCGGTGTTCTTGTTCATAATCCTATTCCTAATTAACCGGTCTTCTAAGCCGGTTGCAGCTTGACGAGCATGATTTACCCGTATAAACCGGTTCGGTATGCTCGTGATAACTGGCTGCCTGTGGAACGGTGTCTGGTCTTGGTTGTTGATGAGTCACTGAGACACTGGGAGTTTGTATAAGTTCTTGTTCAGGTGCAGCGTGCATTATGGTTTACGTTTTTTCAAGGGGGCCACTGAAAACCAGCACTGTGCTGTGAGCCCCTCATAGCACAGCATCATGCTGAGTGGTAACCTGTTGTATTTATAAATATTTGTTAGGCGTTGTATTTTTTTTGTCACTTTGTTTGCACGTCATGTCCCAGCGACAATTTTTTTTTTTTTGTTTATGCGTGTTTTTATACAATGCGGTTCCCTACAGGACTTCATTAACATAAACATAGCAAGAGAAGTGTTAATGGGCACCAGTAGCGAAGGGTCAATTTTTGTACTCCAGCTTACCTCTTAGTAAGCTGGAGTACATATCTTTAATGTGATTTTATTATTTGCCTATAGAATACTGAGTGTGCCACTTTTCAAAAGGAACCCGGTAGGAATCGAGTTCTATGGAACCTTCGCCACTGATGGGCACTCATGCACGAGAAAATTCGTCAGCACACCCTTTATAACAACAGAAGCGGTTCCTTTTAACCCCTCGCGAAAATATATAATTTGAAAATTCCCAAAATTAATATCCAGTACAAAAATTAATGTCACCGAATCCCGTAATCTTGTCAAAACACATGACCATATTTGGAACGTTCTCGATCCAATGTTAGGCTCATTTACGTACATTTTAATATTACATCAAGCTACTGAACCCTTAGGGATGGACCCAAAACGTTTTTGTGGTCAAGACCACGACATAGATGGGTATCATGCCGATTTTAGGGGTAAATTAAATCTTTACTGGCCCAGTTATAGGTACAGTTCGGTTTAATGTAGTCAGGGACCTTTTTGGGGAAGGTTAGGTGGAACTAATGAAGATTTTCTCTTCATTTATGGTGCAAATTGAAATTAAACCAACCAAAAGTGGGTTGTTCCATTACAATTTATGTGTATTTCATTTTAGGCGATGGCAACACATCTACGTTTTCTCTAGTATTGTATGTGTTAATAGTTGCTAACTACTAGAAGGTCGTCAGTTTGTTGGTATCGAATACAAAAATAATACTAGTGTCCTATTGTTAGGCAAATGCCCCTTCTTATACAAAGTAAGCATGAACATTAACCATCACGCTTGCTAAAGGTGGATTAGCGATTTCAGACATATATTAATGCATCTGTCAAGGCTTCCCACATTGTCTTTATCACAATGTGTTTATTTTTGAAATCCGAACCATCTCATCTGCTCATAGTGTGAAATCAGATCGCAAGGTAAAAATATAAAAAAAAAATTGTTTATTTTTCAAACTTAGAATCAAAAGTCTTGCCCGCATTCAAAATCACAACCAAGTACTTAAGAGGGCCTCGACCTTAACGACTAGGCCATAACAACAAAAGAAAAGAACAAAACAAAATGCATCTTGAAACCCTCCTCATTAAGTCTGTAACCGTCACAATGAAACACGGCAGTCACCAATATCTTGGCAGCGCGGGAGACGAGTCAATCTGGCGTAAGTGATACAGTCTGGGGCTCCAAATAAATGCGCGGTCGACCCGGTTGAGGTGGTGGTTGCAGATGTGGGAGTAGGCAGAAAGGGTCCAGTAAAATCATAGAAATTTCGGCAAGATCAGGTGCCGTAATTCGTCTTAGCTTCGTTGCCTTTTAAATATGTATGCATGTGTTAACGAATGAACCAAGCAACATGCGTGCTGCGACAAGGACGGCAAACGAAATGAAAGAAATTGTTTACACCACGAGTCACCGTGACTGTCCGTGGCGACACTTGCGACGAGTAAACAAGTGGAGCACGCGCATGTCGCTTGACACAGTTTTACATGCGCATGCAGAACCTTCATTCAAAACCGAGTTCCATCAAGAACACATACAGGTCTGCAAGCCTGTCAGTTGACTCATTTGCAGGCATGGCAACACCTGCCACACACGATAACATGCTTGCTTTAGTAGCTTTATTACTTGTTCAAAAAAATATGGAATCAAATGAGAACCGAGAGCTGTGCATGCGACCTGTCACGGTTGCCAGTGCAGGCATAACCAGGCCGAAAAAATATATTTTATGATATTCTCTAGGTTACATGTACAGGCAGGCAGCTGTATAACTGTACAGTTTACTGCTTCATACGTTCATGCATGCCTGCACAGTTTGACAGTACAGGCAAAACTGCACATCGATAACCTATGTCTATGGTCGGCGTAATAAAGCGATTTTTATTTTTCTGTACCAGGCCAAATTATAGTTTTTTTAAATATATTAAATGGGCCTACTCTTGACTTCAATCTTGTCCTAAGGACAGAGATGAGTGTCACAGACAAAGCTCTAACATTGTTAAATCTTTATGAAGCATACTAAAATTATAACTACTTCTAAATCCCGAAGACGCCGATTACTGTGTCTTATCTGCGAAAACAAACGGTACTCTCTAATCTATGAAGGGGGAAACTGTATTGATAAATTGAGCAATCGACTGGGACGAAGATGGGGGCACTGCAAGCGACATAATAATTTCCACGGCCCGCCGGGAAGATGAGAAATTCAATCTCGGACTATTCAGGCGTATTTCGATTTTTTCGGTTCCTATTTCGTCTCGATGTTTTAATTATCGCTCCAGGTTTTTAATATCTGTGGGCGGCAGTCTGGTCTAACGTGAATTCTTTATGGTTCAATTTAACGCTGAAATTGACTGAAAGTGGGGATTTAATGTGGCCGATAACATAACATCAAGCCCTGCTCCCTGATGGATTAGGCAGAGGTATACCTGGTAGTAACGAACCGAAAATATGTTCAAGTCTCGTGTAAAAAGGGAGGCGAGCCTATTGCCATCAACCGGGCACAATTCCAGATGCCTGGGTACTACTGAGTTTGTCATGGAAAAACCCATAAAAACCTTTCCCGATCTGGGAATCGAACCTAAGACGACATGCTTGACAGTTTTAATTTATCATTCCGGCTTTTCCGACTGAAAAAAGATAGTAAGTATTAATATCTGTGCTCGGCAGTCTGGTCTAACGTATATTCTTTGTGGATCAATATAATTATTAGACCGGGAGTGAGGATTTCATGGCTCTGTGGTAGACATGATCTTTTCTTGGTTTTGATTTGAAGAAATTATTGTTCTTTTATGATCTCTGTGGTTTTATTAAATACTTGAGACCGGGAGTGAGGATTCTACTGTGGCAGAATTATCTTTCTACGAAGTCTTGTGTAACGTTTAGTTTATAGGAATGAATAAAACTTATACTGTCACTTACGGGATATCTTCCGTGATTGTTCATTATTTTGAGCTCCCGATATTTCGGCGCAAATAATGAACAATCACGGAAGATATCCGGTAAGTGACAGTATAAGTTTAGTTGTAAACCGTGAAAGCTTAAAGCAGTGTTTATAGGAATTAATGTTCTCCTTCGTCTTTTTTGATAAGATGAATGGTTTATCCATTTTGTGCGCTTTTCTACTCTTTATTTGTTAATGTTATTTTGCAATGTGTGTTGTTCATTTAAATCTTAACTAAACCTGAAACTAAAACAAAAATCAAACACTAACAAAATACAGTCTAGCTAATTAAAAAGTATAAACCATTCAGTATTCTCACCGCGATATTTACTTTCCAACTTAAATATTTTCAAAAAGAATCGCTCATTTAGCGAGTACCTTGTAACTCACACAATTCGCAAAATAAACAAAAAAAAAATACAGTTACAAAATTACATGCAACAAAAGAAAATTCCAGCGAAGCGCTTTAAACCGGTTCCATCCAGTTTTATCTGGTAAATTGCAGTTAGCACTCGGCATGACTAGACAACATCTAACTGAGACAATGCAAATGTACTGTGAAATTGAACATTTTAAATTGATTGCGAAGGGCAACTTGCAAGAAAATTAGCTTTGTTTGTGAGAATTGCGAAGATAGGGAAGTTTGTTTAATGTATTTTCTTTACGAGTTATTTATTTTAAGTGAGGAGAAAATAACCAACAGGGAATATAACGAACTTCTTTGGATCAACCATCACTACTGCTGGGCAAACGTGGCCATAGCTTTCCAATTCATCCCAATGTTAGAATGTGGGGACCGATGGGTCCGAGTCGTCACACAGTGGGTGCCAGAAGACTAGTGTCGCTGAAAACGCTGACATGATGATTTAGTTGTCCTGGGTCTTTTCAGTGGCTTTATGTGGGTGATTGGCCAGAGATGAGCAAAAATAACTATTTGTTGACTGCCTCGTTGGTCTAGAGGTCGCAAGCGCTACTGCTGAGCATGAGGTCCTGTATTCGATTCCCAGGTCTGGCAAAATGATTTTGCGTTTTTTCATCAACAATTTCTCAGTAGCAGTCACGGAGTTTGGATTTGTGCCCGGTTGATGGTCTCGCCCCCTATTATATGAAGCTTAAACATAATTGGCGAAATTAATGTGTGTGTACTATTAGGTATACCTCTGAATAACCCTTCGGGGATTACAGGCGTGATGTTATGATTGTACTAGACTTCTCTTTGCAGGAATATAACTGTTACCACTTTACCAACGGTAAGATACATTTAATATTATTTATATTTTGCTTATGCGTTGTTATAACTTAAATGGATTTTTTTTTTTTAAACTTTGCCCCACTGTAGGAATTTCTCCTGTATTCTGGGTGAGTTTACAAACATTTAAACTCACATAAACAAACAGCCAGACCCGGAACAACTACCTGTAGATCAAACAGATATTTGTTCCGTGCGGGGATCGACCCTGCAACACGCAGCGGAGCAGCCAATCGGTCAGCCACTGCATTGAAAAGTTTAATTTTCTTGTACCTATCCCCCATCCATGATTGCATAAAAAAACCACTAGCATGGAGTGGATCAACAACACGAATGAAAACCATATCCATTTCCACATGCATACAAAAAATATGAGAAAAACATTGCAATTTTAAAATGAAACGCATTTTTAAAACATCGTTCTATTCTGACAGTCGTTATAGTGCGTACCGTTTATACGAAAAATAACAAACAAAAAAATTTCAATTATTGTTATTTCTTTCCTAAAATATGGAACTTAAACATATCTGACTTAATGAGTGTGTTCTTGGTACACATTTCCGTAAATTACTGTACTATGTGGATGTCTGCCTGACCGTACGGGGATTACAGGCGTGATGATATGTTAATATATGTTTATTATGTTTGGTAAAGGAATTTAAACGTTGTGTTTAACACCACCAGCATCATGCTGAGGTAGGGACCTTTTGGCCTCGAACAGGACCAATTTTAGTTTAATGTATGCCTTATTTTAAGCTTTTCTTATGTTTACTTTTAATATTAATTTTAATCATTTTGTTTTATCCTGGGGAGACAAATAAATAATTTTTCTAATAAGTAGAAAACAACGTAAACTGCTAGTTTCAAGCTCTGATGCAATCTTTCAAACAATTTGTTTTACACAATAAATTCCACTTCCTACCAAAAAAACCAGCCGCGCATTTTACTATCTCTGTTCCAACAAAAAAAAAACATTTAAATAATACCCACTAGTCCGGTTCCCTCATAAATCGCCGGCGCTCACCCAGTTTTAACCGGAGATTACCGAGTGCTTTGCGGCTTTCAGCCGGACAATATTTTCAGCCGGCTTCTTTGTAGGCTTGTGGCCGAACGGTTCCAAACGGGCACGAACCGGCTTTGTTTACTTACGACTCCTTGCCTCGTATGGATTGTTATTTTCGACTGTGTTTGGTTTATTGAAAAGCTGAAAGGAAAAATCAAAATACCGAAGCATGCTCTATTTTTTACAGACTTAATGACCCTCATTGGTTGAATGGTCGCAAGCGCGATTGTTGAGCATGAGGTCTTGGGTTAGATTTCCGGGTCGGGCAGTGTTATTGGGTTTTTCCATTAGGAATTTCTCAGTAGCAGCCACGGAGTCTGGAGCTGTGCACGGGACATAAACATAACTGGCGAAATGTGGGTGCACTATCAGGTAAGAAAGAAGAAAGAAAGAAAAAAAAAATTTATTTGTCGCAGGTACACCATTGCCTGACCCTTTGGAAATAACAAGCGTGGTGTTATGTATGTTAATGAGCAAGTGCAAAGACACGGTTAAGCAGAGCGGACTGAACACCGAACTAGAGTACGAACTTTGACAGATAATCTTCTGACGTGTCTGTCAAACTTTCGTGTCCGCAGACTCAACAGCCAGTCCATGACCAGTATGCTCAGTTTAACCGTGCCTCTAATCAGACAGCTCATCCAGTCAGTAAAAATAGCGCGTTAACGTCACCTAGCTAGTCAGTACCGCTTCCACATCGCAACTTTCAATACCAATAATTTAAATTATTGAAAAGCACCGATACACCTACCTAACACCTTCTTAAAAAATCTTCCAATCCTTCATTAAATACAGAATTATTCAAATAACTGCTAATTAAAATTTTAATGAAAACATACAAATTGTAACAATCATTCCATCAACATGACGCCTGATTGATACATTATGTTATTTGGTCACCCAAAAAATTAGTTTTTGTCGAATACGGTAATTTTATGTATTTAAATTCTACTGTGAAATGAGTGAAAACAGTGATGGTTGATTTAACACCAAAATTGACAGAATATAAGAAACAATATCCGATTAAATATGTTATTATTTGATAGTTATTGGTCGCGTAACATTCATTCGTTCGTAGCTTTCAGGTATTTACCACTTATTTTGCTTTATTCATTTATTTGCCAGAAACATGGTATGTTTACAGAAGTGTTCATAATATTGCAAAGTGCTACATGTCTCACCGTTTTAACGGTATGCAAAATCAATTTATAATTACATGATATTAAAATTATCATTATTAACAGTTGCATTACATTACTTTCAATTCACATAAGTTAAATTCCATTAATTTTAAATCTTTTCATCACTCAACTTGAAATTGTTATTTAAATTAACTTGACTTACAACTTGACAGCTCTTTACAAGTCACCTTGCAAAACATTTTGAAGTGGGCTGTTTAATTTGTCCGCAAGTGTACACACATTAAAAAATAAATCAACAACAAAATCACGTTGACGTCTTTTATAACCATTTATTGGATTTGTTTGTTATTTAAAGTCCAAGCAATTACTTGAGCTGCCATTGCACAGGCTTCCATTCAAAAGAAAAATTAAACGAACCCGTTGGAATTCAATCGGACGTGCGGAATGAACATGGAAATAGTCGGAAAGGAATTTTCCTATTAAACTTAAGCTTTTAAATAAATTCAAGTGCAAAATGTGATCGGCTCCTTTAATGGTTCAAAGCTAGGCTTTTTTATGCGCCCGATTTAACAATAGATTCTGGATTAGTGTGGAATCACACTAATATTTTAGTTCAAAAGTTTTTGAACAATGTTTTTTATTCTATCACACAATGGCTGAACGGATTAGGATAAGGTTTTTTCACACATTTGTATTTTAGATGTACGTTACCGCATGAACCCAAAAACCTTTGGCGATACAACTTAGGATACCAGTACCAAGCGACACAACGTGTCTCACTTGTTTCCATCGCGTAAGTACTGTCACGTCACGGTGACCCGCATGCCCTAAGCAATTTATTTCATTTGTTTTTCCGTGATGAGATGGCGCTGTAGTACTTTTTGTACTATGTTGCCGTAGTATTTACACGCGTGTAGCGCACTACAAAAAGTACTACGGCAACACAGTACAAAAAGTACTACAGCGCCATCTATGACACAAATGAAGAACTAACGTCAAAATTCTAGATCGCGCAGTTAAAGTTATCCGCGACTTAAGACTATATAGAAAAACCCGACAACATCTGTCAGGCAGTAGGCCACCAGACACAACACCCGTCTGGTCTACTATACGCATGTGGCTTGAGCATGTAGCTCGTGGTCAAGCTGTCAGGCACCATCCACCAACAAAAGATCCCTTTCACGTTTTGTCACAAACATCGTTGTTGTTACTTTAAGCCTGCGCTTCCCACTGCTGGGCCAAGGACTCTGCTCATGACTTCCAGTTCATCCAATCCAGGGTTCCATCTCCTCCGACAAATATCGTACCTGCGACTAAAAAGTCGCACAGTTTGCGCCGTAACTGCTAGTATTTATTCATGTACTCATGTCTAACGGCTCTGTATACACTATCGCACATATGCGCTCATCCATTATTACAGACACTTAATGCTCTCAGGCCGACGGGCGCCCTATAAATAATGGACGGCCCGACGAAACACCTGACGCTTTTAAACGTCATAAAAAGGTAAAGTTTCTGCTGATATATTGTTTTTTACACCGTGTTTTGTTGAAATGATATTTATTGGAAAAAAAAAAAATATTGAGCGTGAAACTGAAAATTGTGTCTGATTACATCTGCGTTATTCAACTATATACAAAAAAGAGTTCATGCTGGGCAAAAGTCTCCAAATGATGGTTGCCGGAAAACGGACGGCGCCGCTGAGACCAGCCCAGAAAGAGGTGGCGAGACGATCTGGACGCGTACCGCGAGTTCTGGTTCGAGGAGGTACGGGAAAAGAGCACATGGAAGGAATGTGGAGAGGTCTTTGCCCAGCAGTGGGACAGTACAGGCCATTAAAAAAAATGCACATAATGACAATGGTAAAAGTTGTAAGGAAAAGCGGCACTTGAAATACTGGCATTTGTAATTTAGCATAGACAGGATGATCTTCAGAAAATTATTTATGTTTAAGACCTAAAAGTGAATTCGGTCGTTAATAAAAGCAAATCAAAGCAGTTTAGATTCGTCAGAATTTCATTACTAAATAAAGCAATCTAATTGAATAAACAGGTAACAATCTCAGACGGCAAAATTGGACGAAACCACACACGCTAACTCGTTACATCCCTCTTAATTTCAGCCATCTTATCTCTCCATCCCAAAGGATTCCGAACCCGACTCAACCCGGTTCAAATTCTCGACCCTCATTCAAAGCCCCGATTATTTTCCGAGGTGCACAATAACAATATGAACAAACAGCCGGCCAGTTTCAAAACATCAAACTGTGATTTTGTTAACAAACTAATTTTGTAACTCTAAAGTCCTGGGTAGACGAGATACTCTTATCTGTGGAGAACCAACATCGCTGAGGAAAAACTGCTTGCCGAGGACTTGCCACGTACCATATAATTCTATAAATCTAAATATATAAAATGGTAAACTGACTGACTGACTGGGTGATATATCAACACACAGCCCAAACCGCTGGTTGTAGAGAAATGAAACTTGGAGGGTGTGTTCTTTGTGAAGAGTAAGTATCCACTAAGAAAGGATTTTTGGGAATTCCACCCCTAAAGGAGTAAAATAGGGAATGGAAGTTTATATGAAAGTCCATCAGTTTTGAAGCTAGGATCCTAAAATTTTGTATTTAGGCTGACGATTGAAAATTAATTTATACGTGTCTCAGTGTTTTTGATAATTCTACCCCCGAAGGGTTAAAAAGGGGGATGAAGGTAAGCATAAGTATAAGTAACTATGTTTGTTCGATCGATGGGATATTTTTCGACATCCACGCGGGCGAAACCGCGGGCAACAGCTAGTCATGTATAAAAAATATTGTAAAGCATTTTAAAAGAGGAACGATGAAGTATTATTAAGTTAGCCCATTCTTCTCTGTACTAATCTACCTTTGCGAATGGGCAACTAAATTCAATTAAATTTCAGTGTAAACTTTCATTTTCAAAAATGCCGTTGTACAGCCTAATTGAAATAAATGTTTTGACTTTGACTCAATAAATAATATAAAATAACTTTTATTTCGGACAAGCAATTTCCATAGCAGGTAAATAAAAGAAACTTATGTAACTTATGTTAGTTACAACTTATTATTTATTTATACACAAGCTCAATGCACATGGTGCATTGTATTTTTCTTTAGATAATATTTTTTGTGTATTAGCACATCGAAATTAATGGCAGAATAAAGAGATCAATTTACTTACTTTCTGTACCTTATTTACGTAAATAAATTATTTTGATTTGAGTTAGATTGTGCACAATATGTGTAGTCAAAGCACACGGTTTGCGATATTTGTCCACCGTGCACTCAAGGGCTCAGCGTGTACGTGTAGGTCCTATTTTTTTTGACTTTCCCGTACTTTTGTTCAGTTATTTTGTTGTTGTTCTCGGTTTCTCAAGGCACTTTTAGTCCTTCCTTATTGTTAGACTATAAGCAGACCGTGACTTATCGGGAAAAGACTAGGCAGATGACGATGATGACTTTTGGTTACTCGTATGCGCTATTCAATGTAGTTGCAGGCGATTTAAACGGTCAAAAAAGTACCGCAACAAAAGTACCTCGTCTACTCAAACCTAAATTAAATTGTTTACGCCCCCAAGTATTCGGGAATTGAGTTAAAAGTGTTATTAGTTGACAATCTCGTTTTAATTACTTTGTAAGTCGATTTCGTTGGGCTGTCGGGTGATAACGACTGTTTGTCTTGTCTTGATAAGTCCTCAATTACTTGGTCTTATCGAGCTAGTTTCAAGATTGGCTTTGAGCCGTCAATCCTTTGAGTTTGTACCGAAAACAAGTTGAGGAATTTTCAAACTTCGAGCATAAAACAGAGCTTAAAATTGGAAGCTGACTACTCTGAAGTATTGGGTAAGGGATAATGTAATGTTGAAATGTGAATTTAGTCACCGTGCCTTAAGGCTTTTTGTTGATTGGCGGTCGTCAGTTTTGTACGGATCACCATGAAGGTTTGTAGACAGACACAGCTGCAATGCGGCATGCACCGTGTATGGCCTATACTGTCCACGTAAGCTGCAATTCACAAGCACGTTTTCATCATTTTATGCTTGCTGTATTTTACATAGATACCTACAAGCAAAACTGTGTCCACAGAGTTGCAAAGTTGCATTTTGCATCATCATCATGGAATTCGAGCAGCAGCACGTCACGTTTCAAGCCTTCTGCAAGATGCAAAGACGTGTCGTAATTTTTTGTAGTTTTCATGTATATTGTAAGTATGCGGATTACTCGTCATTTGCTAGCTCGCAATCGACAAATGTCGCCACGATGGACAGTAGGCCTCTATAGTGATTCATACAACACTGACACCGGAGTTTTTTAGGGTAAATAAGTGTGTACAAGAGGCCTGAGATAGTAATGCTAATGAGTGAAATATATTCTGATCACCGCAAAAAAATATTGATATACGTAGAATCATCACTCCTAACAAGTACACGCATACACCATCGTCAGGTCACAAAGCCCGATATCACGTCATATTTTGTTTTAAAAGTGGTACTTAAATGGCTTAAATATTTTACTAGCTGCCCCGCGGTTTCACCCGCCGCTTCTGACTTGTTTTTTTTTGCTCGGCTCCTATTGGTCATAGCGTGATGTTATATAGCCTATAGCCTTCTTCGATAATTGAACTATTCCACACTAAAAGATTTTTTCAATTCGAGCCAGTAGTTCCTGAGATTAACGCGTTCAACCAAACAAACAAACTCTTCAGCTGTATAATATTAATATATATAGTATAAATTTAATTTACATTGAAACGTATGAGGATCTTGTGGGTAAATAATAACAGCTGCTCGGGTTGATCCCAGCTTTTACCACGCTTGCCTAGGTTGGTGCGTGGATGGGTGACCATCCATTACGTATCAAGCATCCTCTTTGCCTCGGAAAGCACGTTAAACCGTTGGTCCCGGTTGTAATTAATAGATCTTAAACGTTACTGGTAGTCAGTGGCCCGAAAGTCTGACAACCAGTCTTACCAAGGAGTATATTATTACCCAGTACTAACTGGGGTGTGGAGGTCAGATAGACAGTCGCTCCACGTAAAATACTGGTATTCAGCTAAATCCTGTAAAACTGGAAGCCAACTGGAAAAGGCTAGGCAGATGATTACTTTGAAACACATCCTTTCACTAAATAATCTTTTATGAAGACAAATGAAAATCAAATGGCGTTGACTGAAATTAGCTTGAAAATTAAATAAGACAATTAATTTAAATGTTCCTGTTTTGTCTTTTCTACACTACACACTGTCTACATTTCTAATCCAACTTTCCTCGCGCTGGTCTGCTGAAAGAAATTTCTCATGAAATAAGCAGTACCTTTGTGCTCTTCTTTCTTAATGTGATGTCCTGTTAAATACTTTGTGTTTGCATAACAAATAAATAAATGATAATCAATATTAAGATAGTCCTCCAAAACGCCAGCTCCTAGTGTTCCACCTGGGGATAAGAAATGGCGGAAAATAGTAATAAACTCAATACCGATACTCAATCCACGTAATACACCCAGATTCCCATCTGTTTCCAAAAGCGGAAGAATCGTTAGCGACACATAAATAAACAATTCAATTGTATCCTGACAGGTCAATCTCCTATCAATTCAACTTGCGTATTCCGCCATCTTTTATTTACGAAATAAAGCCTCACATTATAAGGAAACAAAATCAAGACCATTGTCTCCAATTGTATTCAGGGTTGTTCCATTGATCCAAATCTGAGGACGACTAGAGTACATTCCATTTTTTGTGTTCTAAAAATTCAAATTCGATGGTGTTTTTTTTTCGGATGGGAAATCATCAAATGACCCCCCCCACTCTGGGCGGAGCGGAAGGGAGTGTCAGACTTGTACTGACTAAAACCCATCCATGTTCCTTCTTTGCCCTTTGTGTTCCAGGGCCACGGTATCTCTTTCGAACAGTCCCGCAGCCCTGGCAGGATTTGATGGTGTTTATAAACACTATAAAAGAAGTGTGTTAGGATCGTAGCAGAAACCTTCTATAGTTTCTGCCTACCCTGTTAAAAACTAGGCGTAACTTAATGTGTGTGTTCAAGCTTTTAAAGAAAATTTTCCATTTGAAAAATCCCAATAAAGCTTTACGCGAACCAAGGACTGAACCCAGGATTTCAAATTCATCAGTCGTTTTTGGTGAATGTCGTCACGTTTTAGGCTAACCCCAGCAGCACTTGTATTTTTTTGTTTGTTATATCATGTTGTATACCGATTTCAGTTAATAATAAACAACGCAAGCATCTTCTGATCGCGCTGTGGTAGGTAATTAATAATCTGCTCCCCTACCGAAATGAAGCACTTGAGTGCACATTGTGCATATTATCTTCCCTTCCTCTCATTACACAAAATTATCTAAGCATCATAGCGACCTACTTTTGCCAAGTACTAAGAAAAGTTGTTGTGTTCCGTTTTGTGTGTAATTACATGTACATAACATTACACACTTCACCTGGGTTCCTGGATTCGGTCGGGAGTCGGATCTGTGTCATTAGGTATTTCCATCAGGAATTCTTGAGTAGCAAACACGGAGTCTGGATTTGTGCCCGGTGGATGGCAATAGGCTTGCCCCCTTAACAGGGCGCAAGTCCATGTAATAAAAGGGATTAAACATAATTGACGAAACGTGGGTGTACTATTAGGCACACCTCTGCCTAACCCTTCGAGGTTTACAGTTGTGGTGTTATGTTGCCTTTCTTTCTTAACACAAACAGCCTCTTCAAAAATCAATAAGATCTTACACTTATTCCATCTGTGTCCATCAACCCTACTATTCCAAGTTTTTGTTCCAACACTAATGCTAACCAATAAGGTTCGGTATCCTCTGATTTGTTCTTGCCATATTTTTTCAGTAACGTCAGACTGAGAGATGATAAATGATCGTGTTCGAACCATCTGAGGGACGGATGCTTCAAATTTAATGACGAAATGAAGCTGGCGGTGCAATTCAGGGTAATATGGCGGGGCCGATAGTGGAGTAGGTGGGTGGGTTGTTGTGGCTTGACACCACTAGGGAGTGGTGACAAGAATCACCCTGCTTACTACGTAGGACTAATGCATAAAGAAATGTGCCTGACCTTCCAGGGGAGACCAGCGTCATGTGTGTCATGCTGTTTAAATAATATCTCTTGTAGGAGGAATTTTTGAGAGGAACTCGTGGCTAAATAATAACAGCCGCAGCTCGGGTCAATCTTTAGTTTAAGCCTTGCTTGTCCAGGTTGGTCCGCGGATGGGTGACCATCCATTACATAGTAATTTTCCTCCACGCCTCAGAAAGTACGTTAAGCCGTTGGTTCCGGCTGTCATATGTGGATCTTTGTCAGTCGTTACAGGTAGTCAGTGGACCTGACAACCAGTCTTACCAAGGGGTATCGTATTACCCTAGTGCTTATTAGGTTATGGAGGTCAGATAGGCAGTCGTTCCATAACCTGTTAGACTGAAAGCCGGCACCAAGTTAATTGGAAAAAGGCTACACAGATGATGAGAAAGAATAATGACGCTATATTTAAGTTTGTGGTTATTTTATTTTCTTTTATACTTTTTATTTATAACGTATGTAGTTCAACTCATATTGTTAAAATAAAGTACTTATTTTACACTCTCACTCACTCTCTCTCTCTCACTCTCTCTTTTTTTTAGTTCTTATTTTTTCTTTTTTTTTGGACTTATTTTTTTTTTTTTTTCTTTTTTTTTCTATTATTTTTTTTTTTTTTTTTTTTTTTGTTTTTTTTTTTTTTTTACAAAAAACCAATTAATATCATGGATGTTCTTTATTCTTTATTATTTATTTCACACAAAAAAAATATACATACAAATTGCAACAATATAGCTTATGTACAATGGCGAGCTTAACTCAGAATTGGGTTTTCTTAAGCAAACCAAATTTTTACTGTGAGATTTGCAGAAAAGGATAAACTTAAGTGCATTAACACATTGTATTACTTAAATTAACTAATGTTACAAACTAAACTAAATACATACAATATAATATACGTAATACATATTGTACATATATATATACATATCTATAAAATCCTATATAATATACATACATACATCATATTGATCATGTTGACAGGAAATGTTCCCTTATTCCTCTCTATTTTCTTATGGTTCCAATGTTTTGGACAGAAGTACCTACTTATGTTAAAATAATAAATAAATAAATGAATAAAAAAAATAATAAACATTTATTTCAGACTAGATCCATATTTTGTTAGTAACAATGTACTTAAAAAACTAACGTTAGTGTAGGCAAAACAAAATTTAAATTACGACATGAGGCCGCACCCACCTTTGCAGCATGGGGGACTCCCACCGATCAGTGAAAACACCCAGTTATGCCCATATTTAGCTTAAATAAAAAGGCACTTTTTAAAAAAGGTGATATCAGAATGTTTTTTATATTCGCACAAAAAGAAACATCTGCCTTGTTTCCAAATGATCAAATTACTGCACTTGTTACAAGTAGAACTAAGTATTAGCTGAGCATTTAAAATATCTCTGATCGCTTATAACTTGAATAGTGACCATAACTGAAAAACGATTTGTTTCGCTGTATCGGAATAATTCGCCATTTTGTTTTTATTTACATCAATCGTAGCAATACGTTAACTTATTGATGCAAACTTTTTATACAAGTTTCTTTTGATATTCTGGCTTTAGTAGTGCAAAATATTTATCGAGAGATATTTTATTTAACTCCACACATACATACATCACGCCTGTAATCCCCGAAGGGTTAGGCAAAAGCGAGCCTTGTAGTACCTCTATATCCTTGTATACTACCCACATTTTGCCAATCAGTTTCATGTAATAGGGATTGAGCCTATTGCTATCAAACGGGCACACAACCAGACTCTGTGGTTGCTACTAAGAAATTCCTTATAGAAAAAACCGATTGCATGTTCTCCCCGTCATTGCGATCATTTTTTTGTCCCAGACCATAACTAGGAACCTTCTAGTTACGGAGATATTGGGGGTCAAATTTCCAACTTTTTCACAAACTAAGTGTTTTTTTTTAAATACATGTTTTTAATGTAGGATTTTTACTTAAAACACCTCCACGACCTCCGTACTATTTAATCCATTCATCAGCACAATGTTTTGAGTGCGTTACATTGAGTCCTACCGTAAAACGTGATTTTTCACCCCAAAAAATGACTTTTTCCAGCAATATTTTTTTGCGTAACGTTACTTAGTTTGACGTACATAATGATTGGTTGATGGCTTTGTGAAGGGTCTGTTTACACCCTGTATAGTACCTACTATAAACCTCTTACCAAATAAAATACCACTAAACTAAATAAGTTACACAAAAATATTTCTTTTTTTTTCTTAGCCTCTTTGAGTGTCCCACTGCTGGGCAAAGGCCTCCCCTTTCTCCTTCCAAACCTCTCGGACCTGTGCGATATCTGGCCATGTTCGCCCCGCAAACGAGATCAGATCGTCACACCACCTTCGCCGCGGTCGACCTCGACGGCGATTTCCTCCGACAGGCATCCAGTGGGTGACGATCGTTGCCCATCTCTCCTGGCGCATTCGTGCTACGTAGCCAGCCCACACCCACTTCAGCTTGGCTGTTTTTTCTCCAACATCTGCTATTTGAGTAATGGAGCGCAGGGTAGTGTTTCTTACGCGATCTGTCCGCTTAACACCTAAAATGCTGCGCTCTGTGCTGGCAAATCTTGAGTTTGGACTTCTGTTGTTCAGTAAGTGACCAACTTTGTGCACCGTAGGTTATTATTTCTATTCCCGTAAAATGCAATAAAGTTCTACAACTTAGTTATCGATAACGGCTGATTTACTCCAACTCTTAGGGTGGTAATAGCAACCCCCATGAAATGACTATGGGTGCTGCCCGCAATTTACTGCGAAATTTTCGACGTTACCCTTAATGGTTGTGATCCAGTCGATTGCGATGCTTTGATGGAACATGAAACGTACATACCTAACTTAAATGGCGGTAAATATAGCTCGTGGCTAAATAATAACAGCAGCACGGGTCCATCATAAATGGCTAAGCAGTGGTTACCAAGGTCGGTCTGTAGATGGGTGACCATCCATTACTTACTGAGTCTTCTCCGTGCCTCGGAAAGTACGTTAAACCATTGGTCCCGGCTGTCAATTGTGTCTCTTTGACAGTCGTTACAGACGTCGTGGCCCGAAAGTCTGACAACCAGTCTTACCAAGGGGTATCGTATTGCCCAGTAATAACTGGGTTGTGGAGGTCAGATAGAGTGACTGCTCCCTGGTATTTAGCTGCATCCGGTTAGACTGGACGCCGACCCCAACATTTGCTGAAATTAACCTTTACAGTTCATTTCCTCATACTTTTTAAAACTAATCAACTTTATGTACCTACTACCAAACGTACATATTATAAATATCACTTGAAATAATCCGCCCCTTCTTCCTATAGCTTAGTCAAAACTTACTTATATCAAATACTTTTCCGCACTAGTTCCCCAACTTCAAGCTGAAGCCAAAAGTCTCCTGCATGATCAAGAGTCACGTACACCTATTGGCTTAAAGTTTTCAATGAACTCGAACTTAGTGTCATATCTAGTAAACTTGCTGCAACTGTTTGTTGTAGTCTGCAGATAGTATTACTGGTATTTATAGATTACTTACCCGCGGCTTCGCTTGCGTTAATTTAGAATTTGACAATCAATTGGGGTTGTACACTGCTTGTAATAATAGAACTCAATCATGATTCGAAAGACGTGGCGCCATGTATTACCATAAAAACATTATTGTTGTTTTTCGGAATGAAAGGTACCCTATGTCCGTTTCTGTACACCTGACAACGTATATTCAAAATTTCACGATGATCGGTGCAGTGGTTTAGGCGTGAAAAGACCGAGGAAATAACGTATAAAAGGTGTAAATAGACCCTTAACATATCCGAAAGGCACTTGTTCTCCCCGTCTTTGCGATCATTTTTTTGTTCTAGACCATACCTGGGAACCTCCTAATTACGGAGATATTGGGGTCAAAGTTCCAACTTTTTCACAAGATTTGTTTTAAATACATGTTTTTAACGTAAGATTTTTACCTTACTCACCTCCCCGTACTATTCAATCCATCCATCAGCACAATGCTTTGAGTGCTTTCCATCAAGACCCACCATAAAACATGATTTTTCAATCCAAAAAAAAAAGTCAATTCCCAGCAATAATTTTTGCGCAAAGTTACTTAGTTTGATGTACAGAATGCTTGGTTGACGGCTATGTGAAGGGCCTGTTTACACCCTGTATAACACACGACGTCCTATCTAGACAGGGTAGAAGGGACACCGACGGTTACCACGTATTCAGTACATCAGTCTGAACCCCCCCCCCCCCCCTATAAACAATTTTTTCATTGGTTATTCAAAAAAATAATCAGCTGTTCCATACATTTTGACCGTGTAAGTGTGCACTTTTGTAGGAAACAAAAATTTCTGTTTGTCAGAATGATGTACTGAATATGTGGTTACCGTTTTAGCGACGGTGATTACACCCTGTATAGATAAGACATCGTATCTAATGTGCGTTATTTCCTCAGTATCCATTTCACCCTGTATATTTCACAGTGGAACACAATCACAAGCCACTGACCCCACATTTTCTTAGATTTACTATTGGGTTTAATCTGAAAACTCCTCCGTTTGACGTGGTTTACTTTCATGCCTGAATAAATATTCAATGTTTACGTGCTATTTTGAATTTTTGCGACCAATGTTCTTAAGAAGTAAAGTTATAACATCACGCCTGTAAACCCAGAAGGGTTAGACACAAGTGTACCTAATAGTCCACCCTTTTTTTTTTTTTTTTTCGGTTTGGAAATCATCAAATGACCCCCCCACTCTGGGCGGAGCGGAAGGGAGTGTCAGACTTGTACTGACTAAAACCCATCCATGTTCCTTCTTTGCCCTTTGTGTTCCAGGGCCACGGCATCTCTTTCGAATAGTCCCGCAGCCCTGGCAGGCATCGGCCCTTGCAGGCTAATAGTCCACCCTCATTTCGCCAGTTATGTTTGAGTCCCATGTAATAGGGGGCGCGCCTATTGCCATCAACCGGACTCCAGGCCGTCTACTGAGAAATTCCGGATGGAAAAACCCAATAACACTTTGCGCGACCTAGGAATCGAACCCAGGACCTCATGCTCAGCAGCTGCGCTTGCGACCAATAGACCAACGAGGCAGTCGGTTACGGTGGAATTAAGAAAATAACGGGAAATACTGTCCCACAGTAAGTAGAATTAATTATACGAGTAAATGACTGTTGTAGTATCTACGTGCATTAGTGATGGTAATTAATGCGATTTCGCATAAATTTCATTAGCATGCGAATTCTTGAGTCTTAGCATGTTAATGCTATTGCTATGCTGTTTGCTAATATAACGATAATTGATAATAAGTAATTATATGAATTTTGTTATTATACGAATTAAGAGAATTAATTATCACTATCACTTGCCAAAACGTACTGAACTTTGTTTGACTCAATAAATTACAATACGACGCGCGCCACGCACGTTTTACACAAATTATTATTAAATAGTCGCACGCATTTATTCAATATGACGATCTTAAATACGAGCAAATCAATGATAATAAGGTAATAGTTTGTTTAATCCCATTCTTCGCATCACCCTGCTAATAATTTTAACGAATTAAACGATCACACGCATTCATGTCTCGCTGAGTGCCCCGACATTTTCGTGCATCAATAGCATGAACCATGAATTCACTTCGCACTTCACAGAATTTAGCAACTACATTTCATTTGCTAAATGCTAAAGGAGCATTCGCATGCTAATAATGAATGCTAATGCTAATTAATTCATCACTAACGTGCATGTATAAAAAAATAGTGCCTATTGTTGACTTTTCCCACTAGGTGGACCGATGACCTCGTAAAGGTTGCAGGGATCCGCTGGATGCAAGACGCACGGGACCGGTCAATGTGGCGACACTTGGGGGAGGCCTATGTCCAGCAGTGGACGTCTTTCGGCTGAAATGATGATGATGATGATGTTGACTTTTATACTATACATACATTTACTATACATGCTGAAAATCAGCATTTTACAAGGAGAGAATTGTGTCTGATTTGCACCGCCTACTTTCTGAGTGACACGGTACCCTTGGTGTATGAAAATAGCTCTCCCACAAGACAAAGGTATGTTCGAATGGTCAGAATAGTAATGACCATAAAATCATTTTTCATTTGGTTGCTAAAATCGTCTGAAGGAACAATTCTGGTTTGCGGTTGTGGTCGCCTTTCAAAGCATTCCTTCAGTAAGTTCGACTTAAACTTGTCAAGTATTATAACTCTGAGAAACTTGCAACAGTACAGATGCACCTACACTGTTCACTGTTCAAAATAAATTTATCCGTATCCTAGTAAATATACAACAGATAGATAGCTAAAAACCTCATTTTATAAAAATAAATATATTAACTGTACCTTGTATTATACTCGAAATATGGAAATTCGCTCACAAACACCAAGACTTTTACACTAAACGAGAAGACATACAAACAAGATACACACTCCGATACAAAACGCAACTCAACCTCCCAACATACATTACTTAAAAATACATTCAACAAGCCTTCTGCGTATGTCAACAAAAATATACAATAATGTTACCCGAATCAATAAGAAAAGAAAAAATACTACGTCTATTCACGAACAAATTAAAAAAGCTATTAATAAGTAAATTTGACTACAGTGTCAACGAATATTTAAATAACTAGCTTATGCCCACGGCTTCGCCCGCGTGGAGTTCGGTAATGGTCCCACGGGATCATATTGCATCCCATGTGTTAATCCAGGTTATAAACTATCTGTATTCTACATTCATCTAAATCCGTTCAGTCGTTTTTGCGTGAAAGAGTAACAAACATCCATCCATTCTCACAAACTTTCGCATTTATACTCGTAATATTAGTAGGATATTTGAAAAAAATATTTTATATTCATCTCCTAGGAAACTAAAGTGATTTCGGTATAGGATCCTACTTAGTTTTAAGTTTCTTCCCGTGCCTTAAATATCTTAATTGATAAATGGTATGTTTGGGTGATGAGATGACAAAAAACATATACAAAAAATAGCATCACGCCTGTAATTCCCGAAGGGTTGGACAGACGTGTACCCATTAATTGCGGCTGTTTGTGTATGTGAGTTTTAAATGTTTGTAAACGCACCCACGATACAGGAGTAATTCCTAGTGTGGAGCAATGTTTTTTAAAAGAAAGAAGAAGAAAGAAAGAATTAGTACACCGACATTTCGTTAGTTATGTTTAAGTCCCATGTGATAGGGGTCGAGCTTATTGCCATCAGCCGGGCACAAATCCCGACACTTAGCGCGACCTGGTAATCAGACCTAGCTTAACAGTCGCCCTTGGGACCACTAAATCAATGGCAGTCAAAAATCCTTATAATAAAAAAGGCACAGGCTTGCATAGCATAGCATAGCATAATCAGCCTATAATGTTCCCACTGCTGGGACACCGGTCTCCTCTCTAGGAGAGGGAATGGGCTATAATCCACCACGCGGGCCCAGTGCGGGTTGGTAGATCCCAACCAGCAAAAGTTAGTTGTATAGAAGGCCATAGAACGTTTTGTAAAAACTAATCGGTGGTCAGATAAAAGGCGAAAGAAGGTGCGCCTACGAAGAAAGTGGCGCAATTATATCTCCATTCAGTGTTAAAGTACAACTTTAATGGTGTCAGTTATGACAATTTTGACCTATTACAGTTGATGTAACAGTAACGCAATCTCTATTCGGTGACATACAAGCCACTACAACACTACTAAAGTGTTTTTCAGTACTGTAAAAGTGTTCAATGACTCCATTGCATCACTAATATTCATCGAATCATTCGTTCAATTTTTACATTCGTTCACGCCGCTGCAGTGTCTCAGTGTTTTAGAAGAGAAATAAAAGACATTACGAAGAGAAAACGAGGATAAATATGGTGGTAAGTAAGTTAGATATTATTTTGTATTATGCATAACACAAATCGAATTATTCGTCTCTTACGGCGAAAATGACGTGCGGCTGTAATTTTACTGATAAACTATGTACGGGTTTACGACAATATTTGAATGCCCCCTTCGAATTAATGCGCTTTTAATAAAATATTACGAATTTTAAGTCGTAAATATACTTCCAGCTTCCTAAACTCTACTATAGTACTCTTTATGATAGATTACAACCACCATTACGTGAAATTAGGGTTCCTTTTGCGCTTGTTTGTTTATTTTGTTCTGTTGTTTGTCCTTATTTCTTATTTGTCATGAATACTTTTTATTAAACTTATAAAAATACCATGTCAGAAAATATGGGTTTATAAATCAGCTGTAGGTACTACGACGTCAGAGTTACTACTTTTTCGTTATATTTTTTATACTCCAGGCAGTCAATATACCGTTGTTTTTTTCTTTTTCAGTTTAATGTTATGCAAAATGGTTGTCATAATAGATATCGATAAGTTTTTGACACGTGACGATTTCAAGCTACTTGCGGAAGCGGAATGGTCCTGGGAAATTACACACTTCAGTTAACTAAAAACTGTGGTATACTGTGAAACCAAAACTAATCGTACAGTAAGATATCGTAATTTTGAATTTTCTACAAGAAGTGTAACTGTAGGTTTTTTAAAAGGATTTAATTGTTAACTTTATATTGTTACTTTTAATCTGATCTGAATCTGATTTTAAAATATTAAAATTCTATTCAATGTAAAGCGTTGACTGGAAGAAACAGTAAATTATGCTGTAGGTTTATTAAAATAATGTTATAGTTAATTTTAGATTGTTATTCTTATTTGATTTTAATGTTGCGTTGAATAGAAGACCCAGTCGATTATTGTGCTGTGTTTAAAGATCAGTTCACATCGAGAAGCGTCGCGTCGCCTATTTTTTTGAACTGACCCTTTATCTCGAGTCTTTCTACATAGAACTGAAGCTAAGCTAAATGTACCTACTATCTACCTTTTAATTTGTATCGTTTTAATTTAATGTGTGGTGTGACTGAGACTAATTACGGTGAGAAATTAATAAATACTGTTTTAAAAATTCTTAACAAAGGTTTTTATTTGCATTCATTTGAACTGTATTTTGTACGGAACCATTTTGTATAATTGAGTCTTCAACTTGGTTTTCCCTATAATTACTGATTTGAATGCCTCTTGCTATTTCCTCATATTGCCTTTTCACTTCTCGTCTATATGTTCCACTGTGTTTGAATCATTTTCCAAGTTTCCAAATCCATTTTTCATAATTTATAAAAATATTGGTTGTCGCATACGCTGAATCAAAATGTCAATATTGTTGTAGAAGAGCGATAGAAGTGCCTTTACAAAACTGAATTATCATTTAAAAGCATTGCTAGCCTACCTTTATACACAGTAATAATGTTTTAAAAGAGATAAATCTCCGTTATAGTACTCTTGTGTTATAGAGGGACTATAACAGTTACAAAAAAAAAATCCTTCTCTAAAACAGGGTCTTTGTGATATGTTTATCACTGCAGCTATAACAAACGTTAACAACCCTTTATATGACAATTAAGCTACATAAATGTAATTTGAAACTCAGCTATATCACAAAATCACTCTGTTGTAGACTTTTTGTGTCCATTATAGTACTATGTACTGTAACGACGATCTCAAAACCCTCAATATCACAATATCGTCCTATTCTTGAGTTGTCATCTCTACTATAATGAAAGTCCCATTATAGTTCGTTTCGAACCTTTATTGCGCAAATCAGGCGCATTAGGATAACAGTCAACACTGTTATAAAGTTCTATCGTGGTATGCTAGTCACAATGGAGGTTGTTATAACGCCTGACTATAACAGCTATATAAAGTCGTGAAGTAAACCTCTACATCAATTCTTAATAGGTCGTTTTTGCTGTATAAACTTATAGAGCCAAAATGTTTTGTCAAACGCTTTTACACAACAATCAGTCACCACCACAACCTCTATACATCGTTCACCCAGCTTTTTTGATATATAAGGTTTGGTTATAGGACAAATTTGTTGGTTGGGATGTCACATGTCTTCGAATTTTTGGTTCTAAGACATGCCGGTTTCCTCACGATGTTTTCCTTCACCGTTTTTGAAAGCAATGGTGATGAAATAAATTACACAAAGTAATGCGCCTGCCTGGGTTCGAACCCACGACTTACTGTTTGTAAGTCGGAGCCGCCACCACTGGGCCACCGCTGCTCTCCACACACACACAGGCTTGCAGTTGGTTCCAATTCCCCAAACCAAACTAACAAGTCTATGGCCAAGTTCTTTAAGCGCCAGTTTTCAAGTCCGTCAGCTTAGCCATGTGTCCACTTGTTTCACAGCTGTGCAGTAATATGTACTTAGCTACTTGTAACGTTTACACTATCAACAAGATCGTTATCAGGTGCGAAACAGTCTCATTTACCTACAGTTCGTAGTGCATATTATTCTATCATTGACACTGAACTACAACCTCAGTACCATATCAGATTTACTGCAATTAAACTGGGAAATCAATCCGTCCGTAATTATAACGACGGACATGTACCTGGAACAGTTATGCGCAAGTTACAGTGGAATGTTACAAAGGGCTGTGCTCGTCAATGGACAAGCGTATTGATATCAAACATACTGCAGGGGTAGCAACGTAAATGTATCTACCATATTCATTTATATGAATGGACTAGCTTATGCCCGCGGCTTCGCTCGCGTGGAGTTAGGGAATTGCCCACGGGATCTTACTTCTGGGATAATAAGTAATCTATGTATCTATCTATAATACATACATTGATTTACATGTACTTGCTTATAACTTGCAATTATTAGTTTAAAGTTATATCAATTAAATTAGATACGTGAAATATTGATACCTTGGTTTGAGATTGGACATCGGATTTACTGGATTTTATCTGAAGAGTATGTACACAAATTTTCAAGTCTATCTACCCCGAGAATAAAAAGTTTCACAGAAAATTCAGCACGCCATTTCACCCTCTAAGGGGTAGGAATTTCGAAATACTGATACTTACTCATCACAAATAATACACCCTCCAATTTTCATATCTCTGGGACCCGCGGTTTGAGCTGTGCGTCGATGTATCAGTCAGCCAGTCAGGACATTGAATTTTAAATTAGGGGATGATTTTGGAAAAACTGTGATACACGTATCTCATCATTTTCACTGAAGTATATGTAGACACATTTTTAAGTCAATCGATCCCGAGAGAGTTTCACAGAAAATTCAACACCCCATTTCACCCTCTTAGGGGTGGAATTTCAAAAAACCCTTTCTTAGTGGATACCTACTCTCCATCCACAAAGAGTACATTCTCCAAATTTCATGTCTCTAGGGCTAGCGGTTTGGGCTGTGCGTTGATGTATCAGTCAGCCAGTCAGGATATTGAATTTTAAATTGGGGGATGATTTTGGAAAAACTGTGATACACGTATCTCGTCATTTTAACTTAAGTATAATATGTAGACACATTTTCAAGTCAATCGATCCCGTGACAGTTTCACAGAAAATTCAACACCCCATTTCACCCTCTTAGGGGTGGAATTTCAAAAAACCTTTTCTTAGTGGATACCTACTCTCCACAAAGAGTACATTCTCCAAATTTCATGTCTCTAGGGCCAGCGGTTTGGGCTGTGCGTTGATGTATCAGTCAGCCAGTCAGGACATTGAATTTTAAATTGGGGGATGATTTTGGAAGGGGGAGGCCTATGTCCAGCAGTGAACGTCTTTCGGCTGAAATGATTATGATGATGATGAAGCCTACATTGTAGAATGCAATAAAAAATTGAGTATTGAGTACCCACGAACGCAGTGCGCATATAATAAAATGTGATGAAAAGTTAATACCACATTAACTAGGGTAATTACAGAACTGTTTGCTCACGAAACCATTGTTGATCTGGTTCATTAGCCTCCCTGGCAGGCATGTTGGAAGGTGATGCTACACAACGCAGCAATTAATCTCCTTCAGGCTAACTAATGAGTGCAGCTTGAGGCAAGAGATAATGCTGCTGATTTGCTTACCTACCTGTGTTTGTTTTAACCTGCATTAGCATAAGACGATCGCAAAGGATAGGGTATACGAACCCAGGCAGAAACATAAACTGTGTAATTAATTTCATCAGCTCTGCTCTTAAAACGCTTTAATTTTTTCCGAGTTTTAAAGCGTCTGGCAGTAATTTCTGTCAACGGGATGTGTCAGGCAGTGTTGATTATAATTTTTAACAATATTCTCTTCAATATCTTTCTGTGTGAAAGATTATATGGCTAGATAGGAGGTGAATGGTGAGATGACGAGTAATAGAGAAGTATGGGGGAAGAAGACATGCTGCGACCGATCCCTAATAAATTAGGATAAGGATAGGAGAATGATGATGATGATTCTCTGCAACATAACTAACAAAAGTACCAACTTTTTACACGCTAAAAGTTTAAACTTCATGGGACCCAACCCCAATGTCACGTGAGCCGCATGCTAACCACCGCTGGGCAAAGGTTTCAACACGATGCATGGATGCCTGAGGATGGACGGCGCCGCCGAGGCCAGCCTAGAAAGAGGTGGCGAGTTGATCTAGACGCTCATCACGAAGGCTGGTTCGAGGTGGTGCAAGAGAAGAGTACCTGGAAGTATATGGCTAGTGGGACATTCAAGGTAACTAAAAAAAAAACTTTATTTCACCCCAAAAAAATGTCATTTCCCAGCAATAATGTTTGCGTAGAGTTACATAGTATACAGAATGCTTGCGACCTCGTGGAAAAGTCCGTTTACACCTTATATATCTACAATAACAAGAACTTCCCCAATCGCTTTAACAAAAGCCTCCTAATCTCAATTACAACACAATCACTCAACAAGTAAAACATACCTGTATGAACATTTTCATCCACGGAGCTGCGCAGACGCGGGTATTAACGTAAGTAACAAAAGGCCACAACTTCTCTCATTTCGCGAGCGTGTCGTGAAAATCCGAAGAAACTTTTTATCCGTTATTTCCAAGCTTATGTCGATTAAGATGTGAACTTTTAGCGGGACTACATATGATTCATGCATGGTGATGTGGAGCCACTGATTATAATGTTATTGTTGCTTTTTGTTGTTTTCGCATTATTTTATTTTTTGTAACGACGTATTTATATCCACCATCACACGTGTGGAGTATCGCTAGCTAATTAAGTTTGACCTTGTACCTATAATTTAGTTCGTCATTATTGCTCTTAAAACATCGAGATGAAATCGGCATTTGCAAAATTACATTTTGAAACTCATGTAGGTTGTTAGGCGTTCTTATTTTATCACTAAAACCGGTTGCTTCTCTACTAAAGCTGTGGCCTGCTTCATTTTTTTTATTTTAAATAAACTTGCATTTGGCCGCAACTCGCCGGATGTGAAGCGATGATGCTGCCTAGCGTAGAGCACGCGTGCCTAGAAGAAACCGATTCACTCGAACTTTGAATAGATCCAGATTATAATGATCAGGAAACAGAGAAGCCGGCAGTGAATTCCACAGACTGGTGGTTCGCACAATGTGGAAGCATACATTACATTGTCTTTTTTTTTTATCGTGGTAAAATCATCAAATGAGTCCTCCCACCCAGGGCAGAGCGGGAGGGACTGTCAGACTTGTACTGACTAAAATCCACGGTGTCCTTCAATAGCCCTTTATGATCCAGGGTCACGGTAATTCTATTAGTCCCGCGACCCCGGCAGGCTTTGGCCCTCTAGAGGGGGGCCCCGTCATAATACTGACACTCTTTGAGGCGCACGTGGAA
The DNA here is from genome assembly GCA_963082995.1 of Noctua comes. NCBI lineage: Eukaryota > Metazoa > Arthropoda > Insecta > Lepidoptera > Noctuidae > Noctua > Noctua comes. The sequence continues at coordinate 16,558,742 of OY720273.1, forward strand.
CACAACGCGCCGTCGACCCGGGCATGGTTCATGGTCGGACAGCGAGTCGCCCATTACTCGCCGCCCGCAAGCCCGCGCCGGAGATCGTCTGCCGACGTCCAGCGCCGTGGGCGTCTACCACTGCGGCTGGGGTGGAGGGAGGACGCTGTCCTCTCCCTCACGCGGCCCGCCTCCTCCTTCGCGAGCATGACTGCTTCGCAGAAGGAGGCGACCGCTTCCCACTCCGTCTCGCCCCGCAGCATGGCCTCGACCAATGCCGGGCGCGAGAGGTCTCCGCCTATCGCCGCCGTGAGGACACGGCGGTGCTCTGCCCTAGCGGGGCAGTCCTGCACCGTATGCTCCACTGTGTCCTCCGGGCGGTCCTCGCAATGGTGACACCCAGGCGACATTACATTGTCTTACAAATAAATTATTTTACATGAATGTTGAGATTCTTCAGTAATGGTTACACGGCTAATCCTCACACCGTAGTCTCCACAATATAAACTTTATTTACATTCGATTAAAGGCAACCTCGCCGCTACCACTCTTCAATTCCGCCACAAAACAACGAATGTTTGCACAAATATTTGCGCTAAACTGATGGAAACGGTTCCCAACTTTCCATTGTCTACTTTTCCATTATATCGTACAAGTTTACACACGGAAAAGCCTCCTGTATCGTTGGCTCCAACGTTGGCGTCCAATATTTGCATACGGTAAGACAACACCCATGTATTGTACCTACATTATATTAATTAATGCAAATAAGTCTTGTTAGAGTAATGGATTGTATAATATAAACATTTATATTGTAGCACTCAGGAATATCAAATACATTAATGTTCATCTGCTCTGGAACATTCTAGGCGCGTCTAGGTTTGTGAATTATGTTTGGTACTGTCTTTGCATTTTAAATGAAGAAGAATCACGATTCCCGGCTTGTTTAGTTATTAGATTATGTCGTATTGAATTATGGGTCTATTTTGTAACAGAATGAACATAACATCACGCCTGTAATCCCCGAAGGGTCAGGCAGAGGAGTACCTAATAATACACCCACATTTCGCCAGTTATGTTTAAGTCCCGAGTAATAGGGGACGGCCACAAATTCAGACTCCGTGGCTGCTACTGATAAATTCCTGATAGAAAAACCCAATAACAATTTTCCCGACCTGGGAATCGAACCCAGAGCCTCGTGTTCAGTAGTCGCGATTGCGACCACTGAGACCAACAAGGCAGTTTATAATTTAAAACGGCCGATATCTTAATAAGTCACTTCACTTCACTTCTTTCTTAAAATATACTCATAAGTTCAGCAAACAGTCCTTATTAAAGTACTTGGGCAGTCCAAAGCCACTCTTCTAAAGCTTTTGCCGCGATCATCTCGCTAGGGAAATAAACGTTATGATACTTCTGCAAATGAATCGTTTCTTTTTATTATAAAAAAAGAAATAAATGCTTCGCCTTAATGCAAGGAGGTAAAAGGTTTTTTTTTTTAAAACTCTAGAGTATGCTTTTATATCTGAACTAACTTTTGCTCGCGGAATCGGTCCCGTTATTTACGGAAATTAAACCATGGGAACGTTTTAAATGTATCCTATGACACTCGGGGATAATGTAGCTTCCCGTAAGTGAAAGAATTTCGGAATCGGATCAGTGCTGCAGTGGTTCCAAAGATTTTTTTTTTTTTTTTTTTAAAAAAAAACGTTGCCCCTCACTAGTAATTTCTCCTGTATCGTGGGTGCATTTACAAACATTTACACTCACATACACAAACACCCAGACCCGGAACAACTACCTGTAGATCATACAAATATTTGTTCCGTGCGGGGATCGAACCCGCGACACGCAGCGCAGTGGTCAATCGCTCAGCCACTGCGCCAACCGTGCCGCCCCCCCCCCCTACATTCAAACTTAGAAAAAATATTTCTCTTCATAATATTAGTACCTCATCATCTGCCTAGCCTTTTCCCAACTATATTGGGGTCGGCTTCCTGTCTAACCGGATACAGCTGAATACTAGTATTTTACACGGAGCGACTGCCTATCTGACCTCCACAACCCAGTTAGTACTGGGTAATACGATACCCCTTGGTAAGACTGGTTGTCAGAATTTTTTGGGCCATTGACTACCTAACGACTGTCAAAGATCTACAAATGACACCCAGGACCAACGGCTTAACGTGATTTCCGAGGCACGACGGAAACTCGGTATGTAATGTGCGGTCACCCATCCACGGACCAACCTAGGCAAGCACGGCTTAAACTAAAGATCGACCCGAGCAGCTGTTATTTAGCCACGAGCTCCTCAATATTAGTACCTATAGATAAAGGTTTAAGTGTGGGTGTCGAATACGCGAGAACCTGTGAGCTTTATCTAAAACGCGATTACCTTCGTGGGCACTTGATGCCTGAGTGATATATTAAACTTAAGTGAAGCGAATTCAATAAATGACACATTTAAATATGTGATTCTCGGCTAAATGTGGGCTTGCCTGGCTTACAGGCATCCCACTCTCACTCAAAAAGCCGTTAATCATTTACATGCTGGGACACAGACGAGGAGGCCGGATCCCCAGTAGTGTGAACATTACGGGTTGATCAATTGATAGAAAGATACCTACACAAAATAACAACATTTTAACTGCATACACACTACTCCCATACCACAAAAAATAATGACTCCTGTCCAATCATCCTCAATTCACAATTTACGTGAACCTCGCTATACATTGCGCGTCACACGTGTCGAGTAACACGAGCCGACGAAATAAGCCGTCAATAAAGCACACACAACACAATTCCTACCTAGGTGACAGATCTGCTACACAATTCCATTTCGGCAAAAATGAAAGCCACAGATTTGTGAAATGAAGGTTGGGTTTTGTCGCTGCGGTATAGTCAAATTGATCATACTGTTAGTTTCTAGCTTATAGCAACATTGGAACAAGCATGTGATTTGTGAATGCTTCGTTGGTATATTTGATATGAATGCTAAGCAACTTTGAGTTCGATTTCCACGTCGTAAAAGGTGGTTTTGGCTTATCATGAGGAGTTTCTCAGTTAGTCGGCTTTTAGTCTAACCGGACGTAGCAGAATACCAGTATTTTACGAACAGCGACTGCCTGGCAGAGTTCCACGACCCCATTACTACACCTCTCTCTCTCTCTCTCTCTGTCTCTCTCTCTCTCTGTCTCTTTCTCTCTCTCTCTGTCTCTCTCTCTCTCTCTGTCTCTCTCTCTCTCTTACTATATCGATTCTTATTCACTACAGGCTTAGTGCGAATTTAAGCAGCCTTGTAGTGTAACCGTAGAACTTCCAAGTCATCGGTCTCAAGTTCGGACCCAAGACACGCACCTCTGATTTTTCGGATTCATGTGCTGGTTGTATAATTATCACTTGCTTGGGTGAAGGAATACATCGTGAGGAAACCAGCATGCCTGAGATATTTCTCGACGGCATGTAACGTCAAGTCAGAGGTCCATGGGCGGCATAAAAACTCTGACACCGGGTTGGGCACTAACTACACAATAAAAATAGTGCGAGTTTTTATACCAAATCGATCGCGTTATCGTAAACTTCCGCTTGTTCCGTCCTACAGAACTGGTCCCAGAAATGGTCCAAATATGTATGTTTACTGAAACTGAAATAACGCCGTCTAGTTATAAAAATAGGAACCAATTATCACACAAATTGACGTTGAAGTGATCAAGGTTTCGCATTAGACCCACTGTGTCATACAGGACATCACATATTCACATCGCCATTTTTTCTATAATCGGAGATGAACGGCAACGCAGCGGCTAGCGGGTCTCGTTGCATGAATAAATGAGATGGCCAGTGATTGTGCCTGAATAATTCAGTAGGGTACTCTTTTTTCTCCCACCGTCGAAATACTCATTCGCTATTCAATATTGTAATCTTCCACTGCTGAATTTAATATAGACTGTACCGCGCTTGATTCTGAATTCGTCTCTAAAAAATAGGGACGGGATTTTTTTTCATATTTTTTTTTTGGGTTCTTAAGTCCTTTTTCATGTTGCGGTCGGATTTGAACGATTCTTTTTTTTGTCCGTTCTGAGTGGTTTGTTATGAACTGTGTATTATTTAGGAGATATTAATAGAATGGTCCAATCTTCTGTTCATATCTCCTTCATAATAGAACTACATATTTTGTTCGAAGTAGGGAATAACTATGAAAGACAGAATTTATACATTAATTTACAAATACTAATTTAAATTATTTAACATTTAAAAAAATGCAGTATACATTATTGTAATCCCAAAGTAAAGTAGTAGTAAGTCCCAAATCGTAGATAGTCAAATAGACAACACACAAAAAGTGCTACGGTGTACTGTACACGCTACGGTGCTACGCGCTACGCCGCTACGAAGTCGCTACGCCATAACAAATTATGAAGACAAACTTTAAATGCATTCAGGGGCCCTGTAATTCCCACTTTGCTCCTACCATTTATGTGTACATACATGCATGTACATACACGTTGTTTACATAGATACAAACAGTTCGATACATCGTTACGAGGCTTAGTTGCGTTACTAATTGAATTCTATGATTTATGGATCGTGTTCCACCTCTATTTGTATTATAGAGATGTGTCATAATGTACGGAGTGACGCTATGTGGAGCCATTTGAGTTAATAGTGATTTAGTGTAAAATATAGATGAGTTGATGATTGTTTATGTCTTTCTTCAGTGGGCAGGATAGTGCATTTTATGTTATTGTATGACGTGCGAACGCACACCTCCTAGTATGTGTGCAACCGCGTGTAGTCATAAGATGCAATACCAAATGTCATAGACAAATTCCCGTCCCATAGATAATGCTGGAATCCTGCAAGCTGAAACGTAGCAACGCTACTTAATGACCAAATACATATGGTGGTGGTACATCCCCGGACGAGATAATACACATAAAGCCACACTAGAATAAGAATAATTTATTTGAAAAATATAACAAAAGTGTACATTTAGACGCAGTTGTGTTATTTCCAAAAAATGGTATAATTAGTACTTCTAAGTAATCTATAACTAAAATATATTTAACAATTGTAAGTAACGATATAGTTAAATTAAAATGTTTTAGCCCGATTTCTGCCCGATCTAGGTTTACTTAAACCTGTGTTTCAGACCATCACTATTAATACTTTGCTATAGTTATTTTAACCAGCATATCTCTCAGTTAGGTTCTCAAATGACTACCTATCTACCGAAGTTATTTTAGAGACCCTATGCCTTCAACACACGGGTCTAATCTCCTCATATCGCAACATCTCAAAACAACTAAATTTTTTTGGCATGTATCTGCTATGGCTAAAAAATAACAGCCGCTCGGATCGTAGTACGCTAAGCCGTTGGTCCCGGCTGTAAGTTTGAGATCTTTTCAGTTGTGTCAGGTAGTCAGTGGCTGACAACCAGTCTTACCAAGGGGTACAGTATAACCCAGTACTAACTGAGTTGTGGAGGTCAAATAGGCAGATGCTCCATGTAAAATACTGGTATTCAGTTGCATTCGGGTAGACTGGAAGCCGACCCCAACATAGTTGGAAAAAAGCTCGGCTGATGATAAGATGTCCTATCCAACTAACCCTCAATGTCCTTTGAATAGTTTAAAAGACCTAAGCAAACAAACAGACTGACGCAAAAAATGACTTTTTATAGTATGTTTAGGTTGTTGTTTCAGCTCGTACAATCTAAGTACAAACACCACTCTCATAAAACACTTAGCGAATACATCACGCGACTTCCTCCACCAACAAAGGCGGACCCTTGCAGCGCTTGACCGCTTTCTATCGCTTCCTGTCGCTGCCCGTAAATCAGCTTACGTTCACCATTCATCGCTTTTTGCTGGAAGGAATGTGTGCACGATTCATTTGTTTTTCTGTTAGGGTTGGCTAGCTTTTATGTAGATTTATTCTTGGAACTTTCTGATAATATGTTGTTTAGGTTTAATATTGTATTCATCATCTGCCTAGCCTTTTCCCAACTATGTTAGGGTCGGCTTCCAGTCTAACCAGATGCAGCTGAATACCAGTATTTTACATGGAGCGACTGCCTATCTGACCTCCACAACCCAGTTAGTACTAGGTAATACGATACCCCTTGGTAAGACTGGTTGTCAGACTTTTTTGGCCACTGACTACCTATAACGACTGTCAAAGATCTACAAATGACAGCCGGGACCAACGGCTTAACGTGCTTTCCGAGGCACGGAGGAAACTCGGTATGTAATGGGTGGTCACCCATCCACAGACCAACCTAGGCAAGCACGGCTTAACCTAAAGATCGACCCGAGCGGCTGTTATTATTTAGCCACGAGCTCCTCAGGTTTAATATTGTATTGATGTGAATAAAATGTACTAGGTAAAGACTCAGGTGGACTACATTACATTGAGTTCTTGTCACCTAAACATTGAGCTGTTCGTATGCAGGAAGAGTCGTAAAAGAGTGGTATTCCGTTAGGCTCGTACATCATGTGGGCAGACGACGGATTTCGTGCTATGGCTAATACACTGGGTGCGATATACTGCTAACAAACTAACAAATTATTTGAGATAACAACACAATAACATGGGGCACAATGAATCGGGTACAGTTCCAAGAGGTCTCAACTCCGCCGTGAACAGTCATTGAATGTCGTCCTCGCCTCGAGTTGAACATCAGGGCTCGTAGAAGCACGCTGTGGTGTGGGTAGACTTGGAAGTAGGTCGCGTGCGGTACCATCAGCGCACTTGCGATTCATTTTATGTCCGTACTAATGACCTGATACCGACATTATTTATATAAACATCCTGACTCACTTATTCAAGTCAAATGTGTAAAAATCCCAATAATACAAAAGAAGTATGTAGGTACAGTCAACCACTTTTCTCATCATCTGCCTAGCCTTTTCCCAACTATATTGGGTTCCTAACCTAACTTAACCTAACCGGATGCAGCTGAATACCAGTATTTTACTTGGAGCGACTGCCTATCTGACCTCCACAACCCAGTTAGTACAGGGTAATACGATACCCGTTGGTAAGACTGCTTGTCAGACTTTCAGGCCACTGACTACCTGTAACGTCTATCAAAGATCTACGAATGACAGCCGCGCCTAACGGCTGAACGTGCTTTCTGAAACACGGAGGCAACTCACAACGCAGGAATGGGTGGGCACCCATCCACAGACCAACCTGCAAAAGCACGGCTTAACCTAAAGATAGACCCGAACGGCTGCTATTATTTAGCCACGAGCTCCTCCACTACAATTCTACAGTAATTAAATGATGTATTGTTTTATCAATAGAAAAGTCCACAATTGTGAACTTTAAATTAAAAAAGGGTTTTTCTCTTAAACAAATAAAGGCAATCAATACTTATAGCTTAGTGATTTAACATATTATTATACATACATACAGGAAAAAGTATTTTATTTGTGGGAGACTGGCTCCTAAACTAGGATACCAGGTTCCCACTAGGACACACCATAATAGGGATGTTTCCTGAAAAAATCTAATTAGTCCGTCAGATAGATTTCCAAAAAATATTGGACACGTATTTATTCTTTTTTCACGAAAACTAAAAATGAAGACGATACAGTGCGTCGAAAACTCGTGTGACTTCATACTTGTTAGTAAAGTGTACTGACTTTTTACCGAAAAGTGACGTCACAGGCCCGACTCATGATCTTTGATGCGTTTTATCTTCGTCAATTTTTATTGATTTGATAAAACAAAAAGTACGTATCCAATATTTTTCGATAATCTAACTGACGGACTAAATAGAATCATATTTTTTTACACAGGAAACATCCCTATTCTGCTGCCCTTATCCCAATTAATTTGTGGTTGGCGCAGTATCTCCCACTAAGAAACGCATAGCTCTCAATATAAACTAGTGGCCTATTTCCAACCATTGCCATCCCTTCAGTATAAAACTCGTTAGTTTCTTCTCAATAACCTCTTAGAAATTGCAAACTTATACGTTTTCCTTCCTCGGCATAAATCAAACAGTTCTTTCTCCATTCAACGCTTTTTGCTTCAGAAAACGAAAAATCTGAATGAGGTTTTCCAAGACCGAGAGCGGCTGTGTAAGAGTGAAATCAGTATGTTTTTGATACTTTTTCTATGTTGCAAAGATGGAATTATATTTCTCCTTTCTTATATGGTCTTTTGTACTTTTCGTAAATAATTGGAAACTTAGTATTCGTACTTCAATGTTTGAGTAGGAGTTTCTTTTTCAAATATTGCTAAGTTGGATGACAAATGGCCATTTGCAGACTGTCTTTGAATGATGTAAAAGAGGCTGTGACGTGATGTGTGTGTGCTGTCTGTAATGGCAAAGTCTTAGGGTCCCCGCACACGGGCCACCGGCCACAACCACAAAACGACGCCACCGGCATATTTCCTGCAGTTTTCATACATTTTATATGGACTCGCCGTACACGGTTGACGCCGGTGGCCGCCACACGCTACAAATCATCGCTGCTTGCGTCTTGTGGCCCGCACCAGCCACTAAACGCCGCCACACGCCACTCGCGCGATTCCCCACCCCTCTCTCCCTTACCTCAGTCAACCTTCTTCGTCCGAGTCCATTATGATACTGCATGCATGGGTTAAAAAAAGTAGCAGCCACCGACCGCAAGTGTCGACCACCGGCCACAAATGGCTGTCGCGCGCTTCAGCTACCTTTGTAGCCGCTTCTAGCTTCTCGTGGCGGCGTTTGTGGCTGTGGCCGGTGGCCCGTGTGCGGGGACCCTTGAGCGATGCGATTTGTTCCCTTCCTGTGATGACCGTGGCTACGCAAGTCAGACATATACGAAACACCTTTTTTTTTGTAACATTTGTTTTCTCCATAGTCTATGTTGCCATACGCGTGTCCAAAGGCGGTGTGATATAAAAGACGACACTCAGCCTTTGCATTTTAATAATGTCACTCATTTGTTCGGAAAACCACTTTGGTTAAGATAGGTAGGTATGGCAATTCTAGTTTAGCGCAGTATTTATTCTCCACACCCTTTCCATCACTTTGACATTAAAAACACGAAGTAAGCAAACAAATTGGCTCTAAAACGAGCCATGAATTTCCGGATTTCGATTAAAAATTCCATTCCCGCTATATCTTGAAGGCGGCCGGCGTCCGGCGCCGGGTGACACCGTAAAACCGGCCGTTTTACGTCCACGGGCCGGCTGTATCACTTGACTCGTAAATACATCGATGCTACCTTTCATTTGCAGAACTATTCTGAACTGTTAAAATTCTAACAAAAATTGGGACTAATAGCCAACATCATCTGCCAAACCGTTTCCAGTTATTGGTTGACTTCCAGTCTTACCGGATTCAGCTGAATCCCAGTAATTTACATGGAGCGACTGCCTATCTGACCTCCACAACCCAGATAGTTCTGGGTAAGGCGATACCTCTTGGTAAGACTGGTTGTCAGACTTTCGGTTCACTGACTACCTGCAACGACTGTCAAAGATCTACAAATGAGAGCCGTGACTAACAGCTTAACGTGCTTTCCGAAGCATGGAGGAAACTTGGTATGTAATGGGTGGTCACCCATGCACGTACCAACAAAGCCAAGCAAGGCTAAACCTAAAGATCGACCCCAGCACCTATTTGTTTAGCCAAGAGCTCCTAATAACCAACAAACAGGAGATAATACGTGACGAACCTCTGATTTTCGGATTCATGTGCTGCTTATATAATTATCACTTGCTTCGTTGAAGGAAAACATCGTGACGAAACCAGCATGCCTGAGAGATATTTTTCGACGGCGTGTAAAGCCAAGTCAGAGGCCCATGAGTGGCATAAAAACTCTGACACCAGGTTAGATTAGGTTACATATCACACGATAAAGAAAGAACAAGACCATATCCTTAGAGTGACTCGTTAGAAGTATAATAATTATACAGAAATAAGGACAGGATCTCCCATGGCCATTTTATACAGAATAAGTATTCAAAACTGCACAGCTATAAAAGCACATGGGTTTACTACCAACGCCACGTTACAGGTACGAGCTACAGGACGTTCCCGGCGGATTACCAGACGTGTTACAGCAGGCAGGTACTTGAAGTGCGAAACACGTATTTATTTGTCTTATTCAATGCTTTTAGGACCTAAAGGCTAGCCACCATTTTAGTTACGTGTGGCGAAAATTACAGGCACATAAATGTTTTAAATGTCTTGGGAGTGACAGGGTGAGTGTAGTGTATCTATTTAATAGATATAGAAACACTGTCTCACAGCCACAAGTAGTCAGGTAGCTGTCACTAATGACAACTGTCAGTCACCACGGATGGCGGGAAGTTGGATCGTGAAGCGTACCCTGGACTGGGGGCTTGGTGGTGTGGTGAGCCTGTGATATAGTTAGTAAACAGTGTTATCAACCTATTAGGTAAGTTACAAGAGGATACTACAGTGAGTATTTCATTTTGCATTAGTGAGCAGTGGCGAAGGTTCCATACAACTCGATTCCTAGCGGATTCCCTTTGAAAAATGGCACAGTCAGCATTCTATAGACAAATAATATAACCACATTAAAGTTATGTACTCCGGCTTACCTCTTACAGAAATTGACCCTTCGCTACTGTTAGTGAGTGAAAAGTCCTCAAACAAATGGGGCAAAAACCGTAAAACTCTGATAACACTGCAGAATAATTTTCTCTTATCAAGAAACCCACGGCTTATCATCATCTGCGTAGCCTTTTCCCAACTATATTGGGGTCGGCTTCCAATCTTACCGCCTTAAGTTGAATACCAGTATTTTACATGGAGCGAATGCCTAACTGACCTCCACAACCCAGTTAGTACTGGGTAATTCGAAACCCTTTGGCAAGACTGGTTGTCAGACTTTCGGGTCAGTGACTAATCACATAAGAAAATGAAGGTGACCGTCCACATGTTATAGCGCCTTCACTAATTAACTTCACCTAACGAATTAACCTCATTCAACCGGACTTCATTATTAGACGCCATTTACGTTAACACGGTAACACCTTAATGTTCTGTTTGTCTCCTGAATAAAACATAACGTTATACAAGGTGGTGAAGACAATACGACAATAAATTAAAACACTGGTACTACTAGTTTATAGGAAAATTTTTAAATTGACCAATAAATCCTAACATCGAAATTAAAAAATAAAAATAGCATAAAACTGTTAACGAAATAGAACACCATTATAAATATTGGTTCACTAATTTTAGGTATAAATTGAATTTTTGTACGCAGCCTGGGAACGTCATGAGGTATACTCAGTTTCATTTATTGTCGTATTGTCGCCGCCACCCTGTATACGAAATGCTATACTACGTACTTACCTATTCAATAAAGGAGTGTTTTAATTAAGCCATATTGCTTTTGGAATAGGTTCAACCGAGGTACGTAGGATGAGGAGAGGGTGTAATAACACATAACATAGCATCACGCCTATAATCCCCGAAGGGTTAGGCAGAGGTGTACCTAATAGTACACCCACATTTCGCCAGTTATGTTTAAGTCCTATGTAATAGGGGGTGAGCCTATTGCCATCAACCGGGCGCAAATCCAGACTCCGTGGCTGTTACTGAGAAATTCCTGATGGAAAAACCCAATAACACTTTGGCCGACCTGGGTATCGAACCTAGGGCTTCATGGTCAGCAGTCGCGCTTGCGACCACTGGACCCAAGAGGCATTCAAGGGTAAAGGGTCGGGGCGGGGGGGGGGGTAATTCTTACTAATATTATAAATGCTAAAGTTTCTGAGGACGGATGGATGGATTACTGTTTGTTACTCTTTCACGCAAAACTGCTGAACGGATTTAAATGAAATTTAGCACACAGATAGTTTATAGCCTCGATTAACACACAGGATCCCTTTAGGATCATTTTATTCCTAATTATCGAACTCCACGCGGGCGAACCCGCGGATATAAACTAGTACTACATATAATTTTATGGTGTTGCCGCAAAAAAATTGATATTTGTTTAAGAGCCTGTAAATCGAATTTATGCAAAATGTCATACAAAACATCGATTGCTAGAACAAAAACTAAGTTCCATTCGCTTTAGAATAATATTAGCGCACAAGCGAGAGTCTATCACTTTTGTTTAGACTTTTATAACGGGGTAGTTCTCAAAGCGCAACTATTTTTAAGTGCAAACAACTAAACGCAACTAAATTATTCCTCAAAGCGCAACCATGATGCAAAATAGAGAGGGGTATGATGGTTGCGCTTAAAAAAGTTGCGCTTTGAGAATACCCCTTTATGACAGGATGTTATCCACACGACATCCTAATCGAACATGATTTTTTACTTAGTATAATACTCAGAAAATCGTTTTACTCCTAACAATGAAATCCTTAGCAAAAAATCAAATCAAATCATTTATTAAACAGATCATACAATCCATTTTGTTAGTATTACATACACATCTTTAGTACGAACATAATTGTATTTGGAAAATTTTTGGTAATAATGTCAAAATGATTAATAATAAAAATGTCAAAATCATTACCAATACACTCGTCAGGAAATAAATAAAGGAAAAATAATCAAATTAGCAATAAATTAAAGAAACATTATTTTAAGGCACGATTCGAAGGTAGTACTTGTATTTTGTCAAGAAAACCTCATATTTTCTGAACACAAAATAAAGGTCACCTAATAAAACATTTAAAATAGAACATTTAAACTAAAATTATACAGACAAATATATTTCCTCTGCACCAACTATCCAGTAAATTACATCAGATAAAACCGCCCACTTGAATTTTAACAAATGGCCGACAAACTATAAATATTTGTGAACCATTACCGCTGTTGTTAGCGTTATTACAAGTAAGACACATGATCTATGTGTAACTGAAACATTGCAACGCGAAAATGCCGTCCAAATAGTTCAGCGCAAATTTAACAAATGGGATTGGTCGCGGGTTGCATTGCAATGCGGGGCCTGGGCCAAGTTGTGTGAGCAAAAGTTTTAACGTAAATCTCATAGAAGATGGCGAGACCAGTTGGACAAAACCAACGACCAGCCCCCGTAGCATGACCACCGTAGACAAGAATTTCTTTGACGGAAGAATCGACAAAATGACAGATCGTACAAAGAAAGCTGTCATTGTGTCGGCACAATCTGTCATTTTGTCGATTCTTCCGTCAAAGAAATCCTTGTCTACGGTGGTCATGTTACGGGGGCTGTGGTCCACATTAGCCCTGGATCGAAACAACTGGAAGTCACGGGGCGAGGCCCAACAGTGGAATGATGCAGGCTAACAGTATCAGTAACGAAGGCCGTAAATGTGGCACACATTGAGGTTAAGAAGGTAATCGGTAGGTCCATACAAAAGAAACTAGTACCTACCTATCAGCTGGACCCTTATTGTAATGAAATCTGAACTACCCTAGACTAGGGGGTCTAAAAATAACCGCTTTAGCAGAATCATAATAATATGAATTACCTTAAAATTCTCAAAATAGTAACAGACGCAATTAATAACATGAATTGTCACTTTGTGATACTACTATGATTCTGCTATAGCGGCCATTTTAGACCCCCCAGCTCAAGTAATCTGTTACGTGACGTGCACCGATTGTGCAATTACGGGTGAGTCTCATTCTAAAGCTCATTATGGCATAATATGCCAGTTTGACAGCACAATATGAAAGCGCTGCTCACTGAAGCTCTCAACAACCACCGTGGATAGGCATCGAATGCAGTCGCTGTGGCCATCTTTTGTGGAACAGCGACATATTTACACTCCAGGGCAGAGTCATTAATGAATCTCCAGCTGAGCAGGTTTTCCTTGCTGCGGCCAACCTGGGTCCGAAGTCTATTTAAAGACTTCCAGGTCAGCCATGGCAACTCATGTCCAGGTGGGAGATTTTCAGCAGGTGGAACGAATGGGTTAGGTAAGGATGCACTATCTTGCCTTTCGTGGACCGCTCGCCACTAAATCTATTGACAAAGATATCGCAGAATTCAATGGCATGGAAAAAACACTCATTACAAATACAGTAAGATTTCATATGATAAAAAATTCAAGCGGACACACAAAAAACCCTTGAGCAAAATCTCAAAGCATCTGTCAACCGGAATTCTATAGAAAACCGAACATCTTAAGGCCCCCTTTAAACTCTTCCGTCCATACATGGGACCATACAACAAAAGTCCGCGGCTTTTCACGCACATTCAACAATTCAAGTGATTTATACAAGCAGTAAACTGAGCCGGGGTACCGTTGCACCCCAGTGTAACTGCGGCGACGAGCGATATTACACACCACTTTTGAGCTTTAACCCCCTTTTGTTTTACTTTATTTAAGAGGCTGCGGCATTACACTTGGTCACTGTAATGTATCTTCGTTGGCATGAGTGTGTGAACTAAGCTGGGGTGTGTTTGTACCCCGGGTGTTTGTTAAATTTTCAAAGGTAGGTTAGTTGCTGTATATTGTATTGTGTGCCTTAATAGGCAGAGGTGCACCTAATAGTACACCCACATTTCGCCAGTTATGTTTAAGCCCTTGTGGGGGGAGCCTGTTGCCAACGACCGGGCATAAATCCAGACTCCGTGGCAGCTAATGAGATATTCCTGGCGGAAAAATGCAATAACACTTTGCCCGACCTGGGAATCGAACCCAGGTCCTCAGGCTCAGTAGTCGCGCTTGCGACCACTCGACCAATGAAGCAGTCCTTATGTGCCTTAATCTGCGTTAAACAAAATTGAGTGATTTCCGTAGTTGGAAAAAAACACAGAAACAAAGGGCCACCTTCTCATTAAGGAAAGTACCATTGATTAACAAGAGCTAATACTGTCGAAAGCAATACATAAATTCGGCACAAATTCCGTCGGGGATGTAACTCAGTGGTAGAGTGTCTGCTTCGCATGCTGAAAGTCCTGGGTTCAAATCCCAGCATCTCCAAATTGCTCTTTTTGTATTTTACTTATGGAAATTAATTTTTATTTTCTTTTTGGCTATTTACCGGGTAAAAATAGTTACATTTTCCGACTTTTATTTTATTTTTATCTACAGCTAACAATAAAAAAAATTAAAGCGAGGCAAACCATATTCTCTCTCTCACACACACACAACATTATGGTGATCATTCATTGTGATCATTTTCATTATGTTTCTGTTTTATATTATTGTTTTTTATCCTTTATTTATTCCTATACAAATAAATTACATTTTTAAATATTCCTTAAAAAAACAATCTAAAAAAATTTAAAATATAAAAAAATTGTAGCCCACCGGTATCGGGAACAGGGTCCAAGCTACCGGCGGTCAGGGCTCCAGAGAGAGGAACCTCCTAGCAATACGAGCCGTGTCCAGAAGTACCGCTTTCTGAATCAAGCCCTTGATCCAGCTGCCTAACGAGAGCCTCCTCAGGTATTGGTCGAGGTTCTTGGCAATTAAGCCATGGGCTGATACAACTATCTATTATTAACTATTATTGTTTTTTATTATTATTGTTTTGTATTATGTGTGCTTGATGAACTGACGTCAAATAAACATTATTCTTTCTTTCTTTCTTTCTTTATAAAACAGAAACAACGAGCATGAGTTAACACTGCAGCATGCTAGTGCATGCTGCAGTGTTAACTCATGATCGATCCTCTATTTTAATATAATTGACAAGAATACAATAAACTTCACGAACCTATGCATATACTTTTGTATTGCTGTAAATATTCTGATAATAGTACATTTTCAAAATCTCAAATCATCTTCAACTTCGTCGAAAAAATGACTGTGAGCCAAGTTCGAGTTTTTAATACTAAAACCTACTCGATCGCATTATGTAAACTATTTATTTATTTATTTATTGACACACCAACGACTTATTCACTATATCATTACATTAAATATATTCCATTTCATCAGCTTTGCGGTGTATTCGTCACTTATATGTGTGCACAGCACTTGTATAATCAATAATAAAAATTAAAATGGAAATATAATTATGAGAATAACAAAATTAAAGTTCACAAAGTTTACATTGAATTTAAAATATCAAGTAGTTAAATTAAATTACAGTATAAATAAAAAAAATCAAAAAACATCAATTAAAATGAAATAGAGAAACAATTATAAATTAAAACTATAAAAATAACAAATAAATTAGGACATAATTATTACATTAATTATAATTAAAATTAAAATAATAGAATAGATTAAAATTTGGTTTCAAAAATAAAATTAAATTGTACAATATTTAACACATTGAATGGAGTCACAAACTACAATTAATTACTACAGTTAATTTGTTTATTATTTTACCACCAGAAAGCGCTAGTTCAGTTTCAGTAGATGTTTATGTTAACACGATCCAATAGTAATCAAAACTCGCTTTAGGCGCTCAGGTAAAAGTTGTTTCCATGAGACAAACAAGTAGGTACTTTCCCATTAATATCTCGATCCTATTTTCACCTCGCCTGTACTTTCAACAAACACATTCAACATCTGAAGCAAAGCTTTCAACAATTCGTCTAAACTCCCATCAGAATTGTTTCCAAAAATACATTCGTGAACAAAATGAAAACTGACAAACTTTGCGCTTAAGAATTTTCAACTTGCCTGTACGACTGTGCCTCCGGTTGTATTGCGCGAGGATGAATTGTGACGGGATTTTCACTTTTGTGTGTTGACAGTACAAGTTACAGGTGAAAAAGAAGAGTACAGTTGGAGAAATTAATTATTTTTCACATCGACACACTATAGTAGCTTGTGGCTAAATAGTAACAGCTGCTCGGTTCGATCTTTAGGTTAAGCCGTGCTTGCCTAGGTTGGTCTGTGGATGGGTGACCGCCCATTACATACCGAGTTTCCTCCGTGCCTCGGAAAGCACGTTAAGCCGATGGTCCCGGCTGTCATCTGTAGATCTTTGACAGTGGTCACATGTAGTCAGTGGCCCAAAAAGTATGACAACCAAAGGAAATCGTATTGCCCTAGTGCTAGACCTTATGTAGGTCAGATAGGCAGTCGCTCCATGTGAAATACTGGTATTCAGCAGCATCCTGTTACACTGGAAGCCGAACCCAACATAGTTGGGAAAAGGCTAGGCAGATGATGACATTGACACACACTTCAATTTGCCGTGATGCAGGCTGTAGCTATTTTATACATTGGAATCATATTTAAACGGTCAGTTTAAATTTTTAGTCAATTTCTATAAACTACTTCGTTGGTCTAGTTTCCACAAGCACTGCTGCTGGGAATGACGACCTGGGTTAGAATCCTAGATCCTCCTTAGAGTTTAGGCAGCTATAGACCGACCGCCTTAATGAGTCCTCCGCCTTCCCCCATCAAAGTCTCGCTGATGGTGGCGCGTGTGTCGGATCATGTAGTTCCCTTCAAAATGGTTGAGGTTGATTTGGTGCTGATACATGCGTCATGTTCGTGAACGGGCGCTGTCAGTTGTGACTAGTCATTTGTCTTGGTTGCCACGGCTTATTTAAATTGATTATTTTATTTTTGAATTGTTTTTACTATGGACACTTTTAACGTACACATCTTTGTACATCGTTCTCACATAATGTACCGTCTCATCATGAATGATGTGACCAGAATGGGTTTGTAAAATTATTCTGATTTAAAAGAGTGTCCGTGGAGTTTCTTGCCCGTTCTTCTCCATAGAGATCTACGTTAGGGAATGGACAACTACAGTACTTTCACAGTTTTTATGCCTTGTGACTGGGACTGTAGCTATTGTTGTCTTTGTTTCGACAATTCAAAAGTGCCTGTAACTGGTCTACTTGAAATAAAAGCTTTTATTTTGATTTTGAAAAGGCACACTAAACGTCCACAAAGTCCTTACAATATCCCATAGGTTATTAGCTTTAAAATAACCATAATCCACGTAGGTATTACGATACTAATTGAACCAATACGTGATCAACCTTCAGAATATTCCATTTAAATTGATACCTTCGCGAGGACTCATTAAAGAGGTCGGTCTATAGCAGGTTTTTCGGGATTTAACTGTCAAAATATTGATGTACTATGGGAACGCTTGCCCAACTTTTCGGGGATTACAGCCGTGATGGCTAGTTATGTTAAATAGACAAAAACAAGTACACAAGACCCAAGTAATTGGTTTACAGTTTATATGTGTGGGTGAAGTCATAGTTATGCACACAAACACAAAATTAAATTAACTTGGCTTGCTGTACGAGCCGGTAATATTCATACAGCCGCTCATTATTATTGTGTGAGTAAACATATTGTACCCTACACGGGGTTTATTTTTTTTATCTTTACGTTTGTCGGGTAAACCGGTAAAAATAATATAAACGGGTTTACAATAAAGCCCAACATTTTATACTAACTTAACATGGTAACCATAGCCGATTGGTGTAAGTGCTTGCGTTACCTAGTGATCTAACCTCGACGACGCGAGTTCGAACCCAACTGAGGAATTATTTTTGCTACTTTTTAGTTTTTGTTTTTTAATAAATTTATTTTGTGGCCAATAAAATTACTCAAGCAAAAAGTAAAAAGTAATTAAATATAACCAATGAAATAATTTGATTTTTTTATTAGATAAACATTGGTATTGTTTGCTTAGCTTATCGCTTGGGTCATTAGCAAATTATCCGTCTCGTTTCTTCCAATATGTTCCTTATATTGCTTGTTTTAAGGTTCAATTTGGTGGGGGCTGTATGTTAGAAAAAAAAACTTGTGTGGCCGATACAATGATTTAATACACTGTTGATCACCTGTTTTTTTGACAAAGACAAAGTTTTTTATTGGTAAGGATTGACGTAAATAATTTGTGAAAGTAGGTAGGTATATAAATTGAATCAAAGTAAAATTAGAGGTGAAGTGAATCAACATGTTAGATAGTAAGAAATTATGACAACTTCTAATCGCATAACAATAACATCACTTCACCATACTTTCAATAATTTACGAGTTGTGGTTTTAAAAAAAAGTTTTATACCTACCTACTTATTACTAAGTTTTGTATTTGTTCTAATTTGCTTAACAAATATGAACATTAATTGCATAAAAATAAGATTCATATTCGTCTACTAATTAAAATAAATTCGACTAATAATGGGTCGGCAATCCTTCGTTTTCTATTACTCCTTGTAACCTTCTGCTCATGAGATCTCACAGTTTGTAAGCACACTTTTATGCGGGTGGACAAGAAGGGATCAGCTTTGTGCCTTGCCACGATGTCGTAGTGTCGAGTCGATGAATTTGCCTTTGGTTTTGGCCTAAGATGTTCTACGTCTCCAAAATACGCATATCGTCGGACCCATAACTGCACGGTCCTCCCCTGTGGATAAAAACAGTATTTATAATACTTATAATAATAGCTAATATTATAATAAATAAACACTATATTGGTTTACTATATATACACTATGTTTATTCAATATACTTATATATACCTAATTAATATTACTTATAATAATACAATACATAAATATAAGATACACACTGACATTAGCAAACATTATAATCTATTTTTATTTACGTTATTCAAAGGCTTTTCTTTAATCTGTCTAAAGGCTAGATCAAGCTAATTTTAGACCAAGCTAATTTTATCATAATCATCATACGATTACAAATTAAAAAAAAAGAAACTATAATAATTCAGTTATGATAATATATTATTATAACTATGGTAGGTATTGCACTTAAGTTACATTAATTATTTATTCCTAGTAAACATCCCTTTCAGTGTTTACTAGGAATAAAGAAAATAGAGGAGTTAGTTAAAGTGAAGTAGGTATAATATCAACGTAATATCTAACTGTTACTCACCGATATCATTAAGCGCCTTGTAATTTCACTTCTTCTCATCGATACGCTAATCGATAACAATTCAAATTGAGTCAGCCCAAAATTTGGCGACGAGTTTGGCTCTTTCAGGAGCGTCCTGTGATGCATTTCACAGGAGCAAACAACAGAAGAGGCAGGACACGATACAAAGTGTCCCATCGTTTGTTAGGCAGCACCACATTTACACTCACAATTTCACATAATATAGATACGTTTTGCTCATCCAAAACAACGATTTCCACCTCTTTGAACATTGATAAATGTTGCATGGTTGGATCCACAGAAATAAAACCACACACATGCTCAAGAGTAGTAATCAATAAACTCAGTAATGCAAATACTCGTAGATTGACAACTAAGAATGCTCATTTTTTATAAATGAAGGTGTTTGAAAACAATATTTTTAAATTGTCGGTAGTTGTTGTCTAAACAGTCAAAATCAAATAGCCTGAGTGTTCAATGTTTGTCTCAAACGTTGGAATCGTTATAAATTCTACTTTAAGTAATGTTTTAACAAAATAATGAATACAAAAAGAAAAAGAATATACTATTGTATGCATTATTTGAACTTACGACTTCTCGTTCAGTGACCAAAGACGATAGCCATTGTGCCAAGATTGCTATAGTAACATCATGCAAAATATTATATCTCCTTCAGCATCATAAGTGAATGATGACTATATATTGGTATTTGGTAATTGATGTGTCACACGCACACTAATAAAAACTGAGCTCGCTCGTTTTATTTTGTGTTTGTGTGCATAACTATGACTTCACCCACACATATAAACTGTAAACCAAATACTGGGGTCTCGTGTACTATAGCAAGCACAAGGCCGAAAACTGTTTCAAAATGCACCACACATTTTTCAAGAATAAATTACCCAAAGTAATACGAGTAAAGTAATTTTCTTACATTTTAAAATTCCGCAACACTACTTTTCGTTGCATATTCAATTGATATACGGTGGAGGTGCAATTTTCCAGAATTACTCGCTTTCGTGAGATCTACAGGATACCATCAGAGAACGGAGCGAGAGAGTAGCACTTTGAATATTTCAGATATTTTAGGATACAGTAAGATTTCACTTTGAAGTATAAATAAAATAATAGATTATAATGTAGTCTAGAACTGATCTTCTTAGCGTGTCGATGGCAATCTAAATTGTATCAGCCCAGAACTGAGCTACTAGTTTGGCGCTTTCGGTAGCGGCCATCTGTTCAGGTTATAATCTCTATACCATTCTCGTCTGAGCACTTGGTGAATAAAAAAAAAACAGAACAAACAGACAGAAAAACAAACAAACAAACTACAAAAAACAAAACAAAAAAAAAAACAGAACAGAAACAGAAACAGTACTTGGTGAATAGTATGCTTATGTCGAGAGCAGCAAACACTGCGTTACCATGTTTCGGGTGATAGATCTCGGCTATAAGCGTAAGTCCATCGATGTGTGGCCGGCTTTAAGTTTCAGCTCGGTGAGTCTCTTGGACGCAAAGAATGTCGCAGTGACTTTTGCGGTGGACACCGAAAAGAATTTCTGATTTCTCTTGCGAGAACCCTTCGATGTTGACCAAGACTACGCACAAATCCGGTTTTATAAGTGGGCTTTGGATTGCCATCGTGGTGAAAGGATTAGCCAGTCAGCAGGGACTCGCTGACTGCCCAAAAAAACTGATAAACTGGTATGTTATAAATCTAGTTGGAACTGAGTATAGTTTTGTTGACTTTACAAAAACAGAATATTTTGTTTATCATTTTGAGATTTTTGGTGGACCAGTTGTAACAGCCCCAACTTATGAATTTTGGAATCAAACTCAGGCAGACGGTTTACTTTGTATAATTAATTTGATCACCACTTATCTGCTCTCAAAACGGTAAAGGAAAGATGATTATATTAATGTTTTTTTTAATAAATATACAATAACCACGAACATAATGCCATACTTGTGCTCCAAAAGTGTTGCCATCCTAGTCTAATTCATACTTCAAGAGTCGAACAAGCTCATATCGTAAGAATCCATTCTTGGAATAGCAGTATTGTGCTAGCAAACAATTGGATGCGCATTTCTTACATTTGTTTACATCGAAATGAACGTTTGAGCATTGAATGTTGCTTATCATTTCCAGCTGTGAAAAGAGAGGAATAGGTAATGGGTATTGGTTGGGCAGCTGGTCTGTTGTGATGGTTTTAGGAATAGCTAGATAGTTCCTAGTGTTGAGTTGTCCCTGTGAGCTGTCTTAATAAAAATATGTTTTTTACGACTGTCCGTGACAGAATATAAATCTTACGTTACTCTTAGTACACCATTATAAACGTGAAAGTATATGAGGGTTGATGGATGTATGGATGGATGGATGTTCATTACTCTTTCAAGCAAAAACTACTGAACATATGTAGATGAAATGTGTCACAAGGATAGTTTGACTAGAATTAACACATAGAATAGTATCCCGGTAGAACGATCGCGTGATACAATTACCAAATTCGACACGACAAGCCGAGGGCATAAGCCAGTCTTACAAATACTTACCTATCCGGTACTCAAGGTGTTCCTCTAACCATTTTCCATTCCATCATCATTCATCATCATCATCATTTCAGCCGAAAGACGTCCACTGCTGGACATAGGCCTCCCCCAAGTGTCGCCACATTGACCGGTCCCGTGCGTCTCGCATCCAGCGGATCCCTGCAACCTTTACGAGGTCATCGGTCCACCTAGTGGGAGGCCTTCCAACGCAGCGTCTTCCGGTTCGCGGTCGCCACTCCAGAACTTTTCGGCCCCATCAGCCATCCGTTCTGCGAGCAATGTGCCCTGCCCACTGCCACTTAAGTTTGGCTATTCTTCGGGCTACGTCGGTAACCTTGGTCCATTCCATCAGTGCAAAAAAAACTACCCATCAACCTACCACAAACACTGAACCGTCCCCGATACATCACCCGTATCGCCATACATCGTAAAGTGAATAACATAAAAAGGTAGGAGCAGACGAGTCCGTCGGCGTCGCGTTAAACTTGCAGCACAATCACTGACGACTGTAATATTCATGACTTGACGAGCGCGGCTTGATGTAAGAGGGTGTGGATAGGCCTTATAGTGGAAAAAATATTAAGATATAATATGAAGAAAAAAGAAAGCTACATAGAGAATTTAGTTATGTGGGTTTAGACTAAGATGGAGTGTGTGATTTAGTTTTGATATAACTGCCACGTTGGTCTAGTGGTTGCAAGCGCGACTGCTGAGCATGAAGTCCTGGGTTCGATTCCCGGTTCGGGCAAAGTGTTATTGGGTTTTTCTATCAGGAATTTGTCAGTAGCAGCCACGGAGACTGGATTTGTGCCCGTTTGATGGCAATAGGCTCTCCCGTATTATCCTGTGTACTTGTACACCTCTACTTAACCTTGCAGGGATTACAAATCACACATACGGCCCGCTGTTGTATTATTGTGATAAAAATAAATGAGAATTAAAAAAAAAACGTTTCTTTGGGAAAGTTGTTTGTTATCATGAGTACAATCACGTGTTTAAGTATCATTATCATCATCATTTCAGCCAAAAGACGTCCACTGCTGGACATAGGCCTCCCCCAAGTGTCGCCAAATTGACCGATGTTTAAGTATTAGTCACTAATTACCAGTACACCCACCTATAGACTTTCATAAATTACCAACAGACACTTCAATTGTTTTTATTTGTATAGATAAATACAGGAAAATGATGATTCCCTCTGTGATTTAAATCACTTTTAAAAACACAGAAACAGGAACTAGACTGTTGAGCACTCATAAGTAGCACAATGTCCGTTTGCTCATGAAACAAACACTCAAAGCACATGAAACAAAAATACACAAAAAAACCAACACACTAAAACATTCAACCTCATTGCCTCGACACGAAAAATGCACCATACAAACAAGAGCCCTAACACAGTTCCAAAACTCCCCTTTCTCCTCCCAACTCTTTACAAGCAAAGGGAGGAAACGGGTCAACTGCCTCTGGTCTTTGATGTGGGCTTTCGGGTCAGTCATGAATGGAATGTGTTCGAGATTTTTTGTAGCACACCCTGTACCTTTGGGAGTCAAATAGATTGCGTTAGGGCGCTTCACACTTGTTCCCGCCGAAACATTCGGTTCGGTATTTATTGAATAGCAAAGCAATGTATGACCAGAGGACTGTCTAGTGGTCGTAAGCGCCACTGCTGAGCATGAGGTCTTGGGTTCGATTCCCGGATAGTGCAAAGTGTTATTGGGTTTTTCCATTAGGAATTTCTCTTTAGCAGCCACGGAGTCTAGACTTCTGACGAATAGGCTCGCCCCCTATTACATGGGACCTAAAAACATAACTGGCAAAATGTGGGTGTACTATTAGGTACACCTCTGCCCCACCCTTCGGGGATTACAGGCGAGATGTTATGTATGCCCAGATGTATAAACGTTGACGAAGCGAAAGGAGTCTGTAAGAATGGTATCAGGCAGCGTTCTGTAGTTTCCGTCTACACCCGCATAAAGACGCGAGTTTAGGCATTCAGCCCGAGCCGATCGGCAAACTCCTTTCGGCATCAACCATTGTCGCCGCGTCGTCGTTGACTTATGTATGGGTCGGTTCCGCACAATTCGAGTTTAGAGAACGATTCCAGAGGTTTCTTCCCGGACGTTTAACTACCTATAAATATACGATTTTGCCGCAATTATTAGCCGAAAAATGCCGACCCGAACCGGTGTCTACCACCCTTTAAAAAGTCATTGCTTATTAATATCTCTGTGAACATTTTTCTTTTTAATTGGTGTACTGGGAGACGTTTAGGTAGGCCATTGTGGGGAATTGAGTTTTTTATTATGTTGTGTTTGTGGACTGCCTTGTTGTTCAGTATAGCTCTAAAGTTGAGGTGCTGGATTCGATTTCTAGGTCGAGCAAATTGTTATTTTGCTTTTCAGTTTGAAATTTTCAGTAGTAGTGTTCAGAGTCTAATTAATAATAGCATCGAAAGGTTAGGCAGAAATAGAAAAAATGTATAAAGGGTGTAAATATCCCCCTTAACATATCCGAAAGGCACTTGTTCTCCCCGTCTTTGCGATAATTTTTTTGTTCTATACCATACCTGGGAACCTCCTAGTTACGGAGATATTGGGGGTCAAAGTTCCAACTTTTTCACGAGTATTTTTTTAAACACATGTTTTTAATGTAAGATTTTTACTTTACAAACCTCCACGACCTAGCTACTATTCAATCCATCCATCAGCACATTGCTTTGAGTGCTTTCCATCGAATCCTACCGTAAAACGTGATATTTCACTCCAAAAAAAAAAGTCGATTCCCAGCAATAATTTTTGCGTAAAGTTACTTAGTTTGATGTACAGAATGTTTGGTTGACGGCTATGTGAAGGGTCTGTTTACGCCCTGTATATCTACGAAACACTTGAGAAATTTTTTTTATCAAGATTTTTATAACAGTACCCGTAGCATTGACTAGATCGACTGGACCGAAGAATCTAAAGCAATATAAAAATGAGTATAAAAATATCCTTTAACAACGCCGAAAGGCACTTGTTTTCCCCGTCAGCGTCATTGCGATAATTTTTTTTCATCTAGGTCATACTTTGACCTTTTAGTTACGGCAATATTGAGGGTCAAAGCTCTAACTTTTTCACAAGTTATTTTTTAAATACAAGCTTTGAATACCTTCACGACCCCTAATACACGAAGCATTGTGTTGATGGATAGATTAAGTATAGTAGTAGTAGCACAATGTTTTTTGAATGCGTTACATGAAGTCCTACCGTAAAACGTGATTCCCCCCCCCCCCAAAAGTCGTATCCCAGCAATCATTTTTGCGTAGAATTACTTAGTTTGTGATACAGAATGCTTGGTTGACAGCTTCGCGAAGGGACCGTTTACAGCTTGTAAACACGCAATACCAATATTAAACAATGCCCGTCTATAGCTTGTGCTCAATTAATCATATCACATAGCCCGTTTGACGACTAGACATGTGACATTGATACGCTGTACAGAACAGGGCTAACGTGTTTGAAACGGGTGAGGATGTTACATTGCGGGGATATTGTAGAAGTTTCAGTTTGTTGTGTCTGTGAAATCGGTAATGGTTAAGGGATCGAATATATATACAAAACTCTCTGTGATCGGTCATTCGGAGTATGGTCACTCTGGAATAGAGTTGAACCATACAGCATCTGTCTAGCCTTATTCCAAACAAAATCAAAATCAAAGCATTTATTTCAAATAGGCCAGTTACAGGCACTTTTGAATTGTCGAAACAAAGACAACAATAGCTACAGTCCCAGTCACAAGGCATAAAAACTGTGAAAGTACTGTAGTTGCCCATTCCCTAACGTAGATCTCTATGGAGAAGAACGGGCAAGAAACTCCATGGACACTCTTTTAAATCAGAAACTATGTTGGGGTCGGCTTCCAGTGTAACTGGACGCAGCTGAATATATCCTATACCTCCCTATCCTCCTATCTGACCTCCATATCCGAGTTAGTACTGGCCAACACGACATGGGAATCGAATCCAGGATCTCATGCTCAGCAATCGCGATCGGACCACTACACCAAGGAGTCATTCATATACGTATTATTTTACTTCTTTGATTTCCCTGCTGAATATAATATTTTCCGAGAACCGGTTGATCTACGGTGGCACATGCCAGCCATATTGATCACTTAACTATCTGATTTATGTGGGGCGTCCCGTTTCATCTGAAATCTTCATCTTACATTGACTGAAGGCAAGGACCTCGGTATTTCATTTGGAAGGATGAACTTAATCAATATTCTATTTGAAATCTATGATCTGTATTTAAATGATTGAGTAAATAAAACAGAGGAGGAGCCGCGTCGCGCGAGGCGTTCAACGCGGCGTCGCACGCCCCGCGTCTTCGTAAACAACGCCGTACATTGCCATAAGTTTGTGTTTGGGCGTGTGATAACGGCCGTTGCACGTCGCCTGTCCGTAAACGGAAAAAACGCGCACCGCGCCGCCAGACGCGCACCGCGCCGCCAGACGCGCCGCGTTGATCTCAACTTTATCTTCACTAAATATTCAGAAAATCTTCTAAAATTGCGTTCGCATCTGCGAAATACAATCAATTGAAGAAAAGAAAGAAAAAAATGTTTATTTGTCGCAGCGACAATTGATATTTATATAGATACCAATCAAGCAGCACATCTATACCTACCTCACTCTTGTATTTGATAAATGAATGATGTTTATTATGCAAATAGGTTTTTACAAACACTATTACACGTAATTTTTTTTAAACTAGATGCTGTACCGTGCCGTGTTTCGTAACCTGACTACTCTGAGAAGAAACAGACAAAACAAACTCAGAGGTCATAGACACTTTTAAAGTCCAGACATAATCTTTAATCTCACATGAGGACCATGCAGATGGGCTGCGGGACTGTTCGAAAGAGATACCGTGGCCCTGGAACACAAAGGGCAAAGAAGGAACATGGATGGGTTTTAGTCAGTACAAGTCTGACACTCCCTTCCGCTCCGCCCAGAGTGGGGGGGGTCATTTGACGAAGGACCATGCAGATTAGTGTCTGAGATGGTCTTTTGAAGAAAGAACCACACAGACTTGAGTGGACCTGTCCAGTCAGTGCAAGCATTTGTCAGTCATCGTGTAGCTCGACTCATAACTAAAGATAGATTTTAGACAAATCTCAAAACCATGTAAATTTCGCAGTTCTTTTATTTAGCGTGTATAACTTT
Organism: Noctua comes; assembly: GCA_963082995.1. Classification (NCBI taxonomy): domain Eukaryota; kingdom Metazoa; phylum Arthropoda; class Insecta; order Lepidoptera; family Noctuidae; genus Noctua; species Noctua comes. The sequence continues at coordinate 16,586,250 of OY720273.1, forward strand.
AAGCCGAGCTTCAGTTTTTGCACTCCCGAGAACGCTCGAGAATGTTCTGCAATTCTCGAGATTTCTCGAGCTATGTAGAAAGTAATGAAGGAGTATTTCTAAGGCTTTTCATTTCAGACTGCACTTCGCCATTTATTGTTTTTAAGACTTCTTCGTGTTCTTTTGTTAGGTCTCTCTATATTTACGTTTAAATTGCAGCGAGTGTGTTTTTGTGATGACAATATAATAAAATTTATACAGGGTGTAAACAGACCCTTCACATAGTCGTCAACCAAGCATTCTGTACATCAAACTAATTAACTTAACGCAAAAATTGTTGGTGGGAAACGACTTTTTTTTTTGGGGTGAAAAATCACGTTTTACGGTAGGACTCGATGGAAAGCACTCAAGCATTGTGCTGAAGGATGTATTGAATAGTATGGGGGTCGTGGAGGTGTGTAAAGTAAAAATTTTACATTAAAAACATGTATTTATAAAAAAACTTGTGAAAAAGTTGGAACTTTGACCCCCAATATCTCCGTAACTGGAAGGTTCCCAGGTATGGTCTAGAACAAAAAAATATCGCAAAGACGGGGGGAACAAGTGCCTTTCGGATATGTTAAGGGTCTATTTACACCCTTTATTTTGCTGTCATTTGTAGACCTTTGATAGTCGTTACAGATAGTCTGAAGCCCGAAGGTATGCTAACAAAGGTCTATGGTATTACCCACAAATTAGGGAATGAAATTGGTAAGCAGTCACTCCATGTGAAATACAAGTATTCAGCACCATATTATGATTAAACAGGAAGGAAAAGGCTAGTCAGATTATGGTCAATCAAAATCAAAATATTTTATTTCACATAGGCCTGGATGGGCACTTATAAAACGTCGACAAAAAGGTGCACGGTTCGGGTTGGTCGTTTCCTATGGAGAAGAACCGGCAAGAAACTCCATGGTTACTCTTTTCAAATCATTTGGTGTTACAGTATTATTATGGATACAGCATCTGTACTTAAGTATGGGGGGACAGCGTAGGCCCGACAATAAGTCGTTGCTTACTACACAAAAAATGTAGAACAAAATAAAAAGTTAACAAAAGTTAACAAGCAGCTGGGAATCTACAAAGCCTACAATGTCCACACATTCACAAAAAATCGATAAAAAGAATCTATACAAAGGTAAGAAAATATTGTAAAGTACTAAATTAAACAAGTGACACAAATACTGTTATCAGTGCTGTAACTATTTTGAGCAAAAGATATAAATGATTTGAAAATTACTGTAAAATCTGATTCGAAAGAAGAAAAAAAATTTGAGAATAGTTAGAGACATCCACATATTTGTGCCGTTTATGAGCTACCAGGGAAGCCGCAAGCGCAGAAGCTACTAAGGCCAAACTTCTTTATCTTCAACGTAGTCCTTGATTTTATAATATGCTTTTTAATAAGGACACGTTTGATGTGGTTTTTGAACTATGGTAGGACTACTAACAACAGAATGCTACCTGTTACGATCCTTTTTACGCCTTCTTCCACATTTATTCCATATTTAGTTATTTTGCCTTGTGACTGTGACTGTAGCTTCGCTTCTATTTTGTTTTTTTTTTCACATTCAAAAGTGCCTGTGATGGTCTAATTGAAATAAATGCTTTGAGTTTGAGTTATACACGCATGCTGGTTGCCAGTACCTACGCACTCAACCTTACTGAAGAACAGCACCAACGAAACAAAACAGTCAAAAAACTAATAAAAACAAAACAATCATAACATACATAACATAACGTCACGCCTGTAATCCCCGAAGAGTTAGGCAGAGGACTACCTAATAGTACACCCACATTACACCAGTTATGTTTCAGTCCCATGTAATAGGGGCGAGCCTATTGCCATCAACCGGGCACAAATCCAGACTCCGTGGCTGCTACTGAGAAATTTCTGATGCAAAAACCCAATAACACTTTGCCCGACACGGGAATCGAACTCGGGACCTCTTGCTCAGCAGTCGCGATTTCGAACACTTGACCGAGGCAGACAAAACAATCATTAATGAAATAATCAACATTAACAAAGCATTTTTACTTAAATGCTGTATCATCACCTGCCTAGCCTTTTTCCAACTATGTTGGGGTCGGCTTCCAGTCTAACCGGATGCAGCGGAATACCTGTATTTTATATGGAGCGACTGCCTATCTGACCTCCACAAGCCAGTTAGTACTAGGTAATACGATACCCCTTGGTAAGACTGGTTGTCAGACTTTTTTTTTTGGGCCACTGACTACCTAACGACTGTCAAAGATCTACAAATGACAACCGGGACCAACGTCTTAACGTGCTTTCCGAGGCACGGAGGAAACTCGGTATGTAATGGGTGGTCACCCATCCACAGAACAACTTAGGCAAACACGGCTTAACCTAAAGATCGACCCGAGCGGCTGGTATTATTTAGCCACGAGCTCCTCTCTCTATTCAAATGCTGTATCACAGTAACCAAATACGTGTGTAAGTCGTGTTCCAAAAGTTTGCACGAAAAGCAAGATTCTTCAGCGAAAATAGAATTAGAATGAATTAAATTAATATGTCTCTTGTAAGCGCTTACTTACTCGTAAGGTAAGGTACTCACGCGCGGAAGTTTTCACTTAGGTTACATGTTGAATTTGCTTGCGATATCTACGTGACGCGATAAGCGTTGGTAAGGTTTGCAGAACAAATATGACGTGTTTGTCGTTTATTGATTGAAAATAATCGTGTACTAGGGTCGAACCTATGTGTGGATCGGAATGCTGAGCTGTGAAGAAGATGAATGAAAAAATATTGCATGTATAGTCTGTTTTTTTAATTCCTGGACTAAATTGACACATACAAATGTCAAACTTAAAAATAATGTTTCCAGTGCTTTTGTGTAGTGTTGTTCCTACGATACCGGTTTGTTGAATCGTAACTTTTTATATTTTTTAGACGATTAGAAAAAAAAATACAGATGCCATCTGTGTTGTTCCCGTACACGGAAAAACGGATATTTAAACTTTTTTCTCTTTTTTTTTTTATTTAAAAAATACGACAATTATTGGAACTTGACACCATACAAACAATTACAATTTTAAAAATAATTATCATAATACGGCAGTTAGTGTGTGATTTTGAATACGGCAACCCTAAATTTAACAGGAACAACACTGGACGTTTTATTATTATTATTAATGTATGTTTCACATTGTATATATCTATATCTTATTACTGTTGTATTATTTCGTTTTAAATAACTACCTACAACTTTTATTCAGGATAACTTATTATAAAAAAACGATACTACTTGATTTGATTAACGGCAATTTACGGTAGTGGCACATTACTATTTAAGAATTGCAAAAAACTGGCAACCCACGTATTGTCAGTCTAGTCTCAGAGATTAAAAAACAGACTATAGCGGAGATGAATGTTGAGGTGGATGTGTGGCGTGCCAAAAATGGATAAAGTAAGGAACGAGTATATTAGAGGTAGTTTAAAAGTTGCGCCAGTTACAGAAAAGATGAAACGGAATCGCCTGTCTTGGTATGGACATGTGATGAGGAGGACCAAATTGCATGTGGATAAAACAGTGATGAATATAAATTTTGATGGATGGAGAGGGAGGGGAAGACCAAGGAAACGATGGATGGATTATGTGAGGAATGATATGACGGTAAAAGGAATAGATATCGTGACGGTTGATAGAGAAGAATGGAAGAAGAAAAAACGGGTTGCGCTGACCCCAAATAACATGAGACAAGGGCAGGAAGATCATGATGAATAGGGTCGAGCCTAATACCATCAAACGGGCACAACAAATACGCAATCCGAGCTGCTTCTGAGAAATAACTGATCTGAGATTTTGCACGTCTTGGGAATCGAACCCAAGACCCGGGGGCCTAAAATGGCAGCGTTAACGTGATTCATATTATTATCTTATTATGATTCTGCTAAACCAGCCATTTTAAATGCCCACATTCTCAGCACTATAGCGCTTGTAATGTCTACTCTTACAAATGTACCTACATGCAGAATGAGGAAAACAAATTATAATTATTTAATAATCAAATAATACATTATGATTAATAACAATCCACTTCTATACGCTATTACAACAAAAATTAAAAATCAAAATCAAAGCATTTATTTCAAATAGGCCAGTTACAGGCACTTTTGAATTGTCGAAACAAAGACAACAAATAGCTACAGTCCCAGTCACAAGGCATAAAAACTGTGAAAGTACTGTAGTTGCCCATTCCCTAACGTAGATCTCTATGGAGAAGAACGGGCAAGAAACTCCATGGACACTCTTTTAAATCAGTATACTTTTACAAACTCTTGGTTACATCATTCAAGTTGAGATGGTACATTATGTGAGAACGATGTAGCAAGATGTGTACGTTAAAAGTGTCCATAGTAAACAATTCAAAAAAGAAAAAAAAAACAATTCAAATAAGCCGTGGCAACCAAGAGATGACCAGTCACAACTGACAGCGCCCGTTCACGAACATGACGCATGTATCAGCACCATTCAACTCAACCATTTTGAAGGGAACTAAATGATCCGACACACGCGCCACCATCAGCGAGACATTTGAGTGAGCATGACACACTCCTAACCGCCAGGGCACATTCAAGTCAAGAAAAGACGTAGGTTTCCCGCGAATGACAGCTTTCTATTACATAGTACTCACACAATATGGGCTATGCGGCTATATAATCCAGAGCAATCAAGAACGAATTACAGACGTCAGGTGACAAAATATATTTTAATTAATTTCATAACCCTCATTAACCTTTTTGTCTAACCGTACCGACGCGTGTTCAAACCATTTATTTGCGTATTTGATGGCAGAACATATTTTCAATTAAAGCTGGGATCTAATTAAATCGCGAAAGGAGGCTGTTTTCGACTTGTGAAACTTCTACGTGTGGCAACATATGATGAGACCAACATATCCTGACCTATCCTACCCCTCACAGTCAACGACATTTAGATACAAAAAAGGTGAATTGTTGAACACCAAGAGTTCAGGATACCTGGCCTTGTTACGATTTGGTGGGAATACAAACGATCCCACTTAAAAGTTTTATGGGTTCCGCATAAATTCCATTAACGTTTTACGGTTTTACATTTTAAACAGATGTTTTGTAGAGAATTCGCGGTGCAATCACGTTACGTACTTGTAAAGATGTAACTTTAACATAACAAAGCCTTTTGTGTGAAGTGAGAGAGAAGATTCTGGTTTTGTTAGGAACTTAAATCTCAAGGATACCTGAGGACCTAGACAAAGAGACGTGTACATTCTACATCCTTCACAGTTACCTTCCATCTGCCAAAGCATTAACAACCTTATAACAATGGTGGTAAAGATCACTGTTTTTGCCTGCCTTGTTAAGTGGCCGCAAGCGCGACTGCTCAGCACGAGCTCCCGGGTTCGATTCCCTGGGGGGGGGGGGGGGAAATATTTTTGGCTTCTCCATCAGGAATTTCTCAGTAGCAGCTGCGGAAACTGGATATGTGCCCGGTTGATGGCAGTAGGCTTGCCCCTTATTACCTGAGACTTAAACATAACTGGCGAAATGTGGGTGTACTATTGAGGTACACCCCCTTCTACCGTTCGGGGATTACATGCGTGATATTATGTTTGTAGGTAACTAGTTACCTAGGTATGCATCGCTGTTTTTGACAGGCTTATCAGTGGCAGCAATCGAAAACGGCCACCATATTCCAAAGATGATGCCCAATGAGAAGTAACTATTTTTGAAAGACTATAGTTTAAGCTATCACAATGTCGACCAAGTCAAATATACATTGGATTGACATACGCTACACTACAGTCAATCTTGTTAAAAAAAATTCATTATGGGAGCCTGAAATAAAAATGGGCGGATATCGTATCGAGAAGAGACTAGACTTGAAACTAAAAAGGAGTTGTCTGTTTGCCGAAGTCTCGCCGGAGTCTCGCCGGTGACACGAACAGTCAGCGATCAACTATTAACATAACATGTTCTACAAGCATTTATACGTATCTTGAGCAAGAAAATAGTATACAGGTTGTCGCTCTAACATTTGCTTCAATAAAATCCTGAAAGGTGCAAGTGGTTGTGCAGGATGACCAGGACAGGAGCTGGGACATATCCTGCAGAGGGGCTCCACACTGGAAAATTGTTAGAGCTGTGCACGTGTCTGCATACTGGGGGCCTAAAATGGTCTCTTTAGCAAAATCAAAATATTTTATTTCACATAGGCCTCGATGGGCACTTATAAAACGTCGACAAAAAGGTGCACGGTTCGGGTTGGTCGTTTCCTATGGAGAAGAACCGGCAAGAAACTCCATGGTTACTCTTTTCAAATCATTTGGTGTTACAGTATTATTATGGATACAGCATTTGTACTTAAGTATGGGGGGACAGCGTAGGCCCGACAATAAGTCGTTGCTTACTACACAAAAAATGTAAAACAAAATAAAAAGTTAACAAGCAGCTGGGAATCTACAAAGCCTACAATGTCCACATTCATAACAACACATATTCATTCATACATTCATATTCAACATTCACAAACAATCGACAAAAAGAATCTATACAAAGGTAAGAAAATATTGTAAAATACTAAATTAAACAAGTGACACAAATACTGTTATCAGTGCTGTAACTATTTTGAGCAAAAGATATAAATGATTTGAAAATAACTGTAAAATCTGATTCGAAAGAAGAGAAAAAAATGAGATTGAGGATAGTTAGAGACATCCACATATTTGTGCCGTTTATGAGCTACCAGGGAAGCCGCAAGCGCAGAAGGAACTAAGGCCAGACTTCTTTATCTTCAACGTAGTCATAATAGGATACGCCATAAATTCTTTATTTACATAATATACAGACTACAAATAGAACTAAACTAATGATAAAAATAAGACTAAAAGTAAGAAAATAGAAACATCTAAAAAACGACAACAATAGGACACTTAGGCGTCAAAGTACTCCTCCATAAATTGGCAAAACGTAGTGCACATATTCTAGACAATATACGATCTGTAACCATACCTACGTTTAACAAAATAAATGATTGATTGATTGATTGTTAATAATATGAATCGCGTTAAAATTCTTTAAATGGTCAGAGACGCTGTTACTTTATGAACATTTTACGAATTGTAACGTAATTAATAATATTATTATCGTATTATGATTCTGCTTTTGTCATTTTAGGCTAAAGTCTAACACAATTTGAGTCTCATCGACGCGTAAAGAAGAAGCAGCTTATCGCTTCCTCGTCAGTAGATGCCATAATATCTCCGAAGTTTCTGACCTAACACACACAGGTTCCTTCACGATGTTGACACCTTACCAAACTCATAAAATCAACACATGACGGTTCAACACACTCATCGTCATCACTTCAACTTCCGTTAGCTGATTGTTCTGTGAAGAATTTTCACAGCAATGAACTGTTTACCTTGATGGATCAGTCATTGTAGTGTGTCAGTGGAACTGCTTTTATTTTATAAATAATCAAAGTCGTTGTTAGCCTCCAATGGTAGTATGCAGACAGTCAAGGATTTGTTACCGGTTTAAATGGACGGAAAGATTTTCTTTTCATTATTGTGTTTAGTGCTAATTCCTGTTATAATTGTGAGTATATGCGATATTGTATTTAGTTTAATAATTGCTGTTATTGTGATATTTTAGTGGTAGTTTCCGCAAGTTGTGTTCGGATTTTGGTGTCATTAAGATACGGTGCACTTAGATATGCCTGATTTTAACGAGAATTATAAACTACTAGATTATGTCCGCGCGGCTTCGCCCGTGTTCAGTTCGGGATAGTCCCACTACTGGAATAAAAAGTAATGCTCTAAATTTCATCAAAATCCGTTCAGTAGTTTTTGCGTGCAAGAGTAACAAACATCCACACATCCTCACAAACTTTCGCATTTTTAATATTAGTAGGATTCCATTCGTGATACGTGCGAGTTTAGTTCTAAATCAAATCAAATCGTTTCTTTTGTAGTTGCGTTCTAAGTTTAAAAAGATCTAACCTCTAGATTGTTCAACAGTTTTTTTTTTTTATCGTGGTAAAATCATCAAATGAGTCCTCCCACCCAGGGCAGAGCGGGAGGGACTGTCAGACTTATACTGACTAAAATCCACGGTTTCCTTCAATAGCCCTTTATGTCCCAGATTCACGGTAATTCTATAAGTCCCGCGACCATTGTTCAACAGTTACGTCACTCAAAACCAAATGGCAACAGCTGCACCAAAACCCTTGATTTCAGTGACAGTTCGAAAGATCAGTCCGTAATATTTTCTATAGTTTCTGTAGTTGAATCAGTGTTTTGCATAACTTAACAATTGAAACTTGCAAAGAATATGAATTGAAGAGGGGTCAGGTAATAGAGAGCACTTAATACGTTAGTTATTTATTTTTTTTATAATAAATAGTTATATTCTCTCCTACTGTATAGTATTGATTGTAATTTTATGTTGTTGCAATCATTATGTTTTAAATAAAATTGTAATCTGTCTTTTTGTCTCTGTCTGGTTCTAATTCGTGGGTCGAGTGGTCGCAAGAGCGACTACTGAGCATGAGGTTCTGGGTTCGATTACCGGGTCGGGCAGTGTTATTGGGTTTTTCCATCAGGAATTTAGCGGTAGCTGCCACGGAGTCCTAATTCGTGCCCGGTTGGTGGCAATAGGCTCGCTCCCTATTATATGGAACTTAAAACATAATTGGCGACATGTGGGTGTACTATTAAGTGCACCTCTGCTTAACGGTTCGGAGATTACAGGCGTGATGTTATGTTTTGGGTCTAATCTTAAAGTTCATGCACTATTCCACAAGAAAATCTCTCACTAAGTATTTATACAGGGTTAGTTTCCAAAGACCAGCTAAATTCTAAGATCTGATGCAGTACATCGTTCTGAGCCCCCCCCCCCCACGTAGAAATTTTTCATCGGTTATGAAAAAAAAAATCTGCTGTTTCCTACAAAAGTGCAATACCTACACGGGCAAAATGTATGGAACAGCTGTTTTTTTTTTTAATAACCTATAAAAAAATTCTACGTGGGGGGGCTCAGAATGATGTACTGCATCAGATCTGAGAATTTGGCTGGTCTTTGGAAACTAACCCTGTATATTAAAGTGCTCATGACTGTACCTACTATAACTCTTTACAGTCAGCATGGGTAAGAGATGAAAGAAGAGAGACGCGGCTCAACGACAACCATTCCCCGCGCAGACCGCAGGTCCACTTCCACACGAAGAGACATATGTTGCCAGAACCGGAGCCCAAGAGAAGATTCACCACTCCACGAAGCCGAGACATGAGGAAAAAGGTATGCTGCGGGAAGGTGGGAGCGCGGGTAGCCCCCGAAATTTAAATTTAGTTTTTTTGCAATTTGCTGGTCAAACTCAAACTCAAACTCAAAGCATTTATTTCAATTAGACCATCACAGGCACTTTTGAATGTCAAAAAAAAACAAAATAGAGCGAAGCTACAGTTACAGTCATAAGGCATAATAACTTGAGAAAGTACTGTAGTTGCACATTCCAAAGCGTAGATCTCTATGGAGAAGAATGGGCATGAAACTCCATGGATACTCTTTAAAATCAAAATCAATGTCAATGTCAGGTTGTATGTTGATTAAACTATGATTGACTCAAACACGTACGTATTTAAAGAATTAAAATCATCAATTATACCCTCAGTTTATTTAATCCCATTGAATGACTTTTTCATGAAATAGTAAAACGAAAAAAAAATTCAATTTTGCGGGTAAACATGGCGCTTCCACTTTAAGTTTTGTAGTTGATTTTGTTATATCCAGTGCGCACCCGATGGTGCAGTGTTGGTTGGCTTACCTTAGGTAGACCGCAGTAGCGAAGGGTCAGTTTTGTAAGAGGTAAGCCGGAGTACATATCTTTAATGTGATTATATTATTTGTCTACATAGAATACTGACTATGCCATTTTTCAAAAAGAAGCCGGTAGGAATCAAGTTCTATAGAACCTTCGCCACTGGTAGACCGATGAGCTGGTGAAGCTCGTGCAGATCCACAGTACGACTAGTCAAAGTTAATAATTGAATTGTCTATAAATATTAATTCTTTATGTCGTGCTAAGTAGTCATCATCATCTGCCTGGCCTTTTCCCAACTATGTTGGGGTCGCCTACCAGTCTAACAGGATACAACTGAATACCAGTATTTTACATGGCGCGACTGCCTATCTGACCTCCACAACGCAGTTAGTACTAGGTAATACGATACCCCTTGGTAAGACTGGAAGATACTACTTGCTAAGTAGTATCTTTTGAAATAAGCGTGGTGTATGAACACATCTGACCGATTACAACGAAACATTTTGTTTCAATAGTTACCTGCCTTTCATGTTGGGTAGGTACATTGTTAATATCAATAGGTCCTTCATTTTCAAACTCATTTAGAATATACTGCTAAAACATTGATTGATCTCTGAATAAAATTTTTACTTATTTTCCAACAGAATACAACGAAACCGCTCAAAATATTCTCTTCTTCTTCCGTTGGGTGCCAAATTTTGAGTGTTTCAAAATATCCCAACTTTTGGCGGTTTCAAAATATTCTCACTTAACCATAAGTTTTATTCCAGCCGTCAGGTCACCTAACACCACTAGAAGAAGACGATATTGACAACGACGAAGTGGTCTCCGTGGCCATCGGCCCTCCACCAATCCGACCGAAATACGCCAAAATGGAATGGAAACATCCTTCAAAATTGGTCACCCACAACGAATCGAACACGACAGCTACCAACATCGTCAAAGATGTCTTCGTAGAACTCGGCAGGGAGTTACTGGCAAGACAAGTAAGCGAAGACTTTATCTTCGGGCAATACATAGGAAATGCAATGAAAAACTTATCAGCAGAAACGAAACTCAGTATGCAACATGAAGTATTGGAACTAATACTCAAGTACCAGAAAATAAACAGAGGTGACGTTGTCAAATCAGACGAGAAAGAAGAGAAGCCAAGCCACTCTATTTCGTTGAAAGTTGAAAGTAAAAAGTCTTCCAATGACACAGAGGATGCTTGGCCTGATTTTTCAAATCTTGCTAAGATTGTAGGTTAATTCTTGATTTGATCCTTGATTTTTGTTAATACATTTGTTTATTTTAACGTGTGTATTATTTGAAGTTTACGGGTTTAGTCCATCCTTCAATCCCGTATTTTCCACATTTTCATTTATCAGGCACAGAGAACATCTTCTTCGTTTTGTTTTTCGCAATTTTTACTGTATTTCATCACACCTCTTATTGATCAAACAAATATTAATTTAATATATCCAGAAAAAAAGTAATTCCGTCGACATATTTTGAAAAACACTCCAATCAAATTGAATACAACAGTGGCTCAAAATTCTAAATTCAATTATCGACTATGATTTTTTAATTTTAATTTTCAACTTATTAAAATCCTTTTCAATGACTGGTTTTCATGAAACCTCGTTTATTATAATAATCCTGGCTGCCCTGACAAAGGTCGGAGGTCGAAAATTTTGCGTATTTCCCTAACAGTCGTTATCTGACCGCAGTATTTGACTTAACCCGGGGGACTGGCCTTAATCCCGGATTAAAGAAACAACGGAGATATGCTATGAGCACTTATGGATGGTATCTTAAAATGGATAGGGAACGGTGTAATAGTGAGGATAAGAATAAACTAGATGATGCTGAACCACAGTTTTTTAGTCTTAGTTCAAAGAAATGCAACACAGTTTTAGTTTCCGTTTCGTTTTGCCTCGGTATTAAATTTAAGAAAGAAGTATGAAAAACATCTGCTAATCTCCGAGGTTGAAATTATGCCTGTTCGAAGTCGAACTTTTCTTCTTAATAGTTTTTGGTCCTTAAAGTCTACAATACCTTACAATTCTGTGATAAAAACTATCAGTAACAAGAACCAATCTTTAATTTCATCCAATCTTTCTTTCTCATTGCCAGTTATGTCACGTCTATCCGTTTTCTATAATCCACAACCTCACCTTGCTCGTTGCCAATGCGTACCAATGAAAATATACCTAACTAGTGTAATCGCATTACCTCTAATAGGATTATGGCGACCGAGTAGTGAACGAAATGTTCTACAGCCGCCATTTTGATTCTATACTCGGGATTTTATTCTTTTGTTTCGTCTCGCTTTGTTTAGGGATTTCGTTGAATCCAGATTGTGGTCTGTGTCGTCGTATTTTCGAGAGATTTTCACAAAGCTGGTTGAGAGTGTTATACATTTTTAAGTGCTTGATTAGATTTTGGTAATTTGGGATTTTGTGAATCTCTTTGAATATACAGGGTGTAAACAGACTCTTCACATAGCCGTCAACCAAGCATTCTGTACATCAAACTAAGTAACTTTACGCAAAAATGATTGCTGGGAAACGACTTTTTTTTTGGGGTGAAAAATCACGTAGGACTCTATGGAAAGCACTCAAAACATTGAGCTGATGAATGGATTGAATAGTACGGGGGTCTTGGAGCTGTGTAAAGTAAAATCTTACATTAAAAACATGTTTAAAAAAAAACTTATGAAAAAGTTGGAACTTTGTTCGCCAAAAAAATGATCGCAAAGACGGGGAGAACAAGTGCTTTTCGTTTATGTTAAGGGTCTATTTACACCCTTTATGGTAGAAAAGGGCGATTTTTTCTTAGGGTGTGGTACGAAATCAGTGTTTATCTACACTTTGGCAAAGAGGTAAAGTTTTATAAGTTTGAATGTAGGGGGTAATCTTCGGAACTATTGAATTCATCCGAAAATTCTTTCACTAATGGGAAACTACATTATCCCATTATATATATAAGAAGGAACATGGATGGGTTTTATTTTAATTTCCCATCTGAAAAAAAAAAAAGCTACATTATCCCTGAGTGCCAATGGCCAGGTTAAAAACAAAACGATCATATCGCGAGCGAAGCAGGAAAAAGATAGTGAATAAATTAAGTGACATTAGAATTTTTGACGTGACAACGTCTTATAATTCGATGGAGCCGGCTGCACGCACGAAAAAACATGACGTATGAGGCGTTACCTCGCTCTGAGGCGTTCCATAAAACAATTGCCCAACGCACATTCATTTTTTGAAAAATGCAACCATTCCATCAGCATTTTCTTATGACGTTGTCACGTTCAACTATCGTCAGTAAACCGACTTTACAGACAACCGATTTTTTTTAAATTCATTGGAATGGTGTTTATTGTAAAACATCCTAATTTGGATCAAATAACTACTTATTTCGCACCTAACCAATATACTAACCTAACCTAACCTAACCTTATAGGTATAGTACACCCCACATCAGCGATAACGGTATGATATTGACAGACATTGTATTTTAAAAAGTACAAGCTATTGACTCTTCCTTGTCTGTATATCCTCGAAACTGCAATGTTCGTTAAAACAAACCCCAAACTATTTCCACGTTTACAGGACGTGGTACCGCGTAACAGACGGGATATGACCATTCTTCGAGTCTATCCCGCAAAAACGGCACTCATGCGCAAAAGTATCGTCTGTATGGCGCCTACTATATTTAACAAATTGCCTAAATGCTGGAAGGAGCTGAATGGTAAGGCATTCAAACGCCAATTAAAAATTTTTCTTTCCCAAAAGGCGTATTATAGTATCTCCGAATTTCTAGCCGAAAAAGATTTTTCTGTTTGACTTAATATATTATTTTATCGTTTCTTGACACTAATACTAAATTTATATGAATATGGAATTTTGACATTATCACATTAGAATTGTTTTTATTTTTTATTTTTAAGATTGTTAAATTATAAACTTTGCATGTGCCTATTCTAAGTAATTTTTAAATCATTTCTTATTGTTAATTTATCTATTTTTTTTTCTCTCAATGTTATGGAAATATTTGTACGCCGTTACTTACGGCTAAACATTCTGGACTAAACCAATGTAACATCTTGCATGCTCTTGTATGTAAACAATGTTTAAACAAATAAAGAAATCTTATCTTATCTTATCTAGCCCCTTGGTAACCTACCAGTAACAGTATTATACGGTTTACTACGCCTATTGGCTACCTAAACCGACCTCTCATTAAAAGTTACTTTTTACAAACCCCTGGCCTTCACTTCACTGCACATTTGAGTCCTTTTAAAATGATTTAGCGTTTACAATGATGACCAGGTCAAAAACCTATTGGATTGACATCAATACTGTCGTCATCATCATAATTCTCCTGCTCTTATCCTATTTGGGGTCTGCGCAGCATGTCTTCTTCCATACTTCTCTATTCTCATTCCTTGCCCTATCATCCTTCACACAGTCCATCTATCGTTTTTTTAGTCTTCCTCTACGCCTATAGCTATCAACATTCATACTCAAAACTTACTTTACGACGTCTTGCTCACTCCTTTGCTGTAAAATGGTGTCAACATACTCATCTAAAAGTATCTCATATTACATCATCAACTGCCTAGCCTTTTCTATCTAGCTGAATACTTGTACTTTACATGAAGCAACTGCCTATCTGACCTCCACAACCCAATTAGTACTGTGTAATAAGATACACCTTGCTAAAACTGGTTGTCAGACTTTCGGGCCGCTGACTACCTGTAACATCTATCAAAGATCTAGAAATTAAAGCCGGGACCAACGGCTTAACGTGCTTTCCGAGGCACGGAGGAAACTTGTTATGCTATGAATAATCACCCATCTACGGACCGACCATGACAAGCGCTGCTTAATCTTCAAGATCAACTCATGCTGCTGTTATTATTATGTCACGAAATCCTCTTTATTACTCCAGAGCAAAAAGGTAAAAAATAATTGAAAAAAGGTGAGAAAATAAAAAATTGAGAAACATACAAACAGACAAACAAACAAACAAACAGTGAGTGTGTGTCAGTGTGTGTCAAACAGTGTTTAAAAAATGGAGGACTGCCGATGACTTATTCCAGCATTACATTAGAAGAAAATATTCCTATTGATGTTATCTTCAAAGTACATATTTTTTTATTGGACAGGATACTGACCCACACTGGCCTTGACAACCCCCCCATGGGCACAAAGCCAAAGGGGTGTTTAACTGCCCGCGCTACGGAAGGGAGAAAATCTAGTGGGTGTAGGTACTTCGTAAAATATTATATTATTTGTATTGCTTGTACAGTTGAGGGCAAAGTCATATGAACCCAATTAGTGAAACTTGCTTACTATCTCATTAGAGCTATCCATTTTCGACAACGTGTTTGCACATACAGGGTGTAAACAGACCCTTCACATACCCGTCAACCAAGCATTCTGTACATCAAACTAAGTAACTTTACGCAAAAATTATTGCTGTGAATCGACTTTTCTTTTTGGGGTGAAAAATCACGTTTTTCGGTAAGGTTCGATGGAAAGCACTCAACGCATTGTGCTGATGGATGGATTGAATAGTACGGGGGTCGTGGAGGTGCGTAAAGTAAAAATCTTACATTAAAAACATGTATTTTAAAAAAAACTTGTGAAAAAGTTGGAACTTTGACCCCCAATATCTCCGTAACTAGAAGGTTCCCAGGTATGGTCTAGAACAAATAAATGATCGCAAAGACGGAGAGAACTAGTGCCTTTCGGCTATGTTGAGGGTCTATTTACAACCTTTATAGGTACTCTTAAGAATTATATTTCATAACAGTATTTGACCCGAATTTTACTAGATCTACTCATATTTTTGGCACGCCCATACACACTGTGAGACAATTTCATTGTTGCTACGAATTGACCTGAAAAGGGAAAATGAGTCTTATGGTATAGGACGCAGTACACTTAATTTTTTTTTGTCGACTTCCTGTTTCATTAAAACGGTAACTAAGTGTAAAATGGGCGTAGGACATAAAGGTAACAGAAATTCCAAAACCTGACTTCTATGACACCTATAACATTAACACAGCAAGTAGTAATCGCAGAAACAATCAAGAACACCTAAACAATTCAGTTTAAACGAACACAGGAGCGCTAAATTCAGTCCATCACGACAGATGTTTACGTAATTACCGCTTCTAACATTTATGCAGGTACAGCGAAGTACCTCGAGTGCTGGGTACTCTAACTAATGGTCCACCGTACTGCCCTGTTATTTTAAATTGCTCAGCTCCAAGAGACAGTCGCGAAAATTGCTCCAAAAGCGAAAATTGTATCGGTACTGCGTTTGGATTTTGGTTTCCAAAAATGTAAATAAATGTGGTGTGGAAAACTTTAATATAGCAAATAAAATTCAGTTTACGGTACAACTTCAACTTTCAAGACTTTTCTTGTTCCTTTATTTATTTTCATACAAATCTTATACATTTTTAAATATTTCCTAAAATAAAAACAATATAAAAAAACATTTAAAAATGTAAAAAAGAAGACTTTTCATTGTTACTGCTTTCAATATTGGCAGAAAGGTGAGTTGCTTTACCCATCCTCATTTGCAGTCCTTTTTCCCATCGAGGTAAGCAGACACTTCAACGCCACCTGCTACGATCCATACATACGTCTTCCACTAGTAAAGTCATTTCCTAATTATGCCATAAAAACGAAAGAAAACAAAAATTTGAATAGACTTTAGTTCCTTGTTTTCAAATATAGTGCTTAAATTTTCGGCGCTGATGAATTTTTCGCGCCAACGGATACTACAACCGCTTTGTGTGGTAAAGATATGAAAATTTGAATTAAAATAATTCAGATGCTTTCCTTTTTGGTGCTTTCCTGTTGCAGCTGAATTTTCGGATGAAATAAGTTTCTTTGTTTGTTAAGTGGTTTTGGTGAGGACTGCATTATTTTTCGTTATTTCTACTGAAAACCGCTTTTAAAACTGCAACAAAGTAGATTCTTTGCGCTGAATAAGTTACTAGCAAGAATACTCTCATCATATTCATTCTCTTTCATGGAACATTGCTTTTTTCTTTTATCGTGGTAAAATCATCAAATGAGTCCTCCCACCCAGGGCAGAGCGGGAGGGACTGTCAGACTTGTACTAATTAAAATCCACGGTGTCCTTCAATAGCCCTTTATTTATTTATGTACACACAAAATACTTAATAAGACATTACATTATATGATAGAAGAGCACAAAGGTACTGCTTATTTCATTAGAAATCTCTCTCTCTTTATGTTCCAGGGTCACGGTAATTCTATAAGTCCCGCGACCATGGAACTTGCTTCGGTGCTTCACCGAATTAAGATGTTATTAAAAAATAAATTAAACAACATACTGTCTAGGACAATGGCACTAAAACAATTAACAATGATCAATTGAAAATCGCTAATGTAGATGAGAGTATCTATATTCCACTCAACTAATCTGTAATACTCCACTGATGGACGCGAATATGTTTATCATAACTTCTAATACTATTTTATAAATAGCGATTAGAGTTCGAATCGTTACGCCTTTCGCGTTCTAACAATCATTCGATGACAACACCATCCATAATACATAGTATATAATAATTTATAATATAGTAATAGTATACAACATTATTTTTAGTATATGCGAAACCTGAATATCGTTTGTTCAGAATAACTGAATTGATACCAATAATTTTTAAACCATGTTATATGTTGTCCCAAAAATATTTAATAAAGGCTACAAATTGGACACCAAGCGATACTAAGTACGTATCGCAATCATTTAGGTACCTACTGCCAAATTAGTATTATCAATGAGCTCAAGACGACGCCGGAGGCGCGCGCGCGGGCCTACCGCGTGGTGGCCACATTTTTGTGCGGACAACCAGATAACAGAACAAGCTTATAACTTTGTGATTTTTCATGTTACAGTTTTGAAACTAATGTTGTGTAGTATATTATAATTTTATCAAAACCTAAATAAACAGGTTTGCGTTGTTTTTCTTTAAATACATCTCGAAGATTCCTTTATGTAGGTAAGCTTTTAATGAGCTTAAGAACTTGAGTCTCCATATACGAAATGTACAGATAACAGAAACATGTCTCTCTCGGAGAGCCTGACAAATCACCGACCCTTTCAGGTCATGATCAGCTTTTTTTGATTTATTAATTGATGAAGGACCAACCCAACGGTCCTTCGATCCGGATATCAAACAAACAATGGATTCGGACTAATCCATTAAACTTAGTAGTTTGGTCCCAGTTTCTTTGAAATACAAATATAAGGATAATTAAGTCCGTAAAGTTTTGGAGGCGTAACCCAAAAGTCTGATAAATAAATAATGAAGAGAAAGTAGGAAAGTTGGGGGTCAAAGATAAACAGATAGTGAGGAGGATTAAACACAAACTGGAACTCAAACGGCCATGTTGGTCCGTCTCATTGATTTGAACCTGGCAGAAAGTTTGAAGAGTTACCTTCTCATCGTGGTTTTATTTTTCGACGAGCTATTTATAGTATTTAATTCAGTAAGTTATTCGTGGCAAATGATAAAGCCAATCGGGTAGATCTTCAGGTTAAGCCTTGCCAAGGTTGGTCCGTGGATGGGTGACAACCCATTATATAACGAGTTGAAAGCACGTTAAGCCGTGGTTCCGGCTTTCATTTGGAGATCTTTGACAGTCGTTACAGGTAGTCAGAAGCCCCGACAACCAGTCTTACCAAGGGGTATCGTATTACCCAGTACTGACTGGGTGGTGAAGGTCAGATAGCCGCTCCATGTAAAATACTGGTATTCAGCTAGGTTAGACTGGAACAAGACCCCAACAAAGTTGGAAAAGTCAAGGCCGAGTCGAGTTCGGTGGGTTGTTTTAAATAGTTAGTAAGCTTGATATTATTTTCTGAAAAAAAGTTATAATAATATTATTATTTCGTGCATCGTTGGTCAAGTGATCGCAAGCGCAACTGCGAGGAGGGAGAGAGGGGAGGGAGGGTGGTGAGCATGAGGTGCTGGGTACGATTCCCAGGTCGGCAATGTTTTGGGTCTCTCCATCAGGAATTTCGCAGAAGCAGTCACGGAGTCTGGATTTGCGCCCACTTTATGGGATTAGGCTCGCCTCCTATTACATGGGACTTAAACCTAACCGGTGGAATCTGGTTTACACTTCGGCAATTACAGGCGTGAAGTTATGATATTATTCTCTGATATAAAAAAGGCCCAACCAACTGCAATCTTCCTGTGTATTACAGGCGTTTGCAGAAGAAGAAGAGATTGGTAGAATATCTTCTGAAGTCTGACACAAATTCATTTATTTTGTGAACATAAGTAAACTGTAGAAAATCCGGAAATTATCTATGTCCCGCCGTTAGGCATACAAAATGTTTCTCCAATTAGGTACATAAAGTAAATTGCTTCAATTCAATTCAAAATTAAAAAATCAATAAATAACAATGTATTTTGGTTCATTAAATAATTAAAATCATCAAATAACACAACAAAACAACAAACGATCAAATTACATAACTTTATGTCATCTATGTTAATATTAAAATTAAATGCAAGAAATGTCAAATGACAATACGGATAGGTAAGTAAGTTGTAACCTAAGTAAGTTGTTCTTGGTAAGTTCATTTACTCAGGCTGATGTTTTTAGCTGTAGAAAAGGCCAAAAAATAAAGGAAGAGCTTCAAAGACGGTCGCAAGGTCCCTTTTAAAAAGTCAATACAATTTTCCATGCACATCATGAAAAACGGAACATGACCTGGTTTTTAAATCAACGAAACTTTTCACAAAACCGGACGCTCGACGGAACAGTCAGAAAGCAAAAGAACAGACAAAATCACAAGAAAAACTAGTTATTCGTTTGTACACAAAGCAATATGGCGCCGCGTCCATTACTCGATTAGGGTTCGTCGGCCACGAGCTTTTAGCACTTTGAATGCAACAAAGGAACCCTGATTTCGTTATTGTCAGTATTGTGTCCGTTGAATTTATTTTGTATTGTTGAATGGTTATTGCTGAGACAACTTTCGTTGTGTCTTAGAATTTAAATTCTTTGGAAGTCGTTTTTGCAATTTGGCTTCTAGAATTAGCCACTCCTTCTCATTTTATGGCAGGAGTCTTTGAAGCGGAGAGGAGGTGGTAAGGGGCTAGAGTAGGTACATCCACTGCAGCTGCGTGGAAATGCGTACTGGGTAGACCGGACCTTAGATGTGTGTACAAGCTACTCACGAGTAGTTTAACGACCGCCGCACACCGCTCGCGTCTCTTCCCGTCTCCGCTGTGCACTGCTCCAGGGGCTGGCCTAAACAAATATGAGATTCCCTCTCCTCCCTGCTCAGCCGTTTCCACTAAAGCTAAGCGGAGACGAGAAGTGTAAACAAAAAATACGCGTGTTTGTTTCTGATCCCCCATTCCGCCTACGAGCCGATCTCATGCTCAATTGCTCAGTGCTAGTGTACTAGACCAACGGGGCAATTGTTTTTAAGTTTAATCCTCGTGAAACTTATTCTTAACTTCTATATACGGTCTAACTATTCATACACGAAATATTTTCAGGGAATCATCTAACGGCTATAACGTAGCCATTTCAAGGGATTATTATTTTTTATCTGAGTACATTTTTATAAAAAATAAATAATTTAAAATTACTTGACCCACAAAATAAATACTAGCTCCTTATTTTTGAACATCCATTACGCTAGTTTACTACGTCGTATTTACCTTCTGTCATTGTTAGAAAATGGGAGTAAAGGTTTCAGGAAAAAATAAAAAAAAAAAATTAACATAATAATTTCGTAAAAAAAAAACTCTCAGATATTTTTTTTTCGTTGCTATGGCGACTTTGCGACTTATAGAAGTTACTCTTAAAATATTTCGTGTATGAAAAGATAGAAATTATATTGCTCCTATTCCTAACTCCTGTTATTCGTACTCTGCTACAAGTTATTGTTTCACTTCAAGTTGTGCTTGAAGTGTTAAATAAATAAATTTAAAAAAATACGTAGTACTGAAAACATGACCGACTACCCACTAAGCGTAGGTTATCAAAATAAATAAAGAATCAGGAATTCAATCAATAAAATTCTTCTCTCAAGTAGATAAAATCGTCCGCACTGGCAATGTTCATTAAAAGCAACAAAAAGCAGTCCAATTAAAACATTTTGAAATTTAATTTAAATTAATACGTATTCATGACTTTTCAATTACTTATTAAAAAGTGACGTTATTGAACGAGGACGCGCAATAAGTGCTTTATTTAAGCGACATTTAATTAACTTTACTTAAAGGTACGCTTCCATATTAACATAATTTAAAGCAGAGTTCAACCCTATCACCATCGCGTCTTTTTATGCTGTCTTGTTTTTTATAGCGTAATATTACATCACGCCTGCAGTTCCCCGAAGGGTTAGGCAGAAGTGTACCTAATAATACACCAACATTTCACAAGTTAGGTGTATTTAAGTCCGAAGAGTCAAACTCCGAGCTACTACTGATAAAATTCTAATGGAAAAAAACTTAGGACCTCATGCTCAGTGCTAGTGCTTGCGACCACTAGATCAACGAGGCAATTACTTTTAAGTTTAAGCTTCGTGAAAGTTATTCTTAACTTCTGTTATTCGTACTCTGCTACAAGGAGCGCACTATATCAGAACCGACTAATGACACCAGCGAAATTATTTCTCAAACATTCAATGATACAACAAATAGTATGCCGGTAATGTCAGAAGACGAGGAAGATAAACAAATAGATATTCTTAAAACTGAGATTGAGGATCTGAAGTCTCAGTTAAGAAGCGCGCATCAGGAAATTGAGAATATCTCTGTGGAAAATAGCTTTTTAAAACAAGCTAATGCTGACTTAGTGAAGAAAAATGAGATGTATAAAAAAGTTACCAGTAGTCCTTTAAAGAAGAAAATACAAACACCAAAGAGAAATAAAATTATTCCTTCAAACAAGCCGTCAAATAACTCTCAGATATTCGAGGTTCCTGATTGCACGTCTGCTACTGCTGAATATTCTAGAACTGAAGCGTCGCAATATACGTCACAAAATATTGATAAATGTAACCAATTGTCGTCATTAGTGAAGAATAATTTATGTATTATAAGTAGTGAAACATCGAATAGACTATACACAATTTGTCAAAAAACTAATTTATGTAATTTTAATATATGTCACTATCGCATGCCAAACTGTGGATTGAAGATACTGCTTGATAATATTGATAAAAAAGCAAGATTTCACAGGCTCAGACTACTGTGTCATTTATGTTGGGGAAGAGGATTTCAGAAGGGCGCATAATTATATAGAATTAGTTGCATTCATTCGCGAAAAATTACAACCCCTAACCCATACGAACTTTTTAGTATGTCTGCCGACTTTTAAGTATATGGTAAATAAAAATATTATGATCAACAGTAGAATCGATACCTTTAATAATTTATTATACATGGATATTGAGACATATAAATATGCGTATCTATTGGATTCCAACCTAAATCTCCCATTCACTTACGAAACATATACCTTAAGAAATGGAAGTTTAAATAACAAAGGCCTGAATATTATTTTAAGTGACTTACAAGACCTTATCCTAGATATAAGTTCAGATACAGAAGAACAAGTAACAGACGCTGATGGTATATTGGAAAACTTAGTAAATAATAAGTCTAATAATATTTTTTTTCGTGTATAATAAAATCCATATACTTCACCAGAATATCAATGGTTTATTACGCAAAGCTGATGAATTTACTGTAAATCTAAATAATATTTTAAATAACCATATTGATGTGCTATGTGTTACCGAGCATAATATGATAGCAGACGATTTAAAACATCTCCATATTCCAAATTATACTATAGCGGCAAACTACACAAGGACAAATAGAAATGGTGGGTCATGTATCCTAGTACGAAATAATCATAAATTTAAGACTATACAGGAAGCAAAACTTGTAAGCATACCCAACCTTTTAGAGTGTTCGGCTATTGAATTGTTAGAGCATGGATTGATTATCGTATGTATATATAGACCTCCAAAGACAAAAAAAGATTGTATACAATTGTTTTTCGACCGTTTAGCGGCTTTACTAGCAAAATTATGTAGTAAATTTAAGAAAATTGTTATTTGTGGCGATTATAATATTGATCGACTGAAAGACACTCCTGTTTCAAGAGAGTTTGAAAACTTGTTACAGAGCTTTAACTTAAAACTTGCAATAAATGAGCCAACCCGCTTGCAAAGTAAAACGTGCATTGATAACATTGCACACAATATTAGAGGCTGTCAACAAAGCGTTATTGAACTAGCTCTGTCTGATCATACAGCACAAATTCTCTCATGTCCAGTTAGAAAAACTTACTCAATAACCCATTGGTATAAATTCAGAAGAGACTTTAGCACCGAAAATGTTGAGAAATTTATTGAATGTCTAAAAGCCCTAAATTTTACTGAATGCTATGAGAAAAGTGACGCAAATGCTTCTTTTGAAGAATTTCATAAGGTATTTAAGCTTTTTTATGACCTCTGCTTTCCAAACATCAAAATTAAAGTTCCAATTATTCGCAAAACCAAATGGCTTAGTAAAGGATTAAAAATATGTTCTCTTCGTAAAAGAATGCTTCTTAAAATATATCGACTCTCAGGTAAAAAGTCAGATAAGGGTAACTTTAATAATTATGCAAAAAAGTTTAAAAGAATTGTAAAACTTACTCAAAAGTCGCAAAATAATTATTATATACAAACAGCCACAAACAAACCTAAAGCAATATGGCAAATAATAAATAAAAATAAGAACAACAATCCCCCTGAAAAAATTGATAGATTAGCACAAACATTTAACAATTTCTTTATTGATGACATCTCGAAACTGACAAATAATAAAATAAATTACGCAAAGATTCTAACTTATAATAAACCAAACTCCTGTTTCTTAACCCCAGTTACCCTAAACGATGTTGTGAAATTAATCATGGCATTAAAAAACACCAAAAGTACGGGCTATGATGGAATTTCAACGCAAATAATAAAACGTGTAGTGTACATAATTGCCCCAATCATAACTCATATTATAAATCAGTGTCTTGAGGAAGGCATTTTCCCAACATATTTAAAAACTACGGTGGTTACACCACTATTTAAAAAAGGAAACCCAGAAGATGTACGATGTTACAGGCCGATTGCTCTCATTCCAATATTCGCCAAAATATTTGAAAAAGTACTAAATAATGAACTTACCGAATATTTCGAGAAAAATAAAATAATAATAGATAATCAAGTAGGATTCAGAAAGGGGAAATCGGTAAATTCAGCAATTCATCAGTTTTTAGAAAAAATACTTACAGAACTAGATAAAAAAAACCAAGTTACAGCTCTATACATGGACATGACAAAAGCGTTTGATTATGTTGATCATGAACTTCTTTTGCAAAAACTGGAAATATACGGAGTTCGGGGTAAAGCACTACAAATAATCAAATCATATCTATGTAACCGAATACAGTTCACTGAAATAACACAGTTATGTCCATTTACAAAGAGAGAGATTAAGTATACATCGAGTCCTAGATTTATAAAATATGGTGTACCTCAAGGGTCAATACTGGGACCACTACTGTTTCTCATTTACATAAACGATTTACCTAATGCTATTCAGCAACCTATGGTTTTATTTGCAGATGACAGTACGATTCTCTTCACAAATAATAAAAACAAAAATCATGAACAAGAAATAAATGATTCCTTATCTAAATTAATAAATTGGCTTCAAATAAATAATTTACAAATTAATCTCACAAAAACACATTACATGAACTTTAAAAATAAAAACGCGACATCTATTCCTTTAAGTATTGCATACAATAATGAAACAGTAGCTGAAGTAGCAAATACAAAATTTTTAGGAATCCATATAGATTCGAATATGTCATGGAAAACACATGTAAATAGTGTATGTACCAAATTGAATCAATTTTCTTACGCTCTATACATGCTTAAAAAAGTATCCAACCAGACCGCGCTTCTTACTGCCTACCATGCGTATGTGGGATCCACTCTGTCGTATGGGTTACTATATTGGGGAAACTCGACTGATAAAGAAATTGCGTTCAAAGCCCAAAAAAAGTGTATTAGGTCTATATGTGGGTTACGCCAAACGGATTCATGTAAACCACATTTCGTAAATCTCAAGATTTTAACACTCCCTGCTCTATTTATCTACCTGGCCTCAATTTTAGTTAAATCAAACATTAAGCTATGATACGTTAAAAAGCAGAAGACTTAAACATACCTTAAGAGATAAAACGTCCCACACTAGAGCGTACAGTAATAG
Organism: Noctua comes; assembly: GCA_963082995.1. Classification (NCBI taxonomy): domain Eukaryota; kingdom Metazoa; phylum Arthropoda; class Insecta; order Lepidoptera; family Noctuidae; genus Noctua; species Noctua comes. Next base: position 16,611,435 of record OY720273.1, read on the forward strand.
TGTTTTCTGTATGAGCACAAAGATTTATAACAAGCTACCTATGGACATTAAGATTATAAATTCAATTATTATTTTTAAAAGAATGCTCAAAATTTTCTTAATTAAAAAGGCCTATTACTCAATAGCAGAATTTCTTGAGGAAAAATAATTTTGTTCAATAAAGTACCTATCACTAAAGTGAATATAATTCAGTAAAATATTTTTAAAAGGGTTATGATAATTAATATTAAATGATTACAATACTGTGACATAATTGAATTAATGAATAATGATAATTTTTAAATCAGGTAACTCATGACATGCGTATTTTTATTTAGGTATGACTTTAATAATTTATAATTAATATGATGTAAATGATAAAATTATATAATGTAATTAAAACGATGTCCTATATAAAATTTAATATTTATAACTTTTTTCTTTTTAATTTATGAATGTAAATAATGCATGTTCAACTGTTACTGTTACAATTATAAGCATATATGCATGATGAAATTGCAATGCCCTAACAGGGCCACTATGTTCTAAGAACTGATATCCTCTGTTAAGAACTTTATTTATGTACACATAGTAAGCAATAAAGAATTTGAATTTGAAATTTGAATTTGAAGGATATTATTTAAGAACTAGCTTATGCCCGCGGCTTCGCCCGCGTGGAGTTAGGGAATTGCCCACGGGATCTTACTTCTGGAATAATAAGTAATCTATGTATCTATCTATAATACATACATACATAGATTTACATGTACTTGCTTATAACTTGCAATTATTATTATAATGTTATATCAATTAAATTAGAAACGTGAAATATTGATACCCTGGTTTGAGATTGGACATCGGATTTACTGGATTTTATCTGAAGAGTATGTAAACAAATTTTCAAGTCAATCGACCCCGAGAGTAAAAAGTTTCACAGAAAATTCAACACCCCATTTCACCCTATAAGGGGTAGGAATTTCGAAAAACTGATACTAACTCTTCACAAAGAATACACCCTCCAATTTTCATATCTCTGGGACCCGCGGTTTGGGCTGTGCGTTGGTATATCAGTCAGCCAGTCAGGACATGGAATTTTAAATTGGGGGATGATTTTGTGATACACGTATCTCATCATTTTAACTGAAGTATATTATGTAGATACATTTTCAAGTCAATCGACCCCGAGAGAGTTTCACAGAAAATTCAACAGCCCATTTCACCCTCTTAGGGGTGGAATTTCAAAAACCCTTTCTTAGTGGATACCTACTCTCCACAAAGTACATTCTCCAAATTTCATGTCTCTAGAACCAGCGGTTTGGGCTGTGCGTTGATATATCAGTCAGCCAGTCAGGAGATTGAATTTTAAATTGGGGGATGATTTTGGAAAAACTGTGATACACGTATCTCATCATTTTAATTGAAGTATATGTAGACACAATTTCAAGTCAATCGACTCAGAGAATAAAAAGTTTCATAGAAAATTCAACACCCCATTTCACCCTCTTAGGGGTGAAATTTCGAAAAACCCTTTCTTAGTGGATACCTACTCTTCACAAAGAGTACATTGTACAAATTTCATGTCTCTAGGACCAGTAGTTTGGGCTGTGCGTTGATGTATCAGTCAGCCAATCAGGACATTGAATTTTAAATTGGGGGATGATTTTGGAAAAACTGTGATACACGTATCTCATCATTTTAACTGAAGTATATGTAGACACAATTTCAAGTCAATCGACTCAGAGAATAAAAAGTTACATAGAAAATTCAACACCCCATTTCACCCTCTTAGGGGTGGAATTTCGAAAAACCCTTTCTTAGTGGATATCTAATCTTTACAAAGAGTACACTGTCCAAATTTCATGTCTCTAGGACCAGTGGTTTGGGCTGTGCGTTGATATATAAGTCAGTCAGTCAGTCAGTCAGTCAGTCAGTCAGTCAGTCAGTCAGTCAGTCAGTCAGGACTTTGAATTTTATATGTATAGATTTGATTGACATTGACCCGTTGTACCTTCTGCACCATTGACCTGCACCATCAATGGTGCAGAGGAGACTAATTAGTTTCGCTTGCACCATTAATATTTATACAACTTCTTCACCATACTTTTGCCGTATGCACCTTTGACCTGCACCATCAATGGTGCAGAGGACACTTATTAATTTAGTTTGCACCATTAATGAGCGTTATTGGCAAACATTTGTGAACTTTTATTGAAATTACATAACATCACGCTTATAATCCCTAAAGGGCTAAGCAGCGGTGTTCCTAATAGTAAATTCACATTTCGCCAGTTATGTTTAAGTCCCATACAATATGGGGCGAGCCTATTGCCATCGAGTGGGTACCAATTCACACTTCGCGGGTGCTACTAAGAAATACCTGATGGAAAAAGCCAATTACACTTTACCCGATCCGGGAATCGAACCCAGGAACGCTTGCGACCACTAGACCAACGAGGCAGGAGGTCCTGAAATTGTATGGAATTGCCGATTACCAATTAACAGGACAATACTCTTAAAGGTTCTTATATCTATTAGACCACCGAAAACAATATTTGATCTATACAGGACCCGAGTGTAGGCTGGCCTTAATTACGGGTCTAAGTGTACGTGAGACTGGTATTAGGGAAAGAGGCTCTAATTAGGGTCGTTCCTAAAGTTTTATAATTGGACTCTTAGCCTGACCTCTCGACTGTTAAGTTGAGGGCACACTGTCAATAGGAAAATGAATGCGGGAACGATCCCTCGACACGTCTGAATTTCAAAGGATCCAATTCAGAATCTCTAGTACACGTGTATGTGAGATTTTGAATTAGAGCTTTTGTAATTCAGTCGTGTCGTATCGTTTTTTTTTTATTTTCAACTTTGATCTGGTGACTTTAAGACTTAATTTCCTACATCATTTCTTTCTTAAGACGGATATACAAATCTTTTTATTTACAAAATTCTTGCTGACTGGCTATTCAATGAAACATTCGGTGTCCTACATTACCTGACCTATCATACAAAGCAAGAGAGGGCAAGATAATAGCAATCCTATAGAAAATTATATTTTATCATAATTTAGGTCATACAATAAAAAATATTTTTTAAAAAATCTAGCAAATAGTAAGTAAGACCAAAGGGTGTCGATAAAGGGACATTCTATAAGCGGCAACGATTGTGTATCACTTAACAAGAATAATCAGTGTACAATGTATAAAGGGTGTAAAAAGACCCTTAACGAATTCGAAAGGCACTTGTTCTCCCCATTATTGTGATCATTTTTTTGTTCTAGACCATACCTGGGAACCTTCTAGTTACGGAGATATTTGAGGTCAAAGTTCCAATTTTTTCAAAAGTTTTTTTTTTTAATACTAGTTTTTAAAGTTATAAATTAAGTTTAATTACCTTAATGACCTGTTTACTATTCAAAGCATCCATCAGCACAATGTTTTGAGTGCATCACATTGATTTTTACCGTAAAACGTGATTTTTCACCCTAATAAAAAGTCGTTTCCCAGCAATAATTTTTGCGTAGGGTTACTTAGTTTGATGTACAGAATGCTTGGTTGACGGCTTCGTGAAGGGTTCGTTTACACCCTGTATGTATATCTTCGAATGTTTGGATCTAGAACATGTCGGTTTTTTCTTTTACAGTTTTGAGCGCGGATTACCATACGGGTAGTATTTTGCTTTGTGTGTTTTCCTTTTATTTTACTTTTTGTTTTTGTTTGCACATCCAGTTTCTGCTACAAGTAAAGCTTTTTACTTCCTTTCTTCCAAAAGGCTACATTATAATTTATTACACTTTAAAGTGCCCCAATTCCAAGTGTGTCCCCAGCTTAACGTAGAAATCCATTCTAATTAATCATGATTTATTAAAATTAATTCGCTCAATAAAGGTAATTAAGTCAAAGGAAATTAGAAGACGGAGGGTAGTCATCACGGTAATCCTGGGGGTAATCAGAGAGCCGGAGTTATTTATTACATTAGATGATTGATTTGTTGCTATTTTCATGTTTATTTTATTTCCTTGCTGTGGGCAAAATGGTATCGGAGTACATAATAACATGTATGTCGGAACCGGTCATTGGTACGAACATGAAATGAATCGCAAGTACGCCAGTAGTGACCTACTTACAAGTCTACCCACACCACAGCGTGCTTGCCACGAATCCCATCTTCTTCCCAAGATGTACGGGCCTAACGGAATAAATCCTGACAATCCGACATGTAAAATTTATTATTTCGGAGAATGTAAAAAAAATGTATAAAATTGATAACTGAGATGTACAGACAAAAACTGGCATAAAAAGGGAAGCCTACACCTAGCAGTGGGTGAATTCTGGCTGAGTATGAAGATTATATATTATCAAATAATAGTTTTCATAGGTAAATAGATACTAATTCTATTCTATATACACTCTTGAAACCTCAGACACAAAACCAAACGCCTCACAATAATTACCCAAATATTTACTCAAAACTTACCCCAACTCTTCAGTTACCCCTTTCCACTTTTTACTTACCCTTTACTCAACATTACGCTAACCATTACAAACACAACAAAAAGCATTCCCACATCAAATCCAATGTTACACAGAAGAGAATTTGATTTTACTACATAAAGAGAAGCTTACCATAAGGCTTGGGGCATAATTGCGCTCCCAGTGGACTATAAAATTGTGCCTAAAAGCAAATAGTAATAAAAAGAAAGAAAATTATCGTTTACACAGAAAGGTTCGCGGAGCATGAGGGTAAGGCGTGGTGCTACTGTTAGCGGATTTGTGGAAATACATTATAATTATCATAAAATATAATAAATCTATACTGCTTTATTCCTACGATAAACCTTAAGTATATCTTAAGATTCACTCATATTCGTGCTTTTATTTAAACTCAATCATGTTTTTTGAAATACCTATTAGTATAGGACCCATAAGCAAGAGGTATATCGAATAATATCGATGTTGTTATGGTCGTGTTACTGTTCAATTGTATGCTATTTTTAGTTTAGGAGTAGACAAAAACTGAACAACTCCACTTGCTACGATTCGAACATAACCTGTAGTGTATCGATACAATCGACTAGATGCGAGTCTATGGTATCGATGACATAATTATTCTGTCGCGTCTGTTTAAACATTGCGGTGGTCGAGAGTCCTCGGCCAAGAGGTGTGAGACACGAAGGCACAATAAGTCAATAAGACGCGGTGCATGATAGATGAGCCGATAACTGGTGGTAATTACACATAGGTGTAAACTTAAACTGACTGCCTCGTTGGTCTTGGGGTCGCGACTGCTGAGCATGAGGTCCTAGGTTCGATTCCCAGGTCGGGCAAAGTGTTAATTGTGTTCTTCCATCAGGAATTTCTCAGTACCAGCCACCGAGTCTGGATTCGTGCCCTGTTGATGGCAACAGGCCCGGCCTCTATTAAATGGGACTTAAACATAACTGGCAGAATGTGGGTGTAATCTTGAGGTACACCTCTGCCTAAACTTCGGGGATTACAGGCGAGATGTTATGTTGTTATGGAGATACACTAAAGTACCTTCTTCTTTTGCATTATACACTACACACTAGTACACACAAAAACACACACACACACACACTAGTTTCTAAGTTGTGTGTTGTACTAACTAAATGGACTTGTGGTCTGAAATAAAAGAATTTTATTTATTTAATTTATTTATTTATTATCATCATTCATAGGCCATACTCGCCGGTTGCAAACATCTCGCGGTCAGGTTACCAGCGACCACTGACACCACACCCAATTTACGTTCAGCTAAAAACAACATAACTAACCGTGTTATGTACTCGCTAAATTAATTTCTACCCTCTAAACAGGTTACACTCCTTCGAAATACGGAAACGATATCGTGGGAAGGGTTGTTCTAATTTTTCTTGAATATCTTTTTTGTAGAACTTTAAAAAAAATACTAATTTTATAATAAGATTTTAAACTATCATGGTCGCTAAATAAAAAACATAAAAAAAAAAAAAAATAATTCGGGATCTCTTGAAAAACAATAAACATGGTAAATATCCCGTTTCGAGTATTAATAATACTGTCTTATAGTTGGTCGTGGTTCTGCCACAGTGCGCCAACCCATTATCTCATATCCTATTAACTCAGTTAAATAAGTCAAACTAATACAACATTCTAAATGTGCTTTATTCTAAAGTATTCAGTAAACTACTGTTCTATTGATTACCTCGTTGGTGTAGTGGTCGTAAGTGCGACTACCGAGCATGAGGTCCTGGGTTCGATTCCCAGGTCGGGCTAAGTGTTTTTGGGTTATTCCTTCAGGAACTTTTCAGTAGCAGCCACGGAGTCTGGTTCGGTTGACGGCAATAGGCTCACCCCCTATTACATGGGACATAAACATAACTGGCGAAATGTGGGTGTACTATTAGGTACACCTCTGCCTAACCCTACGGAGATTACAGGCGTGATGATGATGTTATGTACATCCTAAAAGAAAAAAGAAAGAGGGTAGATAGATTTGTCTGCTCTTAACAATTTATTTTTCCATCCACCCGCATTCTCCAGTCAACCCGCGATCATGGCGCTTGCAACAGCGCCGAAATATCGGGAGCTCAAAATAATGAACAATCACGGAAGATATCCCGTAAGTGACAGTATAGTTATCCTAAAAGTATGCTCAGAACAGCTTTAAATTTAATCCAAAACCAGTACAATTACTTCGGAAAATGGGAAATTATTTGATGTGGGTTTGTACATTTTGGCAGAACTTCGCTCAATATGAGTGTCAGAGACGCTCTACAGAGCCAATTTTGTCATGTACTGTACAATAGGAAGTTTAGAAGGAGATCGATGACCTGATGGAACACGAGGGCATCCATTGGATGCGACAAGTACAGGACCCACCGATGTGGTAAAGCTGTCTAGCTGTGGACGTGTTTCGTCTGAAATGATGATGACGATGGTGACTATAACCAATATACAGGGTGTAAACAGACCCTTCACTTATCCGTCAACCGAGCATACTGTACATCAAACTAAATAACTTTACGCAAAAATTATTGCTGGGTATCGACTTTTTTTTTTGGGGTGAAAAATCACGTTTTAAGGTAGGACTCGATGGAAAGTACTCAAATCATTGTGCTGATGGATGGATTGAATAGTACGGGGGTCATGGAGGTGTGTAAAGTAAACATCTTACATTAAAAACATTTATTTTTAAAAAAAAACTTGTGAAAAAGTTGGAACTTTGACTCCCAATATCTCCGTAACTAGAAGGTTCCCAGGTATGGTCTAGAACAAAAAAATGATCGCAAAGACGGGAAGAACAAGTCCCTTTCTTTTATGTAAAGGGTATATTTACACCCTTTATAATATGGCAGAGCTTCGGCAAGTCCTTAAAAGCACGTCCACTGGAGAGCACAGGCCTAAACATAAAACTGTGACAGTCTATCCGTAATGTACCACTCGAACATTAATTACTGCTCTCTCCACACGACCAACACAATAGATCACAATCAAATGCGCCACCATTATTAGAGATCCTGCTAAAATCGAACTAAAATCTCTCTCCGATTCCCGCTGTGCCGCTATCAAATTGCAATTGAACAGTGAAAAGCCTACAATACGTCAACATCGACAGCTCATTCTCAATAGTCACGAAATAATAGCTCTACAAAATTAAACATTCACAATTCAATCTAAAACCAACCCTGTATCCGTACCTATAAGATGGCAAACGATCGCACTGAAAAAATTGTTTAGTGACATGAAGCGTCCAGTTTAAAATGATACGTAGCAACATGTGTTCGAAGTTTAAGTGCAGGTCAAGTAGGAATGGATGTTGGTAGCAACACATCACACGTCAGCGGAATCGCAACGCCCGACGAGAACAAAGTGCATGTAGTTAAAGCGGGTGCACAATAGTGCCGTCTATATTGGCCGGTGCGAACCCTCGTCCCCGATCCAAAATGGCGGCCGTGACGAGTTGTCGAAGCCTCGACACATTGTGACAGTGAGAATTACATAGAGCAGTTAAAGGCAGAGGTGACTGAAGACTAATTGAATACTAATTACTCGGATCAGAGTTGCCTGTCTTGAATAAAATAAAATAGATGTTAATGTATATACAGTTGATTTACTTCGTTACGTCCTTTTCTAAAGTTACTTAACTTAAGAAAGTCAGTCAGTTCTTTGTGCACAAGTTTCCTTGATTTAAAAAAAAAACTAAAAATGATCTCATGATTCATATCACAAGCAAGAAATGAAACTGGAGAAATTTGAACGAAGCAAGAACCGTCAAAGAAAGCAAAGCTAAGAATTCTAACTTTTGACAGTTCTAAATTCAAGCTATTACTAAACTACAGAATAAAAATCGTATCTTAAGTAATTACTTTTACTCAAGTAATCACCTTGGCTTGTTTATCGAGATGTTTGCGCTGAGTACGATGCTCACCACTAACGTCATTCGATCTTTCGATAACAAAACTAAATGCTTTGTATTTGAAGCATCTTTACTTCAAGCCCCAAAAATATGTATTTTGCGTGAAATTATTATAAAATATTACTTCCCTTTTTTAATCGAATTTTGCTCGGAACCCAAATTACTTTTCTAAAATAATAGTCTAGCCGTTTCGGAGATTAGCCGCAACACACAGACAGACAGACAAAAATTAAAAAAAAAGTGTTTTTCATAGTGCCTTATAAATACATATATTTTCAAATGCATTCAGTAAAAAGCTATTATTTTGATATTACAAACAGATACTTCAATCTTATTTATTTGTATAGTGCGGCTTCTGTGTGCCACTACTCTGTGGACCGCTCACCGGTACAAAATAAAACATCGAAAACAGAACTGTGTCAGTATTCGTTGTAAAGGTCAATAAATAAACTTTTGTGTATTGTTTTCTTCGACAAACAGAATCAGATATAGATCCTAACCATTAAGCATTGGATAGGTAAAAGAGTAAGCAGAGATCAGCTTCCGTGCTAGTTTAAAAGAATTTCTAACATCACCCATAACCCATGTAATCCCCGAAGGGTGAGGCAGAGGTGTACTCTACCTAATAGTAAGTAGACTCACATTTCGCTAGTTATATTTAAGTACCATGTAATGCCGCCGCGGAAGACGCCCTGGGCGTCGTCGGGGGTCACGCGGTGGCTCCCGGCCACCGTAGACGCGGGCCTGTGGACGGCGAGCTATGGGCTAGCTCGCCGTCCGGCCGTCTTATGACGACAGGCCGTGTCGACGGCACGTTCGTTTTCCACCCGCGCCTCAAAGAGATGACAGCAATGATGTAGGGGTCTGCAAGGGCCGATGCCTGCAGGGCTGCGGGACTGTTGGAAAGAGATACCGTGGCCCTGGAACACAAAGGGCAAAGTAGGAACATGGATGGGTTTTAATCAGTACAAGTCTGACACTCCCTTCCGCTCCGCCCAGAGTGCCATTTGAAGATTGCCCGCCATTTGATGATTCACCTACCGAAAAAAAAAAAAAAAGTACCATGTAATAGGGGGCAAGCAGACTCCGTGGCTGGTACTAAGAAATTCCTTGTGGAAAAACCCAATAACACATTGCACGACCTGGGGATCGAACAGAACCTCATGTTAAGCAGTCGTGCTTTCGACCACAAGACTAATTCTGTCTGTTACCATTCCACGCCTTTACGACTAAGCAAATATCGATATGAACGAAACACAGATATATCATGATTCATAACCTAGGTTAGTAGTTAGGACATAGAACATTTTATTCCGGTAGCACGTTCTTCTGTGATAGATTATTACCTGCACGAGTGCGACGACGGATGTAGAAGCTAGTTTTAAATATTATATTATTACTTGCTTCGGTGAAGGAAAATATCGTGAGGAAACCAGCATGCCTGAGAGATATTTCTCGACGGCATATAAAGCTAAGTCAGAGACCCACGTGCTACTTAAAGATTGTGACACCAACCTCTCGCGCCCGGCATTGGTCGAGGCCATGCTGCGGGGCGAGACGGAGTGGGAAGCGGTTGCCTCCTTCTGCGAAGCAGTCATGCTCGTGAAGAAGGAGGCGGGCCGCGTGAGGGAGAGGACAGCGTCCTCCCTCCACCCCAGCCGCAGTGGTAGACGCCCACGGCGCCGGACGTCGGCAGACGATCTCCGGCCACCGTAGGCGCGGGCATGCGGGCGGCGAGTAATGGGCGACTCGCTGTCCGAACATGGACCATGCCCGGGTCGACGGCGCGTTGTGTTCCACGCGCGCCTCAAAGAGTGTCAGCATAATGACGGCCCCCCCCCCTAGAGGGCCAAAGCCTGCCGGGGTCGCGGGACTCATAGAATTACCGTGACCCTGGAACATAAAGGGCTATTGAAGGACACCGTGGAATTTAGTCATTACAAGTCTGACAGTCCCTCCCGCTCTGCCCTGGGTGGGAGGACTCATTTGATGACTTTACCACGTTAAAAAAAAAAAAAAAAAAAAAAGACTGACACCAGGTTACGTACTCCACACGACAAAGAAAGATTTTCTTTTTTCATCAAGGTCCCAAGGAAAATAAGCAACAAGAATTTGGTTAATATACTACAACTAAAAAACCCGAACACAGGAAAATCACGCTCTAATTTAATTCGGGGAAATCGTCCGAATCGATCGATCGTTATTAATATAATACATATTTGTACGCCGTTAAGGTAAAACATGACTGTGAGCCTTTCTGCAATGTACTTAACATCTTGCAAGCTTTGTGTGCGCATACACATGTTTCTGACAAATAAATGAACTCTGAACTCTGACTCCTCCCGTTGAAGTCGGTTAAAATGTAGCCTATGTTACCCGGGCCATAATAACGAATCGATTGACACCTTATTCATCAAAATTGGATGATTAGTTTAGGCGCTACTGAGACATACGTAAATACAAACATTCATATATATAAAATCATAACCCTTCCTTTTAGCTTCGCCGTAGTCGGGTAAAAAACGGTACCTACTTAGTAGTGTCACTGTAGGGAATATACAGATAATTCTAGTTTAACAAAATTTACGAAAAATGAAGAAGTTAGTTATTACAAAATACACTCTAGGGCTTTCAAAGTTTCACCATATTTTTTTACTATTACTGTACATTATCTTGAAACTTTTTGAAACACTTTCTACTTCGCCTTAGAGACAAGTTGGTAATTATGGCAACCATCTTTTTACGTATAAAAATGTGGATTTCAACAAGTTTTTAAAACACTTGAGTAAGTTTCAAGATCGCTAGCTACATAGGTATTTTAAGGAAAATAAATGGTGATGACTTTGTAGTTTACATCATATTTCCTTAAATAGTTACTCATAATTTTAAGAAAACTGATTGTATGTTATGAGAATCCATACATACATAAACTGACGCCTGTCCCCGTGAGGGTAGACAGAAACCTATCGTTACACACTCCTTTTGCCGCGTTCACACATCGCAAATCGTCGTTTACGCAAATTAGTATGGCGCTGGCTATGCGCCACCTAGCGGCACGAATTGTCGCTTACCCAGCGCCATACTAATTTGCGTAAACGTTAAGGCCCATACTCCACCAAAGCAGAGACGAGCGGAGAGGAGAGGAGACGTGCGAAAACCGACCAATCAAATTGGTTGAAATCTACATTACGTCTCTCGTCTCTTCTGTGATTAGTCGAATCTTACACATCTCCTCTCCGCTCCGCCCATCTCCGCCTTGGTGGAGTCCGGGCCTTACGCGCTCGATACGTAAAAAAACTCGCACTAAGCATACTGGTCATACACGCACGCCGGTTCCAAGTACTACGCACCTGAACTTTCTGAAGACCCTCACCAGTAAGGGCAGTGCCCAATCTACAAAAATCTTAATGTTAACTCGTATTAAAATAAATAAATAATTAAATAAATTCCATTTATTTCAGGTCCGAGAACCATATAAAAACCGAAAAAGGACGAAAATACAAATACAAGGTGTAAACAGACCCTTCACATAGCCGTCAACCAAGCATTCTGTACATCAAACTAAGTAACTTTACGCAAAAATTATTGTCGACTTAATAATACTTACATAACGGTCCCGCATGATGAGAACCTCGTGAAAGCCGAGATAGATAAGCAAATCAAGTATCTTAACTTGGCTCACGAGGTTGTCGACATGTGGGATGTGGACTCAGCGATCATTGTGCCGATAGTTGTATCAGCCCATGGCTTAATTGCCAAGAGCCTCGACTAATACCTGAGGAGGCTCTCGTTAGGTAGCTGGATCAAGGGCTTGATTCAGAAAGCGGTACTTCTGGACACGGCTCGTATTGTTAGGAGGTTCCTCTCTCTGGAGCCCTGACCGCCGGTAGCTTGGACCCTGTTCCCGATACCGGTGGGCTACAATTTTTCATATTTTTAAATGCTTTTTATATTTTTTTTTTTCTAAAGAATATTTAAAAATGTAATTAATTTGTATGTAAATAAATAAAGGAAATATCTTACTTAATAGATTTAATAATAAAGACCCTTAACATAAACGAAAAGCACTTGTTCTCCCCGTCTATGCGATCATTTTTTTGTTCTAGACCATACCTGGGAACCTTCTAGTTACGGAGATATTGGGGATCAAAGTTCCAACTTTTACACGAGTTTTTTTTTAAATACATGTTTTAAATGTAAGATTTATACTATACACACCTCCACGACCCCCGTACTATTCATCCATCCATCAGCTCAATGTTTTGAGTGCTTTCCATCGAGTCCTACCGTAAAACGTGATTTTTCAGCCCAAAAAAAAAGTCGATTCCCAGCAATAATTTTTGCGTAAAGTTACTTAGTTTGATGTACAGAATGCTTGGTTGACGGCTATGTGAAGGCACACCTGTATTCCTAATTTAAAATTTAAAGTAAATTTAAACCCCCTGACAACTTCAACGATCAACAAAACGTTGCCGTGGCCGACTTGGAAATCCTTTAAAACTTCTCTACCCCTCCTCGTTTCCTTTCTTTCTCTTCTTTCTCACTCTCTTCTCTACTTTTCACTTCTCTCTTTTTCTTCTCTTTTCTTCTTCTTGTCTTCCTTCTTCTTTCTTCTTCTTCTTCTTCTTTTTCTTCTTCCTTTCTTTGGAATCCTTTCCTTTTTTCCTTTTTTCGTGGGGTTCATGGACGGCTCAGACCTCAAGTGCGTATGCGGCGTCTCCCCACAGACAATGGCCCACCTTCCATCTTGTACCGCATGCCCTATCACCTGCGCACTTGATGATCTGCTTACTGCATCAGTGAGTGGGGTTCGCGTGGCTGAGTTTTGGGCTGAACATAACATTTGAACTTTTTTCCGTCGACACGCTATGAAGAAGAATGACTAAATCTTCTCCAAAGCCTTTACCAACTGCTCCAACGTCAAAATCATTTAATCCTACGTAGGTACACTAACCTATATATAACCTTAGGTTAGGCTGTGCTATATACAGAGTGATATTAGTTCGGTATGGCAATACCATCGAGTACAAACGCTGTATATTGCCGCCGTGCAAACACACAGGGACAAAGACGGGTGACAATATCCTGATATTTTCCGTCCTCTCTGTTCTTATTGAGTTTTTAAAGATATGGTGGATTGCTGGGTAGAATTGTGTTCTTTTTCATCTTATTGCTATTCAATATTGAGATATTAGGCATGTTTAACAATGGAAATAATACCTACCTATCTGCCTCGGTAGTCTAGTAGCAGGCGCTACTTACTGCAGAGCCTGAGGTCCTGGGATCGATTTCCAGGGGGTCTATAATGGCCGCTTCAGCAGAATCATACATAATTAATCACAATAATATTAATAAAGGCGAAAGTTTGTTTGTGTGTATGTTTGTTACTCCTTCACGCTGACACGGCTTAACGGATTTGGATAAAATTTGGTATAAAGATAGCTTATATTCTGGATGAATACATAGGCTATTTTTGATCCCGGAAAAATGCGATTTACCGTGGGATGATCAAATATCTCAAATATGGTTAAACGAAACGAAACGATGGATCTTTGTAAAGAATGATATGGCAAGAAAGGAGGTGTCTGACGATATGACGAGTAATAGAGAAGTATGGAATAAGAAGACATGCTGCGCCGACCCCTAATGAATTGGGATAAGGGCAAGAGCATGATGATGATGAATGATGATCCTAATTTGCCCAGTGACCACAGCCGGTCTGCACCTTGTCCGAACCTTTATTACAATTTTCATTTTTTATATTCAAATACAGGTTACTAGACAGGCAGTAAACCTATTTCACCCGCGACCGGGTTAGGATTTCGGGTCAGGTTCGGAATAAACCTATATTTCGACCCTAAAGTAAATATACAGGCTTAGACACTAAATGACACTTACCGTGATTACAAGCATTCTTTCAGACCCACTTACTAACTAACTTGACAATCGCACAGCTCTTTAATCATGGCTATCTCATCCTCACATGTTTAAGGTACCTAACATCTTACTTACTACCTTACTTACCCTATCATGTCCCACACAATCCTATCATCTTCAAAGCTGCTTAAGACCATTAAAAATATCTAAAGACAGGCAGAAAGTATCTTATTCCACAACAGAACTCGAGCCTTCTTTGAACGTTCTCTTCGAGCTAATGTAATCTGGCACTCATTAAAAGTTCCCTGAAGATCCGAGCCCTCACGAATTACTGTTCCATTGCTTGCTTTGCTCGTACGTTTTGGATGCACGCCAACGGAACGCGGCGATCACAACGACGTGATGCTCATCATTTCAGGATTAGGGGTGGGTTGAAGGGGTATCGATAATCGATAGTGCAAAATGGTGTATGTGGGGGAATGAACCATTTCTTGAAAGGTGTAAAAACCTACTTACAATACAGCTTCAAAGTCTGGTCAAACTGAAGCGAATACTCTGCGGGTTGCGGGACATGACTCTGTCGTATGTCGTGACTATTGAAAAATAAAAATCGATGTTGTAACACAAACTGAACTGTGTGTGGTAGGTTTGAAGTTTATCACACTAAAACCTCATATTTTAAAATATTTAATTGTGAGCCCTATTAATAATAATATAATATAATATAATAATAATCATTTTATTTCGGACATTTTACATCCATATAGTGTTAGTAAACATGAACCTTAAAAACTATTATATATTAATGCTATCATTGTATCTATTCTTGTAGGTACTTCACGGCTTCCAGCTAAATATGTAGATTAGATAATTAATTATTTACCGAGAAAACTGACGTCACGAACGACATTTACCTGCCAGAAATACCTCTTAAAAATGCAGATTTTTATTTGGTTTAGAACGCAGATTCTATTGCAGTTTTATTATAATAAAAAAATTATCTCGAGTTTATAAGGTCAACATTAACGAGGTGGCTCTTTAGGCTATAAATTAATAAAAAAGGTCATGGTTCCACTTCGCACTTGGCAGGATAGCAACGGACTGGTTGATTTGAGAAAGGTTTATTTTAGAACAATTTTAAAGGTTCATCTTAAAGCATATTAGCTTTATATATTAGGAGGAGCTCGTGGCTAAATAATAACAGCCGCTCGGGTCGATCTTTAGGTTAAGCCGTACTTGCCTAGGTTGGTCTGTGGATGAGTGACCGCCCATTACATACCGAGTTTCCTCCGTGCCTCGGAAAGCTCGTTAAGCCGTTGATCCCGGCTGCCATTTGTAGATCTTTGACAGTCGTTATCGTTAGGCAGTCAGTGGCCAAAAAGTCTGACAACCAGTCTTACACTCTTGAATTCATACACACTCATGACTGTCATGATCAATGACTGTGCCCATGTGTTTCTACATATTTTTTTTCACTTTTTGGCTCCAGGCTCAGCGACGTAGCTTGATTCGACCAAGAGCCATAACAGCCTATTGCAGCTGCCTTTTTCACCTGATTACTACCTATTCTATTCGATTCGATTCTATTTGATTTTTATTCTGTTCTATTTTTATTATTATTCTATCGACAATAGTTGGGCACATCACTACCCTTGTAGTGACGGCCCCGGCACGTGAAGAGCTCTCTACCAGATCGGATAGAATGTCGTTATGTTAAAACCACCTGAGCGGAGCACATCGAAGATGTATGATTAATAATATTATTTATTTATTTATGTACACACAAAATACTTAACAGGACATTACATTAAGATAGACGAGCACAACGCTTATCGGCGGCGTACGGCGTATCTATTAGTACAGATAATATTTTGTACAGTTAATAGAAATTTTGTAAAAGAAATCGACATTCATTTTGAAAAAGCTTATGCCCGCGGCTTCACCCGTGTGGAGTACCGGAATTGTCCCACGGGATCATACTCCCGGGATAAAAAGTAACCTATGTGCTAATCCAGGTTATAAACCATCTGTGTGCCAAATGTCAACCAAATTCATCCATCCATCCTCTCCAACTTTCGCATTAACATTAGTAGGATTAGTAGGAAATAATAACAATAAACTTAGGTAGGTAAGGTAGGCATTTTACTTTGTGTAAATTATATGATCACCGCTCTCAAAACGTTGAAGAGATACACAGACACAGTGCGAAAAAATGGCCACCATGCGCCAACCCGCACTGGACCTGCATAGTGTATTACAGCCGGCTCCCGTCCAAAAGGTGGAGCCCTGTGTCCCAGCAGTATGTATAAAAGAAAGAAAGAAAATATATTTATTTGGCACATGCCACAAGTGCACACAATATAAAACAAAAATAATACAAGAAAAAAAAAATTAAAACTAAACAAAAAATGTAGGTAACACTGTGTGCCTCATAGCTGCGCCAAATAGGACCAGTTCAGCTAAATGTTATGTTATTATCTCACCTGTACTTTTTTTTTTTTTTTAACGTGGTAAAATCACCAAATAAGTCCTCCCACCCAGGGCAGAGCGGGAGGGACTGTCAGACTTGTACTGACTAAAATCCACGGTGTCCTTCAGTAGCCCTTTATGTTCCAGGGTCACGGTAATTCTATGAGTCTCGCGACCCCGGCAGGCTTTGGCCCTCTAGAGGGGGGCCCCGTCATTATGCTGACACTCTTTGAGGCGCGCGTGGAACACAACGCGCCGTCGACCCGGGCATGGTCCATGGTCGGACAGCGAGTCGCCCATTACTCGCCGCCCGCATGCCCGCGCCTACGGTGGCCGGAGATCGTCTGCCGACGTCCGGCGCCGTGGGCGTCTACCACTGCGGCTGGTGTGGAGGGAGGACGCTGTCCTCTCCCTCACGCGGCCCGCCTCCTCCTTCGTGAGCATGACTGCTTCGCAGAAGGAGGCGACCGCTTCCCACTCCGTCTCGCCCCGCAGCATGGCCTCGACCAATGCCGGGCGCGAGAGGTCTCCGCCTATCGCCGCCGTGAGGACACGGCGTTGCTCTGCCCAAGCGGGAAAGTCCTGCACCGTATGCTCCACCGTGTCCTCCGGGCGGGCCTCGCAGTGGTGACACCCAGGCGTTTCCTCCTTCCCCATATGACACAGGTACTTCCCGAAACTTCCGTGTCCGGTGAGGACCTGCGTCACGCGGTAGGTCAGGACGCTGTGACGCCTATCCAGCCACTCCTCAAAGAGGGGTCTTACCGCCGCGATTGCGGTGTGCCCGATCTCACCTGTACTTGCTCAAAAAACCATACAAATCTTAAGGTTTCTTTTTATTATCGTTATTGATTGGGAAAAAACCGGCTACCCATCTGATGGTAAGTCGGCACTGCAGCTTATGGATATCGATGCAATACCAGGGCAGTACTTTGTCATCAATCAGGTCGAAATGTATCTGGGCACCCGTAACATGATTTATTTAACAAGGGACTGTTTTTTATTAATTATTAGTAGTAGAGTAGGAAATCAACTTCATTATTTTACCGTTACAACATAACATCACGCCTGTAATCCCAGATGTTTTTGACTACTCATAGTTGGTGCTCCGCCTTAATTCTTTCACGTTTATCCACATTTTGTCAGTGAGCGAGCTTACTACCGTCAACCGGGCACAATTCCTGCCCACAAGTCCTATAATGAACATTTTGTTACAATCGATATTTACTTTACGAATGCCAAAATTACTAACTTTTAGTGCATATCCTGTAATTGTGTGATAACTTGATGAGCATTGTTTGGATTGCTTTGTTATTTATAAAAGCAAGTACTATTAAGACTAATAAGTCATAGGTTAAGTTAAGAAATGACATTTTCTTTTTGTCTCTTTCTTTTGTTTTTTGTTTTTATTATTTATATTATTGTAATTTATAATTGTGTCTGCACTGTATCTGTAACCTAAGTAATATGTGGACACGTCACGACAATCGTGACTGCTGAGTGTCAGGTCCTGGGTTGGATTCCCGGGTCGGGCAAATTGTTAATGGATTTTTCCATCAGGAATTACTCAGCAGCAGCCACAGAGTTTGGATTTGTGCCCGGTTGATGATAATAGGCTCGCCCCCTATTACATGGGACTTAACATTACTGATTACAAGCGTGAACGTCGTGACGTTTCCACAGATCCATGGACAATTCACGGATTATACCATGTGTACGTCTTTAACACACTTCTAATCTTTTTTGTAATATTTACTGTAACAAACAATGTACAATAAATCTGTTTGTTTTCCCTAAATAAATTAATTTTAGACTACGTAATGCTACTGAGAAATACCTGAAGGAAAACCCCACTACTACTTTTGCTGATTGTCTGTTCCTATAAATATGTGGAGCATTTGACATCTTCAAATAAATATATAGCCGTACGATCTGTTGTCTGTCTACAGTATCGGTTAAGCGACATGAGGTTTAAGTGATCTTTGGGCTTTACACTTCTTGAGGCCTCTTGATTACCTTAGCGTTAATCGTGTGTAGTGCTTTCAAAACAAATAAATATGAAAGTATTCAGTTTTTTGGTTTTCTCATCTATTTATTACATAAATGTGCAGTCCAAAGTATTGGAATTAGCAGCCTCCCTTTGTTCCAAGACGCTTAAATGTAAGTAGCTTTTTACATTACTTATATAGATAGAGACCGAATCAGAGATTTAGTCACCATTTTAAGTGCAAATTGTTGCCATACCTCAAGATGATCAAATGGGAGAAATTTTGACGTGGGTTGGTACATTTTTCCGGAACTACGCTCAATTTTACTTTGTCGCTGCATCCGAATATATTTTTCGATGACCGATACATTAGGTAGTGGACTACCTGGTAAGAAAATCTTATCGTCCTGTTGTATTTATAGTTTACTGTTATTTTGTATGATGCACGTCATGTCCCTGCGACAAATAAATATTTCTTCTGTCTTTCTTCGGATGCAGCGACGAAGTATAATTGAGCGTAGTTCCGCAAAAATGAACCAACCCACATCAAAATTTCTCCCATTTTCCGTAGAAGTAATTGTAATGATATTGGATAGTAAACGCTGATTAAAGCATACACGTTAGATGTAATTTATAATTATGAGAATGATTTTACTGAATAATACCACATTTGTGATGTTGGAAAAGTTTGACGTATGTAACTGAATTAAGAAGATATTATGGATTGACTCATTATTGCAGAACTACGTCCAATTTTTTTTTTTTTTTTCTAACAATAATTATATTTTTCGGATATGAAAATTCCCGGGAGAGAGCAGTTCAGAGCACTTTCCCACTCATTTTTTTTAAACTTAAAACTAACCACTAGCTAATCACCTGGTTGATTATGTCAAAATAATAATTTTTATATTTATCAATATAATTAATGTTAGTACTTTATCAAGTTAGGGAAATCATTTTTTACCAAATTGACGGTGAGCTTAATTTGTACTTATATTCCAATTATAAGTATCATTCTTTGACATTATAGTGATGTTTTTTCTAGGCAATTTGACGTAGTGTAACTTTCAATTTACTACTACACTTCAACCAATTTATCAGGGCAGGCGGGAAAACACTGAACTAAAATAAATGAACCAATTTTGAAATATCGATGCAAATTTTCTTAACAAACAACGCTCAAGGTGGCGTTGTTTGTTAAGAAAATTACTGCAGTTAAGAACATTACTGCACACTTAAGGTGGTCATACTATAAACGATTAATTTCGCCGTTTATAAATTCCTGACTAAATGCAAATGCAAGGAGCATTCGATCAAAAACTTATGACGTAGGTTATTTTTGCTTGATATACAATACAATTAAGTATTCGACTGCCGCGAAAGCGAGTGACTGTTACAAAGTTAATTGACAGGTTTTATTTAATCATTTCAGGTGAACACTCGAGAAACTCAAGCCTAGATGTCAGTGGCATTCGCGTGTATTTCTTCGACTTCCAAAATCATTACTACGAATCATTTCCTATCGGTAAGGCTGCCCAAGGAATATTGTCTACAAATAATCTCAAGAAAACAAATAAATTCTTCATATACGTCGGGGGCTTTAAATCACATGTTGCGAAGGAAAGTACAGACCAAATAAAAAACGCTTTCAGGCGCATTCCTGACAGCTATCTCATCATTGTGGACCATACAGCTTACACTAACGAATTGGATGGCTCTAAGATCAGCTATGAACGATCCGTCAAACACGTTCCAAGCATTGGCAGAAACTTGGCCGAAATGTTGGCTACCCTCAGAAAACAACGCGTTTCTCCCAAAAATATCCACTGTATTGGCCATAGTTTGGGAGGCCAAATATTGGGGTATGCTGGCGAACACTTTAAAAAACTCACTCGCCAAAAAATTTCAAGGATAACAGCTTTGGAACCAGCTGGACCGTGTTTCGTTGGCAAATCGAACGATCACATCAGGTCTGGTGTGGCGGAATATGTTGAAATATACCACTGTAATGCTGGTGTACTTGGCTCTGACAAATCCTTGGGTGACGTTAACTTTTTTGCTGACGATGGAAAGTATATGTCTCAGTGTGGGAAACCTTCTTGTTCTTTAAATTTAATGAAAGCTTGGGAAGCGGCAAAATGTAGCCATAAGACGTGTGTGATGATGTGGACGGCTTCCATGCTTCATCGAAGTTGGTTCCCGGCGTACAAATGTGATAAATTCAAAAACTATGAAACATGCAAGTATTCACCGAATCCTAAGACTTTTGCTGGCTTCTGGTATCCTGGTGGGGCGACCGGCACATATTATTTTTCTACTAATGGTAATCATCAAGAGGGCCCAGACAAGTGGCGCTATCATACACACAAACAATAACACACAAACAAACTTGCAATGTTTGTTTGATTTTTTAGGTCAAATCTTGCAAATGCTTGGTTGACGGCCTCGTAAAGGGTCCCTTTACACCTTGTATACTAGTAATTAAGACATCAATTATTATTGGTAGAATAACCAATGGCATTTAGACATACAGGGCGGATGTGTGTAGCAGTACTTATTATTTGGTCATTAGAGTATTCATTGCAATAATTTATTACGGATGGAGGTATAATATTTATAAAAATGTATGTCTTATGATTAAATTCTCTTAAAAGTGTACTAACGACTTACTTTATGACTTAGAATTGTGTAGTCAATTAAGTATTGGCGACACAATTCTAAGGCCCGTCGCCCACACGATCAAGAGTCGAGGTGCAGGCGCGGAAGTGCCCCAGAGTGTGACGTCATTTTATTATTTCGTTTCGTGCGTAGCCACGTATAGAAAAGGGATGGAAGCATAGCCCGCGCGTCGACTCCACATAGATATCACGACGCGACCGAGTCGCGAATCCGCCTCTACTAACCAGTGGGCGACGCGCCTTAGTCAGCAAAAGTTCTAATTTTATTTTTTCTGTTTTATTTTTTCTACACACTGTGTCTGTATTTCTTATACAAGTGTCCTGTCACAGGTCTGCTGGATGAATTGTTTAATGAAATAAACAGTGGGTTTGTGCTCTTCTATCTGAATGTATTGTTGTAATGTATTGATAAGTATTTTGTGAACATAAATAAAGAAATAACTGGCAAAATGTAAATGGTGCACTTCTGGCAAAACCTTCGGGATTACAAACGTGATATTGTGTTGTATGTAACATTTTTAACTTTTCGTTACAAAACGTACACTTAATCAAGCAAAAATGTATATTTATTATCCACTAAAGGTATTGTTTTAAACAAACCAAAATTGTTCGTAAATAAAAAGCTTCATTATCTGCGACTGTTTCATTCGTGATCAGATTACAAAAAATCTAATCAAATCGTTTATTGCTAATCTTTTATTGTTAAAGACGAAAGTAGTCGATGGTGTTGCTGTCGTTTTCTTCAACTTCCTCTCCCAACTTCTGGACCGACACAATTAAGATTGCCATCGACACGCTAAGAAGAAGTGGCCACAGAGGTGGGCCCAGCTGTAGGAACATTAGAGTGCTGCATATTGCACGGGTATCATCATCATCTGCCTTTTCCCAACTATGTTAGGTTCGGCTTCCAGTCTAACCGGATGCAGCTGAATACCAGTATTTTACATGGAGCGACTGTCTATCTGACCTCCACAACTTAGTTAGCACTGGGTAATACTATACCACTTGATAAGATCGGTTGTCGGACTTTCGAGCCACTGACTAATCTACAAATGACAGCCGGGACCAACGGCTTAACATGCTTTCCGAGGCACGGAGGAAACTCGGTAGGTATGTTATGGGTGGTCACCCATTCATGGACCAACGTAGGCAAGCGCGAATTAACCTGAAGATCGTCCCAAGCGGCTATTATCATTTAGCCACGAGCTCCTCATCCTCATATTGCACGCATGAGTCAAAAATAAACACACTTAATAAGAGTATTATTACGATATAATAGTACCATAAACCACAATTCAAAAAGTTCCTGTTTACATTAATAATTAAATGGTTTTATACGCGCTGTCAACCCAACATGTACATACCGTTTGCTAATTATTTTCTAAAATAACAGTAGTTTCAAATCATGTTGATTCTAGCAGCTTTGTTATACAGGTATGTCCATTATCTACTCTTAAATACCAGAGGGTTAAATCAAATGATTACTCATTTCACTCAAACTAAATCTTTTTTGGGTAAGTGCCTTTTATTACTTAATATATTCAGCAGTCACAGTAGTGTACTTTTACATAAACTAGTGATGCAGTGTAACTAGCATGCGAATGCTCATTTAGCATTTAGCGAAATTCTGTGAAGTGCGAAGTGAATTCATGGTTCATGCTATTGATGCACGATAATGTCGCGGCACTCAGCGAGACAGACTAAATCTATCTGTTTCACGTGACCCTGACTTTTAGCAGGTGCATTTGATGCGAAGAATGGGATTAAGCAAACTATTACCTTATTATCATAGATTTGCTCGTATTTAAGATCGTATATTGAATAAATGCGTGCGAATATTTAATAATAATTTGTGTGACACGTGCGTGACGCGCGTCGTATTGTAATTTATTGGGTCAAACAAAGTTCAGTACGTTTTGGCAAGTGATAGTGATCATTAATTCTCTTAATTCGTATAATAACAAAATTCATATAATTATTTATTATCAATTATCGTTATATTAGCAAATGGCATAGCAATAGCAATTAACATGCTAAGACTCAAGAATTCGCATGCTAATGAAATTTATGTGAAATCGCATTAATTACCATCACTAACATAAACTAAAGTTGAGGTACACGACACGACACGACACGGGCGAGCCTCATTCTTTTACAGAAAATCTTAACACCGCGATTCAGAAAATGGAGTGAAATGAACAACGCCATCTATCGAGCACGAAGTTAAACTGCTAAAATGTAGTGCATAGAAAGCGGTCGAACACTCACTCTACAGGGTGGGATATGTAGATTTTCAAAGTAGCGTCATGTAGACTTATCTAGAGTACCTTTTGCTATCATAACTTTTTTAAAAAGCAGGTCAGTCGATTTTAAACTTATCTTGTGAGCAATAGATGTCGCTGCATGTATCTTACATATTGTTGATAAGTTCTTCTTGAACACTTTAAATTCATATATCATATTTTTTTTTTTTAAAACAAAAACTATAACCTTCCCTAAGTTATGCACAATATTTGTGCGTTGAAACTAACCACAAATAATAATAATAATATGACTATAATTTACACGTGATACCCGGAGACACAGACATACAGACAAAATGTCAAAAAATAAATAAAATGGGTGGGTTCTGTTAGTGATCCTTTAACACCCCTGATATATTTTATTTTTTCTAAATATTTTCAATGTACAGAAACGCACCGTCTACAGATTTATTATATGTGTCAGATATGTCAGGATGTATTCCGTTACGCTAGTACATCATGTGGGCAGATGATGAGATGATGGGTTTCGTGCTATGAAAACAGACTAGGTGCGATACACTGTTTCAAGCAAAACTAACGATTTACTTGAGTTTACCACTTAACACAATAATACGGGTTACAATGAATCAGGTACAGTTCCAAGACGTCTCAACTACGCCGCGATCAGACACTCACTGTCGTCCTCCCTCGAGTTGGACATCAGGGCTCTGTACGCTGTGTTGTGACTGGCAAGTAGGTCGCGTGATGTCACCTCTGCACACTAGCGCTCTTTCCAATTCATTTTATGTCCGTACCAATGACCGGATCCGATATATGTTTATACTGGGTGTTACAGAAAGGGTCCATGGGTCCAATATCGCAATCACAGTCGGGACCATACCGTGTTCTCCCATGCACGGCGCCTATTATAATTATGATACTTTAACTACAAAAGTTTCTCAGAAGTATGCGTTGTGGTGTCTGTCTCTGTATGTGTCTTATAAAGGAGAATGCCCAAACCAAACTAAAAGTCTGACTATCAGAACTAGGGTTGCCATCCGTCCGGGACTCGCCGGGTCTGCCCAGATTGGAGGACGTCCGGGGGCTGTCCGGGCGGGGTTTTTAAAAATGTCCTGGTAAAACCAAGCGATTTCCTCCTGCACTTTTTTGTGATACTTTCATTACACCACCGTGCACCCACACCGTGCAAAGCCATTTTTTACATGTTAAAAAAATATTCACAATCTGCACAAAAAATAAAATTTAAGTGTCTATTTGTAATTTCAAAATAACAGCTTTTTACTTTGAGGTTAGAAAAAAACCCATTACACAAAGCCCGCTTAGCTAGCCCGATATTATCGACCACGAGACCATTTAGACAGTTAGTATACCTATGTTGCGAAATATGGGAGTGTATGGACCACCGGCCTTATGCCAGTGGTCCATACTCTCCCATTTTGTGTTACAAATCCGTTAAAAACACATTACTAAGAGACCATTGAAACGTTTGTAAATTATGTAGATAAAAGTTGAGTAGCTTCTGATTTTATTTGTTCTTTACGTGTAAGAATTTTCATATCACAAACCGATTTTTTTTTTAAGATACCATTGCATTCCATTGTTTTGACGGCACGGTAGGCGCAGTGGCTGAGCGTTTGAATGCTGCACTGCGTGTCGCGGGTTCGATCCCCGCTAGGATAAAATATTTTTATGACCTACAGGCAGCTGTTTGTGTATGTGACACGATATCGGAGAAATTCCTAGTGTGTGTGGGGCAACGTTTTTTTAATAAAATTACAGCTTTTTTAAATCTTCTCGTCAAGGTAAATAACGCAATGAATATTGCTGAGTTATCAAATTGCCAGTATGTACGAACAAGTTGCGGACAAGCTGCGGACATCAGATACTGCCAGACGCGTCAGTACAGTACCTGTCAGTGTCCAGGACCACTTACCACTTACTCCAACCGGTGTGACCTTATCATTAGTTTGTTACGCTTATACCCCGCTATTCTTTGACCTGTTCCTATGATCCATTTTGACGTCAGACCAGCATGGACCATTGTATAAACGCGAGAATGTCCTTTCGCTCGTTCGTAAGTAGTTCACTGTCTAGGTCATTTATCTTAGTTGCAATTCATATAGACATTACAGCTTGTTAACACAGATAAGGACTTATCAGCGATTGGTCGACGCCTGAACGTAAATAGCTGTGATTCGCCCGAGAATGAAACGGCCATTAAAGTAAGATTTGTAATGAGGATGGTGTTTAATGTAATTATTTTGTCCTGTTTGTTCTTAAACGGTTGTATCTGTTTTTGGGCCTTTCCAATAGGAATTCGTTAGTAGTAGGCTGGAGCCTGGATTTGTACCAAAAACATCCTAAAGGGTGTAAATAGACCCTTAACATAACCGAAAGGCACTTGTTCTGTTCTCCCCGTCTTTGCGATCATTTTTTTGTTCTAGACCATACCTGGGAACCTTCTAGTTACGGAGATATTGGTAGTCAAAGTTTCAACTCTTTCACAAGTTTTTTTTAAAATAAATGTTTTTAATGTAAGAGTTTTACTTTACACACCTCCTCGACCCCCCGTATTATTCAATCTATCCATCAGCACAACGCTTTGAGTGCTTTCCATCGAGTCCTACCGTAAAACGTGATTTTTCACCCCAAAAAAAAAATTGGTTCCCAGCAATAATTTTTGCGTAAAGTTACTTAGTTTGATGTACAGAATGCTTGGTTGATGGCTATGTGAAGGGTCTGTTTACATCCTGTATATTTTATAGGGATGATTAACAAATCATACTGCATCAATTGACTGGCTCGTTGGCCTAGTCGTAGCAGGCGTGACTGCTGAGCATGAGGTCCTGGATTCGATTCCCAGGTCGGGTAAAGGGTTATTGGTTTTTGCATTTGGAATTTCTCAGTAGCAGCCACTGAGGCTGGATCTGTGCTCAATTGATGGCAATGGGTTTGCCTCCTATTACATGGGGCTTACAGATAACTGTCTAAAATAGGTGCACTATGGTACACCTCTGCCTATACCTTCGGGGACTACAGGCGTGATGTGTTATGTATTCTATCTATCTATTTTTTGGATGGAAAGAAATATATTGCAGGTTTTTTAAAAATAATATCAGCTTTTCTTAGCAAATATGTAAAGCATTCAAAGCCAAGTCAGAGGCCCATGGCGGCATAAAAACTCTGACATTAACCTCACGAAAAAGAAAGAAAAAACAAATATGTCATGTATGAATTACACACGATCAAAGTTTATAGAGCAGCTGTTTTTTTTTTCTGATGGCATGCATTTTCTTATTCCAATAAGCTTTTCAAAACATAATTTTAATAAAATCACACTAAATATTTTTTTTTTATTTCTACCTACTATTATGTTTTTGAAAAGATGAAGGAGGACTCATAAAATAGTTTTAATTAAAAAGTAACATTATTTTTAGTGTTATATAAGGTCTATCTTAATACGAAATATTTTAAGGGTAACTTCTATAAGTCGTAAAGTCGCCATAGCAACGAAAAAAAAATATATCTGAGTGTGTTTTTTTTTACGAAATTATTATAATTCTAATTTTTTTTTTACTTTTTGCATAAAACCTTTACTTACATATTCTAACAATGACAGTGGATAAATACGACGTAGTAGACTAGCGTAATGGATGTTCAAAAATAAGGAGCTAGTATTTTTTTTTGTGGGTCAAGTAATTTTAAATTATTTTTCATAAAAATATACTCAGATAAAAAAATAATCCCTTGAAATGGCTTCGTTATAGCCGTTAGATGAATCCCTGAAAATATTTCGTGTTTGAATAGTTAAACCTTTTAAACAGTCGCCAGCACATCAAGTTACCACAAACTGTCAAATTTCTTCAAATGATTTAAACCATAAAATGTTGACGGTTAAGTTCAAAATCGAATGAGGAAATTTGACAGTTAGTGGTAACTTGATGCGCTTGTGACTACCTTGTGAAGCATGAAAGAGTACACTAAAAAGACTATATTACAACGCACAGCATATTAGCATCAGGCATTGTGAAATATACAGTCAATAAACTTAAATCTTAAA
The DNA here is from genome assembly GCA_963082995.1 of Noctua comes. NCBI lineage: Eukaryota > Metazoa > Arthropoda > Insecta > Lepidoptera > Noctuidae > Noctua > Noctua comes. The sequence goes on from OY720273.1 coordinate 16,639,161, forward strand.
TTGTGCAAACTATAATATTACTAATTAAGTATTTAATCTGCATATCCATGTTTGCTGGACTTTTTCGCTTTATTTTTCGGCCGAAGATACAGATCTTGCTAAATTGGTGAAACAATATTACAAGCTTGACTTATCCGCGTTTCAAAACCACAACCTCATTAAACGCCGTTTTAAACTAAAAGCGTCGTACATCTACGTCGACAAACTTACCCAACCTACTCGCAACAAGGAAACACAGTTAAAATAATTCAGTGTTTTTTCGCCACCACAACAGATAACACTGAGTGGCTGTGACTAACTATAATACTTCACAATATAAACTGTTTCCTACGATATCTTCTTACACTAATATTTATGAGGCCGCGCCACACAGTGTTCTTATGTCATCGGCTTCAACGGCAGTTTACCCACCTTATTATTTTTGTGTTCCTTGCTTAGTTCTTCTTAAATACCGTAAACAATACGAAAATGTTATTTTTTTATTTATTTTTAACGTGTTTTGGTTTCCTAAGTGCATCTCTGGAGAGGTATGGGCCGCTGAGCATCGCGTTGAGGATGGTTAAATGTGAGTACTGGGTTTCTTTGTTTTTTATTTAGAAAGTGAGTATTGAGTATTGAAGCATTCTGTTCCTCGTGACTCGAAAATAAATAAACAATGAACGTAAGAGAAATGCCAAGGTTCCTACATTATGAAGACTAAAATTAAATGCTATTAATAGTTTGGAAGGTCCTTACCTAGTTTGAAACAATGTAGATATTGCTGTAATTAATTTAACAGCTGTTTTATAATGAAGTATGTTTATTTAATACTTACATCACGTGGTTGTGAAGTAACAAACACAATAACTTTGTTTACTTTCACATCCTACTGTGCGAGAACTTATCTATTAATGACTCAGTGGTGATATATTTCACCAGAATTGGTTGGGGAATATTGGTGATCACAAAATGTATGTTGTTGACAGAAGGGATCTGAATACAGTTTATGGCTATAGGCTCGCCCCCTTTTACATAGGATTCAAACATAGTAGCCTAATTTACATCTCTGCTAACTTTCATTTGGAATACAGGCTATTATGTTATATTCCAAAAATAAATACGAAACGAAATTGAAATTAAAATATAGTTTGTTTAGCCTTGTTTAATAGCCCACATACTGTCATCTATACTAATATTATAAAGAGGTAAAATTTGTTTGTATGTAGGGGATAATCTCCGGAAGTAATGAACCAATTTTAAAAATTGTTTCACTGGTAGAAAGCTACATTATTCGTGAGTGCTATAGGCTATAAATTATATTTATATCATGCATATTAACCGAGCTATTACAATTTTTGCGGACGAAGTCGCAAGCGAAGTGCTAGTTGTTTATATTTCTATTCTGTTCAAATACACATGAAAACGTCTCCGATTCTTGCCTCTGTTCATTGAAACAGTTTGATAACTTACTATGCAAACTTAACTATTGATTATACATTACTATTATAAGTTAATGGCACTATTCTGTAGTGTAGAATCGTATGTGAGTAAAATAGTGATGAATATAAATCTTGATGGATGGAGAGGGAGAGGAAGACCAAAGAAAAGATGGATGGATTGTGTGATTAATGATATGAAGGAAAAAGGAGTAAATGATAGCGTGACGTTTAACAGGGCAGAATGGGAGAAAAAAAACGTGTTGCGCCGACCCCAAATAACATGGGACAACGGCATGAAAATGACGATGGCACTATTCTGTAGTGTATTATAAATCACTAGTGGCGCGTCCCGGCTTTGCACAGGTGCCTATGTTACTCAGGGATAATGTATTCTAATGGTGAAAAAAAATTTGAAACCGGTCCATTAGTTTTTGAGTTTATTCGTTACAAACACACAAACCTTTCCTCTTTATAATATTAGTATAGATAACAGCTGTTTTTTTTCATGATGATTACCTACATATATTTGATGTTTGTATAATTCCCAGTAGTGTAGTTCTTTAAAGTCCTACCTATTTTTATTTCGTGACTGTGTACATCCGGTATATCATGTGTACTCTTGTTTGGCACAAATAAATTATCTTATCTTGTCTTATCTTCCTGTGATCTCAATTCATGCATATACGAGTAAAATCATGACCGCCCTCTTTCCTGACTAGGTATTTATCTTGAAGTCGGCTTCCAGTAACCGGATGTATTATTTTACATTTACCGACCGTCTGACCCGCATAGCTCATGGCTAAATTAATAACAGCCGCTCGGGTTGGTCTGCAGGTTAAGCCGTGCTTGCCTAAGTTGGTCCGTGGATGGGTTACCACCCGTTACATACCGAGTTTCCTCCGTGCCTCGGAAAACACGTTAAGCCGTTAGTCCCGGCTGTCAATTGTATATCTTTGACAGTCGTTACAGGTCCGAAAGTCCCGCAAGTCTGACAACCAGTCTTACCAAGAGGGGTATCGTATTACTTAATAGTACTAACTGGATTGAGGAGGTCAGATAGGCAGTCGCTCCCTGTAAAATACTGGTATTCAGCTGCATCCGGTTAGACTGGAAGCCGACCCCAATATAGTTGGGAAAAGGCTAGGCAGATGATCTCCTTTATCTGACACAACCCATTTAATCTGGGTAATAATACGGTGCCCGTTGATAACTGACTGATTGTTAAACATTCGGACTTCTAACGACTGTCAAAGATCTACAAATGACAGCCGGGACCGCTGCCATTATTTAGCTAAGAACCCCTAACACGAGTCTTATTTGTGCATTGAAAATGCTATTACTATAAGTTTTTTGGTCTCAGTACATGATCAGCGTAATAGACAATGACAAAGATTTGTTTTGTATTTTTGTCGTACTTTTCTGATATTAGTATTTTATTATCGTTATAGGTGAACATAGCAGAGATCTGGACCTCGACGTCAGCGGGATCGACGTGTACTTCTACGACTTCCAAAATGGCGTCGTCGAAACCTTCCCCATCAACGAGGCTGCCCAAGGAATACTGGCCATCAAGAACCTGGACAAAGTGAGGAAGTTCTTCATGTTTGTCGGCGGCTTCAAGTCACATATCAACAAGAACACAGAAGAACGAGTGAGGCAGGCCTTCTCGACCTTCCCGAACAGCTACCTCATCATCATAGACCACTCAGCCTACACCAACGACAGGCAAGGCAGGAAGAAGAGCTACGAAAGATCAGTCCAATACGTCTACTACATCGGAAGGCAGTTGGCCCAAATGTTGATCGGCCTCCACGAAGGCGGAATTTCACCCAAAAGCATACACTGCATTGGCCACAGCTTGGGCAGCCAAATGTTGGCGCATGTTGGCGAGAAATTCATTGAAGCGACTGGAGAGAAAATTTCAAGGATAACAGCTTTGGATCCCGCTGGACCTTGCTTCTCCAACAGTTTGATTCAAGAGCAGATCAGGTCTGGTGTTGCGGAGTATGTGGAAGTATACCACTGTAATGCCGGAGGATTGGGTACCACGAGCGTGCTGGGTGACGTCGATTTCTTCGTCAACAAAGGAGAGTCTCAACCGAAATGTGGGACCGCCCTGATCCCAGGAATCATTGACTCTTCATTTTCAGCGAAATGTAACCACAAGACATGTGTCAAAATGTGGACTGATTCTGTTGCGCATCCAGAAGGTTACAAGGCGTACAAATGTGATAAATACAAGCACTTCAAAGGTGGGATGTGTTCTCTGAACGATAGAACTACAGCGGGTTTCTGGAACCCTGGTACCGCGACCGGGGTGTATTATTTTTCTACTGAAGGCTATGATTTCAATTAATTCCTTTTATTCAAGTTTTAGGAGATAATTTACTGGTGCTTGTGTTTAGTCTTCCTAAACCCTGTTTCTGTTTTTTCCACGGAAAAGGGTGCCTACCAGTGGCGAAGGTTCCATACAACTCGATTCCTACCGGCTTCCCTTTGAAAACGGGCACAATCAGTATTCCTTAGACAAATAATAAAATCACAATAAAGATTTGTACTCCGGCTTACCTCTTAAAAAATTGACCCTTCGCTACTGGTGCCTACCACCGCTTCTTATTGCAGTTCAGTGTAGAAAAGGGATGGAGCTATACAGGACGGCTACCTCCATCTCTTTCCTACTCCGAAGTTTGAGTTAATAGTGCAGTCCACATTCCCAGGTCTGTATTTTCGTCTCATTTAGTTTTTTTTTTTTAACTGACTTGTCTCTTGGTCACGGTCAGCTTGTAAGAAATGTACATTACAATAATAGCAATGCTAATTAAAATATTGTTTGTGTAATAAGCGCGATCTCAATGCCATAATAGCTCTTAAGAATGTGTAATTAGTAGGTAAATATAATATTATTTATTGTTTAGTACAAATGCAAAGATTTACAATGTGCTTCGTGATAATAGATATATTTACAAGTATATTTTTATTACTGTTTTTTGCAAACCTCGACATTATCCCCCAAGCCTTTTCCTAACTATTTTGGGGTCGGCTTCCAGTCTAACCGAAGGAAGCGACCACACCGGATATCTTAGCAAAACTGGAGGTAAGATCTTCAACCTGCCGACTTTCCGTAACGAGTGAAAAAGACCTACAAATGACAGCCGGGACCGATTTCAAACACCTATTCAGCTTAATGAAGACACTTACGGACCCTCTTGTGTCCTGGAACTGAATTTATTGAACGACCATCTTCCTGTCGTTTGTCCATGTTTCATGAGGTCGGCACAACACGGTTTTTTTCTTGCATTTATTTATTTATTAACACTTCAAGCACAAAGTGCACGGGCGGACTTAATGCCATAGGCATTTTCTACCAGTCAACCTTTGGGTGATGCAGAGACAGACAGTGGTAGGTGCATAAATTTGCAAAAAAAATATTTTAACACTAAGATAAACTACAAGGATATATAAAATACTATAACTATATATCAAAATACTATAAATATATATCAATATAAGTATAAGTGAATAGAAATTTACACGGATTTACTGAAATAAAAATACAAACAATGAAGAAAACATTAACGTTGTGACGAAACTGCCAGCTTTTTCTGTATGTACTCGCGAGCTGATCCTGATCCTGTTGCATTCTCCCCTGTCAACCGTCACGCAATTATTTACTACTCCTTTTTCTCTCATATCATTCCTCACACAATCCATCCATCGTTTCCTTGGTCTTCCTCTCCCTCTCCATCCATCCATTTATATTCATCACTCTTTTAGTCACATGCGATTCGTTCTTGACCGATAAGTTTTGTAAACCCAGTTCAACAAACCTTTTTTTTTTTTTGTCCTGGTAAAATCATCAAATGAGTCCTCCCACCCAGGGCAGAGCGGGAGGGACTGTCAGACTTGTACTGACTAAAATCCACGGTTTCCTTCAATAGCCCTTTATGTTATAGGGTCACGGTAGTTCTATAAGTCCCGCGACCCCGGCAGGCAGTTCAACAAACCTTTGGCTGTTTTGGACACCGATATTCATGCTCATGAATTCTTTGACCATTCTCTTACAATCTTATCTAGAATCATCCCAGTGGTAGTAAAATGTATAAAATACAAATAAAACAATAGAAATCGTTTCGCGACGTAACATCTGTTTCTCAAAGACGTCGCAGTAGTCACGGGAGACCGCGGCGATGGTTAAGCCCTTTCACACGCGCTTTGACGAAACGCTGCGTTTTTTTAATATTATGTTCGATGTAAGCGTTATCACCCTATAATGTTTTCACTGCTGTGACTCAGGATTCCTGTCTATAGGACTGGCTGAGCCGTAACTTGTCCCAGTGCGCTATGCCACATGGCTTCGGGTTATTGGTTCTAGGCATACCAAAATCCTCGAAATATTTTAAGGATAGTGATGAAATAAATTATACAAAGTAAGTATTGAATGACTTCGAACTTATTGGTACTCGACAACCATTGCTTTCTTTGTTGGTGATATAATATTGTTTTGTTTTTTCTTCGTGAGCCGTCAGAAAGTCGCGACTTATATGCGCAGATGTGTAGAATACCTAAGTATCTATTTAAACTGCTTTTTGTTGGTACCATTAGATATTGATAGCATCGAATGCATTGACATCCGTTTTCACTAACACTGAATGAATGCCTAAATAAAAAGAAGAGAGTTAAAATTCTAACAATTTACAATTTTTTAGGTAAACAAGACAAGGAAAACCATTTACAACATTCTACAATTAGGTAGCTATGTCGGTTCCTATAAAACAAGCTGACATGGGCCATTAACAATGACCGCAGCATACATACATTAAAATATCAATGGCATGATTTAAATACAAATAAAAACAATACAATTATACGTATCGGTAACAAAAGCGTCACATTACAATGGGTCGTGTACTTCTGCCAGACCAAGACTAGATAACGCCTGTCATACTTAAACGCGCAATATTATTTGGATTGACTAATAATTATTATTTTGCATGCAATTGATACATATCCTGTATAACTAAACATGTGGTCTTTAGATTAATACCTGACTGTAACAACTTTATACAATGTTTAAGGCAAATAAAGACTTATCTAATCTGACTGTTTTCTAGAAAGTTCATTATTATGGTTAGATCTGTTTTGACTAAAATCTGTGTCGTATGTGGCTATGTGTGGTTACTGTTACTGTCTCCAGATCGATTTCTTCCTGCAGTAAATCTACTCCACATGCTGTAAGCTGAAAGAATCTGCTGTTCTATACAAATGTGATCACCTTCAAAGTGTTAGTGCATGTGCTGCATACATGCTAAAAGTCGGTAAAAAAATAAAAAGGCCGTTTTAAACTCTTGTAAAATCTGAAACCATAGTTAACTTAGCCATAGTTTGGCTAAGTTAACTTAACCCAACAGACATTATTTACCGCATATTTTACAAAATCGCAGCGTCACATCCGTGTGAAGCTGCTCTAATATGCACTTAGCGCCTAGACACGACAGCTACACACTACACTTTTCTTAAAGGAAAAGCTTTTGTTTTAAAAATGACATTATTTCTCTTTTGCGCCAGAGAACGGACAGATTGCACTCCGTATGACGGTGACAAGAATATTCTGTGTTTTTATAAAAATGGTTGCTGTATTTTTTTGTACGTTGTGAAATGATAAATCGGTGATTAAAATATTTTTACCAGTCTTCTGAGAGTTTTCTGAAAATTGATTTTAACGACAAGACCGCCTATTTTGACACCAATTTTACTACCGCTTGGTAGTTTAGATACCTAAGGAGTATTTATATGAATATATAACCCAACAGAAAAAGAGAAAAAGTTAGGATCACTATTACATTTAGATTAGAGAAAAATGCCCGCCTTCACCAACACAAAGTGACCAAAACCGGTTAAAAAAGAAAATGAAAGTAAGAAAACATATTATTAATAAAAATTAGCTGTTGCCCGCGACTTATTTGAATCGGATTTTTTTTACAATTTTAAGGGTTTTAATTTTTTGCACGGATCCCTAATTTTTTTTCTAAAATAAAATTAACTTTAGTTACTCTTTAAAACATCAGCTATCTGTTCAGCCAGTAAAACTCCTGTCAAAATCAGATCCAGCAGTTTCGGAGATTTACCGGAACAAACAGACAGACGGAAAAACAAAAAATAAAAACTTATAAGTACCGTATAATGACATTATACGGTACTTATAAGTTACTTTTTACTTATATTATACTTTCATGTGCATTCAGTAAGAAGTTGTTATTTCGAAATTACAAACAGACACTTCATACATAGATGAAAAAGCCGAGCGTTATAATTCAGCATTGCGGTCTTACTACGTGTTGCCTAACGTTAGTGAAATCGGTCATAAACCTCTATGTCATATTTCAAGACACGCAGGGTGTTCCCACCTACTTCAGTTTATTCAGTTTGTCCAGGAAAATAACATCACACTGAAAATTAACCCGCATGTATTAAATTTTCTGAAAACACAACGCGTGCGCGTGTATTTTAATCCAAGATGTTTTTTCCCTATTTCAATTAGTTTGTTTATACAGTCCATACTGGGTGAATATCAACAAAGTTAATTTTTTGTCAATTTTGGTGGCTCAATTTTTTCTTTAGTTTTCGTGAAAAATAACGATCTGGTATAAGAATAGAATGTCCAAGCTTGAAGGATCTTCATGAGGTCTCAGAATATCTCCATAACTTTTTGAGATATTTTAGTTCAAAGTCTAGTGTGGCCACCAAAATTGAAACTCAGCCACCAAAATCGAAAGTACCCACCAAAATTGAAAATCAGTGGCACCAAATTGAATTTCTCCGTCGTAAACCTCAATCTCACTAATAAAGCTCAATGTGATTAATCTCACAAATTCCCGGGAAGTATCAATAACTTTTATCGGTTAATAAAACTCTCTTTTGTTAAAAATAGGATAGATTCCGAGGTCTGGTCCTAAAGTCGGACTGACATGGTAGCGTTTTTGTTGGGGAGACTGCAGTACAATCCAAGTCTCGATCGAATCGAATGCTTTCTTGTAGTCCACAAACACTAAACGGAGAGGCAGCTCTTCGGTCTCCTGTATAACCTGCCGCAGCGTATGTATGTGGTGTACGGTGCTAAAGCCATTATGGAATCCGGCTGGTTCGGGATGATTCTTGAAAACAACTTGTAGACATAGCTTAGAAGTGAGATGGGCCTATAATTCTTCAGCCGGGCATTGTAGCCTTTTTTGAAGAAGAGTACCACCATACCCCTGCACCATGCCTGTGGGGTTTTCCCCTCGGGTATGACGGAATCAAATAGCTTTTGAAGGGCTTTAAGTACCGGTTTTCCACCCGCCTTTAGGATTTCGGCCGTAATTCCGTCATCACCCGGTACTTTGTTGTTTTTAAGCTGTTCCAGAGCCATCCTAATCTCGTTCATCCAGATCTCGTCCGGGTTGTCTTCGGTATAGTGTCGGGTCAGTCTAGCTCTTGGGTCATTTGCTAAATTTACAACGGGTTTACTGGTTGAAGGGTATAACTGCCCATAGAATCTCTCGATCTCCCTCAGTAGCTCCGGTTTGGCGGATACGATCCTGCCATGGTCGGTCTTCAGTTTCGTGAGCTGGCTCTGCCCAATAGCCAGATCTCTTGCAAATGCCTTGGAGCTGCTCAATTGCATCTTTAATATGCTGGATTTAAAGATCCGTCTATTGAGCTGCCGGTATTTCCACGCCTCGTCTGAAGACTGCAGGATCATCTCACGCCGCTCCTGTATGAGCTTGAGAGTATGATCAGAGAGTTTTTTGTTCTTATGTGCACGACGTGTCTTGAAGAACTTAGACCCGTATGGACAGTTTCCACGAACTTATCGTTGTATTCGTCCAATGAGCTTCTTAGGCACTCGAAACGAGTCTGGAGTTCAAGCTTTTGAGATTGCAGCAGCTCTCGGGGTTTTGAATTTGGATCTGTGCTGGACAGAGCGTAGACTTCATCAGTCGAGATTTTTCAAGCTTGATATTGATGTTCAATGTGCCTCTTACTATGCCTTGATCGCTTCCGGTTTTCAACGAATTGATCGTAGAGGCAACATTGAACATAATACGCTTCTTGGTTGACATGATGAAGTCAATCTCATTTGAAGTTGCACCATCGGGGCTCTGGCAGGTCCACATTCTGTGCTCACGCTTTCTGAAGAAGGAGTTCATCCTTGCTTCTCCATAAAACTAGCCAGTTGGTGACCCCGGTGGTTCCAACGTCCAACCCCAAATTGCCTAGTTTCGCGTTGAAGTTCTCAATGACAACGGTGAAGTGCTTTTAAGCAGCCTCTCTTCGCTGGTCTGTTTTGGCATTCTAAAAAGCAACAAAATAAATATATATGAATAACAAACTTGGTCATTAGTATGCAACCCTTATAATAATAGGTTTTACTAACTGCCAAGTACAAAAAATGTATTTGTGTGCTAATCCAACTGTCTTGCAACGTAAAAACTAGCTATATAGGTAATAACAATACATATACAGTACATAATTCCAATCTGGCGGGTCATTTTCAATTTTGGTGGCGTGAAAACGCCACCAAAACCACCAAAATTGAGCCACCAAAATTGGAACCAGGCATAAAAAAAATCTTAAAAAATAAGGGTTTTAGGTTAAAATTAAATTAATGTCATTGATTTATGGGTCACCCAAATCATTAGCTATAGCATGTAGCTTACTATTATAACACTTTAAAATCAACAGTAAATCGATCCACCAAAAATTGAACAATTCTTGTCCCCCGTTCCGCCCAAGGCGAGTACTTATTTTTTTGGAGGGTAATCACCGCACTAATCACACACCTGACACTAATCGCACTAATGGCACGACTGATAGATGCGAAATAAATAACGCGATTGATCGCACACGCACGAAACTTCATGTTATAGTAAGTTGAAAAAGTGCCAGAAAATTTTTGATTTTTGCTTGGACAAACTTTGATCGAGTGTCCTGTGCTCTTATATAAGATTTTATAATATGGTTTAATTGTTTTTAGATAATTTGACTAATGCATATACTAACAAAATTGTTTATTTTTTATTGTACCTCAAATTGTTACTTTGGTGAACGCAATTACATCAAAAAATGGAACTGGGACAAGCCACCAAACTTGAATTTGAAGGCGATTTTTTTTTTCCCTGATTATTTATATACACTTATAAAAAAATAAATGTGGCCCTAATTGAACCAAGTTACGTAGTTCACTACAAAAAAAAATCAGAAACATCCTATCATTTTACACCTCGATTCTCAACGTGGACACGTAAAATTTGCTGATTTGATATTCACCCTACTGATTCATGTTAAATTGTTATTTAGTTCCTTTGTCATCAGACGTGGGAAATCCCTAGTGCCCTCAATTCGACAAATAACGAGACAAGTCAATAGAGAAAAGTATTGTTTGCATTATAAAGATATCAACGTCTTAGCAAATGTTGATTATATCAGCACTGTCAGACTTGTACTGACTAAAATCCACGGTGTCCTTCAATAGCCCTTTATGTTCCAGGGTCACGGTAATTCTATGAGTCCCGCTTCCATCCATCGTTTCTTTGGTATATTATGATTCTAAACCCTATAATGACGGGCTGCGGGACTGTTCGAAAGAGATGCCGTGGCCCTGGAACACAAAGGGCAAAGAAGGAACATGGATGGGTTTTAGTCAGTAGAAGTTTGACACTCCCTTCCGCTCCGCCCAGAGTGGGGTGGGTCATTTGATGATTTCCCATCAAAAAAAAAACCCTATAACAACCGACTTTGTTACTAATTAACAAGTATTGGATTACGATTTGCTTCGTCTTATCCCGTCTATCGTACAAACTGATTTATTCTTCTTCAATCCTATCGATGTGTTCAATGTTACCTTTGCACATTGACTCAGTACTTGACCTGGCTCACGCGCGACCCAGTTAAAAGAATGATTTCGTTGCATCTTACACGCATAGGACACAAAGATTTTTGTATGATAGTGTGTCTTAAGAAAAAGTAGTATATAAGCAGTAGATATTGTAAATAATTCTTATTTGAATTTTATTTTAACCTAAATAAATTTAATGCCAAATCAAAAACATCTAACTGGCTCATACTGCAGGACTATATCAAAACAGAATCATTGCTATCATACATCGCTTGAAATCATAGACTTCTTCAAAAACTACAAACACGACAAATACTCAAACACACATACGCAGTTACACACACATACAACGGTACACACTCCCACTCCCTTTCCACACACACACCCACGTTACACACCTCAACACTCTCACAAAATTTTGATTAATATCTATTTATAATGGTAAATCGACACACTTTCACTCTTGCAACCTTCAGTTTTGTAAATTCCAATTTTGTCCGATCACTGTCTCTTAAGATACAGGTCTCCTAGTTTAAGAGACAGAGTTCATTATTATTTTTGTATGCATAGACTTTTTGTAGATTTAAATCTTCCGTGCACAAAAAACGATATTATTATGCTTATTGTATTCTGCCACCTTGTTCTGAACTGTGTCTGTGTGTATTACTTGGATAAATTAACAATTTTTATTATTATATATTCTTGTCTCTTTACCCCTCACTGTGGCTTAGCCATCTCTGATCAGTCTCGTGAGTCTGCGGGACTGGCAGTGAGTGTACCCTTTCCGAACCTGGAAATCATGTCTACGATCCGTCTGTAACCTTAGGTCGCATGGTGCAGACATTCTGAACTTATTTATATATTTATTTATCACCCACTAGGCATATAATAGGATAGGGCTTATAGGGCTTAGGGTCGTAGGGACTGTTAGGCTTGTAGGTCTTTGTAGGTTCCTTTAACTTATTATATATTTTTATGTACCGTCACACCCTTGACAGTTGATGTCATACGTCCAGTTATCAAGTAGCATTCGTGTGTCAACATCGCAAAAATTCGGTATCAACATTTTTTGAATGAAAATATTCCCAATGTCCGCTCTGTGAGTCTTTTAAGTCTCTTTGTTGCACGTCAATGTCCCTTATATTAAAGAAATAACTACTTAATAAAAAAATAAAAATAAATTCCATTTATTTCAGGTCCAAGACCCATATAAAATCCAAAAATAAAAATACAAACACATAAATTATAGCTAAAACCTAAATATCAGAATTACATTACAATAAATAAGAAACATTATTGAATTAAATTAAAAAGTCAAAAACAAAATATGTAACCGATTCAGAATAAATTAAGGACAAGTAGACTGTACGCCTACTCAAGGGTCATAGCCCAATGCCAAACGGTTTAAAATGATATATAATTAGTAACTTACAGGAAGTACATAATAATATCCTCGCGACCGAATTTCGGTCACGGCGGCCGGTCTCAACAGAAAATAGATAGAAACAATATTCTTAATTGTATATGTTACGGCTAATAGCCAAAGTGCGGCTACACCTAGTTTTAGCCGGCTAAACCTAGGTGCCTACTTATCATCGGTTAGAACATGCAATCAATTTGGATGTAGCGCTCGCTCGGCTCTCGCGCGTTTTGTCACAGTTCTAACCTAACCTAACCTAACCTAATCCATTTGGTAGGTGTGACCAAGCAATAAAAAGGATACACAACTGGTACCGGCCGCATCTAGGCCTAAGCGATCTTTAAAGATATGGATTAGAGGAAGAGGGAAACAATACTGCAGGTAGTTTGTGGTGTACTATTTACATAATAACCAAGGTAACTAGACAAGTACACTGGAGCTAATTTAGCGCAGAAATGTAAGCGCAAACACCAATGCATTATGTCTTCTCTCATCCCCATAGCACGATGGGACTGCAATCCGACAAGACCTGGGAGAGATGAGGTGCAGGACCCGATTCACAGGGGTGACACACCACCAACTTTCAAACACCGAACCAAGAAATTGACTGACGGCACGGTTGGCTGAGCAATTGGCTGCTGCGCTGAGTGTCGCAGGTTCGATCCTCGCACGGAACAAATATTTGTATGACCTGTAGGTAGTTGTTCCGGGTCTGGCTGTTTATGTTTCTGACATGCTTGTAAACGCACCCACGTTACAGGAGGAATTCCTAGTGTGGGGCAAAGTCTAAAAAACAAAAAAAAATACCGAGTCGGAAAACCTAAAAACACTTTGACTGAGCTGGGAATCGAATCCAGGACCAGCGCTCGACATTGCAACTACACCAAGACACCGAGACTGGACCAGTTAAAGTATTATTAAACTAGTATACCGATGGGGTAGATTCCATCAGTATATCTACTTTTTGAATTCTTTTCCTTTTTCGACGTTTTATAAGTGCCCATCGAGGCCTATGTGAAATAAAATATTTTGATTTGATTTGAATCCTTCAGAGCTTCAGAACAAGGCTATTTTTAGCAAGACACCCCTACCGAAAATACAAACTGCGCTCCCAAGTCCCATGTTCAAACTATTTCAATTGATTGAACTCGTTAGTTCGATACACAAAGCAGGCCACATATATTCAAGTTGATCCAATATCAGTAAGTACATGCGTAGGACTGGAGACGCAACTATCTGCACTATTTAATGGAATAACTGGGAACCGTCTGGTGGTCGAGTTTTGGGATGTAAGTTTATGGACGAGGCGTGTGTGTGAGGGTTAAGAGTTGAAGTAAAGCGGGACGTTATATAGCCACAGAGTGCTACAAAAATGACGACTCACTCTCAAAGCGTTTATTTCTAAGACAGGCACTTTTGAATGTCAAAAAAACTAAAAAAGCGAAGCTACAGTCGCAGTCACAAGGCACAATAACTAGTGAAAGTATTGTAGTTGCCCAGTCCAAAGCGTAGATCTCTATGGAGAAGAATGGCAAGAACTCCATGGACTTTCTGTTACAAAATCTTGGTTAGTACATCATTCATGTTGAGATTATACAGGATGTAAACGATCCCTTCACGAAGCCGTCAACCAAGCATTCTGTTTATCAAACTAAGTAACCCTACGCAAACATTATTGCTGGGAAACGACTTTTTTTTTGGGATGAAAAATCACGTTTTCGATAAAACTCAATGTAACGCACTCAGAACATTGAGCTGATGGAAGCTTTAAATAGTTAACAGGTCATTGAGGTTATTAAAGTCAATTTATAACCTTAAAAACTAGTATTTTAAAAAAAACTTGTGAAAAAATTGTAACTTTGACCCCGAATATCTCCGTAACTAGATGGTGCCCAGGTATGGTCCAGAACAAACAATTAATCGCAATGACGGGGCGAACAAGTGCCTTTCAGCTTCGTTATGGGTCTTTTTACATCCTTTATATGTGAGAACAATGTAGAAAGACGTGCAAGTTAGGAGCGTGCAGAGTTAAAAGATATAATCAACAATTCAAACGGTTATAGAGGGCGTCTTCTCTGTCCCTTTAACTATGTGTATGGGACAGTCTCTTTTAAAAACGATTTGTGAAGTTAACCAACTGGAAACATAGCTGTAAGTAAAAGAACATACTGGCGGAATGCGGGTCTAATTTAGGTATATCTCTGCCTGCCCGGGATTACACTCGTATGTTAAAATCTTTTTAGGGAGCTATTTTTATAACCTACTTTTTTCTGGGTGCACTAACTTTTATATTTTTGCAGTCTATCAAACGTTTGGTATAAGATTGGTTTTCTTAATAAAACCACCTCGTAAATTGACTATTTACAGCAATATTTTTAGTTTCAAATATTAACAGTTTTTAGTACCTATTTTTCATCTATGCTGTCAGAATAAATTGAATTATTACATAAAAGAGCTCTATATTCAGAGCAAATATCCAATAACAAATTCGCAATTTACCTCGTTTCATTTTTCTTCGCAGTACCCGTAAAACGTTTAATGGTTCGAGCATAATAAAGGTTGTTTAATTACTTTTTTTCTAAGAGCACTCTATTTGTTGTTTTAATAGGCATTTCTTTCATTAGCGGAGATGAAAATATATTTTTATGGCAGACTCGCTTGCTTGCTTACACCCCGTTGTTTTGCTCGTAATTAAAATATCCAAAGCTTTTCTTGGGTCGTAAATAAATTAACTTTTGAAGAATATTTAATAATAGTTTCATTTCATAACAGTTTCTGATAATTATTGTTCCTAAATACATCGAATTCACTAATGGCGAAACATGTAATGAAGGCTGGTCGGTGCACCCTTTGAGACGATATTCCGGGAATTCTCGAGAAAATTTGCAATATTTCTTACAACATTATGAGCAGCATATCTTCTTATTCAGATCAACTTGATACAAGAGGAGATAATCACGGAAAAGACGCCCTTCGCCAAGAGGCTGAGTTTTAAAGTTTCATGCGCCTGACATCGTGGAGAAGCAATGTGTTTTAAATTCCTCCGACGCAGAACATAGCAATCCTGCATGGTGTCAAAAATGTTCATAAGTTTTTCACAGGTTTTACTTCACAAAGGTATTCCCAGAAGGTACGCAAAACGAATGCTGTCTGAATTTTCCACGTAAAGTCGAAAAAATCAATGCTTTGAGGCATGTTAATTGGCTGCGAAAAACATCAACGGCATATGTAACGTATACCTATACAATTTACTGATTGATTAGTAGGCATGCCACAGCAAATCGTTATGTTCTTGAACCCGTAATGGTAGATGACATCTGCATTTCCCGTTTCTCGCCTACTGTAGGACTTGTACCCACAAGAAAATAATTTAGTTTTCAAAAACAACAAATAGAAATTTTCAAACAAACAAAATTATCAATTTTAATAACACGGTACGGTCTTAATTACACAACCGTTGTTATGAAAACAATATTTCTGCTTAATAGTCTGTTAAATTTGAATTATATCCGACATTTTCAGGGTGTTTCGTAATAAATATTGCTTAATGTCTTTACACCGAGGTATTCTGTAAATGTAAGGTTCTGGTACTTGGCTAATTGACCCATTCCAAGTTTACAGCGTATGAGAAAATATGGGCAGGTATCAGGGGTACTACACACCACGTTTTAGTCCGACAGGCGCCAAAGTCGAATCAAATGTAGATAACTATTCTGACTCGCTGGTCTAGTGGTCGCAATCGCGACTGCTGAGCATAAGCTCCTTGGTTCGATTCCCGGGTCGGGTATGTTATTATTGGGGTTTTCCATCAGGAATTTCTCAGTAGCAGCCACGGAGTCTGGATTTGTGCCCGCTTGATGGCAATAGGCTCGCCCCCTATTACATGATACTTAAAAAAAGGCGAAATGTGAGTGCATTATTAGGTACACCTCTGCCTAACCCTTCGAGGTTTACAGGCGTGATGTTATGTACCTATACTGACGGCAAAAAGCCGCTTGGCTTAACGCGAATAATGCAGAGCCGACCCGAACATCATTCAGTGATGGTAGATGCCAAACAGAGTTGCCAATCGGCACGAGGTCAGTGAACACTGAAAATTTCGTACTTCCTTCGGTTCGGCATTGTTACAGAGTAGGCGAGCCGATACACAGATAATGATGTCGTGGCTGAAAAACAGCCGGCCGGCTAGGTTGGTCGATGAATGGGTGGCCACCCATTACATACCGAGTTTCCTCCGTGCCTCGGAAGACACGGTTGGTCCCAGCGGTAATTTGCAGATCTTTGACAGCCGTTACAGATAGTCAGTGGCCCGAAAGTCTGACAACTAGTCAGATAAGCAGTCGCTCCATGTAAAGTAATGGTATTCAGCTGCATCCGGTGAGACTGGAAGCCGACACCAACATAAGAAAAAGTAGATAGCATCCCCTTTTTTTTTCGGAGGGGAAATCATCAAATGACCCCCCCACCCCTCCCGCTCTGGGCGGAGTGGAAGGGAGTGTCAGACTTGTACTGACTAAAACCCATCCATGTTCCTTCTTTGCCCTTTGTGTTCCAGGGCCACGGTATCTCTTTCGAACAGTCCCGCAGCCCAGATAGCGCCCCTTAGGTGTACTTGGGTATAGAAACAGCGAGGGTGTAATGAGAGTAATGGTTATTACACTCGTATATTTTAACTAGTATGTAAATTGTATATTAGAGCAACGACGAACATTTTGTAAGCGTAAACAGTATTTATTTTTAGAAAAACGTCCTTTTTTTATTTACTTAATAAACGTTGCTAGCTAATGCTAACTAAACGTTGTTACCTAATAAAAGTAATACTGGTAATCAATGACAATCGATCAGCGTAACTATACATTTTAATTATTATTATAAGCTCTTTATAAACTTTTATATTTAACTTGGTTTGTTAGTTAGTTTGTATGTATTGGTCAAATCCTGCAATTGAATTTCAAACCAAGCTTAATAGTTTCATGTGTCTGTATTTGACGGCACGGTTGGCGCAGTGGCTGAGCGATTGACTGCTGCGCTTCGTGTCGCGGGTTCGGTTCCCGTACGGAACGGATATTTGTATGGCCTACAGGTAGTTGTTCCGGGTCTGACTGTTTGTGTATGTGAGCTTAAATGTTTGTAAAAGCACCCACGATACAGGAGAAATTCCAAGTGTGGGCAACGTTATTAATAAAAGAAAAAAAAAAAACCAGTTCCTCCCAACCGATTGAGCTGAAATTTTGCACACACCTTTGGTTCTGCTGACAGTACATTTTTATAACAGACATGATTTGATCCTGTAGCCAAGCTTGCCTCCTCACGAGAAAACTCTTCAACGGCTTATAGCACCGGCATGAAACTTTGTATTCGTGTTCAATTTTGATAGATAAACCTATTTTTTTTCTTTTCATTTTAATGAAAGCATTCTTATTTTTTTTAATAAAAATGGGTAAATTTGTTTTAAATTTAAAGATATAAATCTGAAGGCAACGGTGAAGAAACCATGGATGGACTGTGTGAGAAATGATATGAAAGCAAAAGGACAAATAAATGATAGCGTGACGGTTGACAGAGAAGAATGGAAGAATAAAAAACCGAGTAACATGGGACAAGGGCAAGCAGATGATGAGAATTATGATATGATGATGACAAATCTGAAAACCACTCCATCTCAAACTCCGATGGAGACATTGTCTTCCGCTGCAATGTCGTCTTCTGTGGAAACGTTTCCATAGAGGTACATAGAAAGTTATTATTGATTAGCATTGGTGGGCCTTGCTGCTCCAGTACCTATGTGTATTTAAGTCAAAGTTAAAATCAGCTGAAACACAAAAGATTGAACTGTTAACCAGTCCAATGCTAATATTGCGATTTACCATAAAAAAAATCTGCAGTAGGAGCCGGTCTGAATTTGTGTCGGAATTTGTGCCGGCTTAATAGCGACAAGCTCGCCTCCCATTAGTAGAACTTCACAAAACAGCCATGTACTTACATAACTAAACCACCGAACCACCTCCACTGAATAATGTAAACCAAACTCCAAGATACTGCACAATTCCTACAGGTATATTTAAAAGACATTTACCGGTGCGCCAGAAGTCTTTGAAAAACGATGCTACGTCGTCATAACCCCTTACCAGCAACCATTACGGTTGCTGGCGGGTAGCCAAGCACACGTACGAGCGGTTCAACCAACCAGGTTTATTATTCAACTTGTTTCATAAAATATTAGCGCAAGATTTAGAATGTAAGTGGCGGTTTCTTTATGAGGGAATGGCTTACTAATGGGGGGTTAACATGTACACGATGGCTTATGATGGTTATGTTTTTAAAAAGATGTGTGAAAGGCTGGGGTGTCTAGATTTGCGTAGATCGAGGGTTCATTTTGCGACCAGTATAGGTTATATTATTTAATTATTTATATTATTTAATTATTTATATTATTTAGTTATTTATATTATTTAATTATTTATATTATTAATTTATTTAATATTCCTGCTAACATTTTAAATTAATATTTTAATTTAATTTATTTTTTATCATTTTAAATGCAATTGTAATTATTAAAATTTTGGAAATTCAATTCAAATATGTTATGCTATGTAATTTTTGAAATTTGCTTTCGTATGGGCGCATCTTGCCTGAAATAAATGAATTTTATTTATTTATTATAAAGGTGACAAACCAATAACATAACATAACATCACGCCTGTAATCCACAAAGGGTTAGGCAGAGGTGTACCCATTAAGTACACCCAGATTTCGCCAGTTATGTTTAAGTCCCATATAATAACGTGGGGGGTAGGACTCCATGGCTGCTACTCAGAAATTCCTGATGGACAAACCCAATAACAATTTGCCCGACCTGGGAATCGAACCCAGGATCGATACTTAAACACGCGATTGTACTTATGATAACAAACGACTTTCCCAAAGCAACATTTTTTTTAAACGGCTAACAGCTGATAGGTCAAAAGCGCGCGCGTGCGAATTTCATACGGCTGTTGTGTTATTGTGATAAAAGTGTGTGTATAAAAAAATGTTTCTTTAGGAAAGTTGTTTGTTATCATGAGTACAATCACGTGTTTAAGTATCGGTCACTAATTACTAGTCAACCTATATACAAACATAAGTTTATTTTCATATTTTGAAGATAGCAATCAGGTGCAGAGCACTTTTTACCAGCAAAACTACCCAAGCATTATTGCCCCTGCCAAAGCACACAGAGGAGCCTTGAGTCAAGTCGGGGAACCTAAACTGTGAGCGCAGGTTCGAATCAGGCCACGTTCCGTTTTAAGCTGCATTACGTGATCACGCCAGTCTGTTGCTCGAACTGATATTATGTGTTTGCCGCCATGGTTGTGGTCTGAGGAGCAGGCAGATAGCGATTTTTGTAGATTTTGTCTTTTAAGATTATCGGACATGGAACCAAAATAGTCCGACATATAATAAACCAGCTGTTGCCCACTACCTTCGTCCCATTCACTATTTGAATCGAATTTTGTTAACAATTTCATGGATTTTTTGCTCGGAAGCCTAATTTAAAATAAATGTAGCCTAAGTTACTCCTACGTTATAACATTTGCTATCTGCCAGTAAACGTCCGTCAGAATCGGCTCAGCCGTTTCGGAGATTAGCATGAACAAACAGACAGACAAAAATTTATAAAAATGTTTAAAAGTACTGTATATATATACTTTTAATTTAGTAAAAAGCTTTTATTTTGAAATTACAAACAGACACTTCAATTTTGTTTATTTGTTTCTATGAAATAAACAAGCTATAGTGGAAAGCCATATTGCCTTACCTGATGACCGTTAGGGCTAGATGTGTTCTTTAGTGGAGAGTAGAAATTGGCACACTTCATTTAGGAAACTCAGAGACCAGCTAGTAGAACGACGATATTCGCAGGGTGGTGGTAATTCATCATCTGCGTAGCCTTTTCCCAACTATGTTGGGGTCAGCTTCCAGTCTTACCGGCTGCAGCTGAATACCAGTATTTTACATGGAGCGACTGCCTATCTGACCTCCACAACCCAGTTAGTACTAGGTAATACGATACTCCTTGGTAAGACTGGTTGTCAGACTTTTTGGGCCACTGACTACCTATAACGACTGTCAAAGATCTACAAATGACAGCCGGGACCAACGGCTTAACGTGCTTTCCGAGGCACGGAGGAAACTCGGTATGTAATGGGTGGTCACCCATCCACAGAACAACCTAGGCAAGAAAGATTGACCCGAGCGACTGTTATTATTTAGCCACGAGCTCGTCGCATCCTCATCCGCAGGGTGGTAATTAAGCACCTTTAATTTTCTTCTTTTACTCCTAGAATTAATGTTTTCGAATATTTATTCGATTTTTATTTGTTTTGCAACGCGCTATAGAAGAGGCCTGTGCCCACTAGTCAGATGACTTCATAAATCACCCAGATGCATGTATAATAAGACCAAAATGGCATGCTCTAGTGTGGCCTGATAACTTGAACGCCTTTTTCTCGGTCATTCGACTGGTTTCAGGAGCCAACGCCTTCTGTTACTGTAGCTCAGCAACCAAGCCCACAAAAGCAAAAACATTTCCCTCTTCGAAGTTCCGCTCGCTTGCTCTTTAAACCATTTTAAAGAAATATGAGCTAGGTATAATGCCGTCAGAAAGCTCTTTAGACACTGACTTAGAGATTTCAGAGAAAACGTGATGCTAATTCTGATAAAGAGCGACATCGTGACAGCTTTCGGGTTTAACTGATCAAACATTAAATGATATGGACTTTATTTTATTTAAATGAAGCAGTATTTCGATGGTCGCGGGACTCATAGAATTACCGTGACCCTGGAACATAAAGGGCTACTGAAGGACACCGTGGATTTTAGTCAGTACAAGTCTGACAGTCCCTCCCGCTAAAAAAAAAAAGCAGTATTTCGATGTAGACAATTTTAATATACAGAGGAGATCATTTTATTGGTAAAATGGGTAAGGTCCCACCATCCAAGGTCATGGCCCAAGGTCCATGGGTTGGTGTGGTGGGTGGTGGTATTGGTGGTGGTTAGGTGGGTGGTCTCGTTAATGCGAAATTGTGTTTTGTTTGTCTGATTTGTATGTGGGTGTTCACCGAAACCTGTATTACTGCAGGGTGTAAGGGACAGCCCTCCACAGACTGATGGGGTGCATGGGGAAATTCAGACTCCGTGCTGCTACTGAGAAATTCCTGATGGAAATGCCGAAATTCACTTTGCCCGACCTGGTAATCAAACCCAGGCCCTCATGCTCAGCAGTCCCGAAAAAAAAAAAAAAAATATTACTTTAATAGAATGCTATTGAAGGCTAATTAAAATTGCTATGTTAATACGTTTTGTGGCGAAATAGTGGTAACATTCATAATTCCATAATCCAGGTTAAAATATGTTCGGTAGAATTGGCTATAACAAAGCTAATTAGTTTTATGATAGTCATTATAATATTTGAAACCAATATTTTATAATAATGGTTACAATAAAAAGTTTGCTTCATGATTTTTTTTTAAAGTGCTCATCGTAATATACCATCAGTCCTGTATCCCGAAAGAGGAAAGCAGAGCTGCGATCAGTCCCATGTAATAGAGAGAGTTTCGTCTCTTAATCGCCATCAACCGGGCACAAACCCAGATTCTGGGCTGGTAAAGTGATACATAACATAACATAACGCCTGTAATCCCCGAAATGTGAGGCAGAGGTGTCCCTAATAGTGCACCCACATTTCAGTAGTTATGTAATAGGGGGCGAGCCTATTGCCACCAAAACACCTCCCTTCCCTCCATCCACTTGTCCATAACTACAGCTGTTACTGGTCAATCTTTGAGAAAAGAGTCGAGTTTGTCCCGCCATCTCATTTTGGGCCTGCCGCATTGCCGTTTATTGCTGTTTGAGACCCACTGTGTGGTTATCTTAGCTAATAGCTCCTCCGACTTGCGACAGATATGCGACCTTATACGGGGTGGAAGGGAAACCGACGCGAAAACGGTCACCACGTATTCAGTACATTATTCTGAGCCATAGAAATTTTTCATCGACAAGACTAATCAAAAGTATTATTTTAAGATAACTTTTTAAGGAAGGCTTTATCGGGGTCGCGAATTTGATCCCCAGACAAATTCAGATTGGAATATGCTATTCGCGACAGTGGATTTCAATGCCAAGACTTTCGTACTAGCGTTCCATTCAAACAGTTTTTCGAATCAGCGTGTTCGCGACAACGTCATTCGATATAGCGGTTTTCGACTTAATGTGTTTTCGAACTGGCGTACCACTCTTAATTTTTTTCGAAATAGCGTGCGTCGCATTAACGTCATTCGAATCTTCATATCACTCCTAGTGTAGCACCTACACGGTCAAAATCTATGGAACAACTGACTTTTTTTATAAATACTGAATACGTGGTAGGTAACCGTTTTCGCGTCAGTGTCCCTCCACCATGTAGACCAATAATACTTTACCCAATCTGGGAACCATTCACAGGCAACATCACACCCACATCCCACTTTGCGTGTAGCTTCCACTAGCTTACTAGGTTCCCACTGTTGGGACACAGGCCTCCACTATGAGGGGGACTGAGCCGTTATCCCCCACGTAACCCCAGCGCGGGTGTGGCACAAAAAGTAGCAAATACACTAGTTAATGAGCACATTAACAGACAGCTCGAAATAGAACTAAATACAGTTTCATTTACGGTTAACACCATTAGTTCAAACGACGGGAGAGTCCGTTAATGATCGCTAATTAACTTAATTTGATCATTACCTTTTTGGGGATTTTCGAACTGTTCATGGAATGAGGGGGTGTAGTTTTAGGGGATTTATGTGTACGGTCATTACAGTCAATGCTACTGTTGTGATCACAGATATAGATATACCTAGATAACGCAAGAGCGCCTACTTCGTGTGCCCGATGCTTATCGTCATCACAGTCATTTAAAGTCATTTAAATTGGTCGCGGGACTTATAGAGGTCGCGGGACTTATAGAATTACCGTGACCCTGGAACATAAAGGGCTATTGAAGGGCACCGTGGATTTTAGTCAGTACAAGTCTGACAGTCCCTCCCGCTCTGGCCTGGGTGGGAGGACTCATTTGATGATTTTACCACGATAAAAAAAAAGTCATTTAAATTATTCTTAGATTATATTAGAGGAGATTTATGTAAAGATATATTCTATGTTAGATAGGTACGTACCTATGTTGTTCATTTTTTATGTACCTATCTTAGATGATTTTGCATGCTATTATTATGGCGGAATGTGTCCTGCTCTATACCATTTTTATAAAATCCTGTATATACCACATTTCATGCAAATAAATATTCTTACTGACTTACTTACAGTTTTTCCAAAATCATTCCCCAATTTAAAATTCAATGTCCTGACTGGCTGACTGATATATCAACGCAAAGCCCAAACCGCTGGTTCTAGAGACAAGTAATTTGGAGGGTGTACTCTTTGTGAAGAGTAAGAAAGGATTTTTCAAAATTCCACCCTTAAGAGGGTGAAATGGAGTGTTGAATTTTCTGTGAAACTTTTTTGTACACGAATTTTCTCAATCTTCAGACAAAATCCGGTAAATCTGATGTCTAATCTCAAACCAAGGTATCAATATTTCACATAATTATGTTATTTAATTGATATTACTATGAACTAATATTTGGAAGTTATAATCAAGTACATGTAAATCTATGTATGTACTTATACATACATAGATTTCTCATTATCCCAGAAGTAAGATCGCGTGGGCAATTCCCGAAATCCACGCGGGCGAAGCCGCGGGCATAAGCTAGTAAAAGATAAATAACATTCTCAAAATTATCGTTTAATAAAAAAATAAATAGCACCTTCTGCCAAGTAAGGAAACAAAACTGACTAAAATCTACTAACATACAGCGGAACAAAATCTAAACTATTGCTACAATTAATGTGATTTCTGAAATTGTTTCTGTTTTAATATTTTTCCTACATTAGGCATCAGATCAGATAGTGATAGAAATTTAAACTTACTCACGTAGGCCATTTAAAAATCGGCTGGTCATCGCCTCCGTTTATACGGAATAACAATGTCAATAGACTACGGTGTGGGGTAAAGTATAGTAAGTATAGTAGTTTTTATTGCGGTTTTTAGCAGTTAATCTCATTCATCGATATGACGATACCCTCATCACTACTATTTACTGTATACTTCGTTATACAATTATAGCTTGGCGCTGGCGAGGCATCGCGTTCTGTGTACGTTGGCGGTGAAAAGGTTAAAAAACAAAGTTATTATATCAATTTTCTTCTTTTAACATAATTATTATACTTGTTGTGCAAATTGCATTTAGCACTTAGACAAAGATTCGCACCAAACTTTGATAACTAAATATTTTCACAACAATAACAGGTACAACATCTGTCCTAATTAACATTAATAACTCATTAGTTTCCCTAAGAGAACTTAATTAAACTACCCACAACGTACATATTTACCTACCCGGGTAAGCTCACCTACACACGCAGTAATTACCGGTTAGGCAAAATAAATAGCCGAACCGAGCCCGGTTTAAAATCAAACACAAAGATAAACTACATACGGCCAGTCATTATCCGGTTCTCATTACCGGACCGGTCCGGGTAATGATACCGGACCGAACCGCAGAACGATTAGAGGTTTCGACCCCTTGTTTATTGCTAAACATTCTGGCTGGATAATTAGATTTTTATTTCTTCGGTTTTAATTTTTAATTAAGTTGGTTCTAATGACTTTGGTTTGTTGTTCAAGTGTTCTGTTGTTGTTTACGGGTATGTTTGGTTTATCTTTTATACAGAGTGTAAACAGACCCTTCACATAGCCGAGCATTCTGTACATCAAACTAAGTAACTTTACGCAAAAATTATTGCTGGGAATCGACTTTTTTTTTTGGGGTGAAAAATCACGTTTTATGGTAGGACTCGATGGAAAGCACTCAAAGCATTGTGCTGATCGATGGATTGAATAGTACGGGGCTCGTGATGTTTAAAGTAAAAACATGTGTTAAAAAAAAAACTTGTGAAAAAGTTGGAACTTTGACCCCCAATATCTCCGTAAGTAGAAGGTTCCCAGGTATGGTCTAGAACAAAAAAATGATCGCAAAGACGGGGAGAACAAGTGCCTTTCGGATATGTTAAGGGTCTATTTACACCCACCTACCTTATATTTTACCAATTTGCCCTAGGGTTGATTTTACCAAAGTCAGTGTATGATTATTACAATCTCGTCCATTGTCGTCAGGAAATTTATTTACAGGATAACACACGGCAAGTAGTTATGCAAATTGTGGTATTGGCCACCAAAATTTTCCTTCCATTATTTTTCACCTTGTGTTGTCTTAGCTAGCAGTATTGGCCCTTTATATTGAATGAAGTATTGAAGACATGATGATAACATAGAAGAAGAAGATGGTAGATGAAAAAGTCAGTCGCAAACAAGCACAGGAGGATCGTGATGATGATTACGAGTATGTTTCATGACTGATGACGTGATGGATAATGAACCAGCCCTCCTCGTAGAGAGGAGGCGTGTGTCCCAGCAGTGGGAACATTATTCGGGAATGTTTGCGGATGCGCACACTGATAGCTTCCCAGCGATCAGACGTAAGCGTGCCGCGTCGCTGCTGCAGAGGGACCGGGGCAGTTCCAACAGTCTCCTGAATGTCATTGCGGGGAAATTTGATTGCCAGTTCATGTTTTACCTGTCAAACCAACATGTTTTACTAACATAGTTTTTAGGGTTCATGTTTACTAACACTATATGGAAAATGTCCAAAATAAAATGATTATTTTTATTATAAGCCGAGTATGCTTATGCTATACCTGTCTTATTTACTCTTTTTCTACCCTACAGCTTCAATCACTTAGCACGGAGTGCCAACCAGCCTGCCAATCCTACCGAGTCACGTTCTCGTTAGCATCTGAAGCCAAATCAGTTAAAGCCGGGTGTGAATTACATTACCGTGTTGACGTAGCCTGGCCTAAAGGATAAACTGATTCGCTCGGTTGTCTGACAATCAGATCGACTGATGAATGATGTTGAATGATAGTGGTGTGTCCGTCGGACTGCCAAGTCATAGGACTCCAGTTCGAACGCACCTTTGATTTTTCGGATTCATGTGCGCATTGTATAATCATAATCATTTATTTGCAATAAGTATTGGTACATTTTGGTCTTAAAATCAGTTGAGGTTCCTAATACATAGTCAGATATGGACGACATGCAAAATTTTGCAATATTTTAATGTTAGAGAAAGCAATACATATACACATATACACACACACACACACACACACACACACACACACACATACACAAACATATGTACATGTGTTGTGTATACATATGTTCTTAAGTGTCGGTTTCTATCCTTCATTATTATTACAAAACATTAAACTATCATTATAGTTACATTAATTTCAAATAGATTTATCATTAACATTATTTATAAATTCATCAATAAAATAACGAATAATATATATTATGACAGAGAATGGAGTAGGAGGACGCTAATCCCAAATATCGGCGCCATCCGCCATTCCGCCATATTGTCTTCGTGTGACATGATTCTTTTGTTGATAGATAGGTAGTTGGGTAGTTTAAATCACACACAATACTTGACTCAAACTTCAAACGTTTATTTCTATTAAACCATTTACAAGTTGAGCCACCCGTTCGCAAACATGATTGTTCATAAGGAGAAGAACGGGCTAAGAAACTCCTTACACACTCTTTTAATTCGTGTTACAGTTCTCATTTACACAACGTAATATTGTTCACTTCAAAAACCACTTCTTTTCTATACTTCAATTGTTTTCTAATCGCGAGCTAACTAACTCGACTTCTCGTTGTACCTACGCGTGTTCTCTCTGTCCGGGCGGAAGTACCACACCGCCAGAACAGTAATTTTTAACATAGTAAGTTCATTAAACCTTACAAACAATACTAGAATACTTCACAATTAATTACTCTAATAATTAAACGATGCCAATATTCATAAATGCAAAGGCATTATTGAGTTAAAACTAATTAGTGGCTTCATTACTTTTTACAACAATGGGATCTTGCTTAAAACCATTTCTGGCAGATCAAAGGATTTAATACAAACAGGTCTTTCACTAATACATTGCTCTGTAAAATAATCTTGTTACTTTTTAGTTCGTAATTAGTTACAGAAACTGATTTAGTTGTAGTTTCAAATTATAAATTGAGTTATTGATCATTAAAATCGTATTCGGCGCCATCTTCCACAATATTGTGGAATGTTGCCTCAAAACAAATCTTAGTGTTAAATGTGCAATTGTTAAAATCCCAATTGTCAAATATTTGCCTGTCTTAATTTTAACTATAGTTCTAGCTAGACTTTCGTTTAATAAATTAATCTTCAGAAGATCTTATCACGAGTTCGTGATAAGATCTCAGTACTAGTTAATACAGAGACCATTAGATGGCGCTTATATCTTCTGTCAATCGATACAGGTCATTGTAATAATTGTTCTTGGAACCCACAGATGGCACGATCAATATTATGATGGATGAGACATTATAAGTTGGTTATTAATTAAATTAACAAATATTCTTAGCAGATAGACGCTCTTGCGGCGACATATATATTATAATTATCACATGCTTCAGCATGCCTGGGAGATATTTCTCGACGGCATGTAAAGCCAAGTCAGAGGCCCATGGGCGGCATAAAGACTCTGACTCCAGGATAGCGCTAACCACACGATAAAGAAGATGATGGACAGATACGTGAACCTGGATTTACACATAGGGTTCTTTTACCGCGGTAGTATGATCCCGTGTGACAATTACCGATCTCCAAGAAGGCGAAGCCTCGGACATATGCTAGTACTTGCATTATAAGATTTTAAACTTACTATCCCACTATCACTACACTACCTTTATAACACACACACACACACATCACAGATCTCACACACACATACGCATCACACATTTTTTTAGTTTTGTTTTACTTTAATATCGGAAACTCATAAAAAAACAGTAAACATGGTAAATATTCCGTTTCTAGTATTAATAATATAGTACTTGCATTATTTAATACTATACTATGTTAACTATAATATCGTCAGTTTCACAACGCTAATAAAACACATAGGTTTCGTTGCTAAAAAAAGCTACAATCTACGGTGGATTTAATTCAGTAAGCGTTGTGTGAAATACTCGCGTCGCTTGTCGCGGAAAATATCCGAGGGGTGAGCGCAGGAAGCAGGAGAGGCAGAAGGTCTAGTTTGTGAAGAATTTATCTACCATACTCGAAGACTGTAGATGAGGAGCTCGTGGCTAAATAATAACAGCCGCTCGGGTCAATCTTTAGGTTAAGCCGTGCTTGCCTAGGTTGGTCTTTGAATGGGTGACCACCCATTACATACCGAGTTCTTCCGTGCTTCGGAAAGCACGTTAAGCCGTTGGTCCCGGCTGCCATTTGTAGATCTTTGACAGTCGTTATAGGTAGTCAGTGGCCCAAAAAGTCTGACAACCGGTCTTACCAATGGGTTTCGCATTACCTAGTACTAACTGGGTTGTGGAGGTCAGATAGGCAGTCGCTCCATGTAAAATACTGGTATTCAGCTGTATCCGGTTAGACTGGAAGCCGACCCTAACATAGTTGGGAAAAGGTAGATATTAATGATGAGTGGATTGTCTTTCGTCTTCTACCAGCACAAACTACAATCCTATGACAGTTATTTTATCCCTGACTAGCTTTTGCCCGCGGCTTCGCCCGCGTGGATGTCTAAAAATATCCGATTACCTACCTTCATACCCCTTTTTAACCCTTCGGGAGTAGAATTATCAAAAACGCTGAGACACGTAAAATTAATTTTCAATCGTCAGCCTATACACAAAATTTGAAGATCCTAACTCCAAAACTAACGAGACTTTCATATAAACTTCCATACCCAAGGGTATTTCACCCTGTTAGGGGTGGAATTCCCAAAAATCCTTTCTTAGTGGATACTTACTCTTCGCAAAGAATATACCCTCCAAGTTTCATGCCTCTAGGACCAGTGGTTTGGGCTGTGTGTTGATATATCACCCAGTCAGTCAGTCAGTTTACCATTTTATATATTTAGATTTGGGATTACAGTGGTCATTTTCCTGAACTGTATTATCGTCATCCACAACCTTACTGCTGGGTATCACGAAACCCTTCAAAAAGACTACTTGACAGACGGATCGGATGTTTAACTACTTGTAACGGCTATCCAAGATATACAAATGACAGCCGGGACCAACAGCGCAATGCATTTTTTTCAACCACACGGAAGCGAACGATGCTCGCACTTTTATTATAAACTAAAATGGACCTTCTATGTTTTTTCGAAAGGGTTGTGGTGAAAAACAGCGAAGCGGTAAATTGAGCGCGCCAGCTCAGTCGCTGAGCAGAGTACGCGCCTGGGTGAGTGTGGGCCCACGCACTAATAACGTTATGCTAGGATCTGCGGAGAAATAAAATGATGTGAGAATCGAGCGTCGGGCTGAAACCCTCTCCGGCGAATCTGCAAACGATAAGAGAGAAAGTTATGCAAGAAGCAAATGGAACAGAATTGTTTTACGTCGTCTGAGTTCAACATGTGTTTGTGTGTCAATTTACGCGTTTTTCCTCTCTCATTTTCTTAATAATCAAGCATTGATAGATTTTAATTAAATAATTAGGTAGACCGCGGCGAAGGCGGTGTGACGATCTGATCTCGTTTGCGGGGCGAACATGGCCAGATATCGCACAGGTCCGAGAGGTTTGGAAGGAGAAAGGGGAGGCCTTTGTCCAGCAGTGGGACACTCAAAAAGGCTACGAAAAAAAAAAATTAGTAATGTACCAGACTATTACTAGTTTTTTAGGATCCCGTACCTCAGTCGGCAAAAACGTTCTGTTTTTCCTTATGGGATCACTTTGTTGTCCGTCTGTCTGTCCGTCTGCCAAGACCCTTTTCCTCAGGAATACGTAGAGGTATCAAGTTTGCTACCCCTTGGAGCACTCAAAAAATCAAACTTGTAAGTCAACGCGATCAAAAGATATGACCGCTTATGTCGTACATTTTGCGATTTCACAAGGGAATCAAAACCTATATGGTACTTCCTGATGACCTAGAAGCATGAAATTTGGCAAGAAGCAATGTCTTACAACACATGTAAAAGAAAAGTCTAAAAACCGCAAATATTTGGTTTAATAATGAAATACCGACAAGTTTATGCGGAACCCTCGGTGCGCGACTCCAACTCGCACATGGCCGGTTTTTTCCTCTTTCATGTTCTTCATAATCAAGCATTGATAGATTTTAATAAAATAATTAGTAGTATACCAGACTATTTACAGATTTTCTTTTTAATGTTAACGAAAACTAATTAGTTTAAATAATAAAACAGACAAGCAAAAAAAATTTTTTTTCTTATGTTTTCTTTTTTACATTGAGTTTAAATAGAAAACTCTGTAAATAGCCGCCTTTACCTACAGACATTCTCAAAGAATTTATAAAAACCCTATTGTCTAATAATTATATTGAAGTTATAGACCGACCGCTTATTTAGTCCTCTGCCTTGCCCCATCAAAGGCACATTAAGCGTCCACAAAGTCCTTTCAATATCCCACAGGTTATTTGCTCTAAAATAACCATAATCCACGTGGGTTTTACGATACTAATTGAACCAATACGTGATCAACCTTCAGAATATTCCATTTAAATTGATACCTTCGCGAGGACTCATTAAAGCGGTCGGTCTATAGAACTTTTCTTTATAAAAACGATAAAGTCATATCATAAATGAACTAAACAGGGGTCGAACATTCCTTTATAGTTAACACAACCGTACCATGACTAAAGCAAAATCTTTAATGAAAATACGAACTTTATTCGCTCAAACACCCAATATGTTACATATACAAAGGGTGTATCAAAATTACAATACACCGTTTTGATTAATGTAGAATATTCACACAATGTGTATCAATTTATGTGTTCATTATTAGTCAAACAATGGCGTTCAATGTTGTCTATTATACTCGAAAATTATGTGAGCTTCCATCATGTTGTATTATAATATAAACGAAAATAAAATTATTGTGTAAAGTTATTGTGTGTAAAATAATCACGGTGATGGGTACAAAGTCGCTCATTATTTTGAAAGTTAAAGATTATTTTATGCCTAGGTATTATGGAGATAGGGAATGAATATATGGTTACTCGAACCACTCGACAAAATGGTTTAATTGTTTGTCTACTTTTCCAGCAACAGGACATTCTAGTTCTTCACTATCATCACTGAATATGGGCTTATACTCTTTAAGAATCAGCCTAATGGACACATTATAACAATTATATACGCCTTGTGTCCATATGGTAAGGTGTAGCAGTTCCAGAACTCTGGGCTATTCCTAAGAAATTCCTTAAGGAGAACTCATTGACACTGCCCAATCAAACCCAGGATTTCATGCTTAGCATTTGTTCTTTCTTGCTTAGTGTGAAAATCTGGCAAACAACGAGGCTCAACATGACATGAAAAAACGCTTGTCAACGACATAAAAATAACGAAAATATGTTAGTAATACCATTAATAATACGGTCATTAATATCGTATGAAAGTACACTAAGCTCGCAAAGGAAGGAACAAAAATATCATTTGACGAAAGCTCATTACCAGAAGCCATCATTAGTACAGACTCATTATGTAAGACTACAACACAAAACTAGATATAGGAATGCATTTGGGTAAAGTTGCGAACATGTTGGAGACTAAACTTGATTTTTGGTCACACACGCTACAATCGAAACTTCTAGTTATCGTTCAGCTTAGTGAGACGCCATCCACTGCTGGATGTAAGTCTCCTCCGAGCATCATCAAGCCAAGCATGTGACTTCAGATTATTGCATTCAGCAGATTCCAGTGATCTTCAACACGAAACGAAAAGTCTCATTATGTTTCTCCATTAGGATTCCTTCAGTCTTTAGTCTGAATTTATGCCCTGTTTATTGCAGTAAGGATTTAAACCTAACTGGGTAAAATTAAGGTTTTCCTATAGTGATCCTTGAATTTATGCTCGCCTAGTACTTTTGGTCGCCAAAATTTTAGTCACCATTTTGGAGAAAAGCCTTGTTGTTCATTCCTCTGTTAGTAGTGATAATAAGAGAGAGAGGAGAAGAGGGAGGAGGAGGGAGAGAGGGATATGAGTTTTTTTGTTCTAAAAATATGAATTTATTTGTAACTAAAAGCGTTTCACTTTTTGTTTACGAGAATGTACTTGACCAACCTCTGCATCATCATCATCATCATCATTTCACCCGAAAGACGTCCACTGCTGGACATAGGCCACCCCCAAGTGTCGCCACATTGACCGGTCCCGTGCGTCTCGCATCCAGCGGATCCCTGCAACCTTTACAAGGTCATCGGTCTACCTAGTGGGACGCCTTCCAAAAAAAAAAAAAAACCTCTGCATAAACTACTATAAAAGGTGTAAATAGACCCTTTAACATACAATAAAGGCTCTTGTTCTCCCTGTCTTTGCGATCATTTTTTTGTTCTAGACCATACCTGGGAACCTTCTAGTTACGGAGATATTGGGGGTCAAAGTTCCAACTTTTTCACAAGTTTTTTTTTAAATACATGTTTTTAATGTAAGATTTTTACTTTACACACCTCCACGACCCCCGTACTATTCAATCCATCCATCAGAACAATGCTTTGAGTGCTTTCCATCGAGTCCTACCGTAAAACGTGATTTTTCACGCCAAAAAAAAAGTCGATTCCCAGCAATAGTTTTTGCGTAAAGTTACTTAGTTTGATGTACTCGTAAGTACAGAATGCTCGGTTGACGGATATCCGGACATGTGAAGGGTCTGTTTACACCCTGTATAACTAATCGACATAAAGGGAAAAATACTACTCCTCTAGACATTACCTAACTATGATTAACAGAAAATAAAGAAGCCCAAAAACCCTTCTGTTTCTGTTTTCCCACACATTTCTTTTTCACAACTGGTACAGGTTAAGACAGCCTTCTTAGGAGGGATTTGTGACTAATCTTGTAAAAGTACCCTGACCACTCATACTTATGTACATTCATAGCTTCTGCGGCTTAGTTCTCCTTCTTCAATTCGCAAGACTTACCAATATAAACACACCCTTAGTTGCAACCTCGCCCGTTAAGGAAGACAGCACATAAATTGTAGCGCACATGCATTACTGCTAATGTGTTCTAGAAAATAATTGAGTGCCTTGCATCGAATTTGTGTTATGTTGGTGCAAGGAACGTTGCTAGGAAGTCGTATTGTGTGCTTTAATTTTTAAACATATTAAAACCAGCCTATTAGTGTCCTACTGTAGTGCAAATACATCTTCTCATGCAGAGAAGGCGTGATCATTGATTGACCACGCTTGGTCGAGGCGGATTGAAGATTTCAGGCGTACCTACAATATTAATAAACTAGCTGTGTCCCGCGACCTTCGTCGTCGAAAGTAAGTTTAGCCTAAGTTACTCCTTATAAAATCAGCTATCTGCCAGTGAAAATCCCGTCAAAATCGGTTCAGTCAACAGACAGACTGAAAGACAAAATATTTAAAAAAAACGTTTTATAAATACCGTATGTACAGACGTCAGCACATCAAGCTACTTCAATCTGTCAAATTTTCCCAATCAACATTGTCTACCTACTGTCTACCTACTGTCTACCTACTGTCTACCTACTGTCTACCTACTGTCTACCTACTGTCTACCTACTGCCTACCTACTGCCTACCTACTGCCTACCTACTGCCTACCTACTGCCTACCTACTACCTACCTACTACCTACCCACTACCTACATACTACCTACCTAAGAACCTTCTCCAGACAATAACAAACACAACAAAAAGTAATTTGTGACATCGGTCCAGCCGTTCACGCGTGATGGCGTGACCAAGGGAAATAGGGATTCATTTATATATATATATAGATTATAAGTCCAGGTTTCCCTAGGATATCTCCATTCACCGATGTCTGTGATGTCAAGGTAAACTTAGAAAGTACATATGAATTGTAAAACTCACTTGCTCGGATTGGAACCAACAACGTGCATGAGAAGCGAAGCTTCAACCACGAGCCAAAAAAGGTTAGAAAAAAGAAAATAATGGAAAATCTGAAGAGAAACCTCTGAAGCTTGGAAAATTATGAAAAAAATCAACAGCTTTATTTTCAGTTATTCTCATTCGCAATCCGTACAAAGCGTTCCAACAACTTTTTCAAACGAAAAAAAAACAGCGGTTAAAAAAAACGCAACAGAATCGCAGCTAAATCGAAACTTTCGGCGCAGTTTAAATGGGAAATAGTATTTTTACGAAGTTTCGACACTGGTAACCGAGCAGTGGAATTGTATCAACTCGTACGAGCTCACTCCGTGGCTTGCGGTCGGAATGGACCCCTACTCTTTGTTTTAGCAAGGATAATATTGCCCGGTTCCAAAGACCAAAGGGTTTAAACTTAAGCCAAGCCGTTTTATCATGGAAGGCAAACAAATAATAAGAATTCAGAGCCGTCCAAACGTTTGAAGCATTCTGGGAATTCTTCAAAATCATAATTCGTACCTTAGGTATTTTAAAAATGAAATTGAATCTTACAATTATTTAGAGATATTAGAAATATACAGTGTGTAAGGGACAGCCCTCCTCAAACTACAGGGTGCATTCAGCTCCTTATTTTGAATCATATTCCACCGGAATTTTTCTCAGGAAAATTTTCATTTTTTAAATCATTTTTTCAGTTACTTTGCCTTTATTTCAATGTAAAATTACATTCTCTGTACGCAGCACTCCATTTATGTAAATAATACAGCTAAAATCAAAAAACCAACGATGGATGTTGAAATACTTTAACGAACGACGCGTGAAATCAGCTGTTCACTTCCTGCCTAACTACAGAGTTTATCGAACTCGTCGTCGCGCTTGACGTTCGCTACGTGCGTTTTGCCACGGTAACGATACATTGCGTATGAGGAAATAAAACAAATCAAATTTATTGAATTCCCATAACGTTCCTGAAATAATTTCTTGTTCATCTTGGTATGATATACTGAATTCACCCCATCAGTCTGCGGAGAGCTGTCCCTTACACGCTGTATAGGATATAAAGTTCCTCAACAACCTCCAACTCCTTTTCTCGCAGATATAGGTAGTTTGTATATGACGATATAAATGTCAATAGTTCCGCTCAACGTCTCAAGGACAAACGGTTTGATATTATAAGCGTCATAATGAATGAACACAAGCCATGTACTCCGATTATTATCGCCCATCTCAATTGGTCCCGTTTAATCAAAGGAAGTGATTATCCAATGAGTCTTAATAGTACGATAATTCTCGAGGCAGGTCAAGTGAGCTGCAACTCACGTAATTGAACGACTAAATGTTTATTTTTTAAGAGAAATGGACTGGAAACGGGGTGGAAAATGTGTTGTTATAGGTTTTTAACACTCATTTTGAACAACAGACAATGCAAATTCCATTGGTATGTATTTTGCCTTTAAGAATTTTTGCAGCAATAAAACAGGAATCTGCCAAATTTGAAACAAAACGGTAAGGCCATTTATAAAGAATTTGGGTGGTGTATACTACAACAAAAAAACCCGACTACTGAAAAATCACGCTCTAATTAAAGTCGGGGTTTACAACGTAAAATCGACTCATGTTATTGTTGAAGTCGGTTAAAATGTAGCCTTTGTTACCCGGGCCATAACAACGAATCGATTGACACCTTAATTATCAAAATAGGATGAAAAGTTTAGACGCTACGGTGGAACATACGTAAATACAAACATACATAGACTACTAAAATCATAACCTTTCCTTTTGGCTTCGCCGTAGTCGGGTAATAAAAAAATGGAGAAGTTAAGTAGGTAAGTATCTCAGTGATAAATCCTTCACGGACACCTTCGTTGACTGACATCTGTCAACTTACTTCTCAAAACTTCATAAGGCTTTTGTCAGTGAACATTATAATAAACACAGTCTACATTACGGTACCTCCTCCACTAACGAACATAACAAACTGAAAAGACTGTTTTAAGCTTTCACGGTTTACAACTAAACTTATCACCTACAATCACCTTATCCGTCCACCGACTGTTCGTCCTTATCTGTCACTTACAATAATAACTACCACTACTACACTACAACACTACAACTTCTTTACTACTATTACTTTGTTTTAATATCGGGAGCTCAAAATAATGAACAATCACGGATGATATCCCGTAAGTGACAGTATTTTATTGATCATAATTGAATAACCTACAATAAACATTAAATAATTAAACTAACTAAATACTACTTAATTAAAAACTATTAAATAACCTAAAATAAGAAAACTAACAACAAACTATAAAAGGGCATCAAAAAACTCCTCCTCAACGCTGTCAGTGACAGTGTTAGAAACGCTCCTTTTCCTAAAAACGAAATGCCAATTCAAATCCATCCCAACTAATATCCTGGTCCTTTTCAAGACCCAAGGACTAAATCCTACACTACAATAGAACAGGTACATACTCTCCGCACCTTTCAGCACATAATTCTTCGGAAACAATCCAATTTCATCGCAAATGTCTCCAAAAAAACAAATAAGGGCTCTTGGATATTTTTCACGCGGGACATTACGCACCCCATACAAATATATCTGGCTCACACCATGAGGACCTCCTGAGTTATGGCGCCCATCATTTCTTCTTATTCCAAATGTCTTCATGGATACGTATAAATTGAATGTTATATGTCAAACTTGTGTAGACGGTGCGAATGGTGGATGGGATGTTTCTGATCGTTTTTCTTTTTTGAAGCGTTACAAAATTACTTCCTTTTTTAAACTGGTTCTGAAACTGGGTAGTCCTAATACGAATAAATCAATGACATGTGAATGTGACAACTACAACTCCGCACTGTATACGGGTGGTGGATTAAGCCACTCCCTCACATAGAGAGGGGAAAGCTATCCAGTACTGGGAAAGTTATTAACTAATTATTAACTACATGATACATATACAATAGAACTAAAATAATAATAAAAATTAAAACTAAAAGAAAGTACTTACCTACATATATGTATACAACGACGACAATAGGACACTTAGGCGTCAAAGTACACTCCTCCGACCGCCGCATCGCTTATTATTATAGTATCAAAACATTTCGATAACAAGATATAGTAAGTAATGGTAACGTGTTCCTCAAAAAAACCAACGATACTCGCAGGTTAAAGGTTTCTCAAAAAACCTACATTATGTATTAGTATCTTACAAAACAATCATTCTCATTGCAATAGTGTACTTCCCCGGTTGCTGCAGTAACGGTTTAATTCTTTAAGGAAGGTAACGAGTTTTCCTGTATTGTCTTAAAAAAATCTATATAACTGCCTGTTATGTTTAACTTTAAGGAAAAGACCTACGAGGAAAATGGTCAGTCTAACGTTGTAATTTTGTGGTATCTATGTACATATTTGCGGATCTATGTATAGACGAGTTGAAATATACGGCTGCCTGTACACATGTACCTTAAGTGGAACACAGAACTTATGATGACTTTTGTCTCTAAAATGACATCATTTTCTTTTCTACACTCTCTTTGTTCTTCCAAATGATATCATCAAACTTCCCAAGCGAGAACACAGAGGAATGATTCAAATATACAACATTAGTTTTAATATATGCGAAACCTGAAACACGTGTCTAGTATTTTTATGTAAAGAATCTATGTACAAAATTTCAAAACTGTATCATGAAAAATCAAAAAGTTATAAGCTTGTTCTGTTACCTGGTTGTCCACCACGCAGCACGCTCGCGCGCGCCTCCAGTGTTGTCTTGAGCTCATTGATAATAATAATTTGGTAGTAGGTACCTAAATGATTGCAATAGGTACTTAATGTCGCTCGGTATCCAACTTGTAACTTTTTTGCAATATTTTTCAAAAATATAACACGGGTTAAAAATTATTGAAATCGATTCAGTTACCTACTTATTCTGAACAAACTATATTCAGGTTTCGCATATACTAAAAATAATGTTGTATACCTATGTACGAGTACATATTGTAAATGCACCGAGACCACAGATGAGGAGATTATCTGTGACCTAGACATAACTATAGTGCCAGGCACCCACCATAGCCTTTAGTTAACATGTATGCATTATGGGAATGGAAACAATAGCAAACGGATACGATTTTTTTGAATAACATTCACAGTACGCCTTTGTCAGTAGGCCATGACAAACGGTATGTATAGTCTTTGTTTGTTTGTATTTTGTAATAGTACGTTAAGCCGTGGTACCGGCTGTCATTTGTAGATCTTTGACAGTCGTTACAAGTAGTCAGTGGACCAAAAGTCTGGCAACAAGTCTTGCCTTCGTATAGCCTAAAGGTGCTCCCTCACCGGGAGCATTCGCCTGCAATGTAACAGTTCAGATTCACTTGTTTCCATACAAAATCGAATGTTGGACTGTTACATTACAGGCGAATGCTCACGGTGAGGGAGCACCATAATACTAACTGGGTTGTGGAGGTCAGATAAGCATTCGCTCCATGTAAAATACTGATATTCAGCTGCATCCGGTTGGACTGGAAGCCGACCCCAACAGAGTTGAGAAAAGGCTACGCAGATGATGATGAGTAATACCACAGTTTACTTGTATTAAAACTGTAACAGTCTGACATTACGTTAGCCTTTTTGCTGAGCAATCGTGAGGGTGTCGCAGAATGGAAAGAGTTTGACATTTCTTGGGTCTTACCGGATGATCAAAGCGCAGAACCTGAAGACGCATCGGTGGCTTACTGCTAGAGGCGACATTGTCAATACTTTCCATGCAATCTGTAGCATGTCAACGTATACTCGCAATAGAATGACGTATTGAAACGGATGAAGTTGTGCGCTCAACGCGTTTTTGAATGCCACGAATTTTGTTATATCTGTCATGTCTAGTCTATAGATTCCTTATTTGCATGAAATGCGGTACAGTCGCCAGCACATCAAGTCACCATAAACTGTCAAATTTCTCCAAACGATTTCAAACTACAAAATGCTGATGGTTAAGTTCAAAATCGAATGAGAAAATTTGACAGTTTTTAGTAAGTTGATGCGCTGGCGACTGTACATTATGGTCTAACAAATAATAAAGTTTCACGTTTTGCTGACATCATTCAGAAAGTAAACTTAAAAATAAATTAAAATTCCTAACACAATGTAAGGCGCCGTGCTCTGTGTGCCAAATGTATGGCTGAAGAATCACGTTTATACCTGTGTAGTAGGCAGGGATCGAAAAGGTTCCCGAAATACCGGTAAAATACCGGTATTTAGTGGTTCCGTTACTTAGAACCCGAACCGGAACCGGAACCTAAATTGGAACCTTTAAGAACCTTTATTGTACCGGTTCTTCTTCAAAGCGAGTCTATGTATTAACTAACAGTAATTTTATTACTCTAGATTATTCAAACCACTATCTAATAATATTTGCTGACACTGTACAGTACAGA
The DNA here is from genome assembly GCA_963082995.1 of Noctua comes. Lineage (NCBI taxonomy): Eukaryota > Metazoa > Arthropoda > Insecta > Lepidoptera > Noctuidae > Noctua > Noctua comes. The sequence continues at coordinate 16,679,394 of OY720273.1, forward strand.
CTTCCACTCGCTAATATTTCGAAGGCGAACTGAAAGAAAAGACACGCCAGGCACGCGTCAAACATACCCCTTCTTTCTTGGAGAACCTTTAAATCGGATGATACGGAACCGGTATATTGGAACTTTTATTTGGAACCGGTACTTTGGAACCAGAACCGAACCGGAACCTGAAGCAGAACCGTACCGAAAAGAAGAACCTTTTTAAGAACCGAAATGAAGAACCGGGACCCAAATTCGTACCGGTTTTCAATCCCTGGTAGTAGGTAAATTGTGGTTTCCTTAAGTAAACTTCTACATCTAGCAGGTTACGTAATTATTACTCAATTAAGTAGTTAGTCAAACTAGTTCAATTATTTATGTGGATTTTATTCAACAAAAATAATTTCCATCATTATCGGTACATCTGGTAACATTAAAAATCAAAATCTTATCTTTCAACATTCAAAAATAGTTTAAAATATAAATTGTTCATGTTTTTTGTAACTAGCAACACGTTTTTCGCAGAATTAAATTCTTCATCTAAATCAAGTTGTAGGTGTGTGTTATGTCAAGATAATCAATTGCTTAAGTACTATTTACTTAACTTATATTGTAACTTAAATTGTCCGAATGTTTAAATCACAAGTGTTTTAATATGACAGTTATATAACACGACAAATTGGCGTAGTATGTCACTTTGATTGAGCAGCACTGACCACAAAATGAAATGTCATATTTGGATATAAACAATAGCTAGCAGTAGTTTTGTTAGGCATAGTTTCAAACAAAACATTGGTCATTATCATTAACTCTAGAAACGGGATATTTATCATGATTACTGATTGTTCTTCAGTTTGTTGCTTGTTGTTTGTTTGTTGTTGTTTGTTGTTGTTGTTGTTTGTTGTTGTTGTTGTTTGTTGTTGTTGTTTGTTGCTGTTGTTGTTGTTGTTTGTTATTCAGTTTGTTGTTTATTATTTGTTGTTTCAGTGTTGTGCTTGCAACAGCCGAAATATCGAGAACTCAAAACAATCAGTAAACATGGTAAATATCCCGTTTCTAGTGTTAATGATAATGTTAGTGACCATTATAGTTAAAAAACTTATAAAACATTGGTCAGTACAGCACCACAATACCTAAGCTTTTCAACACAATGAATCCATACTTACAACAATTGTGGTACAGTTCCATTGCCTATTCTATTCCATACATTTCCGTAGAAACATAAAACACACCTGTAGCGTTTCCAGGGTTATTATAACCAGCTATCGTCACCTCATTGGCAGCACACCTTCCTTCATTATAATGGTCATAGGAATCACAGGCCCACGCCAAGAACCCATTCTGCAGATGAACAGACATAGAATAATATCTGACACAAGCTTTGTGACTACACTTGGCAGCATCACTCTCCCCTTTAGCTGGTATAATACCTTCATGGCAGGAAGGCTGCTTATTCCCTTTTTTGTTGAAGAAGAAGTCAATATCAGCCAGTACTGATGTCGAACCCAAACCTCCTGCATTGCAGTGGTACACTTCAACGTACTGCGCAACTCCTTTCCTGATCTGGTCCTCAATCGAACTTTTGGAGAAGCAAGGACCAGCTGGGTCTAAACCTGTGATTCTCCAGATCTTTTCTTTTGTGGCTTCCGTGTATGTGGATCCCGCGTAACCTAGCATCTGGCTGCCTAAACTATGGCCTATGCAGTGGATTTTGTTGGAGGGGAAACCTTTTGCATGTAGGCCAGCCAGGAAGTTACCTACAGCTCTTCCGATGTAGTAGGCGTGTTTGACTGAGCGTTCATAGCTGGCGATTGTTCCTCCTTTGCTTGAAGTGTAGATTGAATGGTCTACTATGATCAAGTATATATTTGGTACAGTACTGAACGCCTGTCGGAGAAGATCCTCTGTATTCTTATTAATATGTGACTTATAACCTGGGACGAAAAACACTAGTTTTCTGGTAATATCTAAGTTGTACGCGTTGGTAATACCTTCGACGGCGTAATCGATAGGAAAGGTCAGGTTGAAGTTATTCTGAAAGTCGTAGAAGAAGATCTGTGTTTCACTGATGCCGATGTCCAGGGTCTTGTCGTGATCACCTGAAATTAAGACGTGACGATTAATCATGGATGTTTTGTAAAAAAGACAATTAATGAAATACGGACGTTAAAGCCCGCTCTTATTAAAGATCTAATTGACAATTGAAGATCCCCATTTGCTTATTTAATATCGTTTTTTTGCAGGTCAATAAATGTTATCCCTCGGGTGCGAGAAGCACAAGATTGGGCTATGTCCGTCAAAGAGCGTCTTCCGGCTGTTTTGATGATAATTTATTGGAAAACATAACATCCCGCCTGTAATGCCCGAAGAGTTAAGCAGAGGTGTACCTAACAGTACACCCACATTTCGCCAGTTTTGTTTTAAGTCCCATGTAAAAGGGGGCGAGCCTATTGCCATCAATCGGCCACAAATCTAGACTGCGTGGCTGCTACCGAGATATTCCTGATGGAAAAACCCAATAACACTTTGCCCGACCCGGGAATCGAAGCCAGGACGTCATGCTCAATAGTCGACCAACGAGGCACTCGGTTTATTGGAAGTAGTTTGTTAAATATAATGTGTACCCCATCAACTTTAAACAATAAAACTGTAGGTATTTTGTTACAGGTATAACCTATGAAACTACCTGTATCAGCAAGATACGTGCTTTATGTGCTCTACTATATATTATACCTTTGGTGTGTTTGTACCTAAACATGTGCAGCATTACGACTATACGGTATACGGCTGCCATTGTGACAGGTTGATAGTTCATCCATCATGTGTCATACATTACCTACTTATGTAATTTTATTTGATTATCTAAATTATACGCAACTAGCTTAATTATAATAATTAGACACAAACATTCGTAAGTTCATGATCCCCCTTCTGCGAAGCAGTCATGCTCGCGAAGGAGGAGGCGGGCCGCGTGAGGGAGAGGACAGCGTCCTCCCTCCACACCAGCCGCAGTGGTAGACGCCCACGGCGCCGGACGTCGGCAGACGATCTCCGGCCACCGTAGGCGCGGGCATGCGGGCGGCGAGTAATGGGCGACTCGTTGTCCGACCATGGACCATGCCCGGGTCGACGGCGCGTTGTGTTCTACGCGCGCCTCAAAGAGTGTCAGCATAATGACGGGGCCCCCCTCTAGAGGGCCAAAGCCTGCCGGGGTCGCGGGACTCATAGAATTACCGTGACCCTGGAACATAAAGGGCTACTGAAGGACACCGTGGATTTTAGTCAGTACAAGTCTGACAGTCCCTCCCGCTCTGCCCTGGGTGGGAGGACTCATTTGATGATTTTACCACGTTAAAAAAAAAAAAAAAAAAAAAAAAAAAAGTTCATGATCCCACGATTTTTTTCCCGTAGGTTGAATAGATACCTCAAAAAAGTTTTTGCAAAAAAACCGACTTCCTTAAATACACTACAAAGTCTAAAATAACTTTACTTTCGGAAGTCTGCGGTTTTTTTTTTAAGTTTTGTTATTTGTATTTGTAACAACACAAATTCTTGCCATGAATCAATTTTACATTTTAACTAGTAGTTATTAAGGTCCATCATGACAACATAGGCCAAGTAGAAAAAAAAAACTACAGGACCGATTTTGATGAAATTTCTATGAGACCAATCAAAAAGTATTACTATTAATACTAATAACGGGATATTTACCATGTTTACTGTTTTCTATGAGTTCCCGATATTTCGGCGCAATCAGAAAGTACTCGTTACAAAAAAAAAGATTTTTCCAAATCGGTTCATAAATGACGGAGTTATGAGGTAACAAACTTAAAAAATAAAACCGAAATGAAACCTCGTCGTTTTTTTAAATCGGTTAAAAATGCCACCTGCTCATCAACGTGTATGAACTTGTCGTCATACACGCACGCCGTAGGATAAGTACTACGCACCTGACCTTTCTGATGAGCATCACCAATAAAGTCAGTAAGTAGTGTCAGGTATAATTATATCATTCTAGGACATAACATCACGCGAGGGTTACGCAGAGACGTACTTGTAAACCCACATTTGGCCAGTTCATTTTCTCCCAGTCTACCTTAGGGTAATGCAGAGACAATATCCACCCCCTACCCCACTCTCCACCCCTACCCTACCTTGTATCTTTACTTATATTTGCTCAAAAAGAAAGCTAAAACTAGGCACAAAAATGTAATTATCAAGATAAATTGGGGCATGTTTGTTATCGGGGCCAAACATTAACATAGCTTGTTATATAAACATTGTTTTGTTGTAAAATATTAAATCACGTACTACTTAAATTTCATAAGAACATAATATGAATACCAACATATTTTTATATTTCAACTAGCGACGCGCCCCGGCTTCGCACATGTGCAATTTACGTACAAATAAACCTTCCTCTTGAATCACTCTATCTATTGCTGAAAACTGCATTAAAATCCGTTGCGTAGTTTAGAAGATCTAAGCGTACAAATAGCGGGAGCGACTTTGTTTAATACTATGTAAAGATGTTATATTTTAGTTGACACACATTGGTTCAGTGGTTGAAAGCATTATTAATGTAGGTTTGATTTTCAGATAGTGTAAAGTAGTCTCTTCACAGTAATTTTACCTCTTAAGTTTCCATCACAGTCAGAAACAAAGAACTTTATTTCCGTAACAATAAGGATGCTGTTGGATTGCTACTGTCGGAGATACAGTAACTGTGACAGGATTGGACTCGTATTTTTGTGAAACCGATTCTATCTTCGCCATTTGATACCGGTTTCAGTGTATCTAATGAGGTTTTATGATTTTATAGCAGAAGTTGGAAAACTGTCAAGTTTTTCACTTTTTCTCCAAACGCTTTGAATAGACATCTTCCTTTTTAAGCATGATATAACATGATGCACTACACTACCTAGTTTCAATGCAAGGTTAATCAATCAATGCTAACTAGAAATTGCAAACATTCACGGTTACGCCTTCCGAACATAAACAAACATAATGTTGTGGTTTGCTCCTTAAACACATTCACTTCATTCGTAAATTACGAATACAAGACGTGATTCATATCCTAATTAAATTAAGAAACTTATGACACCGATAACCAAAACCAATAGAAGGTAATCGACCTCTAACTGGCCATATTGACAAACAAGACCCTGAACTAAGAAAATAAATATAAAAAGAACGAATTACACCAATAAAATAAAACGCGATTAGTGCGTCTAAACTGCGTTCAAGAGCTGTCTGTGTTCATTCCATAGAAATGATCACACTTGGTAGTGTCATCATTTCTACATTCAAGACCAGCAGCTCTTATTGAATGTAGTTTTAGTGCGTTCACGTTCATTTTTACGTGGTGACAATCGCCCATGGCATATCCAAAAAATTACGTCACTTACATGTAATCCAGTCCGAATACAGAAGAGCTTTAAACGCCCCACCATACCCACACGCAAACACCGAACTTAAAACAAAACAAAATAAATAAGAATTCATTGTTGATAACCTTCTGACACGACCGTCACAGTCGACGTACGGACGGCAAATGACACACGTGGGGACTAGCCAATATATGTAGATCATGCGCGCGCGCAGTATTCAGCAGGAAAACAATAACAAATTGATCATAGGTCCTTTATTGATCTTGTTCATCAATTAGGTCTTTATGTAGGGGTACGGGAAAATACGTAATGTTGTATCTACGAGTTATCATGTGTTTGAAAAATAATTATGATCAGTTATCGTTGAGTTGCCATGGCTGACCTGGAATTCTTTAAATAAACTTCGTATCAAGGCTGGTCGCAGTAAGGAAAACCTGCTCAGGTGGAGATTCATTAATGACTGTACCCTGGAGTGTAAATGTGGTGCTGTTTCACTAACGATGGGGCACTTAATATCGTGTCCTGCGTGTCCTGTTGTTTGTTCACTACAGGAACTGATGGACGCTACCGAAAGCGTCAAAGAGTAGCTCAGCTCTGGGCCGACACAATTTACATTGCCATCGACAAGCTAAGAAGAAGAAGTTATCGTTGCGATGAGTCAATAATACGTTGTGTGAGTAATATTAGTGTATGTAAATCACCTGGTTTGGGTGTGGGAAGGTCAGCAAAATAAGCTTAGAACAATATGCTTATGTGGATATAACATGAGACGCCTTCATGAATAATTTACGTTTATCATGTACACACACGCCTGTTTTCCTGGAAATGGTACGGCAGAGGTGTATTACTTGCTGCCACTTTTCACCAGTTACCCTAAGTGCTAGGTAACTTTTTCTTCGTCCTATCGATGATTCCTTTACTCTTCAACCAGAACTCTGCCACCGATAGCTTTAGTAGTGGCCGCGGACAGATACCTCAAGGTGCAGGTGGACTTTCACAAGGAGCAGCAGGTCTGCAGAGAAACCCTCAATGTTGACTGAGATGACGCTCAAGGCTGGCTTAGATATTTTTTTTTAGGATGGGAAATTATCAAATGACCTCTCCCGCTCTGGGCGCAGTGGAAGGGAGTGTCAGGTTTGTACTGACTAAAACCCATCCATGTTCCTTCTTTGCCCTTTGTGTTCCAGGGCCTCGGTATCTCTTTCGAACAGTCCCGCAGCACCGGCAGGCAACGGCCCTTGCGGACCCTATCGTAGTTGCTGACATCTTGGCTCAGATACTTGACGTGTTCAAGTCTGAGAGCAGTTATTGGTGGAGTGTGGGCATAAGTCCCGGTTGTGGTAGCTCTGAAAAGTGCTTTTGTTGATAGCCCTGCTGAATCATCATGATCACTAATAAGGGACGAATCTATTGCCAGGCACAGATTCAATATCCGAAAAACTTCTGTCTTCGATCTTGAAATTCAACCCAGATCGCTACTTTTAGCAGTCGGTAGATCGGAAGCTGGCGACCACTAGATGGGTCACCCCTATTACATGGAACATAAACTTGCATGGCCATCAACCGGGCACAAATCCAGACTCCGGGGCTGCTACAGAGAAATTCCTGAAGGAAAAACCCAATAACACTGCCCGACCCGGAAATCAAACGCAGGACCTCTTGCTCAGCAGTCGGAATAGACCAACCAGGCAGTCTGAGCGTTTAACGGGTCAATAGTCCCCCACTTCGTCGAATTGTGTTTATTATAATAAATTAAGGATCTCACTAGGTGGACCGATGACCTGGTAAAGGTTGCAGGGAGCCGCTGGATGCGAGTCGCACGGGACCGGTCAATGTGGTGACACTTGGGGGAGGCCTATGTCCAGCAATGGACGTCATCCGGCTGAAATGATGATGATGATGATGAAGGATCTCCTATCAGCCTATGCATTCCAACTTATAGGCGAGATGATAATAGTATGTTTTTCTCCTTAACAAATTCGTTAGAAGAAACTTTACGACGGAAAGTGAAACTTGTATAATTCCTATTAACCGTGATCTTGGCTGAACAAAAAGGCGGAACAATCCCGCTGAAGTGGTGAATTAACTTACCTTGGTTAGACAGCGAAGTTTTTAATTGAGTCGAGTCGATCTTCTGTGTAAAGTTGCGGTTACACGGGCATTTTTTCAGGAGTTATTGTCGGCAACATTGAGGAAGGACGTAGAGCAAACTAGTTTAATATCACTTATGATTGCTTTACCTGTGTGTTTTGATAAATTACCTCTAATTTCTCCATTTATTCTTTACTAGCTGTAAATGTACACAATTAAATTCCTCCCCACTTTAATTTAAAAGGAGAAATAATTAATCAGGCGAATAAAAATTTAATTGGCAACCAATATACTGAATTGGCGACTATTGTACCAAGTAAGTAACTATTTATCCGGTTATTGCGGCAAGGAGAATAAAGGAAGCAAGAGTTAGGTTAGGTTACTTTAAACCCAGCAAACAGAAATAGGAGCCCCGCGCAGCTGGGCTACGTCGACTACGCCTTATCTACAAACTAGTGGTTAATTGTAGCTGCCAACCTATTATTTTTGCTACCCATTTTAATTATTTTTTAAACCCTAAATCAGATTAGTTTGTCGCCGCGTTAAACACATGCCATTTAAAAGCAATCCCTCTAAAGAAATAAGTGAGGATCTGAAGTGACTATTGATTGAATCGCAACTTATAAATTAACACTATCAATAACATTGAAAACGGGATATTTATCGTGTCTACTATTTTTTCTGAGTTCCCGATATTTCGGCGCCGCTGTTGCCAGCACCATCACGGATCACGGATAAACTGAAGTTATTGCGGGTGGGTGATGCGCAGACAACCTCTTTCTTGTTCGTTTTTTGCGCTCGGTACCGCTACCACTAATGATAGTGTTAGTGACCATGTCAGTTTAAAAACTTTAATTAATTAATTCTTTATTTATTTACCCACAAAAATGATTCACTCACCCCAGTCACACTTACCCACACTTCTCAGGATGCAGTGAGTGACTAACCTAACATTTTTAATGCATGCCATATCTTTTAGTGTATCCCATTTTTTTAGTCGATCGTTTTTTATATGTTCCCTGTGAATTGAGAGGTCTGGCTTTTGTGATACAGGGAATCCTAGAACAAGAGCCAGAGCTACACTGATTTTTGAACAATCACTTGTTAATAAAGATTTTTTTTTTTTATCGATTTTTTATTGTTCCAAGAAATAAGGTCATTGAAATCTCGTTATATCGTTTGAGGGATTATTATCATCATCCAACAAAATACGGTAAACACTTAGATTTTTTTTTATCAATAACTCAACGTACCTAAATACTATTATTTTAATCGTTTATCGTTCGTCGAAATTGCAACATTGAGCTTGTTTTTCTAGGAGTCTAGGCGTTCGATTAGGTGTTGCTGGTGTCAGTGAAAACAAGCATTAGTGATGATCTTTCATCAGCAAAGAACGAAAAACTCTTCGTGATCAGGCTTCAAAAATCCTCACACTGTTAAATCCCTATCATAATTCCCTACAAAAACGAAAACGTCTTAACCCAGGTCCGTCGCACAAATGCCATTTCTTGCGCTTATAACAGCCCCACGTTATCTGATGGGCGAACTAATTGTCCATAAGATACTTCGTAATATCCCGCGAAGATAATGTGCTACGCTTTATTTCCTTCAGCTGACATGATGGGTAATGGCCGCCGCTTTCCCGAGTTTTTTTTTTTTATATTCCGTTTTGTGTTATGAATGTTAGGTATTAGTCTTCGTCATCACGGACAATTTTTTACCGCGACGATTTTTTTTTATACTATCGTTATTGTGCTTACCAGTGGAAGCGCCAGGGTAAAATTTTCTTACGTTTTTTGCGATTAGCTGGTCAGTGTAAGGTTGTACGTACACTTGTACAATCTTACACCTTGATTAAATATTTACTTTACTGAGTTATAATCATTAATACAACCATCTAAGTTAATTTAATCCGATTGATTGACTTATTCATGAAATTGTCATCCAATGGAATTAAATGACCTGCAAATTGCAAAAAACTAGGAAAAATATAATTTCGCGGCCTACCCTGGCGCTATGCAACAGAGCGCATACCAACGCAAAGAGTAACCATGGAGTTTCTTGCCGGTTCTTCTCCATAGGAAACGACCAACCCAAACCATGCACCTTTTTGTCGACGTTTTACAAGTGCCCATCGAGGCCTACGTGAAAAAATATTTTGATTTTGATTGATTTTGATTTTGAACGCGTCAAAAAGCGCACTGCCGGATTTTCAACTCTGCGTTAGCAGGGTTAAATATAGAGGGCGAGATAAATAATACCGTTGCGTTAAAACATTGCCCTTTGCGAATGGGTCATGGTGACTACCCCACGGCAAAAGAGGAAAACATCGTGAGAAAACCAGCATGCCCAAAAGATATTTCTCGAAGGCATGTAAAGCCAAGTCAGAGGTCCATGGGCGGCATAAAGACTGACACCAGGTTAGGCACTAACCACACGATAAAGAAAAGGTGATGATTATGGTTTAATATTTATGAAAAGTTTTTTTTTTTTTTAATAAGGGACAATGTTTATACCTACTTGTCGCTTATTACCCTTTTTTTTCAAGGGTAGGTGTGTGACGTGTGTTTAGTGGTGTACTAAGCATAATTGATAGGAAAAGTTGACTCGTAGAAAATGCCTATGGCATTAAGTCCGCCGCTGTACTTTGTGTTTGAAGTGTTTAATAAATAATTCACCTACTGGGCCAAACCAAGACTACGGGTTTCTACTTGAAAATTCCAATTCGAACACTCAAATAACTTTGCCGTACCTGGAGATGGAACCCAGGATCCTACACTCAGCAGTCTTGTTTCCGACAGCTAGATTGACAAGCAATTTCTTTCAAGAATAAGGAACCAGATATTAATGATTTTTGTTTACAAGGACAAAGGATTATAAAATTAAACACTTGATACATGTTTCAGTACACATTTATTTCAGTTTATTTGCATCGGCTATTGATTATGATTTTGAAACTATTCTAGAGATATTTGAAAAATAGTGGTTTTTGCGAAATATTTTTACAATTCTGTGGATAAAATAGATATGGCGAGTTGAAAACATCCTTATGAGTACAATAAATGATTCATCGTTTTGTAGCGGCACTACAAAACTCATTTTGCAGCGTCCCATGTTGCTGTAGTAGGTACTACAGTAACATGGGACAAAAAGTACCTACTGCAGCGCCATCTATGACACAAATTAAGAACTAACATCAATTCCTAAATCGCGCCGATAAATTTATCCGCGACTAAAGACTATACAACATTATTTTTAGTATGCGGAACCTGAATATGGTTTGTTCAGAAAAAGCACTGAATCGATTCCGATAATTTTTAAACCATGTTATCTAGCGACACTAAGTAACTATCACTATCATTTAGGTACCTACTGCCAAATTATTATTATCAAAGAGCTCGAGACGACGCTGGAGGCGCGCGCGCGACGGCGCTGCGTGGTGACCACGTCTTTGTGCGGACAAGCAGGTAACAGAACAAGCCTATAACTTTGTGATTTTTCATGATATAGTTTTGAGATTTTGTACATAGATTCTTTACATAAAAATACTAGACACGTGTTTCAGGTTTCGCATATACTAAAACTAATGTTGTATAGATAAACCCGACGACAAAGACGGCAGTAGCCCAACCGACACAACACCCGTCTGGTCGGAGTATCATCCCTTTTCTATGGGGGATGACGAACTGTATGTCCTGTTCTTCATACACGAAAAGTTTTATCGTTTTTTACATATATTATTTACATTCTCATACATTATTACAAAAAAGTATAAAAAATCGTTATTTCCAACTCTGAAATTGTTATCGCTACTATTATAAATGCAAAACTGTTTGTATATCCGGAGTGTATATACGGAAAAACTGAAGAACAATTTTTGATAAATATCGCTAAGCATTTTTAATGTTAACAAAATCTTCAAGCAACTTAGAGCTTAGATTCTATAGACACATTATTAAGAGTCTAATATGAAAAAAAATCATATTAAACTCTCTATTAGACTCACATTTTCGAACATCCCTATAAACATTTTTAAGAGATACCTACACATTTATACACAAAATAGTTACTCTTTGGTTTTTATAATACCTTTAAATAGTAATTACAAATACTTTTCATAACCGAAAAAAATGCCTTCCGCCTTTGTATTGATGCCAGCTATAGTATGAGACAAAATCTTCCAAAACGTCACAATATATAAGCTATCAATGTTGTGCTTATGGCAAAGATTGTAACATAGATGGCTTATATCTCAGAGACGAGAAGCTCTAGAAGATTTTGTTCCATAAAATACTTATTTGGATTGATACTATAGCAATCGATTAATACAGGTTCTATGCGGGGCCGCTATTTGGAAAATAGAATGGTGGATGTTAGGCAGGCCACGTTTCTTCCAAAATTCATCCAACCCATTTATATGTCGAAGTCACTTAGAATAGATGGCTGTTCACTCAGGAGCAGGAGCAACAGGTTTGATACTAGCTTCACAAGCTGTTCTTGAATGAGCATTATTGAACAGCCTCGTCAGCTTAGCCACCAGTGGATCAATATTAGTCACTATCCACTCATCCGTACTTCTCTCGCCAGTCACTTGACTGAGGTAAGTAGTCATGTTTGTTCTTATTACTTGCAGTTCTGCCAGCGAGCTGGAAATAAGTATAATTTAGGTTAAAAAATAAAATAACAGCCAAAGGTTACATAAACATGAGATAGCAGAGATTGTTAATAGTACATTTTGTTGCAAGTGAATAAAGTTCAGTGTCATTCACTCGAGGCGGGATTGACGTTATAGAGCCGAGAGTAGAATGGCAAATGCTCACGCATATCAACGTAGTTCGTGTTTAACAATACTACGCTTTACTTGGTAGTGTAGCGGCACTACAAAAAGTACTACAGCAACATAGTACAAAACTTAAAACAGCGCCATCTATGCCACGAATGAAGAACTAACATCAAATTATTAAATCGCGCAGATAAAGTTATCCGCGACTTAAGACTATATAGAAAAACGACAACGGTCGAGCAGTAGCCCACCAGACACAACACCCCTCTGAGGAGGGTCCTCCCTTTTCTATGATGTATGGAGTACTTCACACCATGTTCTTCATACTCCCAAAGGTCTTAGCCGAGGCTCCGGTGCGAGCACGAGTCGCGTGCCAGTTGTACCGCGAAAGCGAACTCGTGGGCGCACCGCCAGAGGGCGTATTCCGGTTTGCGAACAAATGATTTATTATAAAGCAACAATAGCGCGACCGAACGCTGATAGTAGTTTTACTTATGTCGGGGAGCTATGGCGCGTAATTTTGCGGACGAGCACGCATTCTTCACAAATTACTTCAAACCTTTTTTATAAATTACAGAAAACTATTACAATTTGCGCCGACAGGATATTGAACCCGGAACCCTAGCTTCTACTAAACTGATAAGGACAATCTCGTTCTTAAACTCAGCAAAAAATAAAAAGCATGGAAGAGAGATCTTCATGGTCGGTATGGCGGTGCCAGGAGGGGTTACTATGACGTCATAAAGTAGGAGTAATTCCAGTGTGGGAAAGAGACAGAGCTATACAGGTTATCTAGCGCCATCTCTTTCCCACACTGGAATTAATCCTGCTGTAAGACGTCATGGAAGGCCACCTGGTAACAGCAACGACAACTTTTGATGATGTAAAAGAACAATAATGTTCACTTACTGTTCTGCGTTGACGGCGATGCTTGCGGTGTGGCCTGGGATGGTGTACTGTCGGGACATCTGCCAAGGATTCAGCCAGGTGCGCACTCTGAAATATACAGATAAAGTTAGTATGATCTGACCAAAAAAAAAACCGTAACTTGTGGCCGTTTACAGCCTCAAGATTTTTAAACAATTACTATTGTCACAAACAAATTGTTAACTTACTAAATAACTCTTGGTATTCAAAATAATGATAAAACTTTCACAGACTGCCATAGTTTTAAACAGGGGGGTTACTATGACGTCTAAAGGCGCTCCCTCACCGGGAGCATTCGCTTGTAATGTAACAATCCAAGTTTCGATTTTGTACAGAAACAAGTGAACGTAATGCACAAAATCGAATCTTGCATTTGTTACATTACAGGCGAATGCTCCCGGTGAGGGAGCGCCTTTAAACAAGGAGTAATTCCACTGTGGGAAAGAGACAGAGCTATACAGGTCGTCTAGCGCCATCTCTTTCCCACTGGAATTGCTCCTGCTATAAGACGTCATGGTAGGCCATCTGTCCTGTCTCAAGGTGCAAATATGTACCAAATCCAAAGTAATTACTTGAGTTTAAGTTATTACAAGATGCAAACATATTTATGCAATAGACAAGAATTTAAACGAAGTAAGAACCGTCAAAGAGAATAAAGCTAAAAATTCTTACTTTTGACGGTTCTAACTTCAAGTAATTACTAAACTACAGCATAAAAATCGTTTCTTAAATAATGACTTTTACTCAAGTTATCACTTTGACTTGTTTATAGATGCAAGAGTCACAGAGCACCAGCAGTCTATGTGCACGTATCCAGTCAAACCAATCGAATCAGATTCGTCTGTTCAAAATTTTGCCTTAGAATTAAGTAAGGATTTTGCACTTTAAACCAAATAAAGAGAAAAACTCACAGGTCACTGTTCAAGAGCCCAACGCACCGTTCCTTGGCAAGGAAATAGGCGTTGATACATCTTGCCACCTCCTCGCCTGGCCACTCATCTGAAGGCAGGACTTCGACCAAAGAACTATCATCGATTTCTGTAAAACATTATTGCCATTAAACATTTGGTACATTTTTAAATACATGGATTGAATGCAAGATTTTTACTTTAAACACCTCCACGACCCCCGTACTATTCAATCCATCCATCAGCATACTGTTTTGAGTGCGTTACATTGAGTCCTACCGTAAAACGTGATTTTTGACCCCAAAAAAAAAAGTCAATCAATGTGCTGGGTTTCGTTTTGGTCAATATTTAATTGATAAGTATTATGTATTTGGTTTATTATGGTGATTAAACACGTCAATTGAGAAGTTCAAAAACAACGATATTTTTGTTTCGTTGTTAGGCGCGATAACAAATAAAATGAAAGGTGGTCGACCGTCAGTGAACTCGGTAAATTTACAAGCACTGCACGGGGTCAACATCGCCTCAACTCGACCCGCTCGGGATTCTTTCTTTGTAGCTCCATATTGCAACTCACACTTATGAGTAACGAAACCGTAACGACATCGCCTCGGATCGGAATCAGCTAGTTAAAATGAGGTGCGATCAGATGTCAGTGCTTACGGATATAACTATGTTACAGAATTACCTGCTGTAAAATTAAAGGAATTTTACTATTCTTACCCATGTCATCGCTCTCTGCGATAGTTGTTAAAAGTTTGAGGCATCCGGCAAGGCTCGGAAGAGCAGAAGGCAGTAACTCACACAGCGTGGCATAGTGGTCATATCTGTTGACAAAATACAATAATTAAATAATTATGCTACTTGTATGTACCACTAAACGAACAGACGCATTTATTTATTCAGACTATAAGTAACTCTGAATTAATGTAAACTATGAAGAAACCTTAAGTGCTACAAATATCTTTTTCGGAGCTTGAATGACATTGACAGAGGGCGCCGTTGGTACACTTCACTTCAGGTGCTATCCGGGCATGAGTGCTTCGGAAAGTACCTGTGACGCATGGGTCGTGAACCGACGCCCGGGTGAGGAACTGCGACTCGAGTGAGGAACTGTGCCTCGAGTGAGGAACTGTGCCTCGAGTGAGGAACTGCGCCTTGAGTGAGGAACTGCGCCTCGAGTAAGGAACTGTGCCTCGAGTGAGGAACTGTGCCTCGAGTGAGGAACTGCGCCTCGAGTGACGAACTGCACCTCGAGTGACCGTGAGTCGTGTCCCCACAATATTTATTGCACAGTGTTACATTGTTTGATGTACAGAATGCTTGGTTAACAGCTTCGTGAAGGGTCCGTTTACACCCGTATAACATAGGTTTACGGTGATACATACCTCGACCACCCGGTAAGTATCGCGCCGCTGTAGTAGACGTCGTTGAGTTCATTCTGCTTGCGTAGTTGTGATCCCCAGGCCTTATGGTTACTGACGTACCGGTTAGGGGGTGACAATACCTGGAAATTATATTGATAGACGTTATTGTTAGCTTCTTACCAACGACTTATCGTCTTGCCTACCTGGGTTGTAGAGGTCAGACAGGCAGTCATAACATGTGCATGGTATTCAGCTGCGTCCAGTTAAGACTGAAAGTCGACTCCTATTAATATTTGATAAGACACACTAGCAGTTAATGCTAATATAATTGCTAATTTAAAAAATAGTTGTAGTGATTAAATACTCTTTGTTTTATGTGTGATAAACAGCAAGATTGTATGATTCGTAGTAAAATTATGGTTTGCACTGAATCACACTAATAATAAAATCTCTTATGCAATGCTAGACGAAGCCATGAGTTCCGTCGAGATTGCAGTCTCTTTCGATCTGCAAAGAATAATGCTATTTTATTCTCACCTGGCAACTCCCATTGGCTCCTTTGTAAGCTGATCCGATCCATACTTCAGCAAACAGTAAACCATAGGATACCTCTAAATCTTGCGCTACGGCGAAACTCTCTTCAGGGTTGTAATTCCATAGTACTGGTATGACATAATGTCCTAGGGCGTATTCTGAAATTAAACATAGACGTCATATTTATGTGTACTTTTTACTGAGACATTAAAGATCGAAGTAACTTTTGTCACGTTTTAAATATTATAACATAAGATAACGACTCTAATCCCCGAATTGTTCCCACATAGTAGAGGCAGAGCCTATTGCGATCAACCAGGCAGAAGTCCGAACTTCATTCGTGAAATTGTTTGTGGAAAAACGAAATAACACTTTACTCGACCCAGGAATCGAACACAAGACCTCATGCACAGCAGTAACACTTGAGATTACTAGACTAGAGGTCAGTGAAATTTCAATGTACTGGAAATTGTTCTTAGAATTGATTTTGTATGAAAACAACCAACTGGGTCGACCCCACAGAGTACTTTTATATATATGTATATTAATAGGTAGTCGACACTAATGCAAATTAGTGACAACCCAGCCCAATGGCTCAACTTTTTTAAGGGGTTCCGTACATCAGTCGCCAAAAACGGAACCCTTACAGGATCACTTCGTTGTCTGTCAGTCTGTCTGTCAAGACCCTTTTTCTCGGGAACGCGTGGAGGTATCAAGCTGAAATTAATATCAAATACTCAGGTTGCTACCCCTTGGAGCAGTGAAAATATATATAACCGTTTATGTCGCACATTTTGCGATTTCACAAGGGAATCAAAACCTAAAGCAATGTCTTACAGCACAAGTAAAGAAAAAAATCTGAAAACCGTAAATACGTAGTTTAATATCAAAATTGAATAGTGATCAGTAGAGTATTTGTGATTGAGTTATAAGTGGTTTGTGATTAATAAAGATATTTGGTGTTTAATCGGTAGTACTTACTTTATCCCATACCCAGCTAGTAACAATATTAATTCAACATAAAAATCCCTTTCAAAGTTTTGTCTTGATTTACCACAGCGTTTCTATTCAGCCCGCTTAACCAGTAACTGAAAATGTATCGAGTTTTCCGGTCTAAGATAAAGTCCTTTTAGAGATTGGAATAATTATTTGATGGCGTCAACTTCCTAATTAAAAGGTCGATTATTGTTGCACAGTTACCTCTCAACATTTCCGTATCCATATGTCTGAGCATATCATCCCACATAAGCACCGCTACAAGTGGTCTTTTCTGCAGAACATACTGGATTACAGCTTTTATATGGTCCATGTATAGGGACGCTTCCTTGAATTTGTGGTTCGCCGCTTTTTCTTTACACTCTGGGCAAATCCCTGTGTGCCACACCTGAAAAAAGCATTGTTACTAATAAAAACTGATGATTACCTCGGTTAACGCACCCACGATACAAGAGGAATTCCTAGTGTGGGACAAAGTTTTCATTAAAAAAAAAAATAATAATAATGAAAGGTATTAATTTTCAAATTTGTAAACAAATTATTAATTGATTGTTACAATTTCAGAGACCAATGCCAGAATGTTGATATATTAATTTATCATATTATTGGTAGGTAAACAAGTGTTTTATTTTATACCATTTGGGCATGCCTGATATAAGGCAATGGAAGAGCTCTATGATGAAATGCACTCATATACCCTATAAACTAGAATGTGGCAATGCAGCATAATCAGCCTATAATATTCGCAATGCTGGGACACGGGTTGGGTTGGTAAACTGTCATGTCTTAGAATTATTAGGTCTAGGACATGCCGTATTGAGAGCACTGGTGATGAAATAAGTTACACAAAGAATCTGCTTGGGTTTGAAGTAACCTAGGACACGTAAGTCAGGGCCGGAACCACGGGCCACCAATGCTCCTTGGCAAGGCAGGTTGCGACACAAAGAGCTCTACCTCTACTACATGTATCAATTTCACTCACCTCATCAGCTCCAATATGAATGTACTTAGCATTAGGCTGTACATCCAGTATTTGATTGATCATATCTTGGACTAGTGCTTGAGATCCAGGCTTGGAAGGGCACAACACGGCAGGGGACCGCTTCACCTCTTGGAGGCTTTGGAATTTCTCATGCTTGAGGACAAACTCCATATGTCCCATGGTTTGAACAAGCTGAATCTGTAAGTAACATAACATGACATTACACCTGTAAACTCTGATGGGTGGTATCTTATAGTTCACTCACGTTTCACTAGTATTGTTTACGTCTCATATTGTATCTGTGCCCATTTCAATGAGTTTCTTGTTTTCGAAGTAAGATGCTACATTGTTACAAGCAGATAAAAAATAACATCATCTTAGTGTGTGTGTGTGTGTGTGTGTTTGTTATTTGAGACCAAAATTTTGCTATGAGTTTGATGCCTTCAGTAGCATCAATCAGTTCGTGTACTGTACAGACAACCAAACTCAGATGGCACAACATGCATTATCTCCTTGTTTATGGTATAACACATTTACACTCACACACAGGGTGGAATGATGATTCATAGATGAATGAATCTTCATCCAAGCCGATTTTTCATCAAAAATAAAATTTGTTGCTGCCACAAAATTTAACTTACTGGTTCCATTCCATTGTCCATAATACACTGTATGATATGCTGCACTTCTGCCAAGCTGTACAAATTGTCTCCACCAGCATTGCTCAGACTTCCAACTTGCTCCAGTTCTCCAGCATATGGGAAGGTGTCTTCCCATTCCAAGAGTATGCCGGTTGCACCCCATTTCTTCATTAGGGGGATAAACTATAATAAAGAAGATTAGATACTAAGTAACTAAATACAGTGACAATGCTACCAATTTTCAATGATCCTTTCTATAAAACTACCACCAATAGTACAGAAGAAGTCATGCTGCACCAACCCCATAGGATAGCGACAGGAGAATAAATAATCATTATTGGATAAGATGATGAAACATCCTTTGGACAAAACTAATAATATTTCCTTACCTTATCCAAATATGGAACCTTGAGTGGAGCGCCTTTTAAATCCAAATGCACAACTCTAGAACAATATATAAAAAGAAATTTAACCATAGATACTACAACCAGTACTTTACACTGCATATTCAGCTGCATCTGGTTAGAGACTGGAAGCTGACCCTAACATAGTTGGGAAGAGGTTAGGCAGATGAGATGATGATAAATGATGTAAGTATTTACACAAATTAGGCATAAGTTGAATTTAACAATGTACTGACGGTAATATCTGACCTTTTCCAAACTGATACTAGCCATCTCAAATTGGAAGCTCAATAAAATATTTTATCAAAGGCAGATCCTAGCTTTTATAGTAAGTACGTCAATCCACTGAAAATAAAAAATTTAGAACTTACCTGGACGCCAAACCTAGACTACTGGACATTTTGAATTTGGAAAACAAGAGACGACTTAACTAAACTACGATGCTTAAACTATGTTGTACATTTTGGTTCACTTCATTTCCAGTTTTGAATTGTTTGTTTACGTTCTTATTACTTGTTTTGATAACACTTATAGTTATTAAGTATTAGAAGTTTTATTATTTGCTTAATTTTCAATAAATATTAATTGATGATACGCGATGACAGATCCATTTCGGGACTATCTACCTGGGTTCAATTTCAAGTAGTAATTTTATCGATTTTTACTTTAAGATAGGAATATAGGATTCCAGAATAGAGTCATAAAGAGCTTCATCAACTTCACAGTTTGACACTTTTTATTTTAAGAAATAATGTTACCAATTCATAAAAAAAAGTTCTCTCTACTCGAGGTGTTATGTCAACTGCAGCTATGTTTTAAGATTTCAAACAAACAAAAAAAAATGTTTTTGTAATTTATATGTTATTTATGAAACTCGTGGCTAAATAATAACAGCCGCTCGGACCGATCTTTAGGTTAAGCCGTGCTTGCCTAGGTTGGTCTGTGAATGGGTGACCACCAATTACATACCGAGTTTCCTCCATGCCTCGGAAAGCACGTTAAGCCGTTGGTCCCGGCTGTCATTTGTAGATCTTTGACAGTCGTTACAGGTAGTCAGTGGCCCAAATAGTCTGACAGCCAGTCTTACCAAGGGGTATCGTATTCCCTAGTACTAACTGGGTTGTGGAGGTCAGATAGGCAGTCGCTCCATGTAAAATACTAGTATTCAGCTGCATCCGGTTAGACTGGAAGCCGACCCTTACATAGTTGGGAAAAGGCTAGGCAGATGATGATGTTATTTATGAAACATATCAGAAAGTCCCTCCCTTCATTGACTGACTGACATTGCGTGGAAATGGGTGTTGAGGATGGACGTCACCGCCGAGACCCAGAAAGGTAATCCTGCAAGGTGGTCTACGGGGTACTCTGAAATTGAACTTACCAAATTGTGGGCAGTCAATGGTGTTATTGAGCAGTTTATGTGAATCTAAAATTCAAGAGCTCCCTGCGAGCTTCCAGGGTACTCATTTTGTAGCAGCCTAGTTTATCAAGGAAGGGGAGTTATTTAAATTGCCTTTCCTTTGAGTACCCTAGGTTTGGATTTAGTAAATGAATCTCGACCTAACCTACAAGCATTATGATATTTCGCCGATATCCGGTATCCTATGTGCCTTCCTAATCCTAAGAAATATTATAAATGCGAAAACAAGTTTGTTTGTTACCTTTTCACGCCTAAACCACTGAACCGATCATCCCGAAATTTTTAACATACGTTGTCAGGTGTACAGAAACGGACATAAGATACCTTTCATCCCGAAAAAAGTACCTACTGTTCCCGAGGAAAACAACAATCACCTTCTCATGATAATAGATGGCGCCACGTGTCTGTCGTATCATGATTGAATTATATTGTTACAAGCAGAACGCAACCCGAATTGATTGTCAAATTCTCAATTAACGCGAGCGAAGCCGCGGGCAAACGCTAGTTAAAAATAATCAGCTGTTGGCCGGTGTAGGTAGGGCTTGTTGTATGATCTTTTGTACGGAAAAGCAGGTTATTCCATCCTGTAATATTAAAGTTATGTTGAAGACAGACTGAATTCAAAATAAATTTTTGTCGATGGATTGGCTTGTATCTTTTTTTATTTACTAGGTAGCTATCCAGGTAGGTATGTCGAAAGATAATTTCATGGGGAAAAATCAAACACATTATATAAAATAGCAAAGTTTAATTTGAATAGCTCATACATAATACAAGGTATACGTAAGGAGTTTAAATTCTAAGTAAGTAGACAAACTTATCACCTAAAATACTTTCAAAATTTCATGTAAAAAATAAATTCATTATTACCTTGATCGGTGTTTTAGATGGCAAGTATATTTCAGACGAAAGTATCAGGCACTTGTATATAATGTAAGTATATTTAATAATTATCTAAAAAAAACATACGAATTCTAAAAAAGAAAGCTAGGGTCTTTTACAAACTAACATAACATTTATATTCGCGGATACAAAATCGATACCTAACGCATTTTATAATGCCTGCTTGTAGTTAGGTACTATACGGGTCGGTATTATGTACCTAAGTTACATAAAGGCACACAGTATTTAACCTCTAAAACATAAAGGAATACTATATCTCCTTAGGAGACTTTTTAAAGCAAACAAATAAATAACACACGAGTGTTGTATATATACTATGTTAATATGATTACGTTTTCTATTTAAATTCGTCACAAACTCACACACTTGCTACATAATCAAGGTACGAATTAATAGATGATATATAATCTATCTAACTACAGTCAAAATATTAAGTTATAATCTCTACGTAGATAATTAGTTAAATATTCTAAAAATAAGCACATAATAATGAAATTCAGAACATGATGTATTAAGTATTAATTCTAAAATATTGTTTAAAACTAGGTACATAAGACAAGTGTACATTGATTTCAAAATAGTCATAAGTATAAATTATTCCAAATACCTCAGTAAATCACACAATCGAGAATATTATAAGTCCTCAAAAACCAACTGAAGGATATTTATGACAAAAAAATCAAAATGTATAAGATATCTTAACATTCCAATCCAGGCACCAAAAACTGTAATTATGAAATAACACCAAAACAAATATTTTCTTTCTTCAGTTAAGCCTAAATTCTTGATTGAATATATTTAGTGGGCAATGATGATTTTAATCCCTGGATCAGGTTCGCCTGCCACATCTTTAGCGAGGGGCGCGTTACCGCAAATACGGAAGTTTTCAGTGAACGGTATAACGCCAACTAAGAAGCCAGAAATGATGACCCACAAACCGGCAAGATAGAATGCTGCATCCCAGTGTCCAGTGACGTCTTTCAGCGCACCTGAAATTGGAAACGAAATCTTAGGTCAGTTGCTAGTAAGTAAAATTTTGCACAAGTTCTCTTGAAGGGTACTAGACCGTTCAAGAAAATTAATTTACTCACTGGAAAATAATAGGAAATCAGACTATACACAAACATCGCCAATCTTATAGTGCAGTTGATTATTTGATTGTGGTCAAATTCTAGATGTAATGTATTTAAAGACCAATTTAAGAAGCTTTAATGCCTGTTACTTATTGGAATATAATATAAATATGAGGAGAATTTCTTGTCTGACGTTGGTTTATTCTTACAGTATTAGATGACTACGTCACACGAGCTGATCTAAATCTTGGCCCATTGTAATGCAGAGCCCATATTCTTTATAAGGAAAAAATATTGTTAACTAGAAAAAAAACCTTGTGAGACATTGACATGCAAAGAGCTAAAGTTATACAAACAACCTTTGTATTCATAAACAGTGCAGATTATAGCTAAGTTTACGACTGTTCTCACTTCATTTTACGATTGTAGTTACCGCAACTGATGCGATAAGAACCTGAATATTTATCCTCAGATTTGCTACTCATTGCAAGACAATTTTTCACATAGTAACCACAAAGATGTCAGTGACGGAAAATTGTACAGAAAAACAAATGAAGCATCAATTGTTGATCAATTCGCTGCATTTGTGAGTAATTGTGAGAGTCAACTGGTGTAACTCGACTCTAGTGTTTAAAAAACAATGGTCCATGTAATGGTTTGTTATACTTGTTCACTGTTATTGCGATTATATTATGCACTGGTTTCTATGCAATGCTACGCAGGAGTGACATCGCATATTAGAATCTGTTTGAGCTCCGCAACAACTCTTGTAAAGCGCAGAGATCATAATAAATGTTGTGACGACACTTATTTACAATGGGCTATTGATTCGGAATTGAAATCGACAAGATAGATGCATTTACTCACCAGCCATAGGCGGTCCAATAAGATGCCCAATGCCCTGACTCAGCAACACCAATCCGTAAGCCATTGTGAATCTTTCCAAAGCGATCAGTTCTACCAAAATGCTGGGCGTATACGAATATGAGCTTGAGAACATCAGTCCGAACATGACGGCATTTAATGCTAGTATATAGAAACTATACGGTGCTTCTGGGTCCATCACACGAATTAATACAGGGAACAGGATTATGGTTATTCCGCAGAAAATAAGGCATAATGCGTATGTCTTCGTTACATTCACCCATGGGAGATCTCCCATCCAACCCAGGCCAACCTGAAACACCAGAAAAATATTTAAGTTTTCAATAAATTTGCTATGGCTTACCAGAAAATTATTTGGCAAGACCAAAGATACATTTTGAAATATTACTTGATAAACTTAACAGGCACAGGACCTTTTTGCCTTATTCACACACAGTCTAACTGGAACCTTAAACATCAATGCAAACACTTACGATGCCAATTATAGTAGCAATTCCGAACACACTCAACATATAGGAGCCGTGGAGCTCGGTGTATCCGCTCATGAGCATAAAGTTCGAGATGTAGAAGTAAGGCACGATGAACCAAATGAACAGCACTAACGTTGACAGATTCATCATCAGGAAGTGGAACTCGGTGAACATGTTAAAGTCGAATGTTTTGTTGATAGTGTCCAGTAAACGTCTGCCCCAGGTCTAAAAACGAAAGATTTATAAATAGTTTAAAAAACGCCTGAGCTGTGTTTATTTTAATATTGTGGTTTTGTATTTTGTCAAAAACGACCATCGTTTATCGAATTATCATCGTTTAGAAAAAAGAACAACTGTAATATCAAAAAGAAAAGAGCTTATGGAAGGAATTGGCGGAGGCCTTTGCCCAGCAGCATAAAAAAACAAAAGATAGAATCTACTTACATTTTCTTCCTCCGCCACGGACCACATCGAATTCCTATAAATGTCAGGGCATGAAGACGCTCGCAGTTTGTACTTAGCAATGTTCATCATAGCACCGCGATGCATGATCGAGTTACGATGTACTCGTATGCCTCTCAAGTAGTGATGATCAGTTACGAACTGCTTGGTCCACCAGTCCTGGCGCTCTCTCTGTACGATCACTGCAGGCTTGTTCTCCGGGATTGGTTGCAACAACTTCTCCCTGACTTGATCTAGTTTCACCTCAAACTGTTTCTTCTTCTCTTTCTCTCTTTTATTGAGTTTTAACTTCATTGACATTTTTATCGGTTTAGATTTTGAACCCTCAGTAGGTTCTACGTTCAACTTCTGCTCTGATGTACTTCTTAGTGCAAGCATCGATGGATAGTTTTGTAAAATAATATTATAGAGTTTCTTGTTTGATTGGAGCTGGTCTAATACTTCAGCAGGCACCTGAAACACATTTAAATAATATTATTATCCATATCATATTTGTTATGTGCACATTTGGATTTTTTTTAATAAATAAATAAATAAGTAATAAATAAATAAGTGTAAGTGACTATTACCTTTTCACTTTGTCGCAAGAACGTAGGCAGATTTATTACAGAACTAACTTTATGGTATTGTGACATGTCAGCATTTCTTTTAGTTGCTGCCTCTAGATCCTCAGCTTGAGCAATAGAAGCTACTAATGTTGTGAGTATATATTCAGGCGTTTCACCGCTCTTCATTAGTATCTTTAACTCTTCTGCTCCAGGATAAACAGACTCTCCACCACCTGATTTCGCTGATATAGACATAATACTAGATGCTCTCTTCGACTTATTCAATTTTCTTTGCTTTTTTTGCTCAATTATCAACCATTCAGGATCTCTCATCACAGCACCACACACGCACACATTAAGTACAGTACCAGCTAACAGTAATAATGTACCTCTCCAACCAAATTCTTCCAATAAATATGTCGTTAGTGGAGAGTATATGAAAGTTCCAAAACCTACTCCACAAGATCCTAATCCTACCGCTAAATTGCGTCGTTTCTCAAACCAGTAAGCAATGGATACCACAGCAGTGACGTACAGCAAGCCAGTCCCAAGGCCAGCCATAATACCATACGTGACATATAAAACTTCCACAGAATTGCTATACGAAGCAGCTACAAATCCTATAGTTGAAGCTACACCGCCAACTATTGTCATACTTCTGCATCCATAACGGTCTACCAAAGCACTCATTATAGGTCCTGCTATCAACGGTACGGATATAAACAAACTTCCAATCAAAGAAGTTTTGGCTTCACTGGTTTCAAAATAGATGACAAACTTGTCATGCATCAAGCCGTAGGAGAAAGCTAATCCGTCGGCCACAGTGGCGATGAGGAACGATGCAACTACGACTACCCATCCCCAACCTCCATCCGGGATCGCAGGCGTTGTATCTTCTGGCTTACTAGAACAAATACTGTCGTCGTCACCAAGACCAAAGAATTTAACACCCTCATTTGTTGAAACGGCATCATCATCACTTTTTGAGTCTTTGCGATAACCTACAGAAAGATGGTTATTCTTAGTACTATTCAGTTCCGTTTTCATAGAATTTACAGTATCCAAATCATCTTTAGGCTTCCCCAAATCTGTCATTTCATTTTTATCATCATTCACCCCATCTATATACTTGATATCGTTAGTCCTCTGAAGGAGTGGAGACGTAGTCTTCTCCTCTTCAGACGGTACTTTATGTTCATACTTGCTAGAAGGATCTTTCCCTGGAATTCCATTTGCATACGCTCGTTGTGATTCCATTAGTCTTTTAGACGATCTCTTCTTAAGTA
Organism: Noctua comes; assembly: GCA_963082995.1. NCBI lineage: Eukaryota > Metazoa > Arthropoda > Insecta > Lepidoptera > Noctuidae > Noctua > Noctua comes. The sequence continues at coordinate 16,705,443 of OY720273.1, forward strand.
CGGTGCTAAGTACGTACTTTTTTGTCTCTAATTCGGTCCTCTAACGGACTTTGTGAAAACTACCAGAATTGGATTAATAATCCAATTAGAGAAAATTCTTCTACGTCGAAGAAATCGTTAGTTCTCTCGACCAGTGTCTTAATCTTGGGTCTCTAGCCGAATAGCGGCAAAGTCTCTTCGAGATACAAAGTGTTAGGGCGCAAGGGTTGTAGCTTGTCGAGTACATCAAGGACCGGCTAGTCCTCGATCTCACACTTTTGAAAAATTCACTTTCTATATTGTCACACGTTCGTCCCGTGAACGTCGTCGAACGTCTTGACATTAATTAAAGTTTTAAAACTTGAAATCTTTGAAACATTTCAATTTCGTCGAAGACAGGGTTGAATCTGTAACAAAAGAAAAATACGTTACTATTTGTATTTATACAATTAAATAATTATGTTTTTGTAATATGAAAAAATATATATATCTTTGTAAAATAGAATGGGAAAATTCGTTTAAGATATGTCAATACCCTAACGTTGTAGATTTTTACAATATAGTAACATTCTCAAATAAACTGATAACGTTACCCTTCGCAATAGCACCAACCAAACAACAATTTTGATTTTCCGGTTTTTCTTTGATTACCTACTTAGGTCTAAGATATTCAAATTAAAATTTCCTAAATTCAAATCACGTCTTCCAGTCGTATTCAATGATGATATGATAGATGTTGACCTACAAGTACGTGACGTACGAAGGTTTTACATAATAATGTATCAATGCTAAACCATATACCTACTTCCCTGATTGAACATAAGCCAATAAAGTTTGCAAAAAGTTGAAAATGTTTTTTTTTTTTTTTTCTTTTGCCAATTGCGTTTATAACCTTATATTTAACTATGTATGACCATTAACTTGATACTGAATAATAAAGGGTGATTAATATTCTAGGGTAAAATCACTTTGTCATACGAATAAAATTCATAATGTCACCACACCCAGGCACCTAATGTATTGTTTAATTACACATTAACCTTAAAAGAGGATTTATTATTTGAATTAAGTGTCTGGCTTCACGTAAGTAGGTAGATTAATACCGAAACGGAGGTCACATGAAAATGTATGCTGGTAGGTACTATTTGTGAAAGCCATGTCTAATAAATAGATAGATAAATACGCGGGGTGTGGTAGTGATACAAATAGTAACATTTTTAAGGATAAGCACAAACAACAACAAGAAAGAACAACTTTTTAGTAAGTGAGTGTGTGAGAGTGAGAAGACGACCAGTCTCTCTTACACACCCGTCATTCCAGCCGAAAGACAATCTGCTGGTTACATGTTTCCCCTAAGGGTTGCCACACCAACCGGTCTCGTGTGTCTTGCATCCAGCAGATTCCCGCGGTCTACACGAGGTCATCGGTTCACCTTGAGGAAGGCCTTTCAACCAGGAGGAAAGGGGTTTCCCCGCGCAACCGAATCAGAAATGAAGAGATCCGCAGGAACCAAGTGTAACCGGCAGTAGGGGACTACCAAACGCCGGTGCGCTTGCCAAACCTGATATGTGTATAAGTTAGGTACACAACAAAAAAAATATGTTAGCTTTCGTACACGAATGTAATAAGTTTTTTATTATTTTAGACTAAAATAGATATTTTTTGCCATATTTTTATTTTTTCAGATGATTCATTGATTTCTTCTTATATTTATTCATTACACGACGTACCTATAAAACCGTTTTATGCTGTCCTGAAAAGTTATTAAAATGCACATATTTGGTTTGGCAAGCGAACCGACGAAAATTCATATGTGATGGCAATAACAAATAACCACAACAAGTATTCAGAAAACACAAATGGAAAGAAAATGCCTAATTCTATTTTTCCAAGCAATTTCCTGGCTAACACACTTAGTTAATATGGTGTCATTAGTCGAAGGCAATCATCACATTCAGGTAAACGTAAGCTCGGCTAAACGAGACTAATTTCAGTCAATGGAAGTAATTGACACTTCCAAATGTGGATAGAACTTGATAGATCTCGCTCGTATTACAATTGTAGGAAGGATACTGTTGAATAGGTACGTAGCACGAGCTACTTAACAGTAACGAAATAATGCGAATGACCGTAAAAAGTTCTTTTTAAGGCGAAGCCATGGTTGAAAACTACTAGGCAGAACATTTAAATTCATTTGACATTCAAATGCAGACGTCCAACAGATAGTTCTCGCTTACAGTCAATTAAAGGTAATCGTCACTATTGACCCGTATATTTTTACCGCTCTGTCGATCACAGAACCTAACCACAGATGCACAAACCACTGACTGAAGAGTATTGAATGTAGCCAACTACCAACAGATGACCTTAATTCACCCTGCTAAAATTTTAAATTATATTTTTAAGGAGCTTCGCCAAGAACTATTTCAATAGTCGTCGAAGGATGTCTCTTCATCCGTGCTCTAGATGTGGACATCTAAGTGTATCAGGGGAAACGCAGATGCGTTGATAACCTAGAAACTGTGCTGTGTCATGATCTGTGATTAAGTTCACCGACCGGCATCCATATCCACCGAACTTTGACACGCAACAACGCTGCTTGTGATCAATAACAGCTAAGTATACTGTACACTAAGAATAATAACGACTAAGATTTTTAACTATCATGGTCACTAACATTACTATTAATACTAACGGGATATTTACCATGTTTTTTTTTGTTTGTTTTTGTTTGTTCATGGTGCTTGGAACAGCCGCAAAATATCGGGAACTCATAACAAACAGTAAACATGGTAATATCCCGTTAGTATTAATAGTAATAATAACGACTGTATAGTAGTGGGTACTGCTACTCACTGGTGGAGCTCTAGGGCAGTGCCTGTCTTAAGGAGAGGCATAACAAAACCTTGCAATGCGACCTTGATCAGACATCTAACAATGACAACTCAAACGTTTTCATAAACGAGATAAATGATGGAACGCAAACAGAAATGAAGTACAAAGAACTCTAAGTACACAACACCATGTAGGTACATAACTACATACTTAACGGGACCTAACGTTATCACCGCTGATAATGATAGTTGTATGAACTGCACACATTAATGTGACGTATGATTCAGAGATAACGAATATCAGCCCGTCTGGCTGGTTGTAGCGGCAAAGCTAAAATATACTCATGATATAATTTCAAGCATCAAATTGATGAATTCTTTAAACACACAAGATGGTGAGTGTTGGACTTAAAGCCATAGACGTTTTCTACCAATCAATTTATGGGTGACGCAGAGTGAAACAACAGTAGGTGCACTTTTAGATCACGAAACATCTTTTCTTTAATGTTTCCAAAATTAAAAAAAATATATACTCTTCTTCTCAGAGGTAACTATAGCTACTCAAATAAACGAGAGTATACTATCGTATATTCCACGTTTTTTTTTAAAAAAATCAGAGGCACCATGTATAATTATGAAGTAATGTCTAAACAAGACCCAAATATTTTATTTACAGGAAACAAACTTATTTACAATCAGGTGGTGCCGTGGAGGTTGGAAAAAAAACACTGTCAGGTAGGCTGTTTCTCAATGTAAAAAACTGGTATTCAGCTACATCTGTTTAAACTGGAAGTCGACCCCAACATAGTTGCGAAAAGGCTAACCAGATGATGCTGATATTATGACAAGAAAAACTATATAATTTTATTTGTGCCTTCTAGGTTTCTAATAATAAATTCATTACGCTCGCGCTGGCGCATGCATATTCAACCAATGAAGTCATAGGACCATCGTCATCATTTACTATAGGTATACATATAATTGCCTGCATACGTCGGTAGTTTCCGTAAAAGGGTACTGAGGCACTTGACCTAGTATCAAGTAGTGCATAGGTACTTAGGATACAGTCCGATAAGGCAGTCGATGTAAACACTCGCACAATATTTGTACCTATTGTGCTTAGCACTGGTAATTTTATTAATTGAATATAACAACGTTTTAAATTTAAACGAGAACGTTCTCGTTTAAAGTTAAAACGTTATTATATTCAATTAGTGTCAGTGCCAACACAGCTGTAAATATAGCAAAGAATATATTATGAGGAAAGATTTGAGGTAGGGTCATTGCGCCGGTTAGCGACCAGTTAGTTGAGTTGCCCACATTAGATGAGGAAAAAAAAATGTTGTCTACACGCAAAATAGTATATGTTAATGTGAATTGGTCCCAAATATAGTCTAGTTTGGATGCAAAACATAAAATAAAATACATTAGTACAAAAATATTTATAAAATGCTGAAAAAGTGAAAATATAGCGAAAACGTCGGTTAGCGACCACTTTCATCAGTTTACGACCACCATGAGCCGGTTTGCGACCACCCTTTTTAATATGAAAAATATGCTATTAAAACAATTATAATCGCTTTAAAAATATTTTAATTTTTGCCTCTTAATAAAAACAAATATGGTAATCCTTTGGTGTAATGTTTTCTTATAATTAAAAAATAACAATCTTACATTTCGTAGGAACTTAGTCATAGCTGTAATAGAATTAACAATCATTAGTCAAACAATATCCTTAATATGTAGTATAACATTTAAAAATAATCAATATCAATATTTTCAAGTCATCTGGTTTTTAAAATTATTTAGGAATCGTATTCCGCGTTTCAATAAGTTGTTGCTAGAAGAAGCCATACCTGACGAGTGGTGCAACACTTCGCTGGTGCCCATCTTTACAAATAAAGGTGATGTGCTGGAGTGCAATAACTATAGAGGAATAAACCTAATGGCGCATATGATGAAAGTTTGGGAGAAAGTTATTGAAAGACGACTGAGAGAAGAGTGAAATTTCACGAAACCAATTCGGTTTTATGCCTGGTCGGAGAACGATGGATGCCATTTTTGCCACCCGCCAGCTGTGCGAGAAATACAGAAGTACGCACAAAAACTTGGACATGGTGTTCATCGACCTCGAAAAGGCATACGACCGGGTACCTCGTGAGGTTTTGTGGTGGGCAAGGGAAAGCTATGCCTGGGAAGTATGTGCAGTTGATCCGAGCGATGTACAGTCGGTGTAGTACCCAAGTCCGGTCTACAGCGGGCACTACCGGCAGCTTCAATATGGCTGTCGGCTTGCACCAAGGGTCGGCTCTAAGCGCTTACCTCTTCCTGGTGATAATGGACGCACTTACTTCGGACATCCAGGAAGAGGCTCCCTGGTGTATGCTGTTTGCCGATGACATTCTGTTGGTTGCCGAGAGTGGCCTAGAGGTCCAGAGCAGATTGGAGGTGTGGTGGCAAAGACTGGAGAATGTTGTCCTGAAAGTCAGTAGGACCAAAACAGAATACTTATTCTGTGATTTCGGCGGTCTCTCCAGTCCTGTGCCCATAACACTTGCCGGAACGCCCATACCGATCTATTCCGATTTTCGGTACCTCGGGTCGCTTGTCCAAGGGGATGGCGAAGTAGATCGAGACGTAACGCACCGGATCAACTCAGGATGGATGAAATGGCGACGGGTCACTGGAACAACTTGTGACCCACGGATGCCCCTCAAGTTAAAGGAGACAATATACAAATCCGTGATTAGACCTGTCGTAGTGTATGGATCGGAATGCTGCACTGTGAAGAAGATGGATGAAAGGAGATTGCATGTAGCGGAGATGAGAATGTTGAGGTGGATGTGTGGTGTGACAAGAATGGATAAGATAAGGAACGAGTATATTAGAGGAAGTTTAAAAGTTGCGCCACTTACAGAAAAATTGAAAGGTAATCGACTGTCTTGGTATGGACATGTGATGAGGAGCGACGAATCGCATGTGACTAAAAGAGTGATGAATATAAACGTTTATGGATGGAGAGGGAGAGGAAGACCAAAGAAACGATGGATGGATGGATTGAGGAGATTGGAAGAAAAAAACGTGTTGCGCCGACCCCAAATAACATGGGATAAGGGCAGGAAGATGATGATGATATTCCACGTTTCTTATTCAGAATTAAGCCAATCTTGTGTCGTGGTCCTTGGGATCTGATACAGTCTACATGTTTCTCTTATTCCCTTCCCTTCTATTCGGATATCATCGAGAGCTTTTTTCAGGGCTTCTTCAGTGTACTGGACAGTCTTTTTCTTTTTTTTTGTTGACTCTATATTTTTTGGGAGCTCCATCTAAAACAAAAGTAATATAAAAAATAGTTTATTGTTGTTTTTATGACTAATTTTGTTTTAAACTGAAAAATAATAATATTTAGGTTTCGACAGATTATGTACAACCACATGGTTGCTTGTTAAAATATTTTTTTTAAACGGACGTGGTGGCATACTTAATGAACTTTCATACTTATTTCTGTTAGCGACCGTTATTTCTCTCATACTAAATTATAGTGGTCGCAAACCAATGTCTTTATTTCGATTATTTTGGTTTGCGACCACCTGTTTAGCACCCAATTTTGTACGTAAATTAAACTAAGTTCTTTCAAAGAAACTGGTGGTCGCTTACTAAAGAACTACATAGAAAAACGTTTACAATGCTACATTCAAAATTGTAACAGTCCTGTATGAAGCATTAGGATCATATTAATCAAAATAAAATAATGCAGTTCTCGTCGGTTTGCGACCATGCGGTCGCTAACTAACGTTTTTGATAAATAAGCATTTCGGTTACCGACCACTTGATTTTATCTTAATAATAGGTTTAAAAATAGCAAAATACAACTAAATAATAAGCAAAACTTATCGATTGTACAATTTAACATCTAACTTGTGTGTAAAACATGAATTATGTAATAATACTTACCTTTGAGCGCCGCGCGCCGTGTTATTTTTTCTCTAACTCGCCGTACGTTTACTCACCACTGAATCAAGACGCGCACTGAGAAATTTATTTTCGGAGCTGGGTTAACCCATTTGTTTCAAACTGTGTAAATTCTTATTTCATAATTACTTATAAAGCACGTTAGATTTATTTTTTATTTATGTTACCTCTACAAATACTATTATCTTGATTTAAAGAAACTTAGTCCGTCAAATGGTCGCCTACTGAAGGTGGTCGCGCTACCGGCGCAACGACCCTATGAGCAAGGATGTCTATAAGAAGAAACCTCTACAGGAAAACCAAAGTAACTATGGATGGAATCTGAGAAAGATGTTGTGGCTTAAAAGAGGGTGACTACCAGTTGCGAAGGTTCCATACAACTCGACTCCTACCGGATTCCCTTTGAAAAATGGCAGTCAGTATTCCATAGACAAATAATACAGGGTGTAAACAGACCCTTCACATAGCCGTCAACCAAGCATTCTGTACATCAAACTAAGTAACTTTACGCAAAAATTATTGCTGGGAATCGACTTTTTTTTTGGGTGTAAAATCACGTTTTACGGTAGGACTCGATGGAAAGCACTCAAAGCATTTTGCTGATGGATGGATTGAATAGTACGGGGATCTTGGAGGTGTGTAAAGTAAAAAACATGTAGGTATTTAAAAAAAAAACTTGTGAAAAAGTTGGAACTTTGACCCCCAATATCTCCTTAACTGGAAGGTTCCCAGGTATGGTCTATAACAAAAAAATGTTCGCAAAGACGGGGAGAACAAGTGCCTTTCGGATATGTTAAGGGACTATTTACACCCTTTATAATCACATTCAACTACTACTACAACTACTCCGGCTTACCTTTTACAAAAAATGACCCTTCGCTACTGGTGACTAGTGACTACTGCCATAACGCCTAATAGATCTGATGGATTATATTATGGAAGAGTAAACCAGTGGCCTAGCAATTTAGTGAGAACGTTAAAGGCTGATAATAATTATGTCGAACTATTGAGAAGACAATCTGCATCGTGACCCTAAACAAATTGTGGAAAAAGCAGAAGAATGATGACGAAAGATTACAGAGCTTTGTTTACCCTTTCCCCAACAATCACGCTCAAAAATCGCAAACTAAACTAAGCATAATAACTTATACCAATGAAATGTCCATCGTCATAAGCCCGTGGATCGCGCGACCTCCCTTGAGGACGTGTGTAAATGAGGCCAGCTGACTAGTTCACACCAGATTGATGAGACTCCCCAAGGCGACACCATTGAAGGGTCACTTTATGAGGTGGTGTCACGGAATTGGCAAGTAGAATGAAGTGGAGTATTCCAAATTACTTGCAGTATTTCAAATATGATGCCCTGCCTCTTTGTGGCACATTGGCTTTTTGGACTGTATGAGAGTGTTTGTTTCTGTCATTCATATCCGTATAAATGCGATATTAACTCTATCTGACATCTAAATATCAACTGTTTCATACATTGTGACGGTGTTTGTATGAAACAGTAGTTTTTATCTGGGGCTAGTCTACAATCTTATACTGAATGCATGGTATCAGTTCCTTACAGCTTGCATTATCCTGTAGAATACCACTTGGGAGATAGGTAAAAAATTAAAGTATTATAGGTACTTTCCCAAACAGTGATGCACATTTTATCTACGCTACTACGAATTCGATTAGTTAACTAATCTTGATCAAATAGTACTAGTAAACATCTCGATAACTGCAAATTCAATCAGAATTCAATGAATAAATCAGCCAATAAGAAGCATTCATTCGAAGTGCATGCATTGTGCAGCATGCGAATAATTTGATCAATCAATGGAATGGAATATTCCATGCAATAAATAAGCACCGTGGGAGCGCATCATCATTCATCATTCTCCTGCATTTACCCCAATTAATTTCCGCTGCTGCAGCAATTGTTCTTCTTCCGTACTTCTTTAACTCTGATATGAATTATTCGTAGGAATTTACGTTGGGTAAAGATAGAATTAATGCGCTATTGTATATTAAAATCGTGTAATAACGTAGTATGCACATTTATTGCCAGGTCAGAATTGATACTGCACAATATGTTTAACAAGCAATAACAACAATTTATTATACACAGACGTACATAATCTACATGCAGGCGGTATATTTCCACTACAACCGTATTTTTGTATGAATGCTATGAATATAAAGGTAATCATGCATTAAGGCGTACCAAAGGGAGCATCAGCCACTTTGAACTCAAATTGTTCCAATGATAACTTTGTTATGAAATTGTACATTTGCAGGTGGTAATCAAATACCAAATCGTTTCAATTTAAATCGATTTTAAGAAATGATGTAAAGGCTAAATTGTTGAGAAACTTGACCACAGAAAAGAAATATGTAGTAGGTACACCATAAAAAATCATAACTATCATTCTTTGACAGCCTAGTTGTATGAATAGGCAATAAGATGGCAAATTGTCGTAGAGTTTCAATTTGCACAGTCCCTGACGATACCTGCTCCCGTAGCATGATCACCGTAGACAACGATTTCTTTGACGGAAGAATCGACTAAATGACAAATTGTGTCGACGCAATGACAGATTTCTTTGCACTATCTGTCATTTTGTCGATTCTTCCGCCAAAGAAATCCTTGTCTACGGTGGTCATGCTACGGGGGCTGTATAGGTAGCAGTAGCGAAGGGTCAATTTTTGTAAGAGGTAAGCCGGAGTACATATATTTACTGTATAGAATATGATTGGCTATAGAATACTGACTGTGCCATTTTTCAAAAGGAAGCCGGTAGGAATTGGGTTGTATGGAACCTTCGCCACTGATAGGTAGTTTTAAACAAGTTTAAAGTATTAAATGAAATAGAAAAGATTCGAGGTATCGACACACAGGTAAATGTCCCTATTACTGTTCGAGCAGCTGATCGTTCGGCATTGAAAGTTCAAGGCCTATCGATTCATTAAAATGCCGCGGCCAACGAATCGCGATTCCCAAAATATACTAAGCGTAAGCGCGTATCTACACATACCTAGGGGAAATATTTTCCAATCTATCACATATATATTCTTCTTTTAGCTTATGAATAATTTCGCTTTACCTACTGTTATATAAATGGATTATGGAATATAAGTGTTTGAATTTGAATTAAATAGTTTAAGAAAAGTAGACGTAAGCAGAATTGTAGAAATCTCTGTATCGCATAAACAGCACAATTTGTTGTGTTGAGACCATAACTGTATGATGTCATACATTTTTATAAAATTTCCTGGTAGTGCATTTTATGGTGTGGTTACCACGTCTGTTTGTGTGCCCAAGCGCATAATTAAAACAAGTCTGGGTAGGTGGCCGCCATGTAAAATGAAGAAAACATTAATGGCCTGAGAGCCTACAACTACCGCTTAAAGCAATTTTATTTTCCTCTTACTATAGTGTAGGATAGAAATGGTTTTATACATATAGCCATCTCTTTCCCGCAAATAAGATTTGCACAGCTTTGGGACAAAACAGGCTAAATTAAAAAAGGAAAAGGGTGGTGGTAGGCCCCTGTCGTTAGTTGGCTGACTCGTAATGTAAATAAGGATTTTCTCAAAGATTCCTTGCACGATACATAAAAATGCAGCAGGTATTGCAATTGATTATCAATAGTTAGATTTATAGGTACCTAACTACGTACTTGATATAGGTAGGTGTGTATCATCAATTGTTTTTCATTACACGGTTTCTCGAGAAATCGAATCGGCAATATTATCAATCAGACGTTTCAATTCTTCGAACTGAACGTTATTGGATGCGAGTGACGCTAAAACTTGTCAATTTAGTTCTTTTGAATGGCATCGAAGAATCGATTACATGTTACGAGGTACCTACCAGTGGCGAAGGTTCCATACAACTCGATTCCTACCGGCTTCCCTTTGAAAAATGGCACAGTCAGTATTCTATAGCCAATAATATTCTATAAAGTAAAGATATGTACTCAGGCTTACCTCTTACAAAAATTGACCCTTCGCTACTGGTACCTACTTACCCACAATGACAGGGTCGTATGGAAATTGGTATAAGTTGTGCCAAAACTGCAAGTTAGCACATGATACTAAACTGTTCCTTTAGTTTTAAATCAATGCAAGGAAGTAGGAACTAAAGCAAATATTTTTTTCTGTCACCTGATGAAAACGTCATCGTCATCATCATCATCAGCTTACAGCAGTCCGAACTGCTGGACATAGGCCTCCTCAATCGCACGCCACTCAAATGGATTATCAGCAACTCTCATCCAGTTGCTACCAGCCACCCTGATCAGATCGACGCTCCACCGAGCCTGAGGGCGTCCCACGTTACGCTTGCCGATTCGCGGCCTCCACTCAAGAACACGTCCATCCCAACGGTCATCATTCCGGTTCTACGGCTAATAGGTACCTACGTCGTTGAAATTAAAAAGTCTTGAGCTCGCTATTGCTAGATTGTTTTTTTTTTTTCATTTTCATTTCTCATCATAAAAATAAAAAGTACTTGGAACAACTACATCCGTCCAACCGCCAATTTATTTTAATGGTTGATTTGACAATGAAAAATAGCGGTAGGTACTGTAAAAATATTTAAATAAAAATTGAATTACTGGCGAATTTCCAGATTCTAAAATAATAATGGTGGAATGTTTTCATGTCACAAACACAATGTGAACGTTGTCACAGCTTGCATTGCAATACTAAATATTAAAAATAAACTACCGTCAAATACTTTATTTACTTCTATAAATCTAACTGACATAATCAGCCGTCATCTGCCTAGCCTTTCCCCTACCATGTTGGGGTCAGCTTCCAGTCTAACCAGATGCAGCTGAATACCAGCATTTTACATGGAGTGACTGCCTATCAAAATCAAAATCAAAGCACTTATTTCAAATAGGCACTTTTTAATTGTCGAAACAAAGACAACAATAGCTACAGTCCCAGTCACAAGGCATAAAAACTGTGAAAGTACTGTAGTTGCCCATTCCCTAACGTAGATCTCTATGGAGAAGAACGGGCAAGAAACTCCATGGACACTCTTTTAAATCAGAATACTTTTATCTTTTATCTGACCTCCACAACCCAGTTAGTACTAGGAAATACCCCTTAGTAAGATTGGTTGTCAGACGTTCTGGCCACTGACTACCTGTAACGACTGTCAAAGATCTACAACTGACACCCGGGACCAACCGCTTAAAGTGCTTTCCGAAGCACGGAGGAAACTCGGTATGTAATGGGTGTTCACTCATCCACGGACCAAGCTAGGCAAGCGCAGCTTACCCCAAAGACTGACCTGAGCGGCTGTTATTATTTAGCCACGAGCTCCTCAACTGACATTTTCAGCCATCAATATGAATAAATAATTACGGCTACAATTTCTCTTTAGATGCCCATAACTATCCATCGTCATCATCCTCCTCCTTTTCTCAATTTATTTGGGACATGCCCATTGGATGGATGATGACATGCATATTGGATTTGGCATCGGGAAAAATGAGGAACTCCCTTAGACTCCTTACATACTTTCAGCCCCTTAACCGTTATCTCAGAAGTCGCCTGATCCCATCCTTTCTTCCTACCGTATCTTCTTCCACACAATTCTTCTAGTGTTTCTGTTTCTATACCGTTTAGCAATGCATGATGCACCAATTATGCGCCCTGCGTCCAGACCGTCTCGCCTCCTTGGCGCATCGAAGTTTACCCATGGGAAAGCTCTGGCTGGGTTTATCCCTGATCATAGATTCGTAGCTCATCTCCTAAACTACATTTGTATGGACAAGACGAGAGATGATTATTCTTAGTTGCCAGACTTGATAAATGTTCGTGACTGTCTGTAATTCACGATCTAAGTAGATTCTTATTAATGTATTTTTTTATCTGACTGGGACTTTGTAGCGCGATGGTGCAACAAATTGCTCGTCGCAAGCACAATTGCTCAGCATGAAGACTTGCTTTGATTCCTAAGTCGGCGAAATAATGTAAGTATTTAATTGGGGTTTCTCAGCACGGGGTCAGGATTTGTGCAAATTCCTGGCATTCGGCATGCCTCTTTTACATCAATTACATGGGATTTTAGAACCCCACTAGGAGAATGTGAGAGCATATATAGGTGTGGGTGGTTATATTAACGACTAGATGTTGCCTGCGACTTATTTGCTTCAAAATTTTGATGTGTATATAATGTGAGAAAAAAACTATGCTATTTCAGACTATAATCTGTCTCTGTGCCAATTTCATTTAGATCAGTTCAGCCGTTCTGGCATGATTGAGTAACAAACATCGTATAAGTAAGATTTTTCGCAATGTAGGCTGTATTTATGTCTAGTTCCCCTTGTGTAACCGTCATTACTAGTACAACATTTGCGTTAGAACTTACTCACCCCGACCATAACGATATAATGGAATAGCCGATCAATTCAATAATTGTCAAGCATTTACATATAATCATTTGCCAGTAATAAGCGGATGTAAGGCTGCTTTGATGGAAATGCAGCCTAATGCTCTCTTGCCGTATGGTAATCAATGGCATCGTAAACTTAACTACAGTGACCCTGACGCAGGGCCACAGTAGGACAATAGGGTGACTGCATCACTCGTTATAGGAATGCGCAATCTCTAGTACTTGCTACTTAGGTCTTATGGGCGAAACGTGACAACTTTACTAAACTAACGTTTAGTGGCTTAAACTGAGTTTGTCGAAGCTACCGAATAGTGCTGAAAAATACAACGGAAGATTTACTTTTATTTTTCGATTATAGGAATAACCTACATTACAGTATTTTCTATTCGATAATGCTTCGCTTGGTTTTCTGTCAAAAAAAAAACAGACATTCGTTTAAGGACATAAACAGCTAAAGACATCAATTACCTACATCGAAGAAAGTAGTGAAGGGACACCGTCGGATAAATATCCGAATGAAAAAATTCACAAATAAAACAAAAGAATGTCTCGATGCAAAAATAAAACAAAAACACATTGCATCCGAAAGACCGATTAACATTTCAAGTTTGTTTGCGTTGAGGCATCGTTTTTTATACGCATACAAGTTTCATGCCCTGTCCTACACGCTATGGAATATTCCACGCGATTTCTACGTGGTTTAAACCGAAGTCAGAGTTTTATACTTATAAATTCACCTGATGACGTCATACCAGCTGTGTACCGGCCGTATTGACTTCCTTAACCTAACCCAACATGACATACTTTTCGGTGTGTTGTGTAGGTTAGGTCTGTTGATTGAGCTAGGTGGTGCTAGAGAAAAAACAATATCGTTTCTAGTACAAATAAGGAAAGTTTTGAAAGAACTTTATAAGGAGGTACGTTATTATTTTATAATGAAATAAAGCATGATGTTGATAGAGGAGAGTGGAAGATGAAAACGTGTTGCGCTGAGTCCCAGTAGATAACGGGACAAAGGTATCAGATGGAAAGTACAAAAAATGGAAAGAATTTGGACAGTTCGGACTGTTATTTAAGAGTACACTATGATTTATAGTCAAACCCTTGCGGAAAAGGTCACACGTTTGCTGAAATAAATAAAAGCGATATGAAACTTATGTTAAGGGAGACTTTCTTGCACACAGTCATTATCCCATCAATCAATACTATGTATATGCGAGGCAGTTTATAACAACAAAACGATTCGTAACAGATACGAGCTACTGTGAACCTGTCCTGTTTCTACACACGCCACAGACGCCACTTGGCTGGCCATACACATCATTGACTATTGACACGAATTGCTAACTGGCCGTCATTTCCTGCTCAGCTATTAGATATTAATACACTTATTATTACACTAGCTGTGCCCCGCCGCTTCTGACTTGTTTTCTATTTGCGTAGCGTGATGTTACATAGCCTTCCTCGATAATGGGCTATCGAACACTAAAATATTTTTTCAATTCGAACCAGTAGTTCCTGAGATTAGCGCGTTCAACTAAACAAACAAACTCTTCAGCTCTATAATATTAAAGTACCTATAGATACGGGAGTAGAGACTAATGTAGATATTATTTTCTGCGGAGATTTACAGGATGGATTTTCGAAGTATGCGTGGCTGTCCAAATCTTCTTCTTCTTTCGTAACCACGGTTATCGTGCTATGGGTGATTTTACAAGGCATATGTCAGTGCTATTTTTATCTATACATATTTATAAAATGGTAAACTGACTGACTGACTGACTGGGTGATATATCAACACACAGCCCAAACCGCTGGTCCTAGGGGCATGAAACTTGGAGGGTGTATTCTTTGTGAAAAGTAAGTATCCACTAAGAAAGGATTTTTGGGAATTCCACCCCTAAAGGGGTGAAATAGGGGATGGAAGTTTATATGAAAATCTGTCAGTTTTGAAGTTAGGATCTTCAAATTTTGTGTTTAGGCTGACAATTGAAAATTAATTTATAAGTGTCTCAGCGTTTTTTTCGGATATTATTCGACATCCACGCGGGCGAAGCCGCGGGCAAAAGCTAGTATCCTCTAAAGTTCAGATGTAGGTACACTCCAGCAAGTGGGCCATGGTCCACAATTTAAAAAAAATACTTACCTACTCATAGTAATCATCTTTGGGCCGATTTTGATAAAAATCCAAAAATTACACCTGCGGTACCTACTTCCCGTACCACAAACGATTGAAATAGCTACCTTACGGATGACAGCGATAATCAATAAAAGATAAAGGATAAGATTTATTGAGCTTTACAAGTAATACAATTGATAATTTAATACCAATAATAGGTAGCAAAGCATTCGATCTATATCAGGTATTAAAGGTTTGACTGATGAGGCTACTGATTACCGATATGTATTGTTTGCTTGAGCTTATAGCATGACCTGATAAGATAGGAATGTTCCAGACTACTTGAGACTGTTGTTAAACAAAAGATTTCGATATCATCAGACAACATGATTTATAACATAAATTATAAAAGCTAAACAAACAGTCATTCCACGTAACATACTGGTACCTACTCAACTGCACTCGATTAGACTGAAAAGCGAACTGCCCCCATCACAGTTGAGCAAAGACGCGGCAGGAAAAGTAAAACTAAAAGGGAGGATCCATCACTTAAGAAAAATCAGAGGTATTTCTCAAAGCGCAACTATTTTTAAGCGCAGCCAACTAAGCGCAACTAAATTATTCCTCGAAGTCCAAACATTAGTTGGGCTCACAAATTCAAATTAAAAATATTTTACTTTTATTCCTCAAAGCGCGACCATGTGCAAAAATAGAGAGGGTTATGATGGATTCATTAATATTTTTAAATCAAAACTGGCACCCTTAACGGATCCCTTTTAAGTAGTACTGTAATTGACTAAGTTACAGACTAATAAATAAGCCTCGTCTAACCTTTCAGGGCATTACAAGCGTGATGTTATGTATATCATGTATAGCAAAGTATCGATAGGTCTATTATTATTTGCGACTCCAATGTTGTTTATTCTAGCTTCCGCACGGAAGAGATCGCGAGCATAGCAAATTATGTGCATACATACATAAGTTCCATATCTACCATAAACACCAAACACGTAGACAAATGGATAATGTGTGAAATTACAAGAATTGCTAATTTTAGAATACAGACGCTTATTACAGTTTTTTTGATCAAACAATTTGTATCAAAGTAACAAGTTTTGAATCTACATGTTAGGTTAGGCTTGAACTGGTAGTTATCTCCAAAAAGAGACCACATGTTTTAAGAGCGGCCAACCCGTCATACTTTTCATACAAACGCTCTTACGTGATTATGCCGTGGTAACATATCTATCTTTGATTTTTTTTTTACTGATAGGTATCTTGTGCACTATATCTAGATTTCTATCAAAGCAAAAAGTAAAAATTTGGAGAAACAAATTCAGTATAAGCCTCTAAAAATCTGCTATTTTGCACACATTTACCTAAACTTTGGCCGTTCATATTGTACTCATAAATTGTAAAAGTAAAGAAAACATTGTGATAGAAACCTTGCAAATGTAATGGAGATTTTGAATTTCACAAACTTGTAAGCCTTATTAAAAAACATGTATCTCTTGGAACAAGTTTATGAAATTTTCGAACACTATTTTTCGTTCAATGTCGTCGCATTAGGCTGTATGAGGTGCGCGAGAGACGATTCGTGCGGGGTCGGGGCCCTCTGAGACGGGAGAGTTGAAAAAACATCGCCGCTGTGGCTCTGGATGAAACAACAAGCTTTTGGACCATGCTCGCGATGACGACAGACGGACTGGGAAGGGCCCTGTTAAGCTAGAGGTGTCCACTGCGAATATTTTATTATTATATTACGAAATCTTTAAAATATCCGCATTTTGTAAAAAATTTGTGTTAGTTATTCTATGCATGAGCCGAGTTTCTGCGTATCAAATTGATTGTATATTAAGTATATTTTTTTGAATGACCTTTATAAATATGTATTATAAAGTTATTAATTACAGTAGGTATATATAAACCTAAATAAAACGAGACTGCTAGTAGTGAACAAGCGACAATTTATAATATAATAATTTATTTATCATTATCGTTTGATAATGATAAATTATTATGGTAGTTGCATTTTCTGCCGACCTTACAAAGGACACGTTTCAGTTCAATAAAATACTTAACTAGGAAAAACTGTATCTGACCTCGATTCAAATACCTACAGTCGTTGTTAATCGTTTTCTTGCTAATGGATTAAACAATGAATTATAGATATTCTAAAAATAAACGCGAACAAATAGTTGATGGTTAGATTGAATTTTAAGTGGATCAGAATAATTAATAGTTTTGCACTGAGTTTATTCAAATTCTATGAATTGTTGGTCATAGTCCAAGATGCGCCTTTCGTGTATAAACCTAAGCAGCCATTGCGCTAGTACCTACTTACTTGCTAAAATAAGATTAACTAGCTGGAAGAAATAACATTAAAACCTACCTACAAACTGAACTAATCTAGCTTTGAGATTTGTACGTTGAGAAAAGACAATAGATTGGCTTTTCTTTGAATTAGAAAATAAATGTTTTTAAATAAACCCGTTAGTGACCGTTATTGGAACAAAAAATCTTACCAAAAAATATCCGCATCCACAAAAAATTCGGTACAAAAAATCCACTAGATTTATTACTGACATCACTATAATCGATAGTCTTTTAGATCAACTTGACAATTTATTCTAGAAAGGGCTTGTTGAGCCTTTCAATAAAACCGCATTTATTTTGTGTTTTAGCCTTCAAAGTGAACTAATAACTAGTGTTTAGGGCTATGATAACATTCTTTGCTATTTTACCTACTAGGTATGTAAAATAAATTGCAGAAAAATATTGATCGATAAAATACGCTTTATTATCTAAGTAAGTAAACCATAAATTCACGTATAAAATGACTATACTAATTATGTAGTAGGTCCGAATACGATATCCGAGTTCGGTCCGAATTGAAATTTGAAATACATATTCCAAATTCAGACGGACTAAATTATGATGTAGTGCACAATTGCACATTGTAGGTACAACATCTTAATAATAAAAATCACATGTCACTACATTCGTTATTCGAGAGGCGAGGCGACCCAACCGATTTCAACAAAATTATATGAATTAGGTATGGTTGGTTCTAGCTTGAAAGGCAGGATAGTATTTTGGATCCGACAGGTGGCGCTGTGGTTTAAAAATTGCACCCTTGCGAAGCCAGGGCGGGTCGCTAGACTCATCATCTGCCAAGCCTTTCCCAACTCTGTTGGGGTCGGCTTCCAGTCTAGCCAGATGCAGCTGAATACCAGTATGTTACATGGAGTGACTGCCTATCTGACCTCTACCACCCAGTTAGTACCGGGTAAAACGATACCCGTTGGTAAGCCTGTTTATCAGACTTTCGGGCCAAAAATCTACACTTTGACGACTGTCAAAGATCTACAAATGACAGCCGGGACCAACGTCTTAACGTGCTTTCCGAGGCACGGCGGAAACTCGGTATGTAATGGGCGGTCACCCATCCACGGACCAACCTAGGCAGGGTATAAATAGCAATTAGGTACTTACTTCTACGGCTACTTTCTTTAGATCAGAAATAAATAAATATTTATGTGATGTAGGTATAGGTACTTCGTCAACAATGGCGATGGCGCCCTGCAAGCCACAGTGAAGGTAAATCAAAAGTAACACAAGTCTGTGACGTCCGTGAACCTACTTTGAGGAACGATACTTATAATCAGTACTTAGAAGATACAGAGTAAAGCACTGTGAGTAAAAATATAAATAAATTAATGTTTAAGTTACAAGCTCGCTACTGCTCTAGATATGAAAATATGAGGGAAAATAAGTAGATCCTCGTTAGGCAAAGACGCATACCTATGTCGGAAATAAATCCTAGTGAATCAGACATTTATTGTACAAGAAAACGAGAATATCCTGACGTGTGGCCTAAATCGGAACAAACGCCGCCATTTTCTTTTCATCACATTTCACATGCCTGCGCAAAAAGATCCTTGTAACACACAAGAGATACAAATTGAAATTTGTAGGTTACATTAAATCAATTAATCTAGGTAAATTAATAATACCACTGCTTCTGCTTTACCTTCCTATTGTGTCTATTTTAAAACAAAGAATTCACTGAGCGTCTCGCCCAGCCAGCTGCCAGACAAGATACAAAAACAGTTCTTTTTACACATTACTTTTGTCTGTTTTTGTATGTATGGTCAACAACTGATATCAGAAGCTTCATTCGCATGAATGTTCAGTTTTGTTTTATTCCACATTCACTTTTGATCATTTTGCGTTTAGTTAGACGCTTCACTTCTACTGGAATGAAAGACAGTGAAATCAACAGAGCTTTTAATTAACATCAATTAAAAAATTACGTTTTATAATTAATATGCATTTGACATATTTATTTTAAACAAAAAAATTATAAAAATGCAAGAAGTTGCAAAAAAAATGTTTTTATAAATATAAATAAGTAAAAAATTTTCCTTTGTCTATTTTTTTGCTTATAATATAATACTTACTATATTTTATTTAAGTGTACTATATTTTTATATAGGTAGCTTATTTTGGAAATTACTTTCGCCGAAGAACTGTTGGCAACCCTAGTTCTATCACAGTAAGGGGCCGTCTCCACGAGCGAGAGAATCGCGGCGATATTATCGTCGTGCCACGTATTTCTATACACTCTCTTAAGGGCCGTCTCCACGAGCGAGAGAATCGCGGCGATATTATCGTCGTGCCACGTATTTCTAAACACTCTCTTAAGGGCCGTCTCCATGAGCGACAGAATCGCGGCGATATTCTCGTATAGAAATACGTGGCACGACGATAATATCGCCGCGATTCTCTCGCTCGTGGAGACGGCCCCTTAGGGTCTTCATCACCCAAAAGTTGACTGGTAGAGAATGCCATTGCCATTAAGTCCGCCTCGGTAAAGCACAAATAAATAAACACTTGAAGAACGACTACAAGAGGAACTCGACGAAATAAAAGCGCTGTCAACGGCAAATTTTAACCATAGCATGCGATGCGGCTAAGTAGGTAAGTAGGTACCTACTGGACCGTGTCACAACTATCGGTGACTTATGTCTAGTAAAGTAGAGATTGTAAAAAAGATAAGAAGATTAAAATGGCTGTTTCAGGGTTGGTTTTTTAGTGGAATTTCCTTGTTGAGTTCTCAGATTGTTGCATACCGAGTTGCTGTTTTTAAAATATGACAACACTACGAAGAGAATTCTAATACAGGGTGTAAACAGACCCTTCACATAGCCTTCAACCAAGCATTCTGTACATCAAACTAAGTAACTTTACGCAAAAATTATTGCTGGGAATCGACTTTTTTTTTGGGGTGAAAAATCACGTTTTATGGTAGGACTCGATGGATAGCACTCAAAGCATTGCGCTGATGGATGAATTGAATAGTACAGGGGTCGTGGAGGTGTGTAAAGTAAAAATGTTACATTAAAAACATGTATTTAAAAAAAAAGTTGTGAAAAAGTTGGAACTTTGACCCCCAATATCTCCGTAACTAGAAGCTTCCCAGGTATGGTCTAGAACAAAAAAAATATCGCAAAGAGGGGGAGGACAAGTGCCTTTCGGCTATGTTAAGGGTCTATTTACACCCTTTATAACAGAGAATAACATACATCTCGCATGTAATCCTCGAAGCGATGAACAAAGTTGTACCTTTAGTACAACTACATTTTGCGTGTTATGATTAAGTCCGATGTATAATTGCCAATTGCCGTCAACTGGGCCTAAATCCTGAATCCAGTCTGGTACTGAGAAACACCGGATGGAAATACACAATTAGGTACTACCGACCTAAGAATCTAACCCATGACCCTGTACTGCGCTGCGAGACTATTCGAAAGAGAGACCTTGGCCCTGGAACACAAAGGGCAAAGAAGGAACATGATGGGTTTTACTCAGTAGAAGACTGACACTCCACTCCGCCCAGAGCGGAAGGGGTCATTTGATGATTACCCATCCGAAAAAAAAAAACAAAAAGCAGTATACTGCTCATCAATATAGACCGACCGCTTTAATGAGTCCGCGCGAAGGTATCAATTTAAATGGAATATTCTGAAGGTTGATCACGTAGTGGTTCAATTAGTATCGTAACACCTATGTGGATTATGGTTATTTTAAAGCACACCTGTGGGATATTGTTAGGACTTGTGGACGCTTATTGTGCGTTTGATGGGGCAAGGAGGAGGAGTCATTAAAGCGGTCGGTCTATAGCGTCATTCCAGAAAAAGAAAACAACGCGAGCTTCCATATTGTTTCCCTATTTAGGTGTCTAGGTTCTAGATTTTTCTCGTATCGTACATAGCTAGGGCTTACTTTCATCCATAGTTATGGCGGTGCGTCTTTAGAAAGCGAATAAATATCCAGTTTCTCAGTATGGCTAGGTATTTGTGATTTATGTACACCATAAACGTTGTCTGGGAATCTATGGCTTGGTGAGTTTACTAGCAGAGACAACTTTATGTCGATGCCAGGTGACTTTAATGTGTTGCCAAACGCTTTAGTGGAACATTAAACTTTAGGTATTTATTTATTTAAAACTTCATGTACTAGAGTGGTACATAGGCGGACTTAATGCCACAAGGCATTCTCTACCAGTCAACCTTTGGGACAAATAGGACAGCATTGTGATAAGAGTACAAAAAAATAAATAAGAAAAATACCATTTTGTTAACATAGATTGATATACATAAATTGGTACATACTAATACACATATATACAGTAAAATGAAATAAACTAATATATATTATAAATATTATAATACATACAAATAGTCCAAAATACGAGAAACCTTATAATAATTACAATGACTACTAATAACTAGCTTGTGAGCAATTTAGTCTGATTTTAAATAGTACTTCCGAACTGTTCTTTTGAAAGCCATTATTCAATAAAAATATTTAAAATCATTTCCAACAATTCCAAAATACTAAAATATTTTATACAAAAGAAAAAGTTTGCAACACCTAAGTACCTACATACAAAAAATATGCCAATGACCTTGATTAACAAAAAACTTTCACAAAAAATTATGATAAATATTAAAGGAAAAGATGAATAGATTATGGACTGTTTTTTAGGTCATTTTTCAAGTTTATCACAAAAATAAAACAATCGATCAATCAATGATATCTATCAAATCAAAATATTTCGATAAGCTCGATAAGATGTGGTCAGTACATCTGAAGAAAATGTTATCATGACGACAAAGGACAGACAACAAGACACCAGTAGCGAAGGGTCAATTTTTGTAAGAGGTAAGCCGGAGTACTTATCTTTAATGTGATTATATTATTTGTCTATATAATACTTACTGACTGTGCCATTTTTCAAAGGGAAGCCGGTAGGAATCGAGTTGTATGGAACCTTCGCCACTGCAAGACACCTGGTTTTCTTCTGACTATATTACTTAGGTAAAATTGAATTATCTAGCGGAACTCCGCTAATGTAATGATCTATTTCTACATTATCATCTGCCTAGCCTTTTCCCAACTACGTTGGGGTCGGCTTCCAGTGTAACCGGAGGCAGCTGAATACCAGTATTCTACATGGAGTGACTGCCTATCTGACCTCCGTAACCCAGTTAGTACTGGGTAATACGATATCCATCGGTAAGACTGGTTGTGTGCTGTGCACAGACTAACCTAGGCAAGTGCGGTTGAACCTGAAGATTGATCCGGGCGGCTGTTATTATATAGCCACTAGCTCCTCATCGATATCTAATCATGATTCGGAAATTTCCAGTAGAATCTACCACCTTGCATGTGTTGGCTACAAGCAAAAACGCAGCGTCAGAATCTAACCACAATTTTCCTTCAAAAATCCCATCACTACGGCATAAAACCAGCACATTTACGTTCAACAAATCAACATTGAAACATAAAACTTTCGTACGACCGTTACAAATTGGCATCGCATGTTTCCTCTCACGTGCGCTATCTGCCATGTTTACTGGAAGCTGGCAGTGCCAAGTGACGTCACCTGTCGCGTCTCTGCTATTTCCAAAGTCTCCTTGAGACGCCTTGCGCCAGATGAATCCAAAAATGTTTGGTCTGTGCAGGGCTTTACGTAGTTACGATGATTTACGCGGGCGCCTTTACGTGCCAGTTTAATATGCGAAGTTGGGAAATTCTGATGGTTATTTCGGTGCCCGTGATGACGTAGGAGTTTGATGGCGTTGTTTTTACGTGTAAGATGTCAAAAAGAGTCAGAGTAGTGACGTTTTTCCGTAATCATCAGTGCTATTATTGAGTTTGTCAATTTTTTTTCGCTAAACATACCGCATGTTTGATGGTTTATTGTCCAAATTGTGTGTGGGCCTTATCTAAAACACCACATTGGAACTACATACCTTACGTCGCGAAAATACTGCATCGCGCAAGCCGAACATCTACGCGATTAACGTATGCAGAAACCCGATAACAACCGTCGCCGGCCACCAGACAAAACACCCGTCTTGTCGGTTGATCTTCCCTTTGAATTAGAGAATGAGGAACTTCCCACAAAAACACTCCAATCATGACTGGAAGTGGAGCTCAACAAGTAAATCACTATACAGCTCCGTAATTTCCTTTTCATGACCAGTTTGTCTACAACCTTTTTATAGAATAGCATTGCAAAGAAAACTAATATAAAAGACAGTTTGTTACTAATTTAGACATAGTGAAGACACTGATTTCCTATTCATTGAATTCTTTTCAATTGCATTATGTTATAAATACGGTAATGAGTAATGTTTCTGTAATTTCCATAGTATTCTAAGAGAATCTTTGAATTCAAGAAAGCTATTCAAGAAACGTCGAAGAGGGTTCTAGGAGTAAAGAAATTTAAAATTGCGATTTTATCTATTTCTGATGGGGGCAATAAGACTGCCGGGTTGAAGTGGGATTATGGCGGGCCACGTTAGAATGCACCAAGACTGATGGGCCAGAGTCGTCACGCAGGGGGTGTCAGAAAACGGGCGTCGTCGCCGAGGAAGGCGTAAAAAACGCTAGCGTGCGACTTAGGGCTAGTTCAGACATGCGGGAACCGCGCGGTTCCCGCATGTCGCGGCTTGATTAACCGCGCGGTTATGTCTGAACGATTACTTAATAACTCATACAAATAAGACTCTCGCGATTTCCATGCGATTCTGCGTGATTCTGCGATTCTTCGCGCGGTTCCCGCCGTGTCTAAACAAGCTCTATAGAGGCGTTTGCGAGAGATTGGCCGGAGAAAACCGCACGTAGAGAAGATTGGAAGGCTATGGGGGAGAACTTTCCCCAGTAGTGGGACGATATAGGCTAAGAAAAAAAAACTAATAAAATCGTATCTTGCAACAGTCGTAATTGTAACTACTAGGTAGACATGTTAGTGTCTTTCAGGACTTCAAAAGCATAAAAAAGGCTAGTTACGTTTATATTTTTGTGGTAAATTTGTAATAATTAGGTAGCAATTTCCCTAGAACCTCAAACCGATGGTTATCCTTCTCCTGTTTTGTTTTGTTTTGAGTAATAGCATATTATTCAAGGAAAATTTGTACGGATGTTTCAGTGAAAACAATTATCAACTTATTGAAGTTGATAATTGTTTTCACTGAAACATCCGTACCAATTCTTCTACAATGTTCGCATAATAAATGAAAAGTTACTCTGGCTGCCTGTTACTTTTCAACGCCTTTTGAGATTCAACGGAACTTGACACACACAGGTTGACCATGACCTGTTTAGGACACTTTTTATCCTGTGAAAAATTCTGACCTACGTGCGAGCTAAGACGGGAGAAAAAGCTAGTACACAATATTTGCATAACATTGTAATTACTGGAAAACTAACGAAGTTACTCTTCGCAGATCATTACTCAGAATGTTTATTCATGTTCTTATTACAGTTACTCTATTCATAAGACAACCATGTTAGACTAAGGACTAAGCTATGCTAATGACATGTCACGATCTTCCGACAAAGAAATTATAAAATTATACAAACGATTATGTTTTCCATCTCTCTCTGAGTAACGACTGTTTTAACGTGCAATCTCCGGCAGCAAATCAGGTCATCTACTTTCGTGTGTCGTAAATCCGTGTAAATCATTATGGCTTAGAATAGCTCGTTTCTTCTAGCTACAAATTACTGAGGCTGGGCAGCTTTTGTTGTTCAAAAACTGATCGTGCAAGCGTCATATTTAAGCTACCGATACAGCGTGGATTTTTGAGATGGGTAAGTGCAGGTGCACCAGGTTAGAATCCAGCTTGTATACAACAATCTTTTACGGAATTTAGGACAAAACGAGTCACATTTTTCTAGTCATCGCAAGTGCGAATGCTGAGCATGAGGTCCTGGCTTTGATTCTCATTTCGAGCAAAAAAATCTTGACGAATTTTTTCAGTCTAGATTTGAGCACTGGTTGATGGAAATAGGCTCGCTCCCTTTTACATGGGACTTAAACATAACCGACAAAATGTGGGTGTACTATCAGGTACACCTCTGCCTAACCGTTCAGGATGAGATGTTATGTTAATGTAGGACAAAATGAGGTACCTTTAAATTGACCACGAGTATACGCATAATCAGTCTCTTCATGAAAATGTGCGTGTAAACTACACCACTATTGTTACTAATAAAGATGGCACCCTGTTCAATGAACAATGAGCGTTTGACAGCAAATGGTCTATGTCATTTTAAAACATCGTCTGCCTAGCACAACGAGGCATTGTTCTTTAGAAATGTAAACAGTAAGCCGATAGTATGTTTGCGTTTCTATGCGGATGAACTAGCATGTTTGAAGACTTTGAAGCAAACAAATATGTGAAACTTCCCTGAGGTTCGTTTACTGTTCATTTCATTGGATAGACATAGCATAGGCGCCTATTTACTGTATGTATGTCTACGACGAAATAATCACGTACGACAATCAGAATAATGAGTGTAACTGTCATTATGCACGTACACGTGTTTTTTGCATTGCTTTGCATAGATCTATTGTTTAACAGTACATCTATGGAAATGTCTTGACCTGATAAACTGCAGATTCATCATCATTCTCATGCCCTTATCAATTTGTTTGTGGTCGGCGCAGCTTCTCTTCTTCTTCCATACTTCTCTATCACTCGTCATCTCATCAGACACCTCTCTTCTTGCCATATCATCCTTCACACAGTCCATCCATAGTTTCTTTGGTCTTGCTCAGCTAATAATAAACTGCAGACTATCAACATCAAAATTACATCACCTTTTCTCATTCCATTACCAGTATTTACCATTGCTCTTGACATCGATGACAGCCAATGTACTAAATAAACCACTACAGTTATTTGCAATGAAGTTGCCTGCTTATTAAGCCCCATCCAATCGCCCAAACAGCTGTAACTTGCGCCAATCACTCTCCACCAACAAGCGAGGGTGTCTGATATTTCGCGTGTCTGCTAAGTTGTTCTCAGTCCCATGAGACTTCAAAGGCTAGGAGAACATTTTGTGTACTGAGGTACATGCTTTTAACAGAAACTGATAATTAAGAACAGTTATGATATTATACAGGATGGAATACACCGACGCACAAGCGGTTACCACGTAATCAGTACACCATTCCGAATCCCCACACATAGAAATAAATCATCGGTAATTTGAAAAAAAAATAGGTGTCACCTACAAAAGTGCAATCCCTGCACGTTCAAAATGTATGAAACGGCAATTTTTTTAGGCTTGTACTGTCCCACTGCTGGGCAAAGGCCTTCCCCAATTCCTTCGGATCCACATGCTCTTTTCCCGTGCCTCCTCGAACCAGCCCTCGCCGTACGCGCCCAGATCGTCTCGCCACCTCTTTCTGGGGCGGCCTCGGCGGCGCCGTCCGTCTTTCGGCAACCATCGCGTGGAGCCTTTTGCACAGCGATCATCGTGCATGCGGCTGACGTCACCCGCTCAATCCCATTCTAGCCTAGCAGCCTTTTTGCCAACGTCCACTATGCCCGTTTTGGAACGCAGCGTGGTGTTACGAACCCTGTATTGTCTTTCGACACCCAGAATGCTGCGTTCCATTGCCCTTTGGCAAACTTAAAAATACCTATGAAAAATTGCTATGTGAGGAGGTTCAGAATGATGTTCCATATACGTGGTAAACGTTTGTGCGCCAGTGTCCCTCCAGCTTATATACAGGGTGTAAACAGACCCTTTACATATCCGTCAACCAAGCATTCTGTTCATCAAACTAAGTAACTTCAAGCAAAAATTATTGCTGGGTATCGACTTTTATTTTTGGGTTGAAAAATCACGTTGTGCGGTAGGACTCGATGGAAAGCACTCAAAGCAATGTGCTGATGGATGGATTGAATAGTACGGGGGTCGTGGAGGTGTGTAAAGTAAAAATCATACATTAAAAATATGTATTTAAAAAAAAACTTGTGAAAAAGTTGGAATTTTGACCCCCAATATCTCCTTAACTAGAAGGTTCCCAGGTATGGTCTAGAACAAAAACATGATCGCAAAGACGGGGAGAAAAAGTGCCTTTCGTATATTTTAAGGGTCTATTTACACCCTTTATACAGAGTTTTTTTCTTTGAGACAGTGTGAACAAAGTCAAATCTTTGATGGAGTCGGATTTCCCCGTACTGTGCAGGTGAAAAAACACTCTAAAAGTACCTAGTTATTGGTTCCATTTTTCAAAACCAATTATTCCAATATTGACTTTTATGATCTTTGATTTTACGCTCATTTTAGTAACAAAATACAATGTTGTATCCTAGTTTACTTTTTCAGTAACGCTTGTTCAGTCATTTATTATGCACATGTAATCTGAATTTATGGCCAAAATATACAAAACATTATTTTATGGATTCTGGAAGCCAGACTGGTTTGGCAAAAGCACTTCAGGTCTACTGCCAATAATATGTGGTTTGTATCTATTCAGCGCATATTATTCAAATAGTTTACTAACATTATAGTTTTAATGTTGAGAAATTATTATAAAAAATATTACGTCTCCTTTTGAATCGGATTTTATTAACAACTAGCTGATTCCCGCGGTGTCACCCGCTGCTCAGCCCCTAAGGATCATAGCGTGATGTTATATAGCCTATAGCCTTCCTCGATAAATGGACTATCCAACACAAAAATATTTTTTGAATTCGAACCAGCAGTTCCTGAGATTAGCACGTTCAACCAAACAAACTCTTCAGCTTTATAATATTATTATAATTATAGATTTCAAGGATTTTAATTTTTTTACACGGAACTCTAATTATTTTTCTAAAATAAAAGTAGCCTAAATTAGACCTTTTAATTAACATCAGCTATCTACCAGTAAAAGTCCCGTCAAAATCGGTCCAGCCGTTTCGGAGATTAGCCGGAACAAACAGACAGACAAAAAATAAAAAATAAAGATTTTTGTTATAAGTAGCGCATAATTATGCAGGTATACTTACATAATGCATTCACTAAAAAGCTGTTATTTTGAAATTACAAACAAACACTTCAATTTTATTTATTATAGATGTACTTATTGGTAACGTTACATCAAACCTATAATCCCCGAACTATTAGACAGAGATGTATCTTTCCCCAGTTGTGTTTAATTCCCGTAATAAGAACCTATTGCCATCAACCGGGCACAGATCCAGCCCAGGGTCTGCTATTGAGAAATTTCCAAGGGAAAAAATCCAGAACCCCTTTACACCTACTGCTCGTGCACAGCAGTGGCTCTAGATTTACGAAGCAGCATAGTTTTAATATTAAAGAAAACATAAGTCCCAGACTCACAGTCACATAATTATCATGAGATCAACGCAGCTTTTTACGAGGAATTTGAAAAAATCCGTGACATAACATGGTATCTTGACTTGTCACTATTGGCACTAAGCTACCTCAATATTGTTTCCACGTAACTATATATACAATACCAAGATTCTTGTTACAGACAGACCGGTTTAATTATCAACATAAGATAAGTTGGACCAGTGTAAGTTACTTCTACGAAACATAAAATAAAAGGTAAAACCATAGACATCGCATTCTGAGAAGTGAAGGCCAACACATGTATACTATCAGATGTTATTCTATTTTTATGAGGCAAAGGCGTCCATTTGACTGCCTCTTCCAATTGTTCAATTAGAATACATTGGATAGGGCTGTGCTGTGTTACACAGACAGTTGCATAATTAATCATTTGTGTCCATTGATGTTTTAAGTTTTAGTATGAGAAATAACACTACTGCGCCTATATGTACACTTTTGTTGTACTTTTTAAATACATTATTCTTTTTCTTATTATTCTTATTCTAATCTTCTTAGTTTATAAAAACCACGTGTCAATATGTTCGTACTTATAAGCTATCTCCAAAACCAACCAACTGATTTCAATGAAATTTTGCGAATGTGTATAATTGGTTCCAACATAAAAGATGGGATAATTTTGGACCCGATAGGTTTCGCCGCGCGGCACAGGGGCGGGTCATTATTTATTTTTTATAAATAACTCATACATTTACTACCACAGTTTTTTAACTCTTTTAACACCAACATCTGTTAATTTTTTGCACATGCGTGTATCTATTTATGGAAACCAAGATTACATAGTTCAAGGTATACATTGAAAACGTATCGTGTCTGAATTGCAATTGCCAATAAGTAGTAGATACTAAAACTAGCAAAAACATAATTAAAAATGCAATCTATTTTGATTTTAAAGAGGAAAATGGTTTTGACTTGCTTTTTTCTCTTAAGACTTTGATTCGTACGTAAAGGAATGTACTAATTTACCTAAAAAAAAATAACTAAAAGCAACCACTTTAAATACCGACCCCATTTCTAGAGCAAAAAAAATTACTCAAGTGACGTTCGCGTGCCATCCCTAAATTGTAATGTCCACAATCGTTTGTTGGTGCGCAAAGTGATCCAGACGGAATTGATCCAACTCCATTCAATTAACCGTACCACGGTTACTTTCCAGAACTTTCTGAATAATGTCACAATGTTGATGTTCACATGCAAATGGTGTCTAAAAGGGGTGATGAACAGTTCATCATTCATGTCCAAAAATGCTGATTGGCTGACTAAAGAACATAACATAACATAATATCAGGTCTTGCAATCCCCGAAAACTTAGGCAGAGAGGTACCTAACATGTACACCCACATTTCGCGAGTTACGTTTAAGTCCCATGTATTAGGGGGGCGAGCCTATTGCCATCCACCGGACACAAATCCAGACGGCTCCTTACTGGGAAATTTCTGATACAAAAACCCAATAACACTTCGTCCGACCCGGGAATCGAACCCAGGACCTCATGCTCAGCAGTCGCGCTTGTGACCACTAGACCAAGGACACAGGCCTGACAACTTGTTTCAACAACAGCCAATCATAAGTAATAACTTCAAGACCATTATAATGCTGCCGATGCTGCATTAAGAAAACGGGCGCATCTGAGAAAGACAATGGGGAAAAATTTGCGTTTGGATGGATGAATGGATGGATGCGCCTTTTTTGTTTGGTAAAGCTTATTTTTCTTTAGCGACTTCACAAGTGATGGGTTACTTCTACACAAGCTAGCTTCAAAGTTGACCAAATGCTTGCCTAGTATCATTCTTGCCATCAGAAGCGATAGTGGAAAAAGCCGGTCAAAAAACATAACATTTAACCTTTTTACAGACGCGTACAATCAAGGAGAACTTTCTAAAGTCAAAACTATATCTAGGTACGTCTGCAAATGATGACGTAACAGTTCTTGACCTTCCGTGTCAGGAGGACACAGAGGACAGTCATACATCTCCCGATTACAGTGAAGTTTGACAGCTCAAGATAAAAACTGACAATAATACTTGTCCATCTTCACATTAGTGTCATACTGCATGAAGAATTATGACTGACAGCGGCAAACCGTTTTAATTTATATCTGGTGGCGTGAAACTGCTTTGTGTTCAATTGAAACACTGTGCTTCTGTGACTAAAGTAACTGAGAAGGTAAAGAACAGAGCGTCAATTTCTGTCAAATCTTAAATCCACTGGCAGACAATGTACAGGCTGAACTACTGGGTCTAGAAGCATGAAGTTTGGCGCAAGAGTTCCCCCCTAAAGAGATGTAAGATTGTACGAAATATGGTCATTTTTGAAATTAGAATCATAGTACTTCAGACTTCAGTTCAGAATTAAAAGTTAGTTATGTCATAAATTTATCAAAACCCATCTTCAGGCTCCTGAGAAGTTGCCACCGGGAAATCTCATCAAAAACCCATACATTCGAAATTGCACAGACACAGAGCAAATGGTAAATGATGGTGACGAATGAAATAAATGGTGGATTCCGTAGGTAAGGCATAATAGAGTAACCTCGAGGGGTATTCCTCAAAGCGCAACTATTTTTAAGCGCAACCAACTAAGTGCAACTAAATTATTCCTCGAAAAATTCAAATTAAAAATATTATATGTTTATTCCTCAAAGCGCTACCATGATTGACAAAAAAAATAATTCATCATACCGCTTTCTATTTTTCATAATGGTTGCGCTTTTTTTTTAATTTGAATTTGTGAGCAAAACTAATGGTTGCGCTTCGAGGAATAATTTAGTTGCGCTTAGTTGTTTGCGTTTTAAAATAGTTGGGCTTTGGGGAATACCCTAACCTCGAGAACGAAACAAGGAAGTGCCCATATGGATTACTATAACAGATAAAATGGTGCTTCTGAATAACCTTTCTACTGCGACCTTCATAAATAACTATAAAACTATGTAATTGGCCCACGGCATCTAATAACCACCTAAGGATGCCACTCCTCAAGACACCGATTACCCGCTGATGGATGAGACTAAACAATAGCCATTAAATAAACGCTTTTATAGGCCATAAAAATTAAATTGTAATATCATCTGTATTTCCTTCGGTCGCGGTAAATAAGGATAGAGTAAATAAATGTAATAAATAGGTGCCTATATGACTAAATAATGCAACAATGAAGCTTAGAAATAGTTAATTCGAGCAAATTACACCAATTAAACCTTACTGCTGAACGTGATCACCATGCCTAAACCACGCTTAAGAGCGATTAGTGTCAAAATTGTTGTCAGTACTATTGCCACTAGCAGCTCCTGAACGTGGTTTAGATGCACTGTTGGCATTCAGATTCAACGGTGAAATCGATCCTTAGATTTTGTCTTAATCCTCATTCGACTGAATCGTTTGTCAAAATAGCCTAACATACCTGTACGTATCAACTTAATGATTGATTCCTGCTATTCTGGTCAAACAATCATAAAAAAGCAATTTACAGCAGACTGTTCGGATATTAATAACACTGGTCAAGAGCAAGACACTCTCACTGGTATCTATCTATAGTCAATTAAAAAGTAATCTCTTGAGATACTTGAGTTTAACTAATTACTTGCAACCATTTTTATGCAAGACTAGATAATTTTTGACAGTTCTAATTTCAAGCAATTACTCAACTACAGAATAGAAATCGTATCATACATAAGTAATTAATTTTACTTAAATAATCACTTTGACTTGTTTAAAGATACGGGTGTTTATTATACCTTCACACAATTAGATTTTGATAACGAAATTTTTTTTTGTTAACGGTTTTCGACAATCGATTTAAGAAAGAAGAATGGATATCGGTATAAATAAATAGATTAATGGTGAAATCGTTAGTGTGTATAAATAACCGCTATTATATTAATGTAATCCTACACTCCATCATCCACCAACCATAGATTCCTATACATAGAGATTTATTCTATGAAATCCATAGGTGAAGCACCTATTTCGTAGGTTCTTGGTTCTTTTATAAATAGGTATTTACCAACACTTGAAATAAATAACAGGTCGGTTTATCCCCAAGAGGAAAAGTATAAACGACATAACAAAATGATTAAAACAATATAGTTTAAATTTTTGCCATGTTCATTTCTATATTTTATAGATTTTTCCTGCTTTATGAATATTTATTTAAGATCGTTCGTTATAAGCGCTTAAGGCGAGGTTACCCCGAGCGCCGTATGCATTAATCGCTTACCCCAGGCCCCGCACGGAGAGGCGATACGTAACAAATTACGCGGCGCGAAAATGCGCGCGCTTAGCGCACTGGTCATGAGTTCACGAACTCGGATAGGTAGTAAGTTGCATTACAGAGTAGAGCGATGCAGTAAATCAACTTGAATTGATAAGTATAGTTACGTTCATTTTGTTTTTCTAGAAAGTAGTGGTTATAGATAGATTAGGAACCTACGTATTGTATGAACGTGAACCTAATTACTAATAATTAAAATAAGCATATATAATTAAAATTATGTAGGTATACTTATTTATTTTTGTGAATTAGGTAAATTTAAAATCTCATAGACACTAAGATCATGAATACGGGTATGATTCAAAACTACACGACACGCACCATTCGGTTTTCTATATTTTAATGCTTTACTTTTTTTTCGGTTTTGTTAT
Source organism: Noctua comes (assembly GCA_963082995.1). Taxonomy (NCBI): domain Eukaryota; kingdom Metazoa; phylum Arthropoda; class Insecta; order Lepidoptera; family Noctuidae; genus Noctua; species Noctua comes. The sequence continues at coordinate 16,739,121 of OY720273.1, forward strand.
CATGGGTGTCATTTCCGTGGTTTTTGGGGTCGCTGATAACTAAAATTAAGTCAAAATGAAAATCCAAGATGGCGCCGACGAAAATTTTCGGTTTTATCGTCATGGGTGTCATTTTCATGGTTTTCGAGGTCGCTGATAACGAAAATGAGGTCAAAATGAACATCCAAGATGGCGTCGACGAAAATTTTCGGTTTTATCGTCATGGGTGTCATTTTCATGGTTTTCGAGGTCGCTGATGACGAAAATGAGGTCAAAATGAAAATCCAAGATGGCGCCGACGAAAATTTTCGGTTTTATCGTCATGGGTGTCATTTTCATGGTTTTCGAGGTCGCTGATAACGAAAATGAGGTCAAAATGAAAATCCAAGATGACGCCGATGAAAATTTTCGGTTTTTTCATCATGGGTGTCTTTTTCATGGTTTTCGAGGTCGCTGATAACGAAAATGAGGTCAAAATGAAAATCCAAGATGGCGCCGACGAAAATTTTCGGTTTTTTCATCATGGGTGTAATTTTCATGGTTTTCGAGGTTGCTCATAACGAAAAAGAGGTCAAAATGAAAATCCAAGATGGCGCCAATGAAACTTTTTTATTTGTATTTTTTTAAGTTTTGTTTCTATGTTAATTTTGAACTTATTTTCGTTATCAGCGACCTCGAAAACCATGAAAATGACACCCATGACGATAAAACCGAAAATTTTCGTCGGCGTTATCTTGGATTTTCATTTTGACCTCATTTTCGTCATCAGCGACCTCGAAAACCATGAAAATGACACCCATGACGATAAAACCGAAAATTTTCGTCGGCGCCATCTTGGATTTTTATTTTGACCTCATTTTCGTTATCAGCGACCTCGAAAACCATGAAAATGACACCCATGACGATAAAACCGAAAATTTTCGTCAGCGCCATCTTGGATTTTCATTTTGACCTCATTTTCGTTATCAGCGACCTCGAAAACCATGAAAATGACACCCATGACGATAAAACCGAAAATTTTCGTCGGCGCCATCTTGGATTTTCATTTTGACCTCAGTTTCGTTATCAGCGACCTCGAAAACCATGAAAATGACACCCATGACGATAAAACCGAAAATTTTCGTCGGCGCCATCTTGGATTTTCATTTTGACTTCAGTTTCGTTATCAGCGACCTCGAAAACCATGAAAATGACACCCATGACGATAAAACCGAAAATTTTCGTCAGCGCCATCTTGGATTTTCATTTTGACTTCAGTTTCGTTATCAGCGACCTCGAAAACCATGAAAATGACACCCATGACGATAAAACCAAAAATTTTCGTCGGTGCCATCTTGGATTTTCATTTTGACCTCATTTTCGATATCAGCGACCTCGGAAACCATGAAAATGACACCCATGACGATAAAACCGAAAATTTTCATCGGCGCCATCTTGGATTTTCATGTTGACCTCATTTTCGTTATCAGCGACCTCGAAAACCATGAAAATGACACCCATGACGATAAAACCGAAAATTTTCGTCGGCGCCATCTTGGATTTTCATTTTGACCTCAGTTTCGTTATCAGCGACCTCGAAAACCATGAAAATGACACCCATGACGACAAAACCGAAAATTTTCGTCGGCGCCATCTTGGATTTTCATTTTGACTTCAGTTTCGTTATCAGCGACCTCGGAAACCATGAAAATGACACCCATGACAATAAAACCGAAAATTTTCGTCGGCGCCATCTTGGATTTTCATTTTGACCTTATTTTAGTTATCAGCGACCCCAAAAACCACGGAAATGACACTTATGAAGAAAAACTTGAAAATTTTCGTCGGCGCCATCTTGGATTTTCATTTTGACTTCAGTTTCGTTATCAGCGACCTCGAAAACCATGAAAATGACACCCATGACGATAAAACCAAAAATTTTCGTCGGTGCCATCTTGGATTTTCATTTTGACCTCATTTTCGATATCAGCGACCTCGGAAACCATGAAAATGACACCCATGACGATAAAACCGAAAATTTTCGTCGGCGCCATCTTGGATTTTCATTTTGACCTCAGTTTCGTTATCAGCGACCTCGAAAACCATGAAAATGACACCCATGACGATAGAACCGAAAATTTTCGTCGGCGCCATCTTGGATTTTCATTTTGACTTCAGTTTCGTTATCAGCGACCTCGAAAACCATGAAAATGACACCCATGACGACAAAACCGAAAATTTTCGTCGGCGCCATCTTGGATTTTCATTTTGACTTCAGTTTCGTTATCAGCGACCTCGAAAACCATGAAAAAGACACCCATGACGAAAAAACCGAAAATTTTTGTCGGCGCCATCTTGGACTTTCATTTTGACCTCAGTTTCGTTATCAGCGACCTCGAAAACCATGAAAATGACACCCATGACGATAAAATCGAAAATTTTCGTCGGCGCCATCTTGGATTTTCATTTTGACCTCAGTTTCGTTATCAGCGACCTCGGAAACCATGAAAATGACACCCATGACAATAAAACCGAAAATTTTCGTCGGCGCCATCTTGGATTTTCATTTTGACCTTATTTTAGTTATCAGCGACCCCAAAAACCACGGAAATGACACTTATGAAGAAAAACTTGAAAATTTTCGTCGGCGCCATCTTGGATTTTCATTTTGACCTAATTTTAGTTATCAGTGACCCCAAAAACCACGAAAATGCCAACGAAACCGAAAAAAAAGTAAAGCATAAAATGCAGAGGAATTAAAAAAAAAAAGTGATTTTAATTATGTAAATAAGTCAACAAAATAAAAAAACTAGTTAGTACCAAATACTATAATATTACTCATTCTATCTCGTTCTCCCCTACATACTTTCTTTTTCTACCCCTGTCGTAACTCGATAATCTTTGGCTTACCGGACAAATAAACCTAGGCTCGGTGTTTACTCAGTATTATTTTTACAAACTATTTTTGGCTCAGTTCGAAACAGAACTTAGCGGGGGTGGGGTGGCGGGTTCGAAAATTTGGCACACGTCCGACCTCCAACGCGTTCCGCTCGGGACTAAGCACGCGGTGCGAGCGCATGAAATGACGAAAACAGTTAATTTTGGAAATGGTGGTTTAGGTTTTTTTAATATTTCAAATTATGGTTACCGACGCACCTCACATTTTTTACGACCTTTTTTATGGTATAAGTTTTATTGTTCAACGTCTAATAACACTCAAATGAAATGATAATTGAGACCATAATTTAGCTTGTCTTTGCGATTTAATTGAATGCAGTAAAGTGCAAGTAATCGTGTATCGCATTACCGACGTATCTAGATCAAAGTGTGAACTAAGCAATATGTTTTTTTCAGAATTTAATTATGTGCTATCTACGAATAAAACACAATCAAAAACGTCGTTTATCAGGGTAACCTCGCCTTAATTTTATTTCTTCTTGTTGTAACAGGTGAGTCTTTTTAAAGTCCTAAACATTGGCTTATTGCTTTCAATTTCGTATGTTTTATACATATATATAAACTCGCTATTTCTCGCGACGACGTTCGTCCGTGTGAAATTATTATAAAAATACTATTTTGGTCGTAGCGCCATGTTATATAGCCTACAGCCTTTCTCGTTAAATGGGCTATCCAACACTAAAATAATTTTTCAATTCGAACCAGTAATTCCTGTGATTAGCGCGTTCAACCAAATAAACAAACAAACTCTTTATCTTTATTATATTATATTTATATAGTATAGAAGATTATTAAGGGCTGCTTGCACCACACATCTACGATAGTAAACGCGTTTGATGCTAAACGTAACTAAACCATCGTTATTTTTCTTTATGAAGACACTGATAGAATTAAATTTTAATAACCGCGGTTACTGGTTTGTGTTGCAAACGGGCCTTAGTTTTTATATTAGTTAGCTTCAACTTACCTAATGTCCCAGCTTTCAGGAACACAACCAGACTGGTCCTGCAAAAGAGGAAGAGAATATAAGCATGTTATTGCAAATGCAACACATAGCTAGCTAACTAACTATAATTATCGTCGTCGCTCACTGACGGTCGACCACTTTTAAACCTTATTACTTAAGGCATGAGGGTGAGAAGTGGTCGACCCTGAGTGGACTCGGTAGTTTGAAGGGTGATATCGCTAACGACTACAATAACTAATTGTTCTGAAATAATCACGCTACTGGGCGGCCTTCCAACGCAACGTCTTCCGGTTCGCGGTCGCCAAGGAACGAAGGAAGGAAGGCCTCCCACTAGGTGGAGCGATGACCTGGTGAAGGTTGCAGGGATTCGCTGGATGCGGGTGGCACGGGACCGGTCAACGTGGCAACACTTGGGGAGGCCTATGTCCAGCAGTGGACGTATTTCGGCTGAAATGATGATGATGATGCTGTATACTTGCGCGGTGAGCAGATAGGCAGAAGGCTGTAAGATCAGTCGGAAACAAGACAAAAGGAAGGATTCAAGATTCTCAGGAAGACTGCCATTTATAGATATTTGGCAAACGTTCCAAAGTCTGACAATCAGTCTTACCAAGGGGTATCCTATTAACCAGTACTAACTGGGTAGTGGAGGTCAGTTAAGCAGTTGCTCCATGTAAAATTGTATTCAGCTGCATCCGGTTAGACTGGAAGCCCAACCCAACGTAGTAAAACCTAGTATGTTTGCAAAAGCATAGCTAATGAATGACAAAGTTCAACAGAAAGGGTTAAAAGCTTAGGTTAACGAGTTCGTAGCCTACCTAGGTCATTAACACTTTTCCAATCAACAATGATTCACCATGGTTTCATAATAGTGTCTCGTCGTGGGCATTGAAATTGAAAGTGATTATTTTGATACCTCATACAGGGTGTAACAGACCCTTCACATAGCTGTCAACCAAGCATTCTGTACATCAAACTAAGTAACTTTATGTAAAAATTATTGCTGGGTGGCAAAAAAAAAAATCGATCGACTTTTTGGGGTGAAAAATCACGTTTTACGGTAGGCCTCGAAGAAAAGCACACAAAGCATTGTGCTGATGGATGGATTGAATAGTACGGGAGGTCGTGGAGGTGTGTAAAGTAAAATTCTTACATTAAAAAAATGGATTTACCAAAAAAAATCGTGAAAGAATTGAAACTTTGACCCCCAATATTTTCGTAACTAGAAGGTTCCCAGGTATTGTCTAGAACAAAAACATTATCGCAAAGACGGGGAGAAGAAGTGCCTTTCGGTTGTGTTAAGGGTCTATTTACACCCTTTATAGTCGTGCATGAGGTATGTTAACAGACTATCCGTATACGTCAAAAGCGCAATACCTATAATTCGGAGAAACATCTGTCGGGTAATTCCGACCTATTTTTAAGAACGGTCGTATTGTAATATTATCGATGACTCAAAAATAACAGTAGATAAGTAATCTATATTAATAAGTATACATGCGAAAGTTTTGATGGATGGATGTTTGTTACTCAATTACGCCAGAACGGCTGAAAGAATCTGGATGAAAAGCACAGAGATAGATTATAGTCTGGAATAGCACTTAAGATACTTTTTTTTACTCACACTTACATATTATCAAAATTTTCCAGGCGAACTAAGTCGCGGGCAACAGCTATAGCCCGACCGCTTGCCCCAGAGTCCTTACAATATCCCACAGGTTATTTGCTTTAAAATAACCATACTCCACGTATTACGATATTAATTGAACCAATACGTGATCAACCTTCAGAATATTCCATTTAAATTGATACTTTCGCGAGGACTCACGGTCTATAGGTACCTAGCAGTAGCGAATGGTCAATTTTTGTAAGAGGTAAGCCGGAGATCATATCTTTAACGTGATTATATTATTTGTCTATAGAATACTGACTGTGCCATTTTTCAAAGGGAAGCCGGTAGGAATCGAGTTGTATGGAACCTTCGCCACTGATACCTAGTTTACTTAGATATGACGTCATTGTGACTAGATTTTCAACGGGATTTGGCCTTCCATATTATTCACGGCCAAACTAGTTCCTAATCAAAACATGCAATTTCTCATACAAACAAAAACAAAACACTTTCTTTCGACCTCGAGCAAATTATAATGCAGCGCCAACGACTGGAGGCAAGCGGTCCAACTGGCTAAGGTCGTTGACCCATCTGTGATGTAATGCAACAGAGTGGAAAACTACTGAGTGCAGTCCTTGGCGCACTGGTATTCTGCACACGTTTGTGTATGGTACAGGTTTTAGCAAGGCTTGTGGTGTGCGCGGTTCTTTTGTTTATGTTCGTTTCGATCGCTGATTGATCTTCTGTTTCGAGTTTTCGAGAAAGATGTTCAAAAGCCATCGGAGCTTTACAGAATCATACATAATTTATATTTTACTTTAGCGGGGGTTCTTCGTGGACCCCTGAAGTGGTACGTACCTACCAAATATAAATAAAAAATCGGTTGTTTGTAAAGTCGGTCTACTGACGATAGTTGAACGTGACAACGTCATAAGAAAATACTGATGGAATAGTTGCATTTTTCAAAAAATGAATGTGCGTTGAGCAATTGTTTTATGGAACGCCTCAGAGCGAGGTAACGTCTCATTTTTTCGTGCGTGCAGCCGGCTCCATCGAATTATAAGACGTTGTCACGTCAAAAAGAACTAAACATTAATGAGAAAGTTATAGAAAAAGTCTGAAATCTACGTGGACGGAGTCGCAGCCAAAGTGGCAACTAGTAGCTTCTTCAATCGCCACAATAGATCAATATTAAAACAGATTGATGAATTGCACTACGCATCTAAGTAAACGTCTCTTCTGCACACACAATAGTCAACCTTAACACAAAAAGCATAAAGTCCCCATTCAAAGGAAAAAAAAAGCCGGCACCGGTTAAAAAAAGTAGCATGTATTCACGCAATTGAACTTTGAACTCTATTGTGTGATTGGTAAGGTCGATAATTGTCTGTCAATAAACTGGGACTAAAGAGCAATATAGTTCTCAGATAAGGAAGCACGTGCGTATAGTTAATCACGTTTGTTTAAATAGTAGCTATTGTGTTAGGTTATGTAGTAGAACCGAGTTTATCGATGTGGATAATGACCATATTTAGTAGGTAACCTCAAAATTATGCAAAGTGTAATGGAATAAGCGGAATAATTGAGACACTCTTAATTCGAATTTTGAATTCTATAATTAAAAAAGAATTGACAGAACGTTTTTTTATGGGGTATTCCTCAAAGCGCAACTATTTTTAAGCGCAAGTAAATTATTCTTCGAAGCGCAACCATTGGTTGCGCTCACAAATTCAAGTTAAAAATACATAATATTATGTTTATTCCTCAAAGCGCAACCATGATGAAAAATAAAGAGGGGTGCGCCTCGACGAATAATTTAGTTGCGTTTAGGTGGTTGCGCTTAAAAATAGTTGCGCTTTGAGGAATACCCCTTTTTATAACATAACATCATCATTATTGTGCCTGTTTTCCACCAAAGGTTAGGCAGAGGCGACCTATAGTAGGTACACCCACAATTCGTCAGTAATGTTAGTCCCACGTAATGGGGGCGAACCTATTGCCATCAACCGGGCACAAGGCCAGACCAGGTTGCTAGGTATTGAGAAATTGATAATGATAGATGGAAAAGCCTATAAATATAAAGATAACACTTTGCCCGACCTGGGAGTCGAACCCAGGACCTCATACTCAGTAGTCGCGCTTGCGACCACTAGCCCAACGAGGCCGTCTTTTTTTATTTTGGAGATAATTGCTTTTTTTAGAATATACTGTAATCGGGTAGTCGTAAGCACTGCTTTTAATGTAACCATTCTTGACTGAATTTCTTCTGTTTATTTTTTATTATTATACCTAAGTATTGCAAATTGTTTAATGAACAAATTTTCCTTTAATGAGGCCGATTCTAACACATTTCCGTGTGCGTCATCCATCAATGCTGATAAAATTATATGACACGGACAATTACTTAGATAAAAGCTTGATGGTCATCGATAGCTTTCACTACTAAGCCTAACATTAACGGGGTGGAGATGGGAAAAGATGCGCTTGGGCAAGTCCTTACCAATCTTATCATTGCCATAAATTGCTCAGTGTTGCCAGGGCGTCCATATTGACCACAAACTATGAAGAATTACTGATAATTTTCGCCTGCACCATACCATCCCACTGCTGGGCTCTCCCCATGACTACCAAATGTTCTGAATTACGCAACTTAAAACCGAGTTTTTGATTTCATTTATACAACACTTTTTGGACGTTAAAAATTAAACTAAAGTCTGTTTTTTAATCTCGTAGACTAAATTGGCAAGTACAAATGGCCAACTGACATCGATTTCAATAGCATTTAAGTCAGTTTTGACATTTTCACTTGTCAATTTAGTCTCCGAGATTAAAAAACAGACTATAGACAATTTTATTGTGAAACTACCTAGTTTACTTTTGTACCAAATAATATTATACAAATTACATTTTATCTCAAAAGGAATCCTGTCTATTTTAAAATCACGACATTCTTCATTCTAGTAAGCAAGTCGTGCACTTGATGTCCGACATATTTTCCGAGACATGACTCGAATGACTGGCAAGTAACACATTAATAATTCTGCTCTACAGTGTACGTGAATAAAATTAATTCGTTGTCATAACATAGTTCGCTTTGAATACCTATTTACTCAGTCTTCGACAGTTTATAATGTAGATGATTGGTTGGTGGCTACCTTATGAGGACAGTCGCTCAAAAAAACGCGTTTAGGACGTGAAGTTGCGGACATCAGCCCGATATACAATAAAAATGTATGTATACTATACTACGTATATTACATATACTATATTATGTATATTATATTGTATGCATGTAGTTTAGTTTATAAAATTAATTAATTTAAGTAACAGAATGTAATGTTAATGCATATAAGTAGGTAGGTATATCCTCTTCTGCAAATCTCGCAGTCAAAATTAGGTTTGCTCTAAGAAAACCCAATTCTGGGTTAAGCTCGCCATTGTACATTAGCTATATTATTGCAATTTATATGTAACTATTTTGTGTGCAATAAAGAATAAGAATAAGAAATATACGGATAGCCGTAAATCACCCTGTATATTGAGGCTAATTACTTTTATACAGAATGAAATTAAGCAAAATCAAAAGCACTACTTAAATCAAGGGATGGATTGCTAAACGTAGAATCTTGATCATAATAACGCAAGCAAAATGTACTCAAATAAACACTAAAGTATCTCCCGAAAATTGCAGCCCACAGACAGGAATACCAGTGACTAAAAGAGTGATGGATATAAATGCTGATGAATGGAGAGGAAGAGGAAGACCAAGGAAACGATGAATGCATTGTGTGAGGAATGATATCAAAGAAACAGGAGTAAATGATAGCGTGACGGTTGACGGAGAAGAATGGAAGAAAAAAACGTGTTGTGCCAACACCAAGTAACATGGGACAAGGGCAGGAATATGTTGAGACAGGAATACCAGAGCTCCATCATCATTAAAAACCAGACAACCAGTTCCATTATCATAATTCAGTCAGAAAGCGGACACTACTAGACACAGGCCTGCCCCAATCATTGCCAAAACTACCGGTTCTATCTCGCATCCAGCGGCTCCCCGCGACCTTCACAAGGTCATCAGCCCACCATGATACCAGTTTAGACCACAGTTTACGAGCCTCTCGCAAAAAACGTATTTTCTTTGTCTCGTTCCTAAAATACCACGTTTATTTTCGAGTTATTTTCTTTTATTCAGCAGAAAATAATGACGTCATCGCTTGCGATATCATGTCGCAAACCCAGCGTGTTTATCAAAACACGAAGACAATTATTTTTATCGCTGAGATGTGGGTTTCCTGGCGATGTACCTACATATGTAGGTAGGTATATTCTCCACACCTCGGAACGTCACATGGTAAATTTTAGTGGTTGCTAAGTACCAACAATTATAAAATACGATTACGGAAATACCTGAATTCAGTTGGTTAAAACTTTTATATTTTTGGATAGCAACGAGATGCCTGAGGACATCTGCCACGCCATAATTTATTATTAGAAGCTTCGCAGATGTTTTCCTATCCCAGAATCAAAGCTGAAATGACTCAAAGAATACACGATGTGTTGAGCTCACCCTTAAATGCCGTTCTCCAGAAATTCACTACAAGTCTAAAACTGGTTCACAAGTAGTCATATCGACGAACACAATCCATTCAAGTAGTTCTTGGAATGGTCACCGAAGCTCTATAAGTGTTACAATACTTGTTACAAGAATTAGTTGACTCGATCCATGGTCGGAATAACATAACTGAATAGAACTGGTATTGTTTACAAGGGACATCAAAACATAACTGGTCAAATGTGGGTGTACTTAACACCTCTGCTAACCCCTTCGGGGTAATATAGGCGTGAATGCATGTTAGTACTATCATCAGTGCGTCACGGAAACGCACTCTGAAATTATATTTCATGCGAGTTCTGGAGAGCGTGCATTTGTGACTCATTTAGAATATTTACTGCTAAGTTATATTTAAATGTTTGTTTTATAATATGTGGCTTAACTACGTAGTCTAGGGTATGTGTATTTAGATATGGAAAAGTTTGATACGCGTAGAGATCCCCAAGGCAAAGTACGCACTTCGGGAATCATGAATTACCGCTCGCGCTCAACGCAATTCCGAAAAACCCACAGATGATGAGCTGAGACCGGAGTAGGAAACCTGACAAAGAGGAAACTTCATACAAATAAGCAATCATAGGGGCACTACACTATGAAGCACGGCAGGACAGTTAGAAGCTTTGTCTCTCTGGGGCATTACTCTGTGGCACAACAATCGTGCTAATACGGAAAGACGAAGATTACCGAAGCGCACACCTTATCAGCCCCCGTAGCATGACCACCGTAGACAAGGATTTCTTTGACGGACGAATCGACAAAATGACAGATTGTGTCGACAAAATGACAGTTTTCTTTGCACTGTCATTTTGTCGATTCGTCCGTCAAAGAAATCCTTGTCTACGGTGGTCATGCTACGGGGGCTGGTTTACAAAGTGCTTATATTTGTAGAATACCAAAATAATAACTACACTGGCAAACAATCATTGAAGACTCGCATACCAGAGCAGCATGGCACAAAGGGAATATGCCTATACTCAACAGTGTGTGGAGCAAAGCTGCCAAAGATGATGATGAAACAACCGTTAAATTAACAGCAGTAATCGGATCTAGCAAACATCGCCATTTTCTGAAATCTAAAACCGTTTGTCAGCCAAGCATGCGTCAGTGTTTCAGACTCACATTTGTCGAGTTTTAAATTAAATTAGGGCTTCAGTTTTCCAATGACAACTATTAACCTTATACTCCGTCTACGATTAGCCGCTTCCGCATGTTTACCTTTACAAGTAAATCGAATAATCTAATATCTAAATACGATTTCAAATAGGTATGCTTTCAGAAACTGGGCGTTCGAAAGATTTTTATTCAGGACGTCTCACGCTATACATATAATGAAAACAGCAAGGTTTACTGATAAAAATAAAGACGTCATCAGAATCTGATGGTCTTACTATTAAAATACCAGACAAGCAAATCCTCGTACTGTAATCTTACGTCAACACAAAAAGCCTAATATAGATATACTACAGACAAAATCCCTGGCCTACATCACAGTAACAAACTCTACTGACAGACAGACAGACATAATACACACACATACACACACAATAAATATCGCTGAACTACAGAACAATCGTAAAATAATTCTGCAGACTAGAGACGGAATGCATTTTATGATCATTTGAATAATGTAACCTATTCGATTTCAACTGTAAAGGACTGAAATAATTCATACGTTATGAAAACCGAATTAATAATATATTTGAGATATTAGGTAATAATCAAAGAAAGCCATTACATTAAACAGATTATTGGTAGTGAAAACACAATCTTACTCACTTAGAAATAGTTTGTTTTTTAATTTATGACAATGATAGTTTAATGGGGAATTATGACAGATAGGCTGTAATCGATGTGATCATTGACTACAGCCTAAAAAAGGACAAAGGGGATATAGTATGTGAATACTCTAACAACTTAAATTCTCAAAAATCATTCGAATACCATTAATTAATTCATCACTATTCTAAAGCTCGGCCGAAGAACATTCGAGTACCTAATCCAATAAATTATAATTTTCTACAATCGTCCAACAGTGGTAACCTCCTGCTATGTCTAAATATACTAACTAAACAACCCGACCGCGTCCACGCTCACTATACTGACGTCAACGTGAATCAGAAATAAACGCAGAATACAAGAAACTAGATTCTAGTAACGAGACAATAAAACACAAACATATTATAACTGGCCCGAAAGAAAGATCTTAATCAAATGAGTTTTCTATCTTTATCTTTATATCGTGGATTTGTCTATGGCAATAATATAATACTATGTATTTCTGTTTCAGCTACATGAAACTACTAGATCTGAAAGTTGATTTACCAATTGGATAGATTTGGTTGCTCCAAAAATGCCATCGCTATCAGGGAATTCCTTCCTTGCGTGTTGTGAATGTAAATTCTACTTTCAGGGCCTTTTGATTGGCGTTTGTGAAGTTTCAATAGTTTTTTTATTTTTATTTTAAACCCTGTAAGTAACCAGTTCCATCATCTCGTGTCATGATGACTGTCCAAGATGACGTACTAAAGATTCGTCGATTGAAATATAAAGGACTACAGTTAACCTGAGCGGATCTGAGGGGGTTAAAAACACGAACATTAGAAAGGCATACAATAAAAAACCTTCAAGAAGGTCCTTTATAATTCAAATGGTACTTATGTATAAATTGTCCGCAATCTTACATAAAATATTCATCAGTCTTTTGATATGGGATTTCCTTTACGAAAGACGGTACTTACGGAAAGTTATACATCTGCATCTATAAATAAGGAATATGAGCAGTATATTTGCTTTAAATCGCTCAGTAAACTTCCCCAAACGACATGGTAATTAATAACGTTATTAATTGCATCTGCAGCGCCATAACTGCGGTTTTGACATGGTAGATTAATACAAGCAAAATACTAAACACACATACAAGCTACATGAAGTAACGATCTTCGCAGGGTGACTGGAAGCAGCTGAATGGGAGTTGCCAAGGAACTAGTTAATGCCGAGTTGTTGGAGAGGCAGAGTAGCTGCTGTAGACTGTTATGATGATGACGGTAGAGGTAAAACTAAACTAAAGGACCTTTGTCAGTCCTTTAGTTCGTGAAACGAAATAAACTTTTCCCATATAGTCGTGCATTCATGGCAGATGGCTAAGCTGATAGAGATGTAAGAAAAGGATATGCTGCGTTGATCTAAACTGGGATAAGGGCAGGAGAATTGCCTTCATGAAACCCTGGTACCTTGCCAAGATGCATATAGCGATAACTACGAATAAACTAACTAAATCCTTGAAAAAGGCAGTACTTAAAACATTTAAAATTTCAGTTGGAACCAAATGCTTTTATCACAAACTGTTTCTATGATATACTTACTATTAAATAATTTTCTTTACTTAAAAAAACACCCCAAGGTTTCTCATTTAGCAGTTATGAAGAGGGTTTAAGCTAGTTGGTAAGCAAATAAAGTCGGTTTACTGACGATAGTTGAACGTGACAACGTCATAAGAAAATACTGATGGAATGGTTGCATTTTTCAAAAAATGAATGTGCGTTGAGCAATTGTTTTATGGAACGCCTCAGAGCGAGGTAACGCCTCATATTTTCGTGCGTGCAGCCGGCTCCATCGAATTATAAGACGTCAACACGTCAAAAAGTGACCTACAGCAGCAAATAAGTGACTATTATTAAATTGTATTATCCAAAGAACACGTGTAATTGTAAAAAGAGTTGAATAAAGCCCCTTTTGGCAAGGACATCGTTCCATTACAAACGAACCCTAATCTTAAACTTTTAACAAAGAACTTTTATAAGGTCAAACGAACACGGGACATTATCTCCTTCAGTGTCTGGGCAGCTGTCCCTTAATAACCGTAGTCAGTAAGTAACCGTAATAGCATGAGACGTACAAAAAGCATACGAAAGGACACGCCACGTCAGTTTGAAGTGAATTCTTTCGCGATTTCATGCTTGGTCCCAAAGTAAAATTTGTTCATAATGATGAGTACAATCACGTGTTTTAGTATCGATCGCTAATTACCAGTCACCCTACTCATGTGAGAAAACTCTAAAGCGTGATAACGATATGATAGTAAAAACATACCACAGGACAATTTATTTTATTTACATAGATTTTATAATTGAACGAAAGAACTTGTTGCAGTGATGCAACCGTTTTAAATAATTAATTAGATCCGAACTGGATTACATAAGAAAACAGTTCTCTAAGTCTAAACCTCATCTGACTGCTAGATGAGGTTCAACCCCAAACTGACCAACTGTCACAAAAATCTTTAGTTAGATTCAAATCGAAATGCATTTTCAATCTCCGTCACTAACGGCCGAAGCCACTGCTAAGCCCTCAGACCTAATGCTAGCACTTCACTTAGCGTACTTGTCAAAATTTTCACAATATTGGACCAAAACAAGTTTTTTATGCCTACTGCGATATAGGTCACTTTGTTTTAATGATAGAAGGCGAATATTTGCCCAGATTTGCCAAGTGTAGTGCCACCATTAGTCTCTAAGCCGAAAACTAAGAAACAAACTATCTCGAGTATTCTTGAGTATCAGTAACATACTTCGCCACGACATCGTACAAGTTTGAAAGTAGACACGCACGGGACAGAGCGTCGCAGTGAATAAACTGCGCGCCCGCAGGTAGCTATGGAAGCTTCGAGAACGCCAGAACATTGGATGAAGCGCTAAAGGTTCCCTTTGTTTAGGAGGGCCGAGTGCCTTCGGTATACTGGTTTAAGATTTGTGAGGGATATAAAAATAAAAAGTTAGGGTTTTACATGAGAGGCATTATGTGGCAGTAGTTTTAAAAATCCCATAATCTCGTGATCCTTACTGATGTGACATTTGGGATTTTTTGGTAAACATTTGGCTGGAGCAGATTTCGATGTTGAATAACATTCAGATAAGCCATTGTCTATCTGGGTCAATAGCGAGTGACACAGATAGCAGTGGCGAAGGTTCCATACAACTCGATTCCTACCGGCTTCCCTTTGAAAAATGGCACAGTCAGTAGTCTATAGACAAATAATATAATCACATTAAAGATATGTACGCCAGATTACCTCTTACAAAAATTGACCCTTCGCTACTGACAGATAGACAATGGTTTAACCAATAGTGCTAACTAACGAGTTAACCAGATTTAAATGTTGCTAGACACAATCCCATAAGTGAAGAGGGGCGAGCCTAAATCCTGCATTAACCTGGACACGTATCCCGACTGTCAGACAACCCCCTTATAAAAAACTATAGACCTTGCCACAGTTAAGTTCGTTAGTTAGATACGGTGTAGGACAGGGTGATGCGGTCCAGCTGGTGAGAGGCCTGTCACCAGTCCTCGATTGCAGTAGGCTGAGTGAATTGATAGTTGCGTACCAATTATGCGTTTGATGGGGCATGAGGGATTCCAGAGGGATCTTCAGTTCCAGGATAACAGCTCGAAACTTGTTCCTCTTAACCTCAGATATGTCAGATTTTCGTTTGTCAATTCGTACAAGGAGTAACTTTGTCGATTTATACAGAAAAAAATAGGATTCAAGAGCGAGCGTAGCGAGCTTGAAATTTTAAGCACACCTCGAACTTGATGGCTGTTCTTTTGTCCTATACTACTATAGAATTAGGGCTAATTCTGCCTATTTATAAAGAGAACCGTAGATACCTGAACGAGCGAAGCGAGGTCGAATAAATTAGGATATTCTCGGATAAATTTGGTCATTTTTGTACATACACACAAGTATGAGGGTGGGAGTACATTACATAAAATTTTTGCTTCCCGCCTCGGACAGATTGGTTGCTCTTTAGTTGCCTAAGATTTCACACCCTCCTCCTGCCTACGGCCCTGACGATGGAGGACACGAGGCGTAAGCGGCCTGTGCATGCTGTGTTCACAGGAAAAGAGTAAAGGAGGACCCTATATTGATTGATAACGTGATGAACAAATGACAGATGACCTTAAGTTTTTTTTAACACAGTAACTTCATAAAAAAATCTAAATCTTTTATATAAATTTATTTTCTTTCCCGATAGGGGAACAATTGCACCCCCTTGCACTCTGCTGCCAGCGCCCATGCTTAAGGGCAAAGCGCCAGGTTAGCCCGCGAAATTCGATCAAAAATCAAATCATATTTTATCATCATCATCAACAAACAACCTGACACAGTGACTGACTGACCTACAAATTGCAAAAAAACCTAAGAAAAATTGAATTTCGCCGGCCTTAGCGCATTTCATCATCATCTTAGCGGTTTCTGTCGAACCTTGAACAATGAACACACAAACTGCAGGTTCACACATTATCTGGAGAGCAGACGTTCACTGCACACAGAGCACATATCTCTGGATTTCCTATCAGTGATAACGCTATCTAATCTAGTATTGTTTTTGTGATACCACTTTATGAATTATATGGCTCGCTGCTTTTATCGCGCGTGCATCTTTACTGGGTTTAAGGGATGACTGGTGTGGACGTCATTGGAGAATTGAGCACTAGACGTAGACGTGCAGAATTATAAGGTTCAAGAGTTTAATATAAAATCTTCACACCTGTATTTTCTGAAAGCCATCAGTTCGAGGGAGCGTGAGTGCATTCGGCCAATATTCTAAGTCACATGTTATACGGGCAAGTCGAATTTCATCAATCGTTTAGGAACCCGGACTAATCTAACTTACAGAGAGATGTGTTGCCGAGGAGTTTGTACACTAGGAAGTGTCGAAGGGGGGGTGTTTTGGGGGACTGTCTCTTGTAAACGTACGTCTTGTAGACGTTCAAAAGTGCTGCTTATCAGCCTAATTTGAATAAATGACTTTTGATTTACTCTAGAATGCTACTCAAATGTTAGGTCCTACTTTATATTAGTTAACAATTAGGCCTGTAATACCGGAGCCGATAGATTCTGTTATACCAGATTAAAGATTCCCTAACTAAAATCTTTTGTCTTATTTGTACTAACATTCTATGTTCCTACCCTAAAAGACTGAAATGAAAAGTATTTTTTTAATATTTTTATTATTCGTAATCGGGAACCGGGAATCAAACTGTCAGTCCCTTTAGTGATCACTAAACCAACATGGCAGGCAATATTGCAATTACGCATTATCCATTATTAAAAGAGCATCCATGAGTGAAAGAATCCTTTATATCCATAGATTTGATTGTGTAATCCTCGTTGGTTATTCGGTACCTACCTACCTACAAGCGAAATCAGCTTTGGAACTCCAACAGAACAATCCCAGTTTAATTGCTTTCGAGTCAGTTAGTATGGACTATAGACTTACAACCAAGCAACTTTTCCATTCCAAGAAAATAAATTTAATACAGGTAGGTACTCACAGCCTTCCAAGAAATTTATTTATGCTCCTATACATACAAGATTTTATTTATTAGTGATAGAAACAGTTAGCACACATTCTTGGGCGACACTGTAAGATCTGCACTGTGAACAACATGTAACGCTGACTGCCTACCTACATTACAAAGACAGTTAAACTTGGATGGAATCTTTGATACCTATTGGATTTAACATTAAACAAATACCTATTGCACAAGGCAAGTCAAAAGCAATGATCGAAACAAGGACACAAGTGCTGAAAGGCAGTCTTGGTCGAAATACATCATCTTTTAAGCCGAAAGACGTCCAATGCTGGACATAGGCCTCCCCCAAGTGTCGCCACATTGACCGGATGACCGGTCCCGTGCGTCTCGCATCCAGCTCGTAACACACTTCTATTATTCTCGCTAATTTTCCATAACTCTCGGTGGGAGAAAAACAATTGATTGCACGGAATATTTCATGATTCAAAGTCATATTATGAGTCACCAAGTGATTTTAAGAGCAATTTCTTGAAAACCATAAAATTCTGTGTTCAGTTTCATACCGAGATAGGAAATCGTTTTTTTAAACCTCTCTTTGTCAGTCTGTTTGCATGTCATTGCTGAGAGTAAATATTAAGATGATAATGGAGGCAATTATGCTTATCAAGTAATTGGTTTTAATTAAGTTATAGACTAACATACAGTTAACGACAGGTTTTGCTTTAAATTGTGAAATACACCTTCATAATATATAACGTTATAAACTTGTCCATAATCTAACATTGTTTACAAAACTTATTCCGGTCACCGCGACACTCAAATTACTGATTACGGAAGCCCTGACTCATTGACTTATATTTTTACTTTACAAGGGACGTTGACCTCATCTATAAGTTCAAATACGCCCGTACAAGTCAGAGCAAAAACACTAACACACCGACAAGAAGATAACGAGTAACACACACGATAAATTGACATCAATTCATCCACAATTCCTGAGTAAACTGCATGAATTTTAACCTCAAACATTCGAATTATGCTAAAATGTGCAAACGCACGAACAGACGTTCATTCATGAATTCCATGACGCAAGTGCGTTCCAAAACATAAATGAAACCAACGATTTAGCACCTATCCTACTTTATATAAGTTATAAAATAACTGTACTTACCTTCTTGTGGGTTGTAACACAAAGTACACACAATCAGCTGTTCACAATGCGAAAAATTCACACAATATTTTTGTAAATAAGGCAAGCACGTGCGGCCGGCTTGACAGGCAATACACATCTGGACAGTTAGGTTGGGTCGCTGCTCGAGTCGAGACGCGGTACGCCGCGCCTCTAGCCACAACACCGCATTTTTGTAACACTCGAAGAAATTCGCTCCCAAAAATATTCCCTTTCGCACTCAAAATGCGCCCTCTCACATCGGCGTTCCCACTTCGAATGCTATCATTTACGTTAATTATATTGTTTACACAGTAACAGATATATCTTAATGCTTATTTAACTTTAACAATCCAGATAGATAACAGTGGAATTTTACGTAATAATTTTTTGTTGATATGCAAACACGGCTTTTTTTTTCTTAAACTTCAGTGACGGGACACTGACATTGTCGGTCTGTCAAGGTCAACATAAGTAGGTTTTAAATTAAAAATTATTCACCTCATTTTCTTATCCATCGCATTTTGAAAAGTAAAGTCTAAGGCCACCTATTTTTGCGCCACGACACTGTTAGCAGTTTGCAATATTTCGTATTAAAATTCAGCGCAATTTAAAACTATCTGCTCTGGAATCTGCGTCCTGTCTTCTGCCTCTCTGTACACTGCACGCCACTAAAAGCGAGCCAGTTTTATAAAACATGCATTGGTATAGAAAGTAACGCATGCGCCACTAGGAAAACTTGATAATTTATGAACCTAGTGGTCCCTTTATCACCTTCCTGTACTGAGCGCTGGACTGATTCTTGGCAGTAGGCGCTCACTCTACTGGAACAAAACCCTCCTCTCTATGAGTGTGTGGGCCATAAATCCATAATCCACCACGCGGGCCCAGTGCGGGCTGGTTGAAGGACAGAAGCCACCAAACATGTCTTCGAGTTTTTGGTTCCAGGACGTGATAATTTCTTCACGATGTTTTTCTTTTTATATCTTCCGGTAGTGTTCCCGTGGGATATTTTTCCAACCTCAACAAGGCCGAAGCCGCGCGAAAAAGCTAGTATACAATAATTGATAATATAGTGTCAGTAAGAGCTCAAACGGTCACGTTCATGAAGCCACGTTCTGTTCATATTTGCCCTGACAATAGTATACAGTTGTACTAATTAAACACCCCGTAATTATGTCTACGATACACACCTACAATCACACTTGTTTGTTAATGACAGGTTCAGATAAAACGCCACGTAATGCGTTCATCACGTTTTAATATACACCTAAGATAAAAAAAAAACTACTGTTGTACAAATCAGTCAATTTCATTAACCGATGCGAGTTCAGGTATGACCCAGTTCCCTTAAACTTTGGACTTTGCATAGCCTCCCACAGCTACACTTCGTCAGTTCAGGCATTTATATGTCATGTAATAGAGAATTCCTGATGGAAAACCCAATATCACAGCCCGACCTGGGAGTCGAATCCACGTTACCTTAATATTCAACAGTTACGCTTTACTACCACTAGACCAACACCTACTTTCACTTTGAACATCTAAATGTGTGTGCCGTGTATTTGTAGGCGTTTTTCCTATTTTTTTATTATTCAAAAACATGTTACAACCACACATAACATCACGCCTGCAATCCCCGAAGGGTTAGGCAGAGGTGTACCGAATATTAGAACACCCACATTTCACCAGTAACGATAAGTCCCATGTAATAGGGGACGAGCCATATCATCAAAAAAAAAACGAAAAACCGTGAATATCGGTACCTAGCTCAAAATAATGAACAATCACGGAAGATATCCCGTAAGTGACAGTATAAGTTTGGGGCGAGCCATGTTACAAACCATTTTGAAAAAACATAAACATACCAACACAAACCATTGCGGGTTTAACAGCGGTATGTCAGACACGGCAACTCGGTGCCACAACTTTACTGATCGTGATCAGTTACACCATTCCACAAAATACTTCTGTTCTGTATCTGTAGAAGTATCATTTATATATTGTGTTGTTATACCAGTTAAAGTAATGCACAATATTTATTAGAAGAAAGAAAACATATATTTCTGACACTCTAGCTACCCCTTTGGAAAATAGAGGCGTGGTGTTGTGTAGATTGATCTCAAAGTTTGACAAGGGGTACCCTGTAACTGAGGTCATCTGACCTGCTGCATGCTGACTGCCTATCTAGGCAGAGGCACCATGAAAAATAATAATATTCATGTGCATCTGGTGTCTGTTCAGTCCGTTGTGTGGGTGATGCTGGTGTCTGTTCCTGACATGACATAGTTGAGAAAAGGTTGGGCAGATGATGATGTACGATGTTCCAATTCAACCGTGCAATTGAAAAGCCTGCTATTGGCTGGTGCAGATAATGTAAGAAAAGGCAAAAAGTCGGTTCGTGGACATGGTCTCCTTATTCCCGAAAGTTCTGATACATTGTCAACTTCACGTAACATTGTGTACCATTGCGAAATAAACCGACCGACCAGCAACTGATGAGGTATATGGCCAGCAACACAACATTATGTATTCACACGGAGGTGACCATTTCTTCAAATCGTTTGTAACCTGAATCTGAACCGTTCGGAATTTGACCTGCGTTTCATTCAGCGTATTGTTGTGAAATTTTGGAGCTGTTGCTTTCTTGTTTATTTATACCTAAGTAGATGTTGCGACAGTTTTCTAGGTATGATTTAATTCATCACTACCGCTGTAAAAACAGTGAAGGATAATATAGTGCGGAAACCGGGAGGGAACCGGCCCGAAATCCACCACGAGTGTCTAGCCTAGTGCGGACTGGTAGATGTCATAATATTCTTCGAATTTTTGGTTTGAGAACAAGTGTCTTTCGGTTTCGTTAAGGGTGTATTTAAACCTTTTAGGTTATTCTATAAGAACACAGTATGAGAAAATAGGTATTTTTATAGTGCCGCTACTTGCGCTATTTAAATTCTATGATTTGATCAGCTATGATCATTTTTGTGTCAAGTGTCAAATTAATATTATTAAGAGAAAGGGAAAACA
Organism: Noctua comes; assembly: GCA_963082995.1. Taxonomy (NCBI): domain Eukaryota; kingdom Metazoa; phylum Arthropoda; class Insecta; order Lepidoptera; family Noctuidae; genus Noctua; species Noctua comes. The sequence continues at coordinate 16,760,743 of OY720273.1, forward strand.
ACTAATAATTCCAATAAATAATTTTAATAACATTTGATTACATAGGTATACAATGTAATAATAGATAATAATTAACATGTTCAAAACTCGTAATTTGTTTATACACAAGTCCAATAATAAGATTCAACTAGGTAAGATAGGAAGACATTAATATTCAATATTACAATGTCTTTCCAAAATGTTGTGCATAATAAACGTGTAACAAGAAAAAGTTATTATTCGTTTTTAGCTAGGAGAACTTGACACTAAATTTGTGCACTTTCTACATTATCTCTTTATACCTTAGGCTGCCATCAGACGGATTGCATCGCAGCACCATCAGAGTATCAGACGGACTGCATCACAGCAACCGTGCTGTGATGCAGTCTGTCTGATGGCAGCCTTAGACCCAGAGCTAGCGCCCGACTTTAAGGAATCATAATAATAAAATTCTGGCATCGTTATAATTAAATTGTTGTATAAAGTTCACATATTATTATTAAGAAAATCTTGGTCGAAATTTACAGTTAAATGGATTTATTAACGTTAACTTTAATAGGCAATGGCACAATATTTCCAATAAACACCTGAATGACACTGTCTTTACTCTTTAGTAAAATAGATTAAGGAATGGTTGGATACCTACATACTTAGGCACACTACTTGTGCAATAAAAAGCACAGGATTACGAAACTCGGCAACCATTATGTAAGTAATTAAAGGATAATTTAGTGAAATACTATAATTTAGGCAAATAACCTGCATTTAGTAACCTAGTATGCTCAATTTTGACTCCTAATCTTCTTATTTTCTTAAATAAATAATTAACTAATACTCTCCCATGGAAAGCAATGAAAACTTAAACAATTGGCATCACATTTTTTTACCTAATTTTACACATAAAATTCAAACAATACATTTTACCAACTTACTAACCTACCTGTAATATATAATGTGGTAATTGTTGCAATTGAATTGGTAGTCCAAAACCTACAAGAAACTACTTAAGAACAAGAAAAAGTAACTTGCTAAATATACGTATCAATTTACTTATTTTCTGGCCAATTTGGCCCATAGATAGAATTAGACGAGTGATTCATTTTAAGAAACCAAACCTTAATATTGGAATTTAAGTAAATTATCATAATTTAAAAATTATCATCCTACAAAGATGATTCGTCGCTTAAACACGCGTTCGACAATACAAGGCGGATAATCTTAATTGCTTTAAATTGGTGTTTAATTTAAATAAATGGCCCAATTGACAGTCGCGCCTTCAATTGACTAACAAATTGAAAAGATTTAAAACGTCTACCGAAAATAAATCACACAATATTGTTATGGATATTATTAAATTCAAATAACTAACTATTATTGTAAATGAAAAAATGGGGTCCTGTATTTTTATCAAATAAAGAAAAATACTACAAAATACTAGCCTAATTAAATATCGAATAATGTGTTCATATAGTCCCATTTGCAACTCGACGGCTTACAAACTGACAAGACTAAAAACTACAGATTCAGGAACAGTTTCACACTAAATAAATAAATTCCTACAAAAAATATAACAACTTCATTCAGGAAGATCAATTACTTACCTATAAAAATTAAATGTACCTACTCGTATGTTTACATACATAACTAGAGGGGTAAATACTCTTAAAATACTTACTTTAAGTATATTTATACAATATTATGGGAACCATTAATTATATAATCTGTGCCATTTAGGTGATTATATTTAACGTAGTTCTAGCTCTTAGACTATGCATTTATCTTTTCTTTTTTCAATCTACATTAGTACCATTCAAATTCTGAAGCCAGTTATCAAGAATCAGGTATTAGGCAATAACGCTGTAACCTATCAAAGGCCACAGCTATGCTGCTTTGACCAATCACAATTATTTTCCATAAGGTGACCATCATTGACTCACTTTTCGCACTATTCTTTTGGCTTTTCTTATTCCCATTTTAGGTGTAAGTACAAGGTGATAAAGAAAAGTTTGTACACATTATACTGCAGTTGATGAATAATACTTAGATTTTAATCCTTATTTAAAACCATATTGTGCGTGTGTGCTATAGTCAAAATCCTACGTACCTAGAAACGGTGTTATTTGCTATTTTCTAGGTTGGTTACTAATCTCTTAGCTATAAAACTTATGGACAGAAAAATGAACCGTTTTGCAAATTGAACTGTCAGTCAGAATATTCAAATCAGTCGTATGAAAAGGCTTATGCACAGTGCACACGCTTATGTACAGTGCACACGGTTACCACAGTGCACAAGCTTATGCACAGTGCACCCGCTTATACACCGTGCATACGCATATGTACAGTGCACACGGTTACCACAGTGCACAAGCTTATGCACAATGCACCCGCTTAAACACAGTGCACACGCATATGTACAGTGCACACGGTTACCACAGTGCACAATCTTATGCACAGTGCACCCGCTTATACACAGTGCACACGCATATGTACAGTGCACACGGTTACCACAGTGCACAATCTTATGCACAGTGCACCCGCTTATACACAGTGCACACGCATATGTACAGTGCACACGGTTACCACAGTGCACCCGCTTATACACAATGCACACGCATATGCACAGGGCAAAACGAATGCCAGTTTTCACTAGCACTAAGCGACATCTAAACATACACATATGTATACTGTACTGTTGGAATTCACTTCACACGCTGAGCCGAGCATTAAAAACCAGCTGTTCATTTATTTTGCCTAGTAGTTAGTAAAAACTTGCTGTAGTATGTCATTTGTCAATTGCTAAACTCATTTCCCTGCCTACACATTGAACACTGAACTAGACTTCCGCTTACATTAAGCCATACTGAAGTCATCCAGAGCATCCCGCCGCAGCTGGTACGTCCTGACAGGCTGTATGAGCGAGATCAGCAGGCCGGCCACGACTATCCATCCACCGGCCAGGTAGAACGATAACTCCCAGGAAAATGTCACGTCGAATATAAAACCTGGAATTAAAAACATAAATCATCAAACAGCAATAAATAATGTGGTAACAGTTTCATGTATTGTGAGGTAGGTGAGCTTATTGCCGGGCTGCTGAACTTATTGATAATTGCATTCAAGAATCAATTATAGCTCATTATACGGTTACCCCGTATTGAGTACATCAATGTATGGAGCAGCATTTTTTTTTTGTTGAAAAACTTTCTTTTTTAACATAAAATGTACAAAGCTGTGAACATAAAAACTAAAGCAACAGTAACACTAATATTAATAACAAACACTTTCACAGGCTAGAAGCACATTTTTAACAACACGAGACAATTATGAAACTGTTAAACCTTTAACATTATCATAAGAAATCATTGTGATAATTTTATTCATAAAATGAGGAGGTAGCAGCAAATACTTAACTACGCGCTCAGCGTAAGTGCGACCGGTGCAAGCGGTGGGTCAGGTGATCGCGCGTGGTCACCAGCGGATATGGAGCAGCTGATTTTGTTTTAAATTACCGATGAAAAAATGTTGGGGGCTTCAGAATGATGTACTGAATACGTGATAACCGTTTATGCGTCAGTGTCCATCCACCCTTTATAACTAAATTATTTGCGATTAAATCGCAAATAACACTTCCCAAAAACTGAATTCACCACGAACTACCAGTCTGTGGAATTCACTGCCAGCTTCTAGCGAAAGGCCGCATCATCGCTTCACATCAGGCAAGTTGCGGTCAAACGCCAGCGTATTTAGTGTTAAAAAAACAACATTTTCTAACCTGATAACGGCGGTCCAATGAGATGCCCTATCCCTTGAGCGAGCAACACTAATCCATACGCCGTAGTAAAATCATCCAAAGAAACCAGCTTCACCAATAAACTGGGTGTGAACGTGAATGATGCTGCGAAAAACAACCCAAAGGCCGCAGACGCAGAGGCTAAAATCCAGTAATTGGTGGCTGCAGCCGGTGGAATCGCAGCTACGGACGCACCGCATAGGACTAAGCATACGGCGTAAAGGCCTCCGATGGAAACTTGAGGGAAGTCTCCTATCCAGCCTAGACCGACCTGGAAGAGAAAGAGTTAAATGATTAAAGGAGGTATCGATAACAGTAGGCCTAGAGACAATAGTGGCAAAGAGTTCCGTATTTCGACTTTTAACAGAAATAAAGGAGAATAAGATTTTCGATAGCTTATGTCAGTTCCATACATATTTCACTTTCCATCTTTGTAATCGATGAAAGAATGACTGAAAAACAATTTGTTTAGCTCATTATTAGACCAAATATTAAAATTTATTTGATTTGGAAGGTACCGTGAGCGTCAACTGTTAACACTATAACCTTGACCCGCCCCCAAGACTCATTAAAAGCCTTGAAAACTTTTGTCAGCAAACAAACTAAAATAACATGAACTCCACTTTACGTAAATAATGAAAATACATTGAGAAATCCGCAACGGCCAGAATTTGGCACAGGCGACGTCCCCAAACATTTGGAAACGGGATAGCTATCTATTTTGGTCCACCGCAGTTATGTCAACCTCGGCTTTTGTGAACCTTGGAGAGAAACCAGACCGAGATCGGTCTCATGAGCAGTGGGAAGGCAGACGGGAACAATTTAAAAGGGAAGACATTCATTTTCCAAGTCTGGAGACTGCCAAAACGATCAGCCAAAGGCTTGCTCAGAGTTAGCAGTTTATTTGTCGCCTTCTGGAATTATTTGGCAAAGCAATGCTGTGGATGTGGAAAAGCTTCTGTCTTCTAATAACAATAAACTGGGACCTCCGATCTACCAAAGAAGAAATTTTCTTTGTTTATGCTCAAGACTTCTTCTCATGTTGAAAGAGAAGGAACATAAACTAACAAATGCAGCAATACTGCAATGCTTAAATGCAGCATGCATGCTTTTTTTTCGCTGCTGTAATGCTTATTTTTTATGTATTTATTTTGTACCCTATCACAATGTTTTCTTATTTAACTCAAAGGTTGACTGGTAGAGAATGCCTTGTGGCATTAAGTCCGCCTATGTACCACTATTGTACATGAAGTTTAAATAAATAAATAAATTATATGCGTTTGGAATTCAAAAATGTTGTGTAATGCTACTTAGAAGCTTAAATGTTGATGTAGCCTTCTTTAAATCGTGGTAACGTTACGGATCCGAGTAATTAAAAACGCTTTGGAAATATTCTCCAGCGCTGGCAATAGTCCAAAATCGGGGACTTTATTGGGACACAAGCCTCTACGACAGACGAATTAGGCGATATGCCAATGAATTAGACACAGTGTATTATTTTACATGAATCACCAAGTTTTTGGCAGGATCTTGGAATTTTAATACAAATACTAGAATTGATGGATTTATCAACTTGATAGCTTTAATGTTTGTGAAATCGGCATGACTTTGGCAGCAGATTTAATAGTTAGAAAATGGATTAGTTTGATGAAAACTGTCTGTCCCACCACTGAGGCGCACACCTCCTCTCTGTGACGGGGAGTGGGCTGTAATACACCATGCGAGCCCAGTGAGTTGGTAGATGTTATAATATTCTTCAAAATTTACCGGCTATATATTTTCCTTCACTTTTGCGGGCAGTGGTGATAAATTAAATTACTCAAACTAACGTGCTTGCCTGGATTCGAATTCACAACCGTAAGTTGGGGCCGTTACTACCGGGCCATCACCAGTCTTACTAAGCTACCGTCCGTCAACCATCAACAGAATATAGGAACTGAAAAGCACACTTACCATTCCTATAGTATTAGTAATACCAATCAAGCTGAGCATGCCAGCGCCGTCGTCTTCACTGTAGCCCTCATGTATCATGTGTTCAGCGAGGTAGAAGTAAGGCACAATGAACCAGACGAATAAAAGGATGGTTCCCAGGCACAGGAGGTTGAAGGTCATACGCTTGAAGAGGTTCACATTGAACATGTCGGCGAGGCAACTGAAGCAGTCGTCGTACCATTTCTGGAAGAAAAACCATATATGTGGTTAGGCAACAATGAAATTGTATAAATGGTAGTGGGTCGTCACAAGCACTAGTTGGCCTATCTCCTTTGACAATCAACAAAAGATAAATATATAAAACTCTCCGGATTATCGTCAAGAATTAAAGCATATCAACTCGGAATTCCCAGGTTTTTTGTGGCTCCTCATAGTAAGGGAAGCAACTTGAAACGGTAAGGTAATAAAATTTATTTAGTTGAGCAATAGATCTTCCTTAAGTGTTATTATAATGACACTGACTTATACCTTACCACCTGACTAATCTGGTGAAGAAGCATATAGAATAATTCCTTACCTCTTCCTTCTCATCTATAGTTATCATAGAATTCTTAAATATATCCGGACAAGACGACGCTTTTAGCCTGTACCTCTTTATATTAAGCATCGCATTCCTATGACTTATTGAATTCAAAGGCATCTTCAAGTCTTTCAAGTAATGGTGGTTCACCGACAACTGTTTCTTTAGCCAATCTTTCCTGTTTTCTTTACTATCTTGCTTCACCAGTTCCTTGTCATCCCGCGTCTCTGACTTAGCCTTTCTCATAACCCTTTTCTGTGTATTCTTTAGTTCATACTTGTCTGAAGTTTTATCAGTATTTTCGTATTTTTCTGAATTAGTTCTTTGAATGGGATGTTTCGTGTACTTTACTACTGGAGGGTCGTTTGATTCGTTGTTCGGTTCTTGTGGCGGTGGCTTCTTGGTTCGGTTTATGGCGAATGCTGGATATTTCACCTCGATCCCGTAATCTCGGCTCGTCTTCTTTACTAAGTTGTCTAGCGTTCCCAAGGATAGCTGGAAAAAGATTTTTTTTGTTAAATGCTATGAAACAAACGAATGATGATGATAATTACAGCTATCAACCGAAATACATACCTTTTCGCTATAAGTGAGGTAAGTAGGTAGGTTCTCCACAGATCGTGACTTCAGTTTCTCACCTTTACACTTCTTTAGCCTCATAATCTCCTGGTGACGTCTGATACTCTGTGCCTCTTGGCTGATCACCTTTTCAGGAGACACTCCTCTTTTAATCAACCCACCCATACTCTTGCCTCGCGTTGGAGCATCAAAATCAAAGACGTAAGGGTTGGATATAGACGCTGAACTAGAATGTCTAGACTTATCTTCTTCTTTCTTAAGTTTACCCTCATCTCTGCTATTCCTTTGCCGTTTCTGTTCCAGTATCCACCATTCAGGATCCCTCATAACGCATCCACACACACAGAGATTCAAAAGTGTTCCAGATAGCAAGAGAATGGTACCTCTCCATCCGTATTCTTCGATGAAATATTGCGTCATGGGAGCGTATACAAATGTTCCTACCCCAGTGCCACAAGCTCCCAAACCCACTGCTAAATTCCTTTTTTTTTCGAACCAGTAAGCTATAGACACAACAGCGGTGACGTACACAAGCCCGAGACCCAAACCAGCAATAACTCCAAAAGTAATCATCATCATTTCTAGGGTTGTGGAAATCGAGGCTAGAACAAATCCCAAGGTTGAAATGATACCGCCAAGTATTGTCATGCTTCGACAACCATATCTGTCTACTAAAGCACTCATCACAGGCCCAGAAAGAAGTGGGACAGCAATGAAGAGGCTGCCGATCCAGGCAGTAGTGGATTTACTTGCTTCAAATTCTTCTAAAAACTCAATGTAGAGCAAGCCGAAGGAGAAGCTGATTCCATCTGCGATCATGGATATTATGAAAGATGCCAGCACAACCACCCATCCCCAGCCACCGTCAGGGATTTTCACTCTATCTTTAATATCTTTTTCGTCATCGTATTTCTTAATATCATTATCTCGATCAGCAGGATTCTCTGTTATCTTAACATGAATCGCTTTCGGTTTGTTGAGTAAAGCAGTTACTTCCTCATTGAGGTCAGTTGGATTTTTTTTCATCTGGATTGTTGGTAGCCGTTCTCGAGTGCTAAATTCTAAGTCAGGGCTTGAGAATGAAGTTGTACCAACACTGCTAGTATCATCTTCCTCACCCTTGCATATCCCTGATGTGGACTCAGATAGTAAGGACTCTCTGACAGCGCTTTCCCTCGCCACCTCCCTGTTCCTCGGAGTCCTGGTAGATCTCAAAATAACTGGTTCCCAATCTTGTTCCATTTTGACAAATTTGTACTACAAATAATACCTTGCAAAAAATACTGGTAGTTGATTAGTTTAGGTGGTTTAATTTAGGTTCTTAATCTGGGGTCCCGGGCGGAATATCGACTGGCTTGGCGGGCCACACTGTTGAGTTTTAAAGTATTAGGCTTGTTTTGGCCGGCCACCATTAAGAACCAGGGTAGGATCGTCTGCTCAGTGACGTCGTCCATGCACGCGTTTTGACGGTGAGTGGCGCGAAGTTGCGCCACAACAAGGCAACTTGTTAGACGCAAACCTCGCGGTTGAGTTTTTTTACATCTGCGAAGTAAAAAACATGGCTATTAAAACAAATCACTCGTTGGTGATTGATTAGGAATTAAAATTCGATTCTATAGACAAAAGGCAACGGACAAGGAGAAATTCTATTTTGGTGGCTAACTTTCTGTACCTACCTTCTTAATTGGAGAGGCACCAAAAAAAGAAGAAGAAGAAATCGTATTATTCGTAAGTACTATCTTTTTCGCTTTGATTTAATTTACGTCACGCCACCGTTACGCCTATAAGCTCATATTGTAGGTGCTGTGCAGATGAATAACATGATCTGAAGGATTGAATAAGAATCTCCTGAAGAAGGTTCCTACATCTACAATCAAATTACCGATGTGGGAGCCAATTCGAAATGTTGCCCATGCCCATTTATCTAGCTCATATTATTACGTTCATTAGTAAATTTGTGTAAATGTTGTTTCACTGAATATAATATACCTACTTTAATCTTCATTATAATATATTACAGAGTTAACGACTACATAAACCTAATCTATTTAAGTGAATAGGGGGTGAGTTTTGTTTACCTCTCGCGGAGGTCACTAGGAAATATATTAGAGCTACTTATCTAACTATAAAAGACTGATACATTAGATATGCCACTGGTATTATGTAAAAGTTCGTGAAGAAATTCGATGGTAGGGAACTCAATAATCTCGCATAAACTGTCTAGACGGGCTGAAGACATTTGGATGACATTTGGCCCATAGACAGGCCATGACCGGATGGACTTACACAAGGGACGCAAAACTAGAAGTCGACTAGGGTACTACGTCAACAGTCAATTGAAAGCAAGTATCTCAGGACCAACTATGGCAAAAAAATGCTTACATTTGAAGGAGCACAGCTATACAATAAGATACCCTCCCGCATAAGAAACCTACACTCATTCAATGCATTCAAAAACCAGCTTAGCCTGTATCTAACCGCTAACCGGACATTACTTGAAAAATGAATGCGTTGGGTGGGTCGAGTTTCGAGTAGTTTTATTTAGTCTGTGACGGATGTTGTCGAACCTAATATAAGTATTTAATTAAGTAATATTTATTGTTCTCAAGTAAGTGACATGTTATGTTTTTATTGAGAATAAAGTTTCTTTAAACCTAACTGGAAAAAGAAATGTGGGTCGTCCGGTGGCGACTGGCGAGGTGGGCAAACGACGTAGTTGCCATCAGGGGAAAAATCTGGATGAGGGTGGCACTGGACCGTGGAGATTGGCACAAAAGAGAGGCCTATACCCAGCAGTGGGTGAATTCAGTCTGTGGATGATAATGATCTCAGAATTAGGGGGTTACTTAGTAAACAAAAACAGGAACATGTCATAAACACGTTTCTGGTTTCTGCAGGACTTATGTACAACTGTTAATTGCTAAATTGAATTTGCCTCTGCCAATTCACTTGATGTCTAGGGGCACATCAACAGCTTTGTTACAGATCATGGTAAGGCTGTTCGATGGTAAAGGCATCTGTCCAACATTGAACAGCTCTCGTCGATTACGATGGTTGATGGACACCATTATGACCATAGAGACCATAGAGTAGGTACTTAAGAAACTTGTATATCGGACTTCCTTACATGGCATGATAACCTAAACATAAAAAATAGGTATTATCACAAACGATAACGCTGACCTTTGGGGGCTAATTTTTTTTTTAATAATTTCAGTTGGCAGTGTAGACAAGAGATACATTTTATCGTTTTGGCGCCATCGTATCTTACGACACGGCTTACGATATAATTTTGCTACAAGGGTCACTGACAGCAATATTACATCTAAGAATAAAAGTGAACACCAGTCATAAGTCCAATAGCCCAGCTGACAGGCTGGTCATTATACTACTATAAGAACTAACATAAAAATTTAAAATTGAGGAAAATTTTGAGTATGAATGTGAAGCGATGGATGGACTGTAGGATGATATGGCTAGAAAGGTGACTGCTGAGATGACGAGTGATAGAGAAGTATGGAAGAAGAAGACATGCTGCGCCGATTCAAAATAAATTGGGATAAGGGCAGGAGAATGATTATGACTTTATGAGTTAACATGAGAGCAGAAATCAAAGGTTGACTGAATGTCTGGAATACAGCAAGAAATTAAGAATCGTGACCAACACTATATTCTTCCTGTTCATGTCATACAATACCTTTAAGCCTTCAGAAAAACACATCAAAACGATCCCATGTTTCTGTCATTTCATGTCGACCTGTGTTTACTAAATTGTAACAATTTGCTTAGAGAGAATTAATACTACAGTTAAATAAAACATAATCTCGAATTTGTTCAGTAAAAAGCTCGGAAAGTGATGTTTTAATTCAAAATATTAAAAGAAAAACAAAATTCACGCGCGCGGGAAACAACAGCTGACAAGACACAATATTCTACGATTTTCTTCCAATTTTAAAATTTTAATCCGCAATGCAAGCCATAACCCGGATTAAAAGAAAAAACTACAGTCTTCACTAACCTGCATAGAACCTTCAAGAAAAATAATTGTAGGACAGACGAGCACTCATAACGGTATCCCCGGTCTATATACGAGCGGCACGAGACGACGATCAATATGGGGTGGCCAGGGTGGCGCCTCCACAGACACCACCAAGTACCCTGACCTCCTTCACCCCTCCCTGCTCCTACCACGTACATTGATCAAGGGATTTTGTTTAGTAGGTCAGGGGTCTGTTTAAACTAGACATGTCTGGCTGAAGGTTTGTTACGTCGTCGTGACGTCACGTAGAAATTTATTGCGTTAATGTGCAAGGAGGTAGTATGCTGTTTAGTTCAACATGGTTATTAGTAATTTATTAGCTAATTGATGGTTAAGTGCGTCATAGAAACGTCATTATAGAAGAACCTACCTACATTTTGAATGATTAAAGCGAGCTGTGCTATGTACTGTGAATATACATACACAGTACATCATTGAGTACTTAATTCACTTCATCAACTCTCCTTCCACATTTAATTTCGTGTTAATGTTGTTTTTGTGTCTCAAAGAATTTAAAAAGCCAATATAATTCTTAATCTGATATAAACTGCGTTTATTAGCTAGCATAACTTACCACTACCAATCCAATAGCATGAATGTAGGTATTCAAGCAATACATACACGAAGACTTAACAACCATACAACTTATATGCATTTATTTCAATTCATGTAGAATAGAAAGTGTTATGCAGCCTGTAAAATATTGAGCAAATACGCTTGTGTTCACTTAAACTCCTTAACTTTTTCAGGTTCCTTCTATTCGTAACACAATTAAATGAATAATATTTTATTCTTGGCTCCTTAATACAAAGGTAGGTAGGCGCTTTGGTGCAAAAATAAACCTTTGACGCAAAAGAAGACAGATCCCTCGAGGGCGATTTACTTAATGGTCTGTCAACATACATAACAAACATAAATAGTGTTTATGTTGTTATAATGGGGCAACTGATGGAAAAGTTCCACTTTATTGGACATGATTTTCTAAACATGTGACCTTAGCACAGACAAGAACTTCACACTTTTATATTTATTCGAATAAAACCGTTAGGTGATGATTAGGCTTGATCTTAGCAGTGTTTGGTGTTCATTTTCACTTTTAATAAAACGCCTTCAATTAATCCACACCACACTTCAATAGTGTGATTGCTGTGTAAAAACTATCAGGCGCCAAGAAATTAAAAAAAAAACAATAGAATGATAATTCGACTAAAAAAAAGGTAAAATGGTATAATAAGGTATAATCACGGATATGGCACGTAAGTTGTAATCAGTTGTTTTATTTCATAATTTCGTGAATCGTGGTTTACAAAGCATTTAACTTTTTACCTATTTATTTAGGAGGTGAAATCTGTTTCAAGAAACCGCAATGAAAATACATTAGTGAATTTCCTTAGTGAATATAAATGCTTCGCCAAACATCCATCAAACAAAGGTCAAGGTTTACTACCTATAGCCATGGAAATGATAAATAAGTGAAACGGGAATGACCATGAGAATCAACTTACAAAAATAAATCATGAAACAAAATTGATTATTTATTTTAGTATAGTATTTATGCACAGGTATAAAAACAAAATGCGTGACCTATAAAAAAATATTAAAAACCTATAGTTCTTGATCTTCCACTTTGATTAAAAATAAGCCCACTTATTTTGAACGCAGCCAGTCTATGTGAACGCATTATTTTCTAAAATGTTACCAATGCAAAAATAACATTTGCCCTTTTCTAAATGGATCATTTTAATTTGGTTTTTATAAAACTTTGGAGTTCTATTTTTTTTAAATAAATAATTATAAGCAATAAAATATTTTTTTATATTCGATTTTCATAATTCCCCGGACAGATTTTTGGTAACTTGGTAAGTAGCAAAACACTCTTTTGACGCTAGCAACATTGCCGCGCCGTTCTTTTTCTCTGAGTGTTGGAGACACGTGCGTCGTTTACGGCGAAATCTCTAAAATAATTCAAAATGACTGAAGGAACAGCAACAATTCGCACGCGCAAATTCATGACCAACAGGTAAATGTGAAAATCTTACGGTTTCGAAGTGGTGCGAGTTAAAATCGTCGCGAAAAGTTGTTGCCTCGCCATGACAGGTTATGTGTGACAACGTTTTTGTTAATTTTGTAGATTGTTGGCGCGCAAGCAGATGGTATGCGATGTCCTCCACCCAGGCAAGCCGACCGTCAGCAAAACTGAGATCCGCGAGAAGTTGGCGAAGATGTACAAGGTGACGCCTGATGTTGTGTTCGTGTTCGGCTTCAAGACCAACTTCGGTGGTGGCAAGTCGACCGGCTTCGCCCTGATCTACGACACGCTGGACTTGGCTAAGAAGTTCGAGCCTAAGCACAGACTAGCCCGCCATGGCCTGTACGAGAAGAAGAGGCCCACACGCAAGCAGCGTAAGGAACGCAAGAACAGGATGAAGAAGGTGCGTGGTACCAAGAAATCTAAGGTAGGCGCGGCGGCCAAGAAGTGATGTGACTTAGGACTGTAAGTTAATAATAAAACCCAAAAACACTATTTTGTTTTGTTTAATTTCATATCCGTAGTACTGAAACTTGAGTGACATTTTGCATCATGAGGTTAGCTTTAATATTTCAGTGTAAGCAAGCAATGATAAGCTATTAAATATGACAAGACCATAGTGACTAGTGAATAATTTCAGTGCCGCTTTGAGAGCAGTTGTGATTTACTCAAAAAGAAAACAAGATCTATCAGTTAATAAATGTAAGTTTATTGCGAGTTAATTTACACATTTGATAACTTAAACAGTGTTCTAGTTCTCCTTACAACCAATCTTTTGTGAACAACATCACTAGGTAACAGTTTATTTATAGCCAATGTCAACATAGATTCTTCATCCTAGTAGTTGGTCCAAACATTTTCTTGAAATGGTCATAGGTAAAAAAAACATTTTGTTAATATTTATGTTGTACGGATAGTCACAAAGCTTATGCTCCTTTTCTGGAAACTTCTTAGGCTAAGACTATTATATTAGGATGTGTTCTCGAGTGGATACTGCAAATTGTACAAGCCGAGGTTAGCTGAGGAACAATCTTCACAGAGAGTGCAGAAGCGCATTAGTGGAATGCTGTAGCTGGTTTTGCAGTTCTACGTCAAGTGCTCCTGTTGCTGTCGCAAGTATGTTGGCACTATTCCAGATCGAAGTCTTGGTCGATTGTGAGCTCTTCGCTCGTGACGGCATATCATCTTTCTGGAAAGATACCAAACAAGATTTTAAAGTAGCACATCACCCCCCATCCCTATAGGAGTAGGCACAGTTGTAAAGTACAGCCTCATTTTGCCACATAATAATGTATTGCTATCAAAAAACTGGATCAAACAGGATAAAAGGAAAACTACTACTACAACAAAAGGATTAGTTAACTTACAGTATAAATCTGGGTGAACAATTTTTGACATGCTAAAAATATTGATCATCAGGTACCATAACACCTGTATCTGAGGAGGTACGTAGGCAGAGGTGGCAAATAATAAATCTATACTAATATTATAAAGAGGTATAATTTGTTTGTAGGTTTGTATTTAATATTTAATTTAATTAAGTAATTTTTATTTTTTTTTGTACAATTTTGCATTTTACATGATAATATTTTAATAAACTTGGAGGATTATAACACTACTTGCACCTAGGGAATAAAGGATCAGAAACTTACCTAGTTGAAAATGATTTTCCACATGAGTTACAAATATGGGGCTTGGCAGTGCTGTGCTGTGTTGCTAAATGATTCTGAAGTGCCTATAGAAAGGTAAAAGAGTTTGGTCATTTCATGAATGTGGCATAAAATAATATTGTGGACTGATGTTAATAACAAAGGTTTTAGTCAAAAAGCAAAGGGAACCGGCCTTAGGTCAATAGTGCTTCCCCATTAAGGAAGACCATAATATGATAGTCGACAACTAAAATAAAACTTTACCTCCTTGAATCTAAAGCTCTTTTCACACATCTGGCAGTGGTACGCTGGCGGCATGTGTCTTCTTTTATGTGAGGCGAGGTTCGAAGAGTTGAGGAAGGTGGCCGGGCAGTGTGGGCAAACCAGTGGCCTTACGCCACTGTGTGCACGCTCGTGGACAAGCAATGCGTACTTCGTTCGCGCACGGTAAGGGCAGCGAGTGCATGGGTAGTGGAGCTCTCCAGTGTGGATCAACCTTAAATAGAGTAATTAACGTGGTATGTTTATCTGCAATCACATGTGTGTACCATTCACATAAGGATATGTTGTCTGATGAGATAAAGATTTCAACTAAGATTAGAGTAGAGATCGTTTCAGCAACGGGCGGGAAATGAATTAAGTGATTTTTTTTTTCAAAGATTTTCTTTTTTGTTGTGCACAAAAATTATTTGGGTTTCACAAAATGAACTTGACACAAATGTGGTTAGGGCATATTTTGTCTTCCAAATAATAACGTGAATATTCGTGTAAATAAGTCAAGTGTAGACCATAATAAGGAAGGGGACAGTTTCTTTACCTATGTCTCTTCAACCTGGTAATAGACTTCAGCTCTAGACCACACGTCTCACATACGAAAAACTTGTTACTGTCGCGACACGTCGGCAAACTCTCATGAGCCGTGAACTCCTCCTAAAATTAATAACAATATAAAATAATTAATAAAGATACCGTCTACCGTATGTCAAAACAACTTGTCTTGTGCTCGTGAACATCGAAAAGCGCATTGGGCCGATGATATTATCAATGAGCATGTGAGACGCCCACAACTGGGGACGCTGGCAGGAGGGAAAAGAGGCCTATTCACAGCAGTGGCTGATTACAGGCTGAAATGACATCGATGATGTCGATACTAAGAGTTGAAAGCGTTGGGCATGTGATACAGAGTATTGGAGACAATGTCATAAGGAATGTTAAAAGTATAAGTTTGAATGGCTATAGAATAAGGAAATGATGGAAGGACTGTGTGAATGATGATTTGCTAGATAAGGGAGTCGCTCATGCATGAGTAAACAACTAATAGAGAAAGAAATATGGAAGAGGAAGATACGCTGCGCCGACCCCAAACAAATTGGTATTAGGGCGGGAACTGTGAGGGTTCCCTGCTCTTCTCCAGTGTTATATTACAAGTGTACCTAGAGTACAAAGTGTACCTGGTTATGAAACGTTTTTCGACACTTGCCACAGGCCCATTCCCTTGCGACAGTCGTGCCCTGCTTCACGAAGTAACCACCATGATGACTGCTCTCTTTCTTTTCACAGTCCGACGTCATAGATGTCACTGTAAGGTTAAAAAAAAACATCAGTTCAGTACATTTGTGCTCTTATACATCAAATTACTTCACAACGTTGGTTTGTTGTTCACCTAAACTTCAAAGAAGTTAATACCATGTGGATAAATACCTCCCTATAAAATCCTAGAATGATCTTAAAGTTCCAAAATCAAGCTGTTAAATAAGAGGGAGGTATTGTACCTATTATCCACATGTTATTTAGTTCCTTGAAGATAAAGTAGATACCTCTACCTATTCAGATCTCTAATGATTATGCTCATGATGAGTACAGTCATGTTTTAATGTCATCATCTGACTAGCCTTTTCCCAACTATTTTGGGGTTTTCTTCCAGTCTAACCGTATGGAACTGAGTACCAGTATTTGACATGGAGCGACTGCCTATCTGACCTCAACAACCCAGTTAGTAATGGGAAATACGATACCCCTTAGTAAGATTGGTTGCCAGACTTTCGGGCCACTGACTACCTGTAACAACTGTCAAAGATCTAAAAATGACAGCCGGAACTAACGGCTTAGCGTGCTTTTCGAGCCATGGAGGAAACTCGGTAAGTATGTAATGGGCGGTCACCCATCTACGGATCAACCTAGGCAAGCGCGGCTTAACCTAAAGATAGACCCCAAGCAGCTGTTAAATTTTAGCCATGAGCTCATCTAATACGTTTTTCTGTGTCAGTTACTGAATTACCACTCACCCTATGTATTGTGTACACCAGTGGCGAAGGTTCCATACAACTCGATTCCTAGCGGATTCCCTTTGAAAAATGGCACAGTTAGTATTGTATATATAAATAACTAGCGGCCCGTCCCGGCTTCGCACGGGTGGACATTTATTTTCCCCTAATTCCCCCCCCCCACCCTAATTTTTCCTAGAAATAAATATAGCCTATGTCACTCAGGGATAACGTAGCTTTCCATTAGTGAAAGAATTTTCGGAATTGGATCAACAGTTCCGGAGATTACCCCCTACATACAAACAATGTATAGATTTATAATCATATTTAAGATATGTACTCTTACAAAAATTGACCCTCTGCTACTGGTGTACACTATCGCATTAGGTAACCCTGTAAAGATAGTCGTAAGATGGAGAAGAAATAAATAAAATATATGCAGATTTACACCACATACATACCCATTTCAAATTCCTGCTGCAGTCTCCACTGAGTGACCTCAGCAGTCTGCCTCAGTGACTCAGCATTCCTTAAAACCACCTCACATGATCTGCATATGTGCTGCGGTTTACCATCATTTTCAGTCACCTTCAAATACAGTAATGGGAACTTA